>JAQPPZ010015334.1:0-1200000 GCA_028583015.1 Wollemia nobilis
TTAGGGTAAAAATGAGGTAGTATATTGCATTATACTACATTAGTTAGATTATTACATCTACTTTGACTATTTACCATGTAGATATTTATTGTTTAAAATATCTAATGGTTAACCTAGGTAAATTCCTAAATATCCTAGGTTAGTTGTTAGTTGTTGGCGCTTTTTCTTCTAAGCGCGGGGGTGAGAAAAATAAGAGGTGAAATATATATATAAAATCTATCCTATAGTTTGTAAACCTATATAAACCTAGTTGATTTCAAAGCTAAGGTTAATTGATTAAGGTTCTAATTATTTTGTTAATCAATCGGTTAGCACTTACCTTTTTCATATCATTGGCATCAGAGCCATTCCGCGAATTTGCCCGCAGGCAGACTGGCACGCTTCCCAAGGTGGCCCGCAGTCTGGATTCGGCATGTTTTTTGAGGCGGCCCGTAGGCTGACCGGCACGATTCTCGAGGTGGCCCGTAGAGTAAATCAGCTCGGTTCTCGAGGTGACCTGCACGTGTCCAGAGGGATGCGGTGATGTGGCACACACGGCCGAGGCGTCTGAGGTGACCAGGCACACGCGGCCCAAGGTGGTCGATCGGTGACGTGGCGGCACGCGGCCGAGGTGGCCCGATCGGTGACGTGGCGCTCGCGGCCAGGTGGCACGCGGCTCGAGGTGACCTGCGCGTGGTTGAAGCGATCGGCAAAAGAGGTTTTCTGAAGCCTGCCGATTGCCCGCAGGCAATCAAAGACAATCGGGCGAGCTTTGTTTTTTAAACAAGGTGAAAGCGCCCGCAGAGCGCATGTGGGATAAGTCCCACGAATTCAAAAAAAAAAAAACTGTTCCCCGCTTGTGCTTGATTAGCACGGGGCCCACCTTGGGCGACGGATCGGCCAACGGGAGCTCGGCAGCTAGCACGGCCGGTGCTAGGGCCGACACCCGCGGGGTCGCGGGATCGATCCCCAGCGAGGATCGACATTTTAATTTTTTTTTCCCGCCGCGAGAAGGAAGAAAGGGAAGGAGTTCCCTTCCCTTCTCGTCGGGCGGTGTAGACCGACTGGCGGGGAGCGCCAGTCGGCCGAACTCGGCCGCGGGGTCGGGAGGTTCGACTCCCGGCCGCGGATCCAGTAAATTTTTTAATTTTATTTTAATTTTTTCTTTGCATTTTTTTAATTTTTTTTAGTTTTTTAATTAATAATTAATAATTTATGTTGATTAAATCATTTTCTTTAAAACCTTAAGTGATTTTTTTTCAGAATTTTTTTATTAATTAAATTATACTAAATTAAGTTAGAATATTTTGCATTGAAATAATCAATTTAAAAAAAAGAGAAGAGGCAAAAGTTTAGAGTTGTTTTCTCCTAATCAAAAAGAGGGAGACAAGAGACAATCAGTAAAACAAATTTCTTTTGCAGCTTTGAGACTTCTAAATAATTTTTTTAATTTCTCCAAAATTTTCTAATCAATTGTTTTGAGAGAACAAAATTTTTGTCTCATGAAGAAAAAGATTTGGATCACAAAAGCCCTTCGTCGTCTAAGAGTTATTCGAAAGAGGAACGAACTTAGACGCCAGACGACAAGATCTCATTTTCGTCGTATGCTTAGAGAGCATAGAAGGAGCTTACCCCGTTTCAATACTTACATTGATCCTTGGAAGGGTTTGGATCGTAGTTATGGTCCCATGAGGATTAGAGAACCCTTTAATCCTGATGCACCTCCTATTTTTGAGTATTGAATAATTACGGGAGATATAAAACCAAGTTGTGTGTCAACTGGTTCTGGAAGGTCTTTCAAATGCTTGTCGTGTGTCGACTTGTCTTGAAAGATATGCTCTAAATTCTACATTTTGTAAACATTAAGGGGGGATAGAATTTTTTTTAGAATTCTATAGTTTTCAAAATTGTAAAGATAAAGGGGGGCTATTTCAGTTTAAAGAAAGGTGCATTCTCGATTTTACTCGACACCTTCTCTTCAAAATTGCTTGTACTAGGTGCATTTTCGGTGGAATCCGACACCTAGAGTGATATAAATTTGGGTGCTCTTATATTTTTTTTTATTATTGCACTAAATTTTTTTTTTGCAATTACAAGGTCAAACATAAAACATTATAAGGAGCTTTTCACAAACACCCAAACTTCACTCCAACACCATGCTAAACTTTGCATAGGTTCAAACAAGTAATTTCTCCCCATCAAAAGGTCAAAAATTTCAATCACCTTGATAAGACTCTCTTTTGTTTGGCTTAATTAAACCTCAAATTTTTTCATCCTTCTTGCAAAGGTGTTAAAAGCAGGTGCCATTAAATATCTTAGAGAGCAAATATCAAAAGTTTGACAAAATCTTCCCTTGTTTCATTTGCTCTATTTTGTTTGGCTCAATATTCCTCAAACTTTTCATCTCTTGCTAAGAGTGTTAAGGCAAGTGCCATTAAATATCTTATAGAAAGCAAATTGAAACCACTTCTCTATATCTTTTCTTAGGGTATAGTACAAGATAGCATCATATTAGTCCTCTCCCAAAATTTGAAACCTAAACCATGGCCATGATACACAAGTATCTCATTGAGAGCCAACTGCTCAAAGGTTCAAATTACTCAGCATGGAAGACTAAGATGAAGGCTATCTTAACTGTAGAGGACTTGTGGTCAATAGTGGATGGCAGTGTCACTAGACCTCAATCTTCTGGACAAGATCAAATAGACTTTGATAAAAAGGATAAGAAACTTTCCTTAATGATCTTGCTTGCTATTGCTGATGATATCCAACCTCATATCGGTGAAGCTACGACTGGTAAGGCAGCTTGGGATGCCTTAAGTACCATTTTTGAGGGCAAGAATCAATCAACGATTCTTAACCTTCAAACACGACTTCATACATTACATATGAAATCGGGAGAAACGGTAGAGCTATTCCTCTGCAGAGTCGCAGAATTAAAAACAAAGCTGCAATCCTTAGGAGAAAAGTTGGAAGACCAAGTCTTAAACTCAATCATTTTGAGAGCTCTTCTGACTCCTACAGAATGTTGATCACCTCCTTACAAGTTTTCGGTAGGACAGTAACTTTTGTCGAGTTGGTAAATATGCTTCAAACAGAAGAGGCTACCCAACTCCAGAGAGATGAGGCATCTAACAATGCCCTTTTTTCACAACGACAAGGTGGTAAGAAAAAGTGGAATCAACGGAAGGGTTCTTCTTCTAGACAAGACAAGGGTAAAGCCAAAGAGGTTCCGAAGAAGAAACAACATTGTAAAATTTGTGACACAGACACTCATGAAACCAAACGATGTTGGTTTAAGAACAAACCGCCCAATGAACAAAGAAATAAGAAGGGCAATGGCAAATCTAAGAACCAGAACAAACGGCAACAAGGTCACATAGCAGCTGAAGATTCTAGTTTCGATTCTGAACGAGCACACAAGGTGCTCATGACCCATCTGATTCCTCCCACAAGGATTCTTTGTGGTACATAGATTCGAGGCGCTAGTAAACATATGAGTGGCGATAAATCATGGTTTGCTACTTTTGAAGCTCGAGAAGGTAGACCGGTCACCATTGCTGATGATCGGACCTATAGAGTTCGGGGCGAAGGCGGTGTTTCGATCTCCCTTCCGGATGGAGAATGTAATATTGAAAAAGTTCTTTATGTTCCGAGGATTAAAAAATAATCTCTTGTCGATTCCACAAATCCTGGACAATAACATGAATGTCAATTTTACTGTGGACAAAGACAAGAAACGTTGCTTCATCACCAAAAAGGGAAAACCGATAGCAACAGGCTCATACAAACATGGTTTGTTTGTCTTAGATGCACTAACCTCCACTCATACTGCACTCGCAGTGACCACAAAGGAGGCCACTTCTCTTTGGCATAAGAGATTTGGGCATTTGAGTTCGGGATATTTACTAGAGCTGAGTAAATATCAAATGGTGAAAGGACTTCCTCCCCTTTCATCTATTTTGCCGAATGTGCTATGATTGCTTGTCAGGCAAGCAACATAGAGTACCTTTTGAACCTAGCTCTTTTCGAGCTAAAGAACCTTTGGAGTTGGTACACACAGATTTGTGTGGTCCTATGTCTACAAGTTGTGGAGGAAAACGGTATTTTCAATTGTTTGTTGACGATCATTCACGCAAAATGTGGGTCTTCTTCTTGCAGTTGAAGTCTGAAGCATTTTCCTATTTTCAGCAGTTTAAAACTCTTGTTGAGAAGGAATCAGGATGCTTTATTAAGACCCTCCGTTCAGATCGAGGGGGGGAATACACATCAAAAGAATTTTCCTCATTCTTACAGACACATGGGATAAAAAGACAGTTAACAACGAGCCTACACTCCTCAATCCAATGGGGTTCTTTGAGAGAAGAAATCGGTCCATAATGGAAATGGTTCGATGTATGCTTAAAGGGGCCAACCTTGAGCAAACTTATTGGGCTGAAGCTGTTCAAACTGCGGTATATCTTCTGAATAGGGCTCCCACAAGGGCACTTAAAGGTATGACTCCTCAGGAATCATGGAGTGGTAGGAAACCCTCCATAACTCATCTAAGGGTATTTGGGTGTAAGGCATTTATGCATATACCTAAGGAGAAAAGAAAGAAATTAGATGAGAAATCTCTACCTTGTATATTTCTTGGTTATGATGAAAATTCAAAAGGCTATCGTTTGATAGACCCATTTACCAAGAAGATATATATAAGTAGAGATGTAGTGTTTGATGAAGCTTTCACATCCAACACTACAACAGTATACCTAGATGATGAGGAGGAACAACAACCTCCTCCTCCTTCGTCTTCTTCTTCACAACAGAAAAAGCCACCCAAATGGTATACAAGCACATTGAAAGATTCTAAACTCACTTCCCTACCAGATCTTACTCTCAATCGTCCAAAGACAAGAAGCATGTCACAGAAAGACAAGGGTAAAGCTTCCACTTGAGTTGATGATCTTTGTGCAGATTTTCAAGACCTTTATGTAGATAGAGAGTTACCAAGGGAAGATGAGATGGAGATAGATGAGGAGAGGGTTTACTTATCGGCATGTGATGAGAATGAACCTTCTACGAGTTGATGAAGCACTTAGTACTGCCTCGGTGGAAGACAGCTATGGATGCGAGAATATAACTCCCTCATTAAAAATAAAACATGGAAGCTAGTGAATTTGCCTAAAGGTAAGAAACCCATAGGTTGCAAATGGGTCTACAAAATAAAATATAAGGCAGATGGCACTATAGATAAGCATAAAGCCCGACTTGTGGCAAAGGGCTATGCTCAAAAGGAAGGACTGGACTATGAGGAAACCTTTGCTCCTACGGCAAGGATGACCACCATTCGAGTACTTTGTGCTATGGCGGCACGATTCGGATGGAAGTTACATCGAGATGGATGTAAAAAGTGCCTTTCTTAATGGTGACTTAAAGGAAGAAGTATACATGACTCAACCTCCTGGATTTGCGGAGGAAGGCCATGAGCAACAGGTTTGCAAATTGGTAAAATCATTATACGGGCTAAAACAAGCCCCAAGAGCATGGTACATAAAGATGGATAGTCACCTATTGCAACACGAATTTAAGAGAAGTCCATCGAGACGCAAATCTCTATATCAAGACCATAGGTTATGAGATAGTGATTCTTGTGTTATATGTAGATGATCTGATCATCACTGGAAATTCAGAGAATGTGATTAAAGCCGTGAAGGATGACTTGAAAAAGTCATTTGATATGACAGACCTAGGACTTCTCCACTATTGTCTTGGCCTTGAAATAGAACAGAAAAAGAATCATCTAAGGGTGACCCAGAAAAAGTATGCTAAGACTTTAGTAGAAAAATATCGTATGAGTGATTGTAAACCCAAAGCAACACCGATGGAATCGGGGTTACGGTTATCACGATATGAAGACTCACCACGGGTAGATGGAACACTTTACAGACAAATGATTGGAAGCCTCATCTATCGACTAATACTAGACCGAGATATTACTTTTCTTTGTAAACTATCTTTCTCGGTTCATGCAAGAACCAAAGGTCTCCCATTGGAAAGCGGCTAAAAGAGTCATACACTACATTCGGGGTAGTGCAGATTATGGTCTAGAGTATAAGAAGAATAACTCATTCTTCTTACGAGTTACTACGACTACGACTATCTTTGGCTCCATAGATGACAGAAAATCAACTTTAGGCTATGTTTTTCATCTTGGATCCGGTCTGTCTCATGGCATAGTAAAAAGCAACGGGTTGTTGCTTTATCTTCAACTGAGGCAGAATATCGTGCTGCACGTGGAGCTGTGTGTGAAGCGATATGGCTAAGTCGCATTTTGGCTACCATGGGCCTACCAAAGAATCTTCCTATTCACATGTTTTGCGACAACTCAGGTGTTTTGAACTTGGTCAAGAATCCGAGTACATCATGAACGAACTAAACATATTGATACTGATTGTCATTTCATTCGTGATGAAGTTCCTAAACACAGAATTCAGCTCCAACACATTCCCACCGACGAACAGGTTGCAGACATTTTTACAAAGGCACTTGGACGTGTCAAATTTCAACTGTTTCGGAACAAACTTTGTATATCAAAGTAATGTAATAAAGGGGGGATGTTAGGGTAAAAATGAGGTAGTATATTGCATTATACTACATTAGTTAGATTATTACATCTACTTTGACTATTTACCATGTAGATATTTATTGTTTAAAATATCTAATGGTTAACCTAGGTAAATTCCTAAATATCCTAGGTTAGTTGTTAGTTGTTGGCGCTTATTCTTCTAAGCGCGTAGGTTAGAGATATTACAGGTTAGATATTAATTTAATATCTATCCTATAGTTTGTAAACCTATATAAACCTAGTTGATTTCAAAGCTAAGGTTAATTGATTAAGGTTCTAATTATTTTGTTAATCAATCGGTTAGCACTTACCTTTTTCATATCAGATTTTGGAATTTTGAATAAAGGTTTAGGTTGTAATTTTGTTGGAGGTATTGGGAGTATGGTTGGATAACTTATAAACAATATCCTTAAGGATGGTCTCATATAATCTATAATCTCAGAACCATTAAAATCTATAATCTTAAAACCATTAAAAATTACTTTATTTACAGTCTCAAAACCATTAAAAAATATTTTATTTGCACAACCTGAACAACCTAAAAATACAAACTTTAAAATTCTAAATAAAAATCCAAAATTCAAATTCTAAAAATAAAATTATATAGCCCTACTTCAATGTGGTGTGATATTTTAGTAACTTGCAGCAAGTTAATGTTTCTTAGCATTTGTTTGAAAGACAAGTTAGACTTTGCGGAAAATCAAATATCCACGAAACAATAGGAAATCTGATACAATGCAACCAACAGAAACATGGAAACATTATTCAAATGCTTTATGCTAACCTTTACTCCTTGTCAAACGGCTAATGCTTGAATACCATGCTAACAATTCTAATGATTCTTCAACACTGAGCTACACTAAGCTCACCCAAAGAATGCTTAGGAATATAGAAGTAATAACCACAGTTTATTTCTTCTTTTTCCTTCTTCCTGTGCAAACAACAACTTCAGAAAAAGTTAATCATGGACTAAGCACGTTGTAATTGCTTTGCTAGTTTCCCTGTCCTCCGCTCACACAAACTCATAATAAAGCGGTTGATGTGAAATTTCAAGAAATTCGTACGTCATTCTTTCATCTTTAGCTCAGGAAGAATCATAACTTTTTTCTTCCTTCTTGATGTGAAATTTGAGGAAATTCGTACGTCATTCTTTCATCTTCAGCTCAGGAAAATACAAGGAAGAATCATAATTTCATTCTTCCTTCTTCATGTACAAGGAACAACTTTAGAAAAAGTTATCATTGTCATGGACCACGCATACTACTATTTCCCCGGTCGTCACCTCAAACTCCCTCGTAATAAAGCGTTTGATGTGAAAGTGGTAGAAATTCGTACGTCATAATAACCCATAAAAAGATAAAAGACAACTATTCTAAAATCCCACTCAAATAGAATTCACAACTTCCTTTATTCGTTTAATTAAAAATTGTGCTTACTATAGCTTTTATCAACTTTATTCTTTTTCATTCCTAAGGATTAGTGGATTAGTAAAGGTTTGATTGGTCAAATACTTGCTCAAAAAAAATACTTAGGTTTAACGGGACACACTGCTAACGTAGGTGGATTGGTAAAGGTTTGATTGGTCAAATACTTGAAAAAAAAATCTAGATTCAAACTTTAAGCATGCTGCTAGCTTTAGCAAAGGTAATAGTTCATGCGACCATAACTGGACAAACCCGAAGCGACTAGTAGTTTCCATCTTACATGGGGTCAACAACAACCATACCAATAAACTCTCCACTTACCAGTTACTATTTAACCAATTCCCTTATATAATAATTTTTTTTTTTTTAAAACGGTTCATCTCTTACATAGTAGCGTGAAGTTGAGGTGAAGGATAAAAGAAGCATCCGTGAGAGCTTTCACCCAAATTATTTTTTTTAAGGTAGTCATGGAGAGTGGAAAGATAAGACAATTTGTTGGACATTAAGCATTTAAAACTTGAATTTAAAAAATATCATAATACAAAATAATCTTGTAAATAATATTTTAAAAATAATTAATTAAAATAAATAATAAAAAATATTAAATAAAATAATATAATAATATAAGATAAGTAAAATAAAATGATTTTAATTGTGTTTATGAGATCAAAATAATTTATGAGATGAAGAGTTTTAATATAAGATGGGATATAGTGCACATCTTTACCTCTTTTAAATTCAAACCTTGGACCTTTCATTCAGATTTCCAAAATTTAGTAACATTTAAGAAAAAAATTATTTAACAAAGTAAAAAAAATCTCAATATGTTTTTATCATTGTGTTTTTTATTGTTGATTTTGATGAGAAATTGTCTTGTTTTTTTATTCTCAGTTCTTCAAAAAGTTCTATTAATGGGTTTACTTTTAGAGTGTCCTTATATGTAATTGTAATGTCCTAGCAGGCTTCACATTCCATGACAAAATATTTTTAGGTCTCCACTACTCCTATTGCACAAAAAATACATATTCATTGTCACCTTTTCTCTTAAGGAATTGTCCATATTCTAGTTTCGCATATGAGATGGTGTGAAATAGATCTTAGTTGGGTTATAAGCATTTTTTCCTTCCATTTGATATTTGCATCTATATACTTCTTTTGGTTGTGTCCACAATTTGGGTTGAAGTCGTTGATGTATAGTTGTTTTTCCCTTTTTAAACTTTCAATCTACATAACAAATCTAAATGTTTTCTTACATATTGTTTAATTTCTTTGTTAGAGTTTTGGACCTTACGAAATTTAATGCTCAATTTGTTGTTTTGTTTTATCCATGTGTCTTTTCTATTCAATGTTTCTTTGATTACCTATTTTGGCAACCTGCTACCTTATATTCTTTGTATTTTCTTTAAGTACCCTTAATAGGCTTATCATAGTTTCTGCTTCCAATGGAAAAGTCTTTATTTTAGCAAGTAAAATCTCATATGGGACCAATGCTTTAACTATGAAATTATTTGTAATTAGTAGCTTTTAAATTCTTTTTATTTGTCTCCATTTAAAATTTGATGTATTATTAGCCCACACCTCACACCTATATAGCACCATTGGAATAACTAATAACCCAAAAAGGACCCTAATATTTTTCAATCCTACAACTCTACTATTTTGCCCTTATTTAACAATGAGTAGAATGCCCTCCATCCTACTTGTATTTGTTTCATCCTGCATATTCCCCAATTGAGTTTGCTTTGAAAATCTATGCCAAGGTATTTGTATTTTGTTACTACCTCTAAAGGATTTCGTTCAAAGGATAGATTGACATTTCTTGCAAACATGTAAACTAAATAAGAGGAGGAGAACTTAGAATTGGATGTATTTAATTTTCTCCCTTTTGTATTGTAGTGACTTCTCACTACTAATTTCTACTTCACAAGGAAAAAAACTAAGGTAAAATCCTAAAAGACACAAAAGTTCAGATCAAAGGCGGTCAATTTTATGGAAATATCGAGCAGAGGAGACAAGCCAAAGTCTCGAGTACATGTATAAAAAGTTAAGATGAAAGAGAGTCTAAAAATTGAGAATTTTGAGGATGCACATGGAACAAGAGGAAGAAAATTTTTGACATTTAGAATGTTTGGAGCTGGATAAAATTGAAATTCCTCTTAAATACTCCTAATAGCAAAGGTTTTTGAAGATCCCTACAAGAACTAGTAGTGGAAATTTTCGACAAGAAGGCAAAAATGCATCTAAATTTGAAAAAATTTAGGGCATGCCAAAACTTGAAGCTATCACCAACACCTAGAATAAGCTAGATTTAATTGTGCAAAGGGAGCAATGATGCACAGGATCCCAAGAATAGTAGGTGAGATTAGTAACCATGAATTTATTGAGAAGGAAAAGGTTACCTACCAATGTCACCTCAGCAATAGATCTAAAAAGATATTAAAAGCAAGTATGGTGACTATAGTTCTACATATGACAACTATTATGGCAAAAGGTACCTCATTCAATTTTTAAAATCCCTAAAAGAGGTAGCTGAGATTGTCAAGATATCCTATAAATTTTGGAGGGAAGTGGTCCCAACTATAATCTATATATAATAGTTAGTTTAACATTAAAAAACATGGGTGAGTTTATAAAGCTTTACTTTTATTTCTCTCTGTATAACAGTTATCGAAATCCTAAGCGACCTTGTGGGTGACCAAACTCCTCTATTTCTATTATTGGATATTTTATTGCTATCTCTACTCCATACAAAAGATTAAAATATGGTCATTTCTCCTTATGGAACCTTTAGATATGGAAAGAAAATTATTCAAATCGTATGACCATTAATATCCTTGAGAAGGTTGTTCCTTCTCCTACAAATTTGGGTTAGCAACTCCCCAACTTTTTTTATTTTGTTGTCTTCAAATAACTTTATCATAAACCTTTTCTAAGCATTTCTTTGTATTTGCCATGGATGTCCGAAAAACCTCAAGCATTCATATATGAAATGTTCCTCTGTCTCTATTGCCCTGTGTTGCATAAAGTACATATCCTTTCTTCCCATTGTTCCTTGGGTGTTGTCCATCTCCTTGTTTCACATCTAAGCCTATGAGAGCTAGTCCTTATCTAAATAATGAGGATTCTTTTCCTCCACTTGATTTTAGCGCCTATATATGTTTTTTTGTTGTGGTCAGTTGGGTTAAAATTTGCAATACGTTGGGTTAAACTTTGCAATATAGTATTGTATTTTCTTGCTTTGCATTTTTCCACATTCCACTTCTAAACTTTTCGCTCACATACTTTTTTATGTCTTTATTGAAATTTGGGCATTCATTTATGTTGATTTCCCAACGTATCCATTTCTGATTTTGTTTCATCCATATGTTGTTCCGCATATGTAGCTCTTTGTCTCTAACTGCCCTAAACCATTTGTTGTTTTTCATGTTTTCTATTTTTTTCAAGTAACATAACAACTTGGTCATAGCAATTGCCTCTAAAGGAAACATTCCAGTTTCAACTAGAATAATTTCATAAGGGACTGCGACTTTAATTCTAAGAAAATTTATAATTAGATGTTTTTAAATCCTTTCTATTTGCCTCCATTTTGTATTTGTCGTGCCATTGGTCCACACCTCGCAACCATACAACACAATCGATGTGACAAGTAGGCCAAATAAGACCTTGGTGGTCTTCTAGTCCCACAACTCGGTATTCCTACATCGATTTTAAAGTGCATATAGCAATCTAAAACCACGTAGAGTTCTTTTCATCCTATATGTATTCCAATTGAGCTTGTCATGAAAGTCTATGCCTAGGTATTTGTATTCTCCCACCACCTCAAGGGGTTCTCCTACAAATTGAAATTCAAAATGTTGCTTCTTCTTTTTTGTTGAAAAACTCATGATTTTTATTTTGCTCGTGTTCACCCATCCCAAATTCATTACAAAAGAGTTCTAGAAGGTGATATTCTAGATCTTTAGCTGTTCCGGCCACAAGAATTACATCATCTCCATACATGAGGAGTTTTACCACATATTTGGCTAAGTGCACACCCTCTCCCCCAAATTTGTTTATCCATTATTCTAACTTGTCAATGTACAACCCAAATAATGTCGGAGATAGATGGCAACCTTGTTTGACGCCTATGTCACTCCTAAAACATTCAGATAACCCTCCCTTCATTCTGATTCTAGCCTTTACATTCTCATATAATTTGTGAATTGCTGCCGTGTAGTGAATTGGAACCTCTAGCCCTTCCATTCTACTCCATAATTTTTTCCGTGGCACTGTGTCAAACACCTTTTTGAAGTCTACAAAACAATAAAAAGCCTCCTCTTTTTTGTCCCATATTGTTTTCACTATGTGTCTAAGCGTGATACACTAATCAATAGTTGAGTGCTTGGGCCAAAACCCGCTTGCCCCTTTGATCTCTTTCCCTTTTCTTCCTCCCATCTGCTGATGCCTATGCTCTATCATACTCCCAAACAACTTTACAAATAAAGGATTGATTAGTTTGAAGGATTATTTACATCTCCACTTTTAAATATAAAAATTGTTAAACTAATTATTCATTTTATATTTTATAAAAAAGCCATTTTGTATTAACTCAAAAAAATCTCTTTTTATCTACGGTGCAAGAATATCTACGTGAACTGCTAGCCGAGCTGATGTCCGAAACTATCCTCTTGCCGCGTGTTGTTCGGATCTTTTCTGGTCACGCACTAGCATCGACCGGAATACTGCCATCAGTCGGCAATCGTCGGCCATAAAAAAAGTAACGGGTGAGCTCTCGCGTTGGTTTCAACAAATACAGGTTTGGGTCGCTGAGATGCAGAAAAAATTACAGTCGCTAGATAGCGCCTGCCGAAAAGAATGTGCCGACAATAGCTGCTGTAGTCCATTTTGGACTCCAAAGCATTGACCAATGAGTTTTAACACGATCAAGCCAAAGCTATGTAGGCTTTGGATTCTCAATGCAATGGTGGAGAACGAACTCAACAGTCTGCCTTAACTCGAGCTTCAACAAACACTATGCATGGACTAATAAACAGCGTAGCAGGGCCAAAAATAACCCAAAACAAACTTAGACCAGGAGCGTAAATGCTCTGATACAATGTTGAGGCCAAAGTTGACTGTTTATTCCAATGCCAAATATATATAGGGATGTATAATGCCATATTGCAAATCTTCCAAATTAAGCATAAGGTGCCTTGTTGGGCAAATAAGATGACATTATCTAACTTAAGCTAATAAATCACTAACTTAAGCTAATACTATCTTAGATCTCTAAAAGCTAACTAACTTACATTTAGAAATCCACTTAAGCTTAGTGGTTCATGTGATTATTAACAATAAACATAAAACTCAATTAATCCTAAGTAATAAATCTAATCCTAAAAATATAACCTAGGAAGAGATGCATTTGACCAAATCAACCCATTCGATAGCAGTTCATTTAGTTGAGATTTCAACTCAAATTAGTAGTTATTTGATAAGGACCTTTTAATTGTAATTTTATTTTTGACAATATATTTATTGAAAAGTCAATATTTTGTTGAGGAGAAATTATAAGAAGCTTTTTGGGAAACGTGTCTCGGTTCTCATTAAAAAATGGGTAATTTTAAAATCTTGTTTTTTTTGCCCTAAGGACTAGGTGGATTGGTAAGTGCTTGTCTGGCCAGGTACTTATCAAGAAGAGACCTAGGTTCAAACCTTAGGGGTACCATTTACAAAGGTAGTAGTTTGATCTAAATCCTCTAAGTGCGTGCTAGATCAATGATGATGGTATGAACCTCGAGTGATCGATGGTCTCCATCTCGCGCTAGGTCAACAACAATGATATGAATAGGCTTGTTGGGAGCAGTCCCTATGGATTGAACCTTACGCTTTTTAGTTACTAAAAATAGTGTGGCTGTAACCAACTCCTCTATGTAACCAATTTTTTTTCTCCTTCTCTAACTTATCGATGTGCATGATGAAAGGCTTTAGATTTAATTTTTAGAGCTGCTAGGGTTTGATGAGGAAAAACTACTCTGCTAGGGTTTGATGAAGAAAAATTGCTTTGCGGAGATGGCAGCAAATTTCGGAGGAGGTCTGAAAAATTGGAGGAATGTCGTGATGGCATCGGGTTCAGCACAGAGAGTGCATGCTCGTGATATTTTTTTATCAGAAAATGACTGGAAGGAACAAGATTTTCCAGTGCATGTCGAGAACCGCTTGTTAAAGAACAATGGATGTTTGGAACGATGTGAAGCCAAACCGGTTCTAGTGGTTCAACCAGACTCGGTGGCGGAAGATGTGGAGTATCTAACCAAACATGCCCTTATTGGAAAAAAATTTGTGCATCCGAATTTATCTCCCCTTTGTGGAGGCTTGGGTCGGAAGACTTGGAATCCCGAAGGCGATGTGGAGGTGATGCTGAGTGCGAACAACTATTTTATGGTGGTTTTCTCTTGTATTGCAGATCGTAACAAAGTATTTGAAGGGGGTCCTTATTTCTATAACTAGGTGGGACTCTTTATTAAACCTTGGCAAGTGGGTTTCAACCCATCAGAGGAGCGACTGTCGTGGGTTCCAGTATGGGTGCAGCTTCCATGGCTCCTGTTGGAATTTTGGAGAACTGATATCTTGCATAAGATTGCCCTTCTGCTTGGGAAGCCGGTTGGATCGTCACAACAGACAATGGATAAAAAGGTAATATCTGTTGCTCGTATTTATGTTGAAATTGACTTAAATAATCCTATTCTAGATTCTATTGAAATACAATTTGGATCAACTACATGGGTTCAAAAACTTGACTATGAAGCTCTTCCATTTTGTTGTTGAATTTACCGTGAATATGGCCACCTGCAAAGAAAATGCCCTAAGTTTGTCTCGCCTGTGGCTTCAAATCCTGGGCCCTCTCGGTTTGGACAAAGTTTTGATAAAGAAAAAGCCCCGATAAAGGAATGGGAACGGGATAAGGAAGGTTTTATTTCGGTAAAAGCTCGAAATAGAGGACGAAGGGCAAACAAAGACCTTAAGGATAGCCATCCAGATGCTCTACTCAACCGTTTTGAAATATTAGATGATCTTGATCAGTGCATGGAGATACCTGAAACATCGCTACCTGATGCAAATATAACAAGGCCGAATCAAATGTCTCTTCTTGAGGGGATACTTAAGAAATCAGATGTAGGGGGTTTACATGAAGAACAAAGGGCTTTAGATTTGGGTATAGGGGACATGGTTGGGTCTAGCCCTATAAGGGAAACAATTTTGGAAAGTGGTACAAATTTAGTTATGCCCTCTCCTACTCAGGCACTGATGCAGTCATCCTTAGACTACAAAACTCCTACGGTGTTGGGATTGTAGCAAAAAAAATTAAAAAAAGTTTTCAGATAAGAATATGAAGGTGGGTCGAAAGAAGGACCAGGATAAAATTAAGTTAATGGGGGAGACTTTGGTGGAGTCAGGATTGGTGAGAACATTGGACTCCCATTTTTATAACCCCAAAAAATGATTATCCTCTCATGGAATGTAAGGGGGTTGAATAGCATCCCTAGACAAAAAGTTATTCGTGATTTGGTTCGTGTGCATTCTTCGGATGTGGTGTTTATTCAGGAGACTAAATTGGCTATTGATAGTATGTTCAATATTGCTCCCAAGTTGTGGAGAAGGGGGTAATGCCAGTGTATTGGTGCATGTGGATATGCTGGTGGTGTCGCTTGTTTATGGGATCCGGTTAATATATCCCCTCTTACTTGGATTTCCAATAGATGGTCTATTTCAATGGTCGGGCATGATAATGAATCTGGTGAAATCATCCTACTTACAAATGTGTATGCTCCTATTGATTACAATGGTAAAGTGAATTTGTGGAAGCACATTTGCTTTGTGAGAATTTTGGTTCCCCTGTAATTTTAAAATCTTGTTTTTTTTGCCCTAAGGACTAGGTGGATTGGTAAGTGCTTGTCTGGCCAGGTACTTATCAAGAAGAGACCTAGGTTCAAACCTTAGGGGTACCATTTACAAAGGTAGTAGTTTGATCTAAATCCTCTAAGTGTGTGCTAGATCAATGATGATGGTACGAACCTCGAGTGATCGATGGTCTCCATCTCACGCTACTTCAACAACAATGATATGAATAGGCTTGTTGGGAGCAGTCCCTATGGATTGAACCTTACGCTTTTTAGTTACTAAAAATAGTGTGGCTGTAACCAACTCCTCTATGTAACCAATTTTTTTTTTCTCCTCCTCTAACTTATCAATGTGCATGATGAAAGGCTTTAGATTTAATTTTTAGAGCTGCTAGGGTTTGATGAGGAAAAACTACTCTGCTAGGGTTTGATGAAGAAAAATTGCTTTGCGGAGATGGCAGCAAATTTCGGAGGAGGTCTGAAAAATTGGAGGAATGTCGTGATGGCATCGGGTTCAGCACAGAGAGTGCATGCTCGTGATATTTTTTTATCAGAAAATGACTGGAAGGAACAAGATTTTCCAGTGCATGTCGAGAACCGCTTGTTAAAGAACAATGGATGTTTGGAACGATGTGAAGCCAAACCAGTTCTAGTGGTTCAACCAGACTCGGTGGCAGAAGATGTGGAGTATCTAACCAAACATGCCCTTATTGGAAAAAAATTTGTGCATCCAAATTTATCTCCCCTTTGTGGAGGCTTGGGTCAGGAAGTCTTGGAATCCTGAAGGCGATGTGGAGGTGATGCTGAGTGCGAACAACTATTTTATGGTGGTTTTCTCTTGTATTGCAGATCGTAACAAAGTATTTGAAGGGGGTCCTTATTTCTATAACTAGGTGGGACTCTTTATTAAACCTTGGCAAGTGGGTTTCAACCCATCAGAGGAGCGACTGTCGTGGGTTCCAGTATGGGTGCAGCTTCCATGGCTCTTGTTGGAATTTTGGAGAACTGATATCTTTCATAAGATTGCCATTCTTCTTGGGAAGTCGGTTGGATCGTCACAACAGACAATGGATAAAAAGGTAATCTCTGTTGCTCGTATTTATGTTGAAATTGACTTAAATAATCCTATTCTAGATTCTATTGAAATACAATTTGGATCAACTACATGGGTTCAAAAACTTGACTATGAAGCTCTTCCATTTCGTTGTTGAATTTACCGTGAATATGGCCACCTGCAAAGAAAATGCCCTAAGTTTGTCTCGCTTGTGGCTTCAAATCCTGGGCCCTCTCGATTTGGACAAAGTTTTGATAAAGGAAAATCCTCGATAAAGGAATGGGAACGGGATAAGGAAGGTTTTGTTTTGGTAAAAGCTCGAAATAGAGGACGAAGGGCAAACAAAGACCTTAAGGATAGCCATCCAGATGCTCTACTCAACCGTTTTGAAATATTAGATGATCTTGATCAGTGCATGGAGATACCTGAAACGTCGCTACCTGATGCAAATATAACAAGGCCGAATCAAATGTCTCTTCTTGAGGGGATACTTAAGAAATCAGATGTAGGGGGTTTACATGAAGAACAAAGGGCTTTAGATTTGGGTATAGGGGACATGGTTGGGTCTAGCCCTATAAGGGAAACTATTTTGGAAAGTGGTACAAATTTAGTTATGCTCTCTCCTACTCTGGCACTGATGCAGTCATCCTTAGACTGCAAAACTCCTACGGTGTTGGGATTGTAGCAAAAAAAATTAAAAAAAGTTTTCGGATAAGAATATGAAGGTGGGTCGGAAGAAGGACTAGGATAAAATTAAGTTAATGGGGGAGACTTTGGTGGAGTCAAGATTGGTGAGAACATTGGACTCCCATTTTTATAACCCCAAAAAATGATTATCCTCTCATGGAATGTAAGGGGGTTGAATAGCATCCCTAGACAAAAAGTTATTCGTGATTTGGTTCGTGTGCATTCTTCGGATGTGGTGTTTATTCAGGAGACTAAATTGGCTATTGATAGTATGTTCAATATTGCTCCCAAGTTGTGGATAAGGGGGTAATGCTAGTGTATTGGTGCATGTGGATATGCTGGTGGTGTCGCTTGTTTATGGGATCCGGTTAATATATCCCCTCTTACTTGGATTTCCAACAGATGGTCTATTTCAATGGTCGGGCATGATAATGAATCTGGTGAAATCATCCTACTTACAAATGTGTATGCTCTTGTTGATTACAATGGTAAAGTGAATTTGTGGAAGCACATTTGCTTTGTGAGAATTTTGGTTCCCCTATACCCATGGATTTTGGCTGGAGACTTCAACTCTATCACTTGTCTAGAGGAGAAACATGGTGGGGTGGACCGTCTCGAGTCTTTTTCTTCTGTTTTCAGTGCTCATATCCAGGCCCTAAACTTGGTTGAAATCAAGCGAGATAATGAGATATTTACTTGGCACAATAGAAGGTGTGGGGAAACTTCCATATCAGAGAGACTGGATATGTTTTTGATATCCAATTATTGGATGGGTAATAACAAAGGTGCTAGTTCTATGATTTTAGAGGGTAGGGAATCTGATTATTGGCCTATCAAACTCTTTGCTTTGGAGTTAGGGCTAAAAAAGAATCCCTCCTTTAAGTTTCAACTTATGTGGCTTCGTGATCCTAAGCTTCATGATTTCATGCGAGGCTAGTGGACCACTGTCAAACCTCCTCATGGCACCACTATGTATTCCTTTATGAAGTGACTACAATTTGTAAAACATAAATTGAAGAGATGGAATAGACTAAATTTTGGGAACCTTTCCTTGGCTAAGCTAGAAACTCTTAGGAGGATGGAAGAAGCTTCAAGGAAGATTAGAGATCAGGGATTCACGAAGGAGCTTCTTGTTGAGGAATCTGAGGCTGCGAAAGACCTTGCTGAATGGGAATTGAGGGAAGAAATTTTTTGAAAACAAAAAGCTCGAGTAGATTGGCTTCAGGAAGGGGATAGGAACACAACCTTATTTTATAACTCAGTTAAGGCTCACCGTAATGGTAACCTGATTACCTCTCTTGTGAATTCTCAGCATGCCCTGCTATCTTATTTTAAGGATATTTTAGAAGAGACTAAGAGGTATTTTCCCTCTCTCTTCAAGGACTCCCTATCAGATGATGAGAATGAAAAGCTTATTCTAAACTGTATTCCAGTGATTGTTTCTAGAGAGATGAATGAGCACTTGATGGGTCCAATTTCCCTTGAGGAGTTGGAAAATGTTGTATTCAAGATGAAAAAAGGAAAAGCCCCAGGCCCAGATGGATTACCAATTGAGTTTTATCAGGAGTTTTGAAATTTAATAAAATTTGATCTTTTGGAGGTGGTCCATGAGTCCCAAAAGAACAAACAGATGCTAAGGGCCCTAAATGCTACCTTTGTGGTGCTTATACCCAAAAAAGAGGGAGCAAATTCCTTGGATATGTTCAGGCCTATTGCTCTCTGCAATGTTGTGTATAAGATCATCACAAAAATTATTGTTGAGAGGCTAAAGATATGGTTGAGCAAAATCATCTCTGAGGAGCAAGGAGGGTTTGTTGCTGGCCGAAAAATCTTGGATGGGGTTGTTATTGCTATAGAAGCTATTCACTCGATCAAAACTTCTAAGGAGAAAACTATGTTCATTAAGTTGGACATGGCCAAAGCCTATGATCGGGTCAGATGGTCCCTTCTTAAGAAAGTTATTGCTACTTTTGGATTTGATGAGGAATGGATTAGATGGGTGATGAGCTATGTTTCTTCTTCCTCATTCTATGTTCTTGTTAATAATGAGCCATCAGAGATGTTTGAGGCCTCAAGGGGATTGAGGCAAGGAGACCCTTTATCTCATTATTTGTTTATCATTATGGCGGAAGGGTTGGGAAGATTGCTCAAGTCTCAAGTCATGCAGGGTCTCATTTAGGGGTGGAAGTGGGATAGTAGTTTTCCACATTTTTCCCACCTTTAATTTTTTGATGATACTGCTTTGTTGGGAGTTGCCACTATCAGGAAAGCTGGAAATATTAGACAGTCTCTTGACATATATATTGGTGCTTCTGGACAGTTGATTAATGAGGACAAGTCTTCTATTTTCTTCTTCAATACCCCTCCTCTTATTCAAGCCAGGATTGCTCGCATTCTAAGATTCTAGCTTGGGACTCCCCCTTCATTTATCTTGGTATTCCAATTTCATCTCATCCTCTATCTAGATATTCTTGGTAGTCTATGCTTGATAAGTTTAGAAGGAAGGTGAATCACTAGAATTTCAGATGACTATCCACTACAGGTAGAGTGTTGCTTTTAAAATTTGTTGTTCAAGCTTTACCCATTTATAGATGTTTTGTACAAATAGCTCTATCTCACTTCATCAAGAACATGGATGCTTTGTCAAGACAATTTTTATGGTTTGGAAAACTTGATCAATCTAAATAGAGTTTGGTTAGGTGGGATTCTATATGTAGGCTAGTGCAAGAGGGAGGCCTTGGGTTGCGACAAACAACTCTTTTTGGGCAGGCTTTGGCTGCAAAAATTTATTGGAGATGGTGTACCTCTCAAGATCAGATTTGGGCTAAAATATTATCTTGTAAATACTTGAGAGGTATTTCTGAGGCTGAAATCCCTAGAGTTAGCTTGGTTCGGAAAGGTTTAGTTATCTGGGACACTCTAAAAAGAGGAGCTAATTTAATCAAGCAGGGTTTGTTCTGGATTTGCAATCAGGGATCAAATACTCTTTTTTGGGAGGATTCTTGGGATGGCCACCCTCCTATCTTGAATCAATATCCTAGGTTATGTTCCCTAAGCATTTTTTTCTTGGAAGCAGGATGGTATCGTGTGGAGGACTTTAAAAAAATCCAATCTTTTGGAAATATGGAGATGTACAGGTGGAAAGATCCGCAAGAATGGCCCCAGGGGGATCGGCCAAGGACAGAGAGGTGCTTGCTCTTATTCTTATGGGGATGCCTTATTATTCATTGAGGGGTAAAGATATTTTGGCTTGGAACCCTGATTCTAACGGAACCTACTCGGTAGCCTATGGTTATCAGGTTCTTGATAAGCAAAAGTATGGGAGTCTTCTTGTCACTTGGTGGAAAAAGGTGTGGAACAAATTTTCCTAGACAAAATGTAATTTCTTTCTCTGGTTGGTAGCTCGTAATAAATGTTAGCATATATGTCTTACATTATTGAGCAAAATGGTAGCGCACGTAGGCGCTCTCTAGGTTGGTTTAATAACCACCAAGTTGGTTTAATAAACCAACTTATTGTAACCACATTGTAATCTTTATAATTGATATCAATCGGAATGAATAATTGCTTCGTCAAATTCTTTATGGTATCAGAGCTAGGGATGATCGCAGACATTGGGTAAGGTAGTTATCATTTCTAACTACTCCAACTTCCCTAAACAACACGGTTCTTGGAGACACTGACGGACGTAGACAGAGGACAGACTACCAGCCAACGAGACTGGAGGCACGCAGACTGGAGGACACTGACGAACGTAGATAGAGGAGACACTGACGGACGCAGACAGAGGACAGACTACCAGCCAACGAGACTGGAGGCACGCAGACAAAGCAGAGCAGATCGGGCACGTGATTCGAGACTGGAGGCACGCAGACAGAGGAGAGCAGACTGGGCACGCAGACAGAGGAGGTCGATGGTTGTGGAGGCAAAAGGGCGGGGTGGTTGCCCGAAGGCAACCGAAAGCTATAGTAGCTTTCCTTGTTCTTAAAGACCCCCATAGTGGCAGCATAGGCCATGTGGGATTAAAGTTTTTTTTCTCCCTTCTCCACACCCGATGCTGCTAAGATGTGCCTGCTCCCTGTTTGTTCTCGTCGGGCCCTCTGGCTCACGTGGTATGCGTGGTGATTGTTAGGCGGAAGGTCGCGGGTTCAAGTCTCTTCGGGGAGGTATAAGGTTTTTTTTGATGCCTCGCGTGCACTGTGATGGCGGGTGGCAAGTTTTTGATGCCCCGCGCATGTTGTGATGGTGGGTGGCACCTTTTGATGCCCCGAAGTGCCTTGTTGATGCCAGGAAGTGCCCTGTTGATGCCAGGAAGTGTCCTGATGATGCCAACAAGTCATTTGATGCCTGTGCAGTCAAATTTGATGCCTTGAAGGCTCCAAACAATTTTTTTTGGGGTTCAGGTACAATTTTTTTCCTTGTCTATTTTGCAATACGAAGGGGGGAAATCTCAGTCTTCACATGATTCATTTGCAAAATTGTAAGATAAAGGGGAAATCAAACCATTTGGAAGTGAATAATTGCTAGATTTGTAATAGGTGCTTAAATTTGTGGGCATTTGTGATTGTTTCTTTTGCATTTAAATATTCTATTTTTCTTGCATTAACAATCATAAATTACAGAAAAAAATAAGACCCCAAATTTATACCCTATTTGTGCAATTTATTGCACAGCAGCGTTCAGTATTTGAGATACCTCTGGTCCACACTTACAGGTAATGTTGTCGTGCTTTGGACTACTGTATTCGCCGCCTAATATAGCTGCAACAATGACGTATGAGCTTGTTCTCTATTAATCGTCGGGGAGAAATAAGGCAAACTAGATCTATTTTTTTCCATTTCATACCCACATCGTGATTGTTGTTAGGCGTAAATCCTGACGAAAGTTTTTTTTTCCAAAGTGTTTAGGGGAAGTTACGCCCCACGCATGAGGAATAAAACTTTCTATGGTAGGTGTCATTAACAACACGATGCCCTTTCAGTATCGCCTATGTTCAATATATTGTGCTTCTCATATGTACTTATAGTCTCCCTCACGTAAGGGCGGGTACATATTGAGTAGTATACTATTCATATATACCTATAGTCTCCCTCACGTAAGGGCGGGTATATATTGAATGGTTACGATATAAAGATCTAGCAGGTATAAAGAAAGGGAGACCAATTGGTGATATAAGGAACCTTCATAATGGCCACAATTCATAAGTATCTCTCAGATTCACAGTTGTTGAAAGGTCCTAACTTTGTTCCATGGAAAACAAAGATGAAAGCCATTCTTCAGTTGGAAGATTTATGGGATGTAGTGACTGGCACTGCAAAGTGCCCTCAGACAATAGGAACAGATCAAGATGCTTGGGATAAGAAGGACAAGAAGAGTCTCATGTTTATCTTGCTTGCTACTACAGATGAGGTGCAACCTCATATTTGTGATGCAAAAACTAGTAAGATAGCTTGGGATGCCTTGATCACAGTATATGAAGGAAAGAATCAATCCACTATTCTAAACCTTCAAACTCAACTACATACTCTCAGTATGAATTTTGGGGAAACAGATTGATATATTCCTTTGTAGAGTGGCTGACTTGAAAGCCAAATTGAATGCCATGGGAAAACCGGTGGATGATGATATCTTGAAATCTGTCATCTTGAGAGCATTGCCAGATTCCTACAAGATGTTGATCACTTCTCTCAATGTTTCTGGTAGACAAGTATCATTTGTGGAGCTGGTAAATTTGCTTCAGACTGAGGAGGCAAATCAGGTTCAGAAAGATGACGTGCCAGATAATGCCCTTTCCACACAACAAAGTGGTAAGAAACAAGGTCAGTTTCAAAAAGGGGGTCCTTCTTCCAAAGGAAAAGGGAAGCAAAATCAGCAGAAGGATACAAAATATTGCAAGATTTGTGATATGAATAACCATGACACCAACAGGTGTTGGTTCAAAAACAAGCAACAAAACGATCAAGGTCCTAAGAAGAAGGGCAAAGACAAACAGAAATACAACAAACATAAGCAACCTAAAGGCCATGTTGCTTATGCTGACTCCAACTCAGACTCAGATTCTCCTGGGTCCGATTCAAATTCTGACTCTGAAAGAGCACACAAGGTGCTCATGACCCATACTTCATCTTCCCAGATAGATGTTGTATGGTATATTGATTCAGGAGCTAGCAAACACATGACTGGGGACAAATCATGGTTTGATACTTTTGCGGAGAAAGAGGGTAAGCCAGTCACAATTGCTGACAATCAAGTCTATCAAGTAAAGGGAGAAGGGGATGTTTCTGTGTCCCTTCCTGATGGTAATTGTCAAATTGAGAAGGTTCTCTATGTTCCAGGATTAGCCAATAATCTGCTCTCAGTCACACAAATGTTGGATAGAAACATGGATGTCGTGTTTCGAGTTGTCAAAGGCAAGAAGAGATGTTTTATCACCCACAGTGGTAAACATGTTGCAACCGGATCCTACAAACATGGCTTGTTCATTCTAGATGCTCTTTCAACTCCTCATGTTGCTCTGGCTGCAACTACAAAGGAGGCCACCTCTCTCTGGCATAGACGTTATGGGCACCTCAGTTCAGGATATTTGCTTGAATTACACAGATATGGGATGGTGAAAGGTCTTCCTCCACTCTCATCTATCTTACCAGTGTGCTCGGATTGCTTAGCAGGGAAGCAACACAGAGTACCTTTTGAAACTAGCTCCTCTCGAGCTACAAACCCTTTAGAGCTGGTACATACCGATCTGTGTGGTCCTATGCCAACCAGCTATGGTGGAAAGAAGTATTTTCAACTATTTGTTGATGATTACTCATGGAAGATGTGGGTTTTCTTTCTTCAATTGAAATCAGAAGCATTTCTCTACTTTCAACAATTCAAGAAACTTGTCGAGAAGGAGTCGGGTTGTTTCATAAAAACCCTCCGCTCGAGATCGAGGGGGAATACACCTCCGAAGAGTTTTTAGATTTTCTTAAGAAACATGGGATCAAAAGACAACTAACTACAACCTATACACCTCGAGCAGAATGGAGTTGCGAGAAAGGAGAAATCGTTCCATTATGGAAATGGTTCGATGTATGCTAAAGGGAGCACATCTTGAGGATCAATATTGGGTAGAAGTAGTAAACACAACATCATACCTCCTAAATAGAGCACCCACTAGAGCTCTACAAGGGAAAACACCACAAGGAGCTTGGAGTGGTAAGAAACCTTCCATTTCTCATTTAAGGGTGTTTGGATGTAAAGCATTCATGCACATTCCAAAACAGAAAAGGAGGAAGTTGGATGAGAAAACCCTGCAGTGTATCTTTCTTGGCTATGATGAGTATTCAAAAGGTTATCGATTGATTGATCCTAAGACCAAGAAGACACACGTAAGTAGAGATGTTGTATTTGATGAAGCTTTCACATCAAAAGACACATCTACAGTTGTATACCTAGATGAAGAAGAACCTAAGAAGGAGGTTCAACTTCCACAACAACAACAGAAAGTCCCAAAATGGTATACTAGCACTTTGAGAGATGCTAAGTTGAATTCCCTTCCAGATCTATCTCTAGATAGGCCATGTACTCGTAGTATGACTCAACAAATGAGAGCGAGAGGAATCTATTTCAGAGGTTGACGAACTTTGTCAACACTTTGATGATTTGTCAGTGGGTACAGAAAATGATAGAGAAGAAGATGAGGATGAAGAAAATATTTATATGTCTACATTGAATGCAAATGAACCCACAACGGTTCAATATGCACTTGATAAACCACGGTGGAAAGAGGCCATGGATGTAGAACATAAGTCTCTCATAAAAAATAATACTTGGAAGTTAGTCGATCTGCCAACAGGAAAGAAACCCATAGGCTGCAAATGGGTGTTCAAAGTGAAGTATAAGGCAGATGGATCTATTGATAAGCATAAAGCCCGACTTGTTGCGAAGGGTTATGCTCAGAAAGAAGGCATAGACTATGAAGAGACTTTTGCCCCTACTACAAAAATGACTACCATTCGAGTACTTTGTGCCATGGGAGCTCAGTTTGGGTGGAAGTTGCATCAGATGGATGTTAAAAGTGCTTTCTTGAATGGTGACTTACAGGAAGAAGTATACATGACTCAACCAGAAGGATTCGTGGTCGAGGGGCAAGAACAAAAAGTATGCAAGTTGATCAAATCCTTGTATGGGCTCAAACAAGCTCCTCGAGCTTGGTATATCAAGATAGACAGTCACCTTGTGCAGCATGGATTCAAAAGAAGTCCTTCAGATGCAAATCTCTATATTAAGAAAAATGGTTATGATATAGTGATTCTTGTACTTTATGTAGATGATCTGATCATAACAAGAAGCTCGAAAAGAATGATTGACTTAGTGAAAAATGATTTGAAGCAATCATTTGAAATGACAGATCTAGGACTTCTGCACTATTGTCTTGGTTTAGAAGTTACTCGAGAAAAGATTTCATATTAGAGTAACACAAAAGAAATATGCCAAGACTTTAGTAGAAAAATATCGGATGACTAACTGTAAGTCAAAAGCAACTCCAATGGAGCAAGGACTTAAGTTATCACGATATGATGAATCACCTCAAGTAGATGGTACTCTCTATCGTCGGTTGATTGGGAGTCTCCTATATCCGACAAATACCGAGGCCAGATCTCAGTTTTGTTGTGGGCTATCTTTCAAGGTTCATGCAAGAGCCTAAGATGAGTCACTGGAAAGCAGCAAAAAGAGTTCTTCATTATGTTCGTGGTAGTACAAATTATGGTCTGGAATACAAAAAGAATAATAAGTTTTTCTTACTAGGATACACGGACTCGGATTATGTTGGATCCATTGATGATCGTAAATCCACTTCTGGATATGTTTTTCATCTGGGATCTGGACCTGTCTCATGGCATAGTAAGAAGCAGCATGTGGTTGCTTTATCTTCTATAGAAGCAGAATATCGTGCAGCCAGTGAAGCAGTCTGCGAGATAATGTGGTTAAGTCGCATTCTTACAAACATGGGTCTTCCAAAGAATCTTCCTCTTCATTTGTTTTGCGACAATCAAGGTGTTTTGAATCTTGTCAAAAATCCAATTTTTCATGAACGTACCAAACATGTTGATACCAGATGTCATTTCATTCGAGATGAAGTTCCAAAGCACCATATACAACTTCAATACATTCCTACTGATGCGCAAGTTGCAGATATCTTTACCAAAGCACTTGGGCGTATCAAATATGAAAAGTTTCGAGATACTATTGGAATTTGCCAATAATGTAATAAGGGGGGATGTTAGCATATATGTCTTACATTATTGAGCAAAAGGGTAGCGCACGTAGGCGCTCTCTAGGTTGGTTTAATAACCACCAAGTTGGTTTAATAAACCAACTTATTGTAACCACATTGTAATCTTTATAATTGATATCAATCGGAATGAATAATTGCTTCGTCAAATTCTTTAATAAATGCCTCACTTGGGATAATGTGAGGAAGAGGGGATTTTAGGGTTCCTCTTTTTGTGTCCTTTGCAGTAAGAATGAGGATGACTGTTCTCATTTATTTTTCCAATGCTCCTTTGCCATAGACATTTGGCACCATTGGTGGAGTGCTTGGAACCATCCATGTTTTCATGTGCTCTCCTTGGTGGAGTTTTGGAGTATTCTGGGTAGACCTCCGGCCAAGGCACCCTTCCTTCGGGTGGCTTGGAATTTGGGCCCTTCTTGCATCATCTAGAAAATTTGGCTCGAATGGAACCAACACGTATTTCAGGGTAGTTATTTGGTTGTTCAACAGATCTGGCAAAGGATCCTGTATATGGTTTAGGAAACCATCCATAGCAAATGTGATGTGGACCCTCTTTTTGATTATAGGGAGGAGAAGGTACAACAAGCCCTTGGTATCTTTGGGGATGGTGTGAACTCTTCTATCCCTAGTAGGGTTTCTCAGCTCAACAAGAAGGTTAGGAGAGATTGTAGGTGGAGGCCACCCCTAGAGGAGTTTTAAAAATTAATACTGATGGATCGTCCAGGGGTAATCCTAGACATGCTGGCATTGGTGGTGTTGGGAGAGATTCTACTGGTGGTGTTAGTTTTTTCTTTTCCATTTATAAATGTGTTCACTCCAACAATTTTATGGAAGCTCTTGCAATTCTTGAGGCCTTGTAGAGGGGGTTTTCTCTTGGCTGGCATAGGATTATTTGCGAGTCTGACTCTCAAATTGTGGTTAATATTTTAAACAAGTAAAGGGTGGAGGAAGTTAATTGGTAGTTGGCCTCTATAGCCGTTCAGATTCTTAGAATGAGTGAAGATTTTGAATTTATATCCTTTGTGCACATTCCAAGGGAATGGAATGTGGTTGCTGATTACCTAGCCAAAAGGGCTTCTGAGCTGTTGGATCCTTGGAGTATCGATAATTGGGAGAGTCTCCCATATTAGGACTCTCAACGCCTATGGAAGTTGATCCACAAGGATGTACAGACTTAATGTGGTTTATTCTTGTTGTATTTTTTGGATGTCATTCTAGTCTAGTGGTTTTAGCCTATTTGGCTGTTTATTTGAGTCCTGGTTGGAAGCTCAATTGTACTCTGTAATCCAAATTTTTTATCAATAAATTTTTACCATTTTATTTAAACAAAAACTTATCAATGTGCATGACATAAAATTTACACCCTTTTCTTTAGGCTTTTCTCTATTGCATTGTTGAAGTTTATCTTAAACTTATGGATATTTGAATTCCTTGAATCATTGTCTTACTTAAGGTCATCAATAGATTCTATGATAACATAGTAATCAACCTTGACCCTATGCTACCATAGCCAATCAATACCTTTTGATTATATCGTGTGATCCTAAGGGGTCTACATAGAGATTCACTTTAGTGGTAAAGTTAGGAAATTCTAACTCAATCATACCAAGACATTGATCTACCCTCCCTTATATTTAGTTCCCATATTAAATACACTAAATGTTAGTTATATAAGCATCTCTTCAATTTACTTTATTCAAAACATGACGGACTATAGAACTTTTAGTTGCACCAATATCAATTAAAATGGTAACAAGACATCCATATAACTTATTTGATGTCTAACTAGGTGTATTTTGGCACTCCACTTGGTGCTTATAATCTATTATATGGAGATGATGAATTTGTGGATTGGGTTGAGGTGGAGACTTAACACTTAATCCCAAGCTCCACTATGGACATTGACTTGTGTTGCTACCATTGCCACATATATAATACCCATCTTTAGATCCTTTTATATCACTTTTTCTTCTATTTTTGTGATCATTGTGTTTTTTTATGATCGATGTATTGTTGGCTCTAATTGGCTATTTTTGAAACTATTTTTATCAATCTTCCTTTTATTCCCATTATAGGGATATTCTTTCAAAAACTTATTTTTGAAAGAGGGTATATATTATTAAGATGCCTTGTTCTTTTCTATCAATTCCTTTTAATGAGAAAAATAGATTATATTTCTTGCTCATATTTTATTATTTTTTAAAAACTTTATTCCATAATAAAAATACTATGGATGTTCAATTAACATCAATCTACAATTTTAACACTAAGATAATTTTTTCGTATTCTAAATTTGTCATATTACTAGTATCGAGGGACATTTGAGAAGCTTGATAAAAAAATTCTAACATCGTGTCACTATTAAACCCTCCTAACTCAAATTCTCAAATTTTATAATTTTCAAATCAATGTATAGTTGCAAAAATTTCATTTTTTTAAAAGAATGTGACAAATTTTTCCTAGGTAAGGCTTTACAATTTCAATCTCTTTTTAATTTTTACACTATCCCACCATAAGGTCGCTTCACCAGTTAACTAATATACTTCCCATACAACTTTTGTTTCATTAGTAAAGTCTCTAAGTTTAAAATACTTGGTCATTTCAACAAGTCAAGCCTCAACACCATCCCCAATAGTCTTTCCATCATATTTGGGTGGGAGATATTTTTCAAAATTGTGGATAGTTTGATCTCAAATCTAGCCTTTTTAGACACATGATATTCATCATGGGTTCATTCCACCTAAATGGACTCTTACCTGTTGCATTTGTTATTATGTTGCTTTGAAGATATTTAATCCTCAAAGTGTGGATCATTTTCATTTTCTATCTTATCTTCATACTTTTGTTCTAAGGCAATTATTATATTTTGCATCTCGTCCATCAAGGTTAAAAAGTCATCCCATATTGTCTAGTACACCACTACCTTGGTCGATAGAAATTGAATAATTTATGTTCTATTTTCTTGACTAGATCAAATAATGACATAGGTTAGCATTGTGAGCTTGTTAGGTCCCAAGCATTTAAGTTGGACTTTGGTACCACATGTAATAACTCATTCTATTAAGCTTCTAAAAATAGTTATGCTATTTTTCTTTATACTATGTATAACAACTTAAGATAATTATGACAATAAATTATCCTATATGACCAATCTATGTTTTCATTAATCCAATATATATATCAACATTTCTCATTTCAATTATAATGTTGGTTGATGAATCTATATATACCTAACAAGTTAGTGTGTATGTAATTACTTTTGATCCCGCTCCAATGTCTTACAAGACTACCATGTTGACTCTTAGACTATCTATGCATTATTAGGCCAAATTAATTTTATTAGTACCCATCAATGTTGAATTAAGACCATCATGTTATATTTAACACCCATCAATGCCAGTATAAGGCTAATGTAGTAGTTGGATGTTGTATTAACTATGAATTAACATTTTATCACATTCTACCATGTCTACCACATGTTATTATTTAACATATAAGGTAGGCTGAAAAATATGGCTATTAAGCAACATAAAATGGTCGTAAGTTAATCAAATAGTGTTATTACGCAAGCATTTATTACTTTTATGCACATGGTCTATAATTTTGATTCTTGGATGTTATTGTATCTCATTTCTTAAGTTTAGCAAGTGTAACTAAAACCTATCTAACTCATCATATAATAGAAAATCCCCAAATCATCTAGCATTACGTGGCTTCCTAGTTGATCACTAAAGTCACGTTTTACATAAGCTTTTGATCATAGATTTATGTTACTTGGGATCACTGCAACCATTCATTAAGATCAAGCAAGTACAATAAAAGAGTTTTATACATCATTTATATTGTCTTATTCTAGAAATCAAAGTCGAAGAATGCTTGAGATACCTTTTAAACCTTGACAAATATTTCATATTCATTGATCAAGTATCACAAGGAATTGAATTTTACTTTTATCATTGTAATAAAGTGTAAAAGCACCTTTTGAAGTAGAATCAAAACATATCCCCTTAAATTATAAAGTTCCTCTTTCTAGATTTATACAAATATAACTATTGTCTAATGCAATGCTTCACACTTTCATATTAAATTTATACATCTCTTCAAATATGCATTGTTTTCCTTTATGTTTTACAAAATAATAATTAGTTTGATTAGATGAATTTAAACCTGTCTTTTGGAAAATGCTTTAATCATCCATTCCTTACATATTACTTATTATCAATGCATATGTAGCATAAAATATAATTATTCACATAAAAGTTTATGCAAGATGCCTTTCATTCAATCTAATTCCATTTAATTTTGCCAAGTAAACTAGACCAACTATTATCATTTACAATCTCAATAAAATACAATATAAGTTGTAAATCAATTAATTTTTAATAACCAAGTCCATGAAAGATGCTTTTTCCAAAAGGGAGTATTATAAGTAATAATAGTACATGCCCACTATTCTTATGAAAAAATATATATACGTCATAGATTACAAGTTTTCTATTAACTGTTGAAGATAACAATTCTACTAGATATAATCTATCCCAGTTCTATTATTTAGAAGTCTAATTAAGGAGAGAGGGCATCATTTGTGTTTTTATTTGCCTAACCTATATATATCCCCACTTGGAATACCCTTGTCTCAACTCCATTCAACTATAGTTACAACCCTCCAATAAGGGAGTAGATGTATAAGACCAAAAAGTCAAAGAGTGGATTGTGTGTGCAATTCTATCTCATGTTCAAATATGAATGAAACATTACATTAATAAATTTATGAATATATAACCATAACTAGATCTAAACAGTGTTTTGCTTAGTGGCGAATGTTCACAAATTGGGTGAATATTAGCATTTTCAAAAATGCCAATTTGCGATTTTGGGGGACCCTGGACGTCGGCTAGTTCGCCCAAAATTTTTGGGTCAAAATTTTTTGAAGGGTCGATTCATCGTGCGTTGATAATAGTATTAGGTATTTTTTTTAAATTCGCTGACACTCCCGCCTAAGTCATGGAGCATTTTCACCAAATTTTTTAAAATTTTTAAATTATCCCGCCAAATTCGCTAACTATACCACTATATATAAGTAACAATCTAGAGATAGTTTTCATTTATAACATTCAAAAAGTAAAACTCTAAAGCAAAAAGATGAACTAAAACATTCGATCTGTTGCAGATTCCATCGAACTTCAGCGTTGTGCATTGTACACAGATCGACACGACATAGTTCTCCACCCGACACGACGATCGGACGTTATATCCACCCGGATCGATAGTCGGTCTACTTGTTCCACCCAGATAGCTAGTTCCAATTGGGTCGTCTGTTGGACTGCATATTCCACCCGGACCGTTAGCGAGTGAGCTAATTCCACCCGGACCGGTTGTTGAACTTCTTGTTAATCACAGTTCGATGACCGACATATAATTTTTGCCCGGATCAAATATCGATCTTCTAGTTCCACTCGAACCGCAGTTCGGATCGACCGTTCGCCCGAACCGACAACTCGTTTTCTACACCAACCGCCCGGTGGGTCTCTTTTCAGACGGACATTTTCCTATAGCAGGTACTCTGTTTCTCTTTAGACATTTGAATTTTTGATCCTGTGTTTTTTGGTTTTACAGAGAATAATTGTAGCACTTGTAATAAAAGATCTATTTTTTTATCATCTAATTTCTAGTTTTTCTTTAGCTGTGTTTTTATCATTTACTGAAAATAAATCAATGCTTTGTTCTCCATTTTTCCTCCTATTTTCTATCTATATTAAAACTCTTTGATTCTCTATTTCCATTAAGATCCCCTTTTCTATTACAATATTTTTAAATAGGTAAATATTGTGGTTCTCTATGGACAAAGTGATGCTCTGCTTCTTGTCCAATTTGTACTAGAATTTTATATTTTTCAACATTTTGTATCTCTGATTGTATCTATGATTAAATTGTATTTCAAATTTATATTGATTGGTTTTTTGCTCTTATTAGTTATAGGTACTATCTCCAAAAAATAGAGTATTTGAATACCCTAAAAAAATCACAATAAAGAATGACTGGAAACAAGTATTTATTTTCTTCCAACCATCTTTACTTTTATTCTAATTACAATATTATCTTAATGCTTCACATAAGTAAGATGTCTTCAACATTTTATTACTTTTCTAAATTTAAAAATATTTTATTTACAAGTAAAATGTCACCTACTAGCGATGCAAATAAGGGGGCCAAATCTGAAAAGAGTATCCTAAATTATTTTAGCCATACGTTGAAATCGAGCGAGCCATCGACATCTATGCAAATTCAAGGTACAAATGATTTTTGACTACTTAACATTTAGGTGTATTTGTTAGTTTAAATAATATTTTCTTCCTCAAATGGTTAGAGTGCCTCTAGCCATATTGCATGATGATATAAACCATATTTCTGTTTGTTAGTTTATTTTGTTAAATTAAAAATAATTAAGAATAGTATTGTATGCTACTATGCAGAATACCATGTGGACCCTGATATGCATCCGCTTGAAGATATTCATCACCAAGAGATGACTTCTAATGAAAATTCTCTTAACAATGTCATCCAACAAGCAATTGAAGATAATCCTCAAAATAACATAGTTGAAAATGAAAGCGATAAATCAAATACATTACAAACTTCTTTTGAATCTACAAGCGAGAAAAATAAAAAGCGGAAGGCATCTAATTGGGCTATTGGAAGGGCATTTAAGAATGAATGGGCAGAAAAATTTCCATGGATAGAGCCTATCCTAACTAATGACAACCAAGTCGATGATAAAGTATGTAGATGCAAAATTTGTAGTTGGAAACTGGGCAAGGAGCATAGGTTGCAAAATAAGATAGATACAATAGAAAAACATGTTGGAAAAGTTTATGTAAAAGTTAAAGGAAGTGATGGTGAAATTATTAAAACAGTTAGGTGGAAGGATGCATCAGAATGTATGCATGTCAGATATGCAATAGAATATGACAATCACTTAAAGGAACAACAATCTCTTGTTGAGAAAGGTGCAACAATTGAAGCCCATTTTGAAAAAATGAAAAAGATCAACTTAGGGGTAAAAGGTTTACAGTTTGTTGTTGTACTTAGTATTCTCAAGAAGGGTAGACCCATGTCCAATTTTTTTATTATAAGCACCTATTTCTGCTGGCTGGTTTGCAAAAAATTTCGAGTTGCCATTGGTCTGATCGAAGTGGTTGGGAAATGGCAAAATGTATATCATTAGTAGAGAAGGAGGACCTAAGGGAGAGAGTAAAACTTTCTAGATTCATTTCACTATCTATTGATGAGGTGACGGTTGTGGACAACACATCCTGGATTTGTATGCATGTGTATACTTTTCAAAATAATGTCAGGCAGCCTAGTTTGCTAGGATTACATAAGATGGTTGAAAATTCAAACACAAAAAATATTTATAATGTGGTTGTGACTAGTTTAAAAGATATTGCGGGAATGAATGACATAGACATAGCCTCAAAGTTAATATGTGTTGGAGCTGATGGAGTTGCTATAATGCAAGGGCATAGGAGTGGTCTTTGTGTTCGAATGCAAACCACAATTGCACCATATATGATACCCATTCATTGCATGGCTCATAGAGTGAATCTTGCATATAAAATCATGAGCACTTTTGAAAATTTTGCGAGAGTGGAAGACCTCATTCATGAAATACATTCTTATTTTTCTTGCAGTCCAAAAAGGTTTTCAGAGTTTCAATAGTTTGCACTAGGAGTTACAGAAGGGAAAAAAATGTTAAAAGATGTAGATACAAGGTGGATTTCATTGTATCAACCTGCACTCATAGTTTTTACAGAATATCAGCCATTAATAGGGTTTATGTACGCAAGTAGTCGAGGAGTTGATAAGGCAAAATATTTGTTGTTTTGTTTGACTAACTTTGAAACCCTGTTGACGTTATGTGGTATTCTTCCAATGTTACAAGAAATGAGTAGATTGATAAAATTTGCACAAGAGAGATCCATCTATATCGTTGATTTCATAAGGATGAGAAAACAAATATGTGTTGTTATTGAAAATTTATGTGTTCAAAGCAGATTTTAAAGATCCCTTGTTTCATAGTTGGAATACATTGACAAACGTGAACGATCTAGAAAGCTATTTGAAGTTTGACATCAATGATCATATTTGTATTAACAATCATGGAAATTTGATACCTCTTTATTGTTTTGAAAGACAATCAAGTATAGGTGTGGATGGTGTTGAACAAGTTCCTATAACACAATAGATTTCATGTTGTATTACAGAAAACTAGAACAAATTTATCCAATATAGCAAAATCTTTGACAAGTGAGATAAGAGATCGATTTTAGAGAGATGAGTTGCTTGAGGCCATGGGTGTGGTTAACCCCATGTTTTGGGGTTCTAATAGTGACTTCAATTCGACAAATGAGTTGTTTTTTAAATATATGATGAAACTTATTGAGAATTTCAGTAAAATTATGGAAATTAATGGTGTTACAATCAATGGTATACTCAACAAAAATATTTTGAAAGAACAGTCAACACATTTTGGAAGAACAATGGTTGGGCAAACATCACTTTTGAGTAACATCCATGAGACTGGATCCATTGCACGTTTGTGGCAAAAATTGTATCCAAGTACTATCCTACAAGATACTATAAGTGAATACTTTTGTTTATATGAATTATGTCAAACAATGATTTTGGGATCAGTGGAAGACGAGAGGGTTTTCAGTGCACTATCTTTTGTGAAATCTAAGCTTCGCAATAAGCTGGACAAAAATTTAGAAAATTGTTTGAGAATATATGTATCATCCTATCAGTTGGAAAATTTTCCCTATGACAGAGCAATTGCAATTTGGAATTCCCTTGTAGGCAGAAGGAGTGTGTTGAATATGACCGATGTGGAAGATGATGATGCATTCAGTGATCAGAATGTGGAGACACAAATATCCACTATGCTTCATAGTGATGCAGAACAAGCAAAAACCTGTTTGTTCAAGCTACCTGATTTATGATTTTTTTAGTATTACATTTTTTCAAGTATTTCACAATTTGAATTCATTTGACAACAGATTTGACAAGCTGAGCATTGTATGTTTTAGCTACCTGATTTGGTATTTAACCGGTTTTGTGATTTTTCTAGTATTTCACAATAAACTGGAATTGATTTGATATCAAATTTTACAATATTTTATCAGATTTGTTAGATTTCACAAAATTTGATTATTAAGAAGTTTTCATGTTCCGCCCTTTGTTGTTTTTGAAATAGTTTTAATTGTCTTTATATCATAGTATTTGTTTGTTTCAATTACATTAATTGTAATTTTTTCAAGTATTTACAACATTGATCAATATGAATTTTTTAGTTATCATTTTCATCTCGTAATTTTTTATAAGTATTTACAACATTGATCAATATGAATTTATTAGTTATCATATTCATGTGAATTTACAACATTGATTTTTTAACTGCATTCATATTCATATTGAGATTATAAATAGTTAAAATCATTTCAAAAAAAAAGTGCATTCATATTGACACAAGAAGAGCATTCATATTGATTTTATCTAACACAAGAAGAGCATTCATTTTGATTTTATCTGACACAAGAAGAGCATTCATATTGACACAAGAACATCATTCATATTTATCATTTTGGACAAGAAGAGCATTCATACTGAATTTAACTACATTCATATTGATTTTAATTGCATTCATATTCATATTGAGATTACAAACAATTAAAATCATTTCAAAAACAAGAAGTGCATTCATATTGACACAAGAAGAGCATTCATATTGATTTTATCTGACACAAGAAGAGCATTCATATTGACACAAGAAGAGCATTCATATTTATCATTTTGGACAAGAAGAGCATTCATACTGATTTTAACTGCATTCATATTCATATTGAGATTATAAACAGTTAAAATCATTTCAAAAACAAGAAGAGCATTCATATTGACACAAGAAGAGCATTCATATTGATTTTATCTGACACTAGAAGAGCATTCATATTGATACAAGAACAACATTCATATTTATCATTTTGGACAAGAAGAGCATTCATATTGATTTCAACTGCATTCATATTGATTTTAACTGCATTCATATCATATTGAGATTATAAATAGTTAAAATCATTTCAAAAATAAGAAGAGCATTCATATTCACACAAGAAGAGCATTCATATTGATTTTATATGACACAAGAAGAATATTATATTGACACAAGAACAACATTCATATTTATCATTTTGGACAAGAAGAGCATTCATACTGATTTTAACTACATTCATATTTATTTTAACTGTATTCATATTCATATCGAGATTAGAAACAGTTAAAATCATTTCAAAAACAAAAATACTCATATTCATATTCATATTGCCATAGATGAAAAACACATCAAAATATTATAAATAGGAAGAACAACAAAATTAAAGAGGATAATAAATTTATAAATTGTCTTTTTCATATATAGATTTAAAATATATAAGATATCTTTAAAGTTTTAACTATGTTGAAAAACAACACAAAATTCCACTCAACACAAAAATTTCTCAAACTATGTTTGACATTCCGAAAACTTTGTCGATGTTTGTTTTACTGAAGTTTCTCCTGGAGCTGCCTGTTCTATTACTTTTTATACTTATTTTACACCATGCTTTAGCAGTGCTCCGGATCTAACTAAACTTTCTTGTCCTTTCTTAAAATTTTCCAACAACCCAACATCTTCTTTTGCGGGATCTTGAAGCTCTTTCAAAGTAGGATTTTTCTCCAGTCCTTCCCTTATCAGGAAATCCGGATCCACTTTTAATTTTTCTCGCAAATAATTTTTTAGAATGTGGTTATCTCTTACTTTTTGTTGGGCTGTTCTCTTCATAATAATAGACGTTTCCAAAAATTTCTTTGCAGCCTCTATGTTGACTTGCATGCTCTGAACCTGTAATTTCAAATTTTCAAAGTTTGACTACAAAAGAAAAAAAAAAAAGTTAGTAATTATATGACATAATTTAAGCAACTTCAACAATTTTAATACATAAGATATATTTAAAGTTTTAACTATGTTGAAAAACAACACAAAATTCCACTCAACACAAAAATTTCTCAAACTATGCTTGACATTCCGAAAACTTTGTCGATGTTTGTTTTACTGAAGTTTCTCCTGGAGCTGCCTGTTCTATTACTTTTTATACTTCCTTTACACCATGTTTTAGTAGTGCTTCGGATCTAACTAAACTTTCTTGTCCTTTCTTAAAATTTTCCAGCAACCCAACATCTTCTTTTGCGGGATCTTGAAGCTCTTTCAAAGCAGGATTTTTCTCCAGTCCTTCCCTTATCAGGAAATCCGGATCCACTTTTAATTTTTCTCGCAAATAATTTTTTAGAATGTGGTTATCTCTTAATTTTTGTTGGGCTGTTCTCTTCATAATAATGGACGTTTCCAAAAATTTCTTTGCAACCTCTATGTTGACTTGCATGCTCTGAACCTGTAATTTCAAATTTTCAAAGTTTGACTGCAAAAGAAAAAAAATAAGTTAGTAATTATATGACATAATTTAAGCAACTTCAACAATTTTAATACATAAGTTAGTAGAGTTGGCAAAAGAAAAACATGCATCTAAATTCTCACCTTGGCCACATCTCTAGCAGCTAAAGCAACATCAATAGTTTTCCTAGTGCAAGCCCATTGGTTATAGTATGCTTGGGCTTCAAAATTGATGTTCTCAGTTCTATTCAACATAATATTTAAAAATTCATCATTAGATGAAGTCCTGCACGTCACTAACACTGATGTGGCCTGCTATAGCAGACCATTAAGCTTCTCTGGTTCGTTCTCATATTGAGAAAAAATATTCTTCCTTTTATTAAAATTTTTTTAACAGGCATTTATTTTCTTGATAAGCACTTTAGCCCGAATTTCCCACTGTTTCATAACTTTTAAATATTTAAGCACCCTCTCTTGGAGGGTTGCTTCAATACCATCACACATAGAATACTGAATATCAAATTTAACTTTGTCATCCTTGGATTGACGATGATAGTGGGCTTCCATCGCAGGAGCGGATACTGGTTGCTTAGTTGTTGGGGGTGTTGTTTCTTCTGCCTCTACATGTGCATCTTCAAGCACCTCTGTGGCCTGAAAGCCCTTAATGTTTCCTTGCAAGAAAAATTTATCATTAAGCAGAATATTATCTAATCCAACATTCGTGGTTGACATCTCTGGTACTTGACTTGTGTTAAATGAAAAAGTTGGGAAAACACCTTGTGATCTTGGCTGCAAAAGTAATTTTCCCCTTCCACGGGCCATATTGACTTGCCCTCTCATTTGCTGCACCTGTGGTTGCTGTCGTGCTAGCGGTGGCCTCATCACTTGATTTTTTGAGCTTCTCACAATTTTATATTGAGATCCACCTGACATTCAAATAAGAAATTGCCAAAATTATTTTCCAAAAACAAAAAAAAACTTTAATTTCAAGTAAATAGAATGATTTACCTGATGACAATTGAATCTCATGTATAAAGTTGTAGACGGGGGTTGTGCGCATTTCTAAATTATGAAAATTAAAAAAAAACTTAATATAATTTTGTGTAACGCATTAAGAAGTATAATGATAAAATATTGAAAGTGAAACTTACGTGTAGGACGGTTGATCTGACTAAATTCAATTTCAAGGTGATGAGGAGTAGTAACTGTAACCTGTCATGTACGTTTTTTTGGCCTCGAAAATGGTGATGATTCTGATTCATTTTATTCAGAATCACCACATACCTCATGCATGTGATCCCTTACATCAACATATTATTTTTTAGTTTTGGTCACTGAATTCCTCCTCAATCATGTGCAAAAAAAATGGAAACTAAAAATAGAGCTAAAATATATTAAAATTTGGATTTGAAACATGGACTTACCCTCAATTCCTCTAAACTCATACCCAAGCTCAACAGTGTGGGATGCAATGCTGTTGGTACTTCAGTTTTTTTAAATCATAAAAACTTTCATAAAAAATAACTAAAATAAAATTAATGGTCGCCACTGTTTTGACTTCTTCTGTTTCGATGTCGTGCAACTCTATTCTAATGCATTATGAAATGTACGTGCACCAGTCGAACTGTGCGTCTTGAATAGTGTGAACGATATAGGTCAATGCCCATAATGAAATTTTTGTTCTTCCAAGAATAAATAGTCTTGCTTGGAAGAACTCAATAATGGCCTTCAGATTTTTATTTTCAATGCAGCTGTAAGTTAAGCCTCTCTTAGACTTAGCGATGGAAGTTGCATTAAAAAAAAAATAGATGAAAAAACATGTTGAAAATTAAATTTCAAACAACAATAGAAATAATTGATGGGAATTATACCTCCAACCACTTTCCAGAGAAAATTGAATTCATCCTCCAAGTATTTTGTCACGCTTACCCATAGTGAGCCTCGGAGACACGATAGGGAAACTCCTGTATGGAAGTTTTGTTAACCTCTGGATGTCCGAAGGTGTAACGGTGAATGACACCTGTTTATTCCAAAATGTGACATTCATTGTTGCACGATCATGGTCGTAACCATCAATGATACTCTGCAAAAGGTGCTTGTCGATCTTGAGCTACGATATTGTTAGCAAGTGTTGCAAACCCGATGCACAGAGCCACGTATTATCATAACCGGGGGTGGTTGAAAAATCTATCATGGCGATGTAAGTAGCATTCTTGAACACCAAATTTCCAATGGTAGTTTGAGTAGATGTGGTAGGATTGGCCATTGTTTGATAAAGTAAAAGGAGAAAGTGGATTGCAAAGAGTGTGGGGTGATGGTGTATTGGAAGGAGTTAGAGAGATTATAAAAAATGTAATCAAAAAAATGAATTCCTGATGTATATTTATAGATACAAATGATAGGATTTGGACACGTGGTAGAATATCATTCGACATGCACTGAGGTTGATTGATCGACTGACACGTGGTAGAGTAAACGTTGGTCCAGTGATGGATCTTTTCCACCCGGTCGTATGTTAGACTTTGTTTTCACCCGGTCCGTTTGTCGAACCTCGAAAATAACCCGGTCCGTTATCCAAACTATGTTTTCCATCTGGGTCACTACTGGTCAATGATTTACATTTGGTTTGCAAATAGGACCTCTATTTTCACCTAGCTCGTTAGCCGATTCTCAAATTCCACTCGAGCCATTGGTCGCTTGAGGTTTTCCATCTGGGCCGTTACCCGTCCTCAATTTCCACCCGGGTCATTGGCCATACTTTGATTTTCACTCGGCCCATATCACCGTTTCTTGCTTTCCACCCAGTCGGTCACCAATCTATGTTTTGCACCCAATTCGTTTCATAGATTTGTATATTACCCGGTACGTAATCATAATGTGTTTTCACCCGGTCTGCTCTCGGTCTATTTTTTCCCTCTATTTGCCATTTTTTTTTAAAATTAATATAATTCACCATGTCCTCCGACATGAGGTTGACCTAGATTTGCTAGGGATTCGCAACGGATTCACAATTTTTTTACAAGGACATTTCCAATCCGACCCCTATGCAAACCCTGGATCTAAATTTTCAATACATAGATCAATCTATACCTAAATGAGTACATCAGCTGTATATGCTATAATATCCATCCACATCTATACACATGTAGTCAAATCATACATATTGAATTCATTCATCCATATACATATAAATTACTATATTATCCCTAATCTATTTGCATAAGATAATTTATTGGAAAAAGCAAAAATTATTATCTTATTTCCAATATTTAGATGAATTTAAATTTTTATATAGACAACAGGTTGAATTTAAAAAAGTCAGTTTAAAAATTGTGTATATTAATATTCATATGCCCTATTTTTTATATAGTATCAATAATTTTCTACAAAAGTGAAAATGAAATTATAGTTCACTTTAGTATTTGATTCATACAATATGAATTGGAGGCTCCAATCACATACCTCATAAATATATTTGAGGCAACAATTTCTATCACTTTGAAATAAAAGCAGTGTTTTAATGCTTTTGAAAGAGTTTAAAGCACTCATTATCTTACTTAGAATAAGCTACACTATATGCAATGTGGGATACAATACTCTTGCATTGGAAGCTACAATATTTCTATAATGAAAGCTATCATGCTCATAAAATGAAAACTATAGAGCTTTGGCTAAATTATTATTAAAATTATTAGTATTTATAATGAGAGTTATAGTGCCTATATAAATGTACCAATAATACTTATAATTCCATCATATATTGTTATAGTATTAATTTAATTAATTTTTTAGTGCTTATGCAATAAAATCTAAAGTGTTTTCATATTAGTTGTTATAATGCTTATGTGCTTTCACATTAGTTGTTATAATGCTCGTATCATAAAAGCTACAATACACATACAATACTGCAAAAATGAAGCTTCACTGTTGATGACATGAAAGCTATAAATTTCATGAATAGAAGTTAAAATGATCATGAATGAAAGCCACAATGATTTTGTGTTTCATATAAAAAAATAATATACTACCAAATCCTAACAAATCTTCATAAATGAGCATTTCAAAGTCAATAGTTGAGTGCATTTTCTATTTGCAAAGCTCAATTCAAATGTCACTCAAACAAGAATACAATTTCATACTTGCATGGAATAAATAGAATGGTGATCCACTAAGAACTATAAATTAATGATATTCCATAGGCCATGCAATATTCAAACTCTCCATATAACCCTAGCTCCTATTGTCAATTGGCAAGCGAACTATACAACTAAAGATAATACCAAATTGCTATACTATGGTGGTTAACACCAAGCTATTTTGAAACATAGTAATAATAATACTCAATTTTATATACTTAATGTAAAAAGTCCTTTACATAATGGTCCCATATAATTTGGCTCATAAGAAACTATTCCAAAAACCATTAAAATCATTTTACCATTTTCATCATCTAAATAAAATAAGTAAAAAGTGTATTCTAATAGATTCAACATCAATCAATGTCCTCTTAGCTACTATTTTAGAAATTTGACACAAGACAAGAAGTAAAAAAGGTATGCATTGCTCATTAGCTAGTCTCATAGGTTGTTACCTCATTATAAAACATCAACTCAAAGGTGAAAAGAATCCACTATCAAAGTCTAAGCTTTATAGAAAAAGAGATTAGTTAGCATTTTAAGCCTTACCATATACAACACTTAATTTGGACTTAGGATCAAAAGTAGGCCACGTATCTCTACCCAAAATGTAAAAATATGAAATATTATTTTTAAAATTAAAGACTTGCAAGGTATCTGTCACACATTGCCTTTCCAATTGAAAATCAATCATAGTCAACATGCTTTTGCAAACACAAAAATATACTACTTGTGAGAGAATATCTATTCAAAAAGGATTTTTAGAAAGGAAACAAAATATTTCAAATCATTCTCAAGCTCTAAAAAAAAGTTCCTTAAGTGAATTTAAGGAAAATAGGTATAATCTAGAGATTGCAACAAAACACCAAAAATAAATCTAAGACCTTCTCTTTTTTCTTTGCTTAATATTTCTTTCATTGCCACCATGGATGCCATTATAAAAATTTCTATAGGAACCCAATCCACCCTCATACATCCTCTCAAAAGACATAATAAATAGATATTTTTTATAAACAAGGTTTTCAAATTAATGTTCATGCATGGCCTCCAACAAGAAACCCATACTTAAGCAAAATATGGAGAGGTTCTAAAAAACTCTCCCACTAAATTTTCCTTCCCCTCATACCCTAAAAACAATACAAAAATGGGCACATTTAGAAAAAAAAGCTTATATGTGGTTTAGGGGATCTAAACCCTAAAGTGAAGTGCCAACAAAACTAAGCAAAAGGTCAAAGTGTTATGTGCCATGGTGGGAAATAGGGCCTTCCCCAGGATTCCCTCAAAACAAGCTTATATCAAATTTTTATAATGCTAAGCAAACAACCATTTACCCAAGGCATAAATAAGGATTTAACATGAGCTATAAATTTACTCTTTTCATAGGTTATGGTTTCTAATAGAAACCATTTTACGATAACGAACTCTGATGTATCTTTTGAAATTTTAATCATATATATGTGTACATACATACATATATACATACATGTATGTATGTAAGTATAAACTCATATAGAACTATATTTTTTTCAAAGTTAACATATACATTAACATTTCATTTAGACATCATCCTTTTATCAAACTCAACAAGTATCCATGCAAAATATAGTGCAACTAATTTGTGGTTCATGTGATTTTAATTTCCCACTCTTTGAGCCAATCACTTTCACACATCTACTACACTTTCTTTGATGATACCCTCGTTTGATTTTTTTGATTGAGGATGACCTATCAATACTCCAAAAAAATAAAATGCAAGTTAGTATGTTACAATAATTTGCCTATAAATTTAATTATTTTCATAACTTCCAAATATATATATATATATATATATATATATATATATTTTAAGCGAAAAACCCCTTGCGGAGCTGCCTTGGTTTGAGAGACCACGAACAAGGGGTTCTACATCGTCAAAGTCACCCGAGAGTCGCACACGACCCTGCCCGCACCAACATTATCAATTGGATTTTGGATACCCAATTTAGCTTTTTAGCAGGGTGGAGATTTGAACCTGGGACCTCCCCTTGAGGATTGCCCTCTCCTCTCCAACTCACCTACAACACTTGGGTTATATTTTTTAAATATTGAATCAAAAATGCAATACCATTAAATATTTAAATTTCTTCTAATATAATTAATATATTTGAATGCTATGAAATTAGGGATGTGACAACCATGATACGATATTCTTGCTTCTCTTGAAAATTTTCTCATGATGAAAATCCTTCTTACTATCCATCATTTTCACTTTGCAATCTCTTGACATGTGTCCATATTATAATATATTTGACATCGAAAAAAAATATTTTTATAATGCACTTGTTGGTCCCATTCTCTTGATTCAATGTTTAAAATTTAATGGATTTTGACAAAGGTTTTGAAATATCATGGTAATGTTGAAATATGTGTAATCCAATCTTGTTAAGGTCAAGGTCAAAAGTGAGAAGAAGTACTTATATGTGCTATTAATATTGACTATGGACATGTTCATGGGCCCCTTTCATATTTCACCCTTATAGTGTTGGTTAATCCACCTTTATGGATAACCTTGATTAAAGGGTAATTTATTACTATTTTATTGCAAGGTTAAACTCAAGTTAATGTTAGCTTGAGGTTAACCTCTCATTGGAAATGGTATCACTATAAATACCCCTCAATGAAGATCCATTTGTATGATAAATGTGAATAAAATATGATATATTAGGGTGCCCATAGGCACCCACCTACTTATTACTATCTCTCGTGCACCCACCTAATTATTACTATCTCTCCCTCTCTCTCTCTCTTTATTTATTATTTCATCTTTTAATGCTATATTTGATTCACTACTATATCTTTTGGATATGATCATGTTGGATGCATGTCTCAAATATTTATAGAAAATATAGTGAATTCCAACATACTATTAGAGCAAGGACTAAGGCTACATCACTTGATTTCTAAAAATATTCATCCTTGGTGATTGAAGAGGCAAAATCACCTTACATTATTTTTTGGATGGAATTACTAAAATTTGAATTTGAAAATTCAAATTTCAATTTCAATAATCCTCTAGTTTTTGTGTTTTTTTATGATGTATTTTTTGTGCATAAAGAATCATATATTGGTCATCTAATTTCTAGAAAATGAGCCGACCTCAAAGGTGGACAATGCATTGATGACATTGATTGCTTGTGAAGAGGTCATATTATAAGCCTTTAGGAAATTTTTTTCTTTTTGCAAAGTTATCCACCAGTACCATTCTTTTGTCTCCCATTTGCAATATAGAGAGTGGTCTGACGATATAGAATTGAGTTGTTTCAAACATATTATCCAGTTCAAAACCCACCCATGAACCTTTTGCAGGAGAAAATGTTTGTAAGGGTATCACCCACAAGTGATGCTAGGGTGGCATACACACTCCCCCTCAATATATCATAGATATAAGGTCCCTGCAAAATTCTCTTTATGCATGCAACATATTGCTATAGTTGGACCTCTTCTCTGCTTGGTAGAGTGTAGCATGGGGATGAGTATTTCAACAGTTGGAGGAATAATTATAAATGTAAAATTTTAGGATCCAGCTAAGACCATTGTCATTGTTGGTCCAAACATATGTATTTATATGATAAACTGAGCTCTTGTATGACAAGTTGCTTACTCACATGTATGATAATTTATGGGTCACTTGTAAAAAAAAGTGTTTGTACAACAAACACTTGTACAATATAGTCATAATCCACTTGAACAATTATCTCACATATCTATTCTCATTCACAATGACTTGTATGACAACACCTTTGTCAACACTCCTTGTAAAACAACCTTTATTGTATGGCATTTCATGATAAATCTTGTATGACACTTCTTATATGACGGATCATACAATTTCTAGACTACAACTCAATCTATAGCCCATACACATAGAAATGGAATATCATTGCATTATAATTTCCTATATGACAATGGCATTAAAATATATGTGAAAAATTATTGGTCACTTGTACACTTTTAAAACACATTCATAATCCACTTGAATAATGATCTCACAACTCCACTCTCATTGATAATGAATTGTATGAAAACACCTTCATCAACATTTCTCGTTCAACAACTTTTCTTATATGGAACTTCATGATAACTTGTATAAAACACTTCTTGTATGATGACTCATACAATTTTTGGATTACAACTCTATCTGCAACCCTATATACACAAAACTTGGCAATACAACCTAACAACTACTATAAGCATGTCATCAAATAGACATACATATACACAAATTAAAACTAGAATGGAATGTCATCGCATGATAATTGTATGTATGGCAATGTCATTATAGAATATCTGCACTACACACAAATTACAATTAGATGCCCTCACGTGCTCCTAGCATCCTTGTATGCTCTCCAATTCTCTAGGATTGCTCAATATTAGTACCACACAATTGAATAGAAATTCTTTTGTTCTTTTGGGTTGATAGTTAGAAACAACTGCCACCCAAATGCCTCACCACTTAACTATCCTCATTCAAATTATTTAAACATTATATTAGTTGTACACATACAAATTTAATTAATCAACAATGATGTCATCATTTATAATGTTAAATAACAAAATAATATTTTACTTTTATTTTATTTATATTTCCTTGCATATACATTTGAATTTGAATTTTATTTACATCATATTTTGTGCATATTTACACTTATTTTCTATATACATCTACTTTAACAGCTAGTCAAAACTAGCTTCTATATTTTCCCTCCCCTTTAGAGTAATTGGCATCCTCATTGACAATTTTATCTACTCTTGGGGCTAGGGTTTTCTGGTGTTGAGGTGTTGGAATAGGTATGCCTCCTATTTATTTGATTTGCAACTTCAAGGCCTCTATCTCTTATTTTATTCTCTTGGTGTTGTTTGAGTATCGAGTCCACCACACTCCATAATGACTTACCGTCTGCTCAATATTTTTCAAGGTTACCAATATCTCTTCCTCCTTCTTTGCAAATGTAGCTTCAACTTCCTTCCTCCTTGTGTCAATAGCCTTCTTTCTAACTTCTACGTCATGTCTAGTTATAATTTTCAATTGCTTATCCTTTTCTGCAATTAGCTAATCATGAATCTTGACTTCCTCAAATTTCTTATCCAATAGTTGTTCTCTTAGAAAACATTCAAATTTTAGTTGTCTGATCAACTCATCTTGTTTTGTCTAATACTTCACTTTATTCTCAACTTATTTTATCAATGTTGTTACTTCTATTTTAGCATCCTTCTATACTTTTCAAAGTCTCGCCTCCCATTAGTTAGCATATTCTTGCTTTAACCAATGAATATTGTTTATTTTCGTTGCTAACCATTGGATCAGGTATGACAAAAAATTGATCCTAACATACGTCTTCACCAATTTAGGTGTAATTTTTACATACTTCACACTTGTTCATCTTCTAAAAAAGGTGCCAAAATCCACTCATCAGTGTACACCTTAGTTGACTTCCTATAAATTATCTAAGATTCCTTTGGTAGATTCTCCACTCCAATTATATTCCTCACACTACTAGTATCTAGCTCTCATGGTTGCGTCTGATGAGTAACAACAAGTTCCTTCTTCTCCTCATCTCAATCCCAGTGTACTAACTTGCATAACTCATTTTCTACCATCAGTTACCATCATTGCCAGTCTTAAATACATTCAAATTGGAACTCTGTTACACTCCAAACATGAAGAGTCGGCTATATTCCAATTGTGTAAACATTCATTATATATGGTTCATAATAATTTAAATGAGAAACATCATATCTTTTATATTTTTCATCTGCTGCTTCTGCGCAAGGGTGTGCCCACCTTAAGTGGCCTTTGATTTTATTTTATTCCGCATCGTGTTTTTCCTTATTCTTGTTTGTTTCCTCGTTCGATTCGGCAGTATATATATTTTGTAAATTTATTAAGCAAAGGATAAGAATTATCCTTGCAAGTGGTATCAGATATTAGGTTCGGTGGCTTCCGCTCGCGGCTACAAAACTCCTCTCCACGCCAAACCGCGGATCATTTTTTCGGAGTAATCCCTGCGATCTAGTTCATTGAAACCTTCGCGTTCCGTTTCCACCAGCAGGCGTTCTGTTTTCTCTTTCGGCCGAATACACAGCAGCGTGTATTCCACGCCGTGTTTCGTGCATTTTCATTGCCAAAAACAAATGCTCCGGTTACTCCTGTTCCGTCGTTACGACGTCTGCGTTACGGGCTCAATCACCGGCTTCTGTGCAGTCAAACAAATCGTCACCGAAATCGCGCAGGAACACCAAGCCGTTCGGCCAATCACAGCGCTCAGATTACTTTAATTAAAGCGCCTAGCTAAGGTACAAAATTTTAATTTTTTTCGTTTGGGATATATATATCCCACATTTGCGATGGGAAAGAATTTTCGTTGTTTATAAGGGATAAGTCACCTCTTTAAGGTTGTGACTACGGTCACATCCTAAGTCGCCTTTACGCGCGAGGTCATTTAACTTGTCGTTATTTGGTTTGTGTTCGTCTGGTCGTGTCCTCCGTTCGTTATTTCGTGTCTCGGTTGTCGCGTCTGGTCGTGTCCTCTGTTCGTTGTTTCGTGTCTCGGTTGTCGCGTCTGGTCGTGTCTTCTGTTCGTTGTTTCATGTGGTCGTGTCCTCTGTTCGTTGTTTCGTGTCTCGGTTGTCGCGTCTGGTCGTGTCCTCCGTTCGTTGTTTCGTGTCTCGGTTGTCACGTCTGGTCGTGTCCTCTGTTCGTTGTTTCGTGTCTCGGTTGTCGCGTCTGGTCGTGTCCTCCGTTCGTTGTTTCGTGTCTCGGTTGTCGTGTCGGGTCGTGTCCTCTGTCCGACGTCGTATCTCGGTCCGTCGTGTTCACTTGGTCCGTCGTGTCAATTTCGTGTTCGGTGGCATCATTGCAGTCAAGTGGTTAACAACTGTCATCAGGAAGGTGAGCCAACGAAATCCAGTTCCGCGCCACAGTTGGAGTGGTAGCAAGGCGGAAAAACAACACAAATTTTTTATACCTCAGTGTGGCCGAAATTTTGAAGTTCAAAGACTACTAAGCAAGAGATTGTAAGCAGTGCATGAGTAAAAGTTGGAGCAAGGGTCCTGACGGTCGATTATCCAGCTCAGAGACGACCAATAACAACGCAAGGAGACCAAATCGAAGCCCAGGTACAAAAAATTCTCTTTCTCCTTTTAAAATTGGTAGTTATAATCCACATCATCCCCTAGTAGATCCTATGGCTACTAATCCTTCCCCAACTCATGAAAACATCACACAAGGAGACTCAAGTAATTCAGCCATGTCCGATAAGGAGTCTCTTCAAAACATACTAGAGAGTCTACACGACATGGGTCTCACCCTAAAAGAACTTGTGCAAGCACAAAAACAACCTAATCCCAATACTAATCCCCAAAATCACTCCCATGCCCAACGGAATGAAGAAACTGTCGATCCTAATGATGATTGGCAACAACAACGAGGTGATTCGGATAATTACAGGGATCCCTATCAAAGACAACGGTATAACCAAAATCAAGAAAGGGACACGGGTTATCACCAACCAAGAGGCCCTAATATTAACTTTCCACGAATTGATATGCCCACTTTTGAAGGTCATGATCCTCGTGGTTGGTTAGCCAAAATGGAAGGCATCCTTGACTTATATCAAATTAAGGAAATTGATAAAGTTCCTTTTGTTGCAACAAAATTAGGCACTGAGGCCTACCAATGGTTTGTATGGCTTAAAAAAGAGAATGTAGCTATTATTACCTGGAGAAAATTCACTACCTCTTTTTTAGAAAGATTTGACGACGGCGCTACATCATCCTACACAGGAAGATTGTTATCTCTTAAACAAAAAGGGTCAGTTAGTGAATTCATTTCGGAGTTTACCAGTTTACTACCATACACTTCAGACCTTAGTCCCGACACAGTGGTAGGTGCATTTCGCAATGGTTTGAAAGAAAGTATTCGAGTGGAGGTAGACATGCACGATCCAACCTTGTTGAACAGTTGTATAAGATTAGCCAAGTTGGCCGAGAAGAGACACCAGTTGTCTGCACAGCGGGAAACATATAGTCGTCCTTCATACCGCAACAATTCCTTTCGTAGAAATGATCAACCATCAAGATATTTTTGTTATAAATGTCGCACTAATCACCCCAGGGGAACAAGCTTGTGCCCAAAAACAAAACTTTCATATTGAAGGTGATCAAGGTGAAGGGGAAGAGGATGAACCTTACCAATCGAAGAACCTATGCCGAAGACCTACCGGGTACTATAGACGAAAAAGAAGAGGATACAATGGCAATTTCAATGCATGCTCTCATGGGTTTAACCGCCCACCATACCATCAAGGTACCAGTGTTTTCTCCGCGTAAAAAGGTGAATGTGCTAATTGATTCTGGTAGCACCCACAATTTTATCGACATCAAAACAACAAAAGCCTTGAATTTATTCATTAACTCTTCCAACAAAGACAAATTCCAGGTTTTAGTGGCCAACGGGGTGAACGCACAATGCGTGGGTCGCACATCTCAAGTTTCCATAAAGATGGGAACTTATACCTGGTTAGGCTCCCTTTTTGTCATGAATTTGGGAAATTTTGATGTCATTTTGGGGGTTGAATGGTTGGAAACATTAGACACAGTTAGCTTCAACTTCAAAAAATTATTTGTGGAATGGAAGGAAAATGGACGAGTCATTCACTTACAAGGCATTACTACTCCTCCAACACAAATGGTGAGCTCTCATAGTATGGAAAAGATGTTAAAAAAGGGTGGATATGGGTTTATAGCTCAAATTAATTGTTTGGAAAAACAATCGGCAGCAACTTCGGATACTATTGCACCTGAGTTACAAGATATCATCACACATTACGACGAGGTTTTCCAAGAACCTCAAGGATTACCACCTAAACGATCTCATGATCATGCCATCCATTTGATGCCAGGAAGTGTCCCACCTAACAATCGTCCTTATCGCTATCCTCTGCCACAAAAGACAGAAATCGAACAGATCGTTCAGGATTTGTTGGATCATGGAGTCATTCGTCACAAAGACTAGTCCTTATTCCTCACCCGTAGTCCCGGCTAGACGAAAAGATAACTCTTGGCGTATGTGTCCCGACTTTCGTTCTCTCAATAAACTCACTATCAAGGACAAATTTCCTATCCCCGTCATAGATGACCTATTAGATGAGTTGCATGGTGCAAAATTTTTTACAAAATTAGACCTTCGCTCTGGCTTTCACCAAATCCGTGTTAGAGAAGAAGATATTCCCAAAACGGCCTTTCGTACTCATGAAGGTCATTACGAATTTTTGGTCATGCCTTTTGGTCTCACTAATGCACCATCCACATTCCAAAGTCTCATGAACCAAGTGTTTCGTCCACTCCTCCGTAAGTTTGTGTTAGTTTTTTTTGATGATATTCTCATATACAAGAAAACTTGGGCGGACCATTTACATCATGTGGATAAAGCCCTTCACATCCTACACAAAGAAAAATTATTTGTTAAACGCTCCAAATGCTCATTTGGTGTTCAAGAAGTCGAGTATCTTGGTCATATAGTTTCACATGAGGGTGTCAAAGTCGATCCCAATAAGATTAAGGCAATTCAAGAGTGGCCTTTACCTAAAACCATCAAGAAACTTCGTGGTTTTTTGGGTCTCACGAGCTACTATCGCAAGTTTGTACAGAATTATGGTAAGATTGCAGCACCTCTCACAGCACTCACAAAAAAGGATGCTTTTCGTTGGTCGGAAGAGGCTACTTTAGCGTTTGAAGCTCTTAAGCAAGCCATGTGTACAACTCCAGTCTTAGCAACTCCCAACTTTCACAAACCATTTATTATCGAATGTGATGCATCAGGAACAGGAATTGGGGCTATATTAATGCAAGAAGGTCATCCTTTGGCATTTGAAAGTAAACAGCTTTCCGAAAAAAATTTGGGAAGATCAACATATGAAAAAGAAATGTTGGCTATTCTTCATGCAGTAGAAAAATGGAGACACTACCTAATCAGTAGCCGCTTCATTATCAAAACAGATCATAGTAGCCTCAAGCATTTTTTGGAGCAAAGGTTTTCTTATCCAGTAACAAAATAAGTGGTTAACCAAACTTCGAGGCTATGATTTCGTTATTGAATATAAGAAAGGGAAGGAAAATATAGCTGTCGATGCGTTGTCCAGAAAATATGAAGATGAAGTAGTCATCAATGCTATTTCAGGTCCTTGTTCCCAATGGGTAACTCAATTACAAATTGAATGGTTGTCCAATAGTGAAACTGCCCAGATAATTCATGAATTATCTATAGGGTCTTCCAAACACCCTTTGTTCTCTTATGAAGATAACATCCTCCGGAAGAAGAACCGCATTTACATTCCACATAATTCAGAACTCAAATCAAAGATCCTCGACGAATCACACGCTTCTCCATCAAGAGGACATTCAGGATTTTTGAAGACATATTTAAGGGTCAAACAATCATTTTGTTGGAAAGGATTAAAAGCGGAAGTCAAACAATGGGTAGCAGAATGTGAAGTTTGCCAACGCAATAAAGGAGAAACAGTCAAATCACCAGGATTATTACAACCATTACCCATCCCTGAACGACAGTGGGAACATATATCCATGGATTTCATTGAAGGTCTTCCAAAATCAGAAGGCAGGATAGTAATCTTCGTCGTCGTAGACCGGTTATCCAAATATGCTCACTTTCAGGCTTTACAACATCCATTTTCCGCAAGCAAGGTGGCAAAGGTATTTATGGATTCAATTTTCAAATTACATGGTATGCCAAAAAATATTGTAAGTGATAGAGATCCCATTTTTACTAGTAACTTTTGGAAGGAGTTATTTCGCCTTAGTGGTACCAAATTGAACATGTCTTCATCTTACCATCCACAGACAGATGGTCAAACATAAGTAGTTAACAAATGTTTGGGTACGTACTTAAGATGTTTTGCTCAAGATAAACAATACCAATGGAGCCATTGGTTAGCAATGGCAGAATGGTGGTACAACACTTCTTACCATTACTCAATTAAGATGTCTCCATTTGAAGCATTATATGGCACCAAACCTCCAGCCATTGCAGATTACGTCCAGGGATCAGCCAAAGTAGCCAAAGTGGATGATTGGTTCCAACAAAGGCAGTCTACACTCACCATCCTCAAAGAGAATTTAGTCCAAGCACAAAATCGTATGAAACAACAACAAGACTTGCACCGATCAGAGAGAACCTTTGATATAGGTGATTGGGTGTTCCTAAAGCCTGCAACCTTACAAACAATCCTCGTTAAAGTTAAAGTCCAGCCAAAAGTTGGCTCCACGATTCTATGGTCCTTACAAAATTGTGCGTCGCATTGGAGAAGTAGCCTATCAATTAGAGCTACCTACATCATCACGAATACACCCAATATTTCATGTTTCATGTCTCAAAAAAGTTATTGGTCAGAAAATACAAAGTCAATCAGACTTACCAGTGCTCGATGAGGAAGGACGCATACATCTCCAACTCGAAGATATACTACAACATAGAATCCGAAGACCGAGATCACGTCGATTCAAGAATTTCTCATTAAATGGCAAGATTTACCAGAGGAGGATGCCACATGGGAACCTGAAAGTATCTTCCAGACATTTCCAGCTTTGAGGACAAAGCTTTCCGAGGAGGGGAGTCATGTTACACTCCAAACATGAAGAGTCGGCTATATTTCCAATTGTGTAAACATTCATTATATATGGTTCATAATAATTTAAATGAGAAACATCATATCTTTTATATTTTTCATCTGCTGCTTCTGCGCAAGGGTGTGCCCACCTTAAGTGGCCTTTGATTTTATTTTATTCCGCATCGTGTTTTTCCTTATTCTTGTTTGTTTCCTCGTTCGATTCGGCAGTATATATATTTTGTAAATTTATTAAGCAAAGGATAAGAATTATCCTTGCAAACTCAATCCATTCTCTATCCAAGGCTATAAACATATTTTCAAAAAATGCATAAACTTGTTCATTGATATAGTCCCATAAAGTTGGTGGTCTCCTCAAATTTGGAACTTCTATGAGGAAAATATCAGTAACAACTTCTTCCAACTCCATGTCTATGTCATCTTTGGTGGTTGTTTCCTCTCTATTCTCTCCATCGCCACCTCTTAGGATTTTTGGTCTTTTGGTTGTATTTCCCTCCTATACTAGTCACATTATATCAATAGTTCATTCTTTAGTCATTGCCTCTTGTCCTCTCTCTTATTATTCTTCTAGCTATTGTTCATTTTCTTCTTTATAGAAACCTTTGAACTGTGATGTAGGTTGTTTTCCTTTTTCTCCTTGCTCAAATCATATTATATTCTTATGTGCCAACTCTTTTGGTAAGGATATGAATTCAACTAATGCATCCTCATCCAGTAGAGGTGATCCACATGGATCATCCTACTCCTCCAAAGGTGATGGAGTGTTGAAAATATCTGGTGAATTTATGTTTTCCACTTGTTCATCTCCTACATCTTACTCATGAGTTGCCTCCATTGCTACCTATGCCTCTTTTTTCGCATCCACAATAACAATCAAATCTTGTTGTTGCACTAATTTCATTTCTTATTCTTGTCCTCCCTACACAAATATCCTTAGGTTGTTGCTTACACTTTGCAACCCTATCTTAAGTCATTTTCTTGGTACCTAAACTTGTACCTACAATGACTCCTTGCATAGTCTAATTCCTTAGCTATGCAAGATCCTCCTATTACACTACTCCCTATGGCATTCCATGCTCCTCATTCCTACTCTCCACTATCCATTATATACTATCACCAATATTTATTATGGCTTGTTGTGGGGGTTGTTGAAGAGAAATAATACCTCGATAAACAAATTCTAAAAAAAACAGTAATTGCAAAATCAAAGGAAAAATAGAGAAGAAGAACACATTACACAAGAATTTATCCTAGGAAACATGTTGTTGCACTTGCACAACACACCCCAGTATAGACTGGGGATCCACTGAAATTTTTGGTTTTAATCTAAATTTTTTGGTTTGCATCAAGATTTTTATTTTTGTTTGTCTTTTTGAAAGTTGCTTGCATCAAGGTGTTGAATTGATTGCTTAGAGCATTTTGAAATGGATTCCACTGAAATTTTTGAATTTTGGCTCTTCAGCAGTATTATTTCGTATTAATATTTCATAATGTTGATTTTTAAAGGTTTATTCTAAAGTTAAAAATTAATTAAATTCAAATTTTTGGGCTCTTTAAAATTCTTCACTATCTTGCCCTTATTTTTATGTAAATTTGAAATTATCATATCTTTTGAATGGAAAATTCGTTTTAGGTGATTCAAATCCTGGTGGGAATATTGTGAAATTATCTTTATAATGGTGTCAAAATTGCAGAATTTCAGGCATGGAACGTTTTCCAGAAATAACAGTTTCCATTTGCAGCCCCAGAACTTCTAAGTGCAATATCTTAGGTTTTATAATGAATTTTTGAATTATGTTGGTGGTTCTAAGTACCCATTTGGATCATTTAGATTTTTGTAAAGTTTTATTAAATTATGAAAACTTTAATTTTTACCATAATTTTGCTCCTCACATTTTTCTATGCGAGACTTTTGAATTTATTTCTAAGCATTAAAAATTATTACTGGCCAGTGGAGATCCTTGGCATACCTTTAGAGTACAGAATATATGAGGGTGGATGTCTTTGAAACCAACATCTAATACCGGAGAAAAGTTGCTGAGTGTTAATGGAGGGCGAAAAAATAGGACATCATTGTGCTTCGATGAAAACCTAAAATCCCGCCCCCGAAAGATGTGCAAAAACTAGCTAAGTTAGAAGGGCGGCAAGATGGGACATGGACGACCACCATGCAATGTTTTAAAATAAGGATTGCGAAATGGGGTGCCACTACACTTAAAAAAAACCTAAAACCCGACCACTTTATGCAAAGGAAGCTTGGGCAAAAGTTTTATACGTTGGCAAAGAAATTTGGGACCTAAAGTTCTACCCATACACTTGGGTCGATGTTTTAGATATTGGTGGGAAAAACGAGGTCCCAAAGTCCCACCTAGTTTGCTAAGAAAAGCTTGGGCGAATGTTTAAGATATTGGTGGTAAAAATGAGGTCCCAAAGTTCTGCCCACTTTGCAAAGAAAAGCTTGGGGAGAGAGTTAGAGTGTTATTGGGAAAAAGGAAACCCTAAAGTTTCACCCACCTTGAGAAAATAAAATTTGCTACGTACTGTTGGGCAGATATTTCGAACATTGGCTGAGAAAATAAATATTATAAAATACCACCCATACTCTTGGGCGGATATTTCAGACTTTGATGGAAAACGTGAACTCCCTAAATCCCTGCCCACTCTCATCCCAACAGTACTTAGCAAATGAGACTCCATCAAAGGAAGTGAGCATCCCAAAGCCTGCCCATGCTCTTGGATGGAGAAATAAAAAATTATTGAAAAAGCTAGTACCCCAAAACCTCGCCAATGCTCTTGGGTAAAAATGTAGAACTCCATTGAATAAATCACCATCCCAAAGTGTCGCCCATTCATTTGGTCAAGAAAATGAGACATTGGCAAGAAAGCTCCGCTCATGGAAATAAAGCCCAACAATCTGGAAGAAAGCTCCCCCCATGGACTTAAAGCTTGGAAAAGGAAGTATGGTAATGAGCTAAGATTTAATTTCGGAAAAGCATGATCTTGAGTATGGAAAATATTTTTTGCAACTTAGGAAAGAAAATTAAAAAATAATAATAATTTAAAAAATAAAAAATGCAAAACCTTAGAAAATTAAAAAAATTTAAAATTTAAAATTAAAACCTTAGGAATATTAAAATAATTAAATTAATATTATTATTAATGTTCTAACTTCTGTCTCCTTTTAATTTTTTGTAGGACTTTTGTCGACGACTGCAATAAATAATGGACATACTAGAAGGCATAAATTTTCAACGCGAACCAGGCAAGTACAACCGTACGAAACATAAAAGGCAAGAAATTAATGACTCGTTGGATTTTTACATAATGGAAAATTAATACGGTATGATGGTTTCAAAGTTCTTGAGCATCATGCAAGCTAGAAATTAATGGAATCTGGTAGTTGCAGGGCTCACTGCAGATGAAGATTTAATGAGGCATGGCCATAGTACTCTGCATTTAATGGAAGCATGACTTCAATATGGCAGAAAATTTAATTTTGACAAGCACGTTCTAGAATTAGGTAGTCAACAATTATGAAATGTAGCTAGGTGAAGCCCAAAAATGATATAAATAGTGCTTCACTAGTTGGTTACAGAGGTCGGAAATCATCTATTAGCAGGAACCTTTTTAGCTTTTTCTCTTCTTTTACTTGGTAGTTGGATGGTCCTTCTGAACCAAGTGGCTATTGTTTTGAGCTCGGTTCTTTGTAATCCACTGAAGTTGGCAAACCTGAAACATTGTACTCAATGAATTATCTTTTAATATAAAGGCTTCTAAAATTTATTGTGTTCAATCTGCACATGCTGATGGTGGTTGTACCTGTAGGCCCAAAATGGCCACATACTTAGGAAATTTTTTGCAAATTTTTTCTAAGTGGAAAAATCTTCATTCCGCACCCCTTGCAGTGTATTTTGGAGTGGATCCGCAATAGAAGATATGAGCCCGCCCGACACTTAGTCAATTTTCATGAATGAAGCGATTCTGGGAGATTTGTCTCTGACTCGAATTGGCGACGCATCTCAAATCCACAAAAGTTTTGAGAAGAGATGACGTCAACGATTAAAAAGTGTGGATTGGCAACTTGATAATGGCTAAGTTTTAGAAGGCCCGATTCTAGAAAACCCATAGAGTATTTGTGCCCGAAACGGTGACAAAGCGGAAAGCTATGGCCAAGGTGGATGTGGATTCATGACTAAGGATGACTTTGACTTCTCCTTCCCGAAATGGTGACAAAGTGGAATGTTTTATTCTGAAGGTTGTCTGGAATAGAGAAAGAGTTACTTCACACCATGGCGGGCCCGGATTGACGATCACATGCTAATGCACTTGTTCTTCCCGAAATGGAATCCACAAAAGTTATAAGGAAAGGATGACGTCATCAACATTTTAGTGTGGATTGAAGGATACCCTACGGAATATGAAGTATTCTAAAGAACGAAGAGTGGATTCGATCCTGCTCAGCTTTTAGGGGTTTGGATTGGTGATTTCGTAGTTTCTGATATAGAAGGATGACGTCACCAACATTTTAAAGTGGAATGGCGTTGTGTTCTCCCTACCATTTTAATAAGCTTGTATCAGATTGAATCTGAACCATACAATGAGGGAGATCAATGGTGGAGGTTGTGTTGATGAATCTTAGGTATTTAAGAACATTTCTTCATCGAGATTGGAACAGTCAGTTGGAAGAGGAAGATGAAGCATCGAGGGTTTTCCAGAAGATCGAACTAGAGGCGGTTATAGATCGACGATGGTAGATAGCCTCCAAGAAAAATCGATGGTAATGCATGATTTCCAATGGCCTGAACTCCAGTTTTGTTGAGTGACCAACAAGTTGCAGAGGCCCCGAGCTGCCATGGTGGACCATTTTCAATGGATTTCCCAGAGGATGAACCAGTAAGCAAATGCCAGCTAGATCTCTCTATTGTGCTGTCAAAATGAAATCTTTGTAATGTTCCTTGTAATTTTAATTTCTGCAAAAACTATAAATAGAGGTCGAACCCTCATTTTTAAGGGTCGGCTCTAGTGTGTTTGCCTGTGCTACTATAAATATTCCCGAAAGCTAATGGAAGGAGCATTACATTGATCTTCACCTCAAATCTATGTTCTCATGCTTGATATCAGAGGTTCGGATTCTTTAGCTGTATTTCTGTAAATGCTTAAATGGTTAGTTTGTGCCTAATTAATGGATTACTAGCTGTTAAAGTAATTGAAATATACTTCTGAGTTTGTTCTATATTGTTAGAGAGTGCATTTCTATGAAATCTAGGTATTGGTGAATTTTGTTATTTGGATTATCATTATCTAGATATTGAAATTACTCGCTGCAATATTTCTCTATTGTGCATTAATGAATGAGGAATCATCTAATTTGAGATAATGTTGGTTTGAGTTATGTATCTTTGGTTTGGTTTTTGGGAGCTTTCTATTGTGGTGCAATGTTGTTAGCCTATCCATCCATCATTGTTCACATTTCTCTAACCCTAACCTTTTCTTACCCTAACCTTCAAACCCTAAGTGAGCATAATTGTGTCAACACCCTGCTTAAGTTGACAAGGAACCAACCTACTCTGGAGGTTGGATCGAAAACCCTATTTTGGTCCATCCAATGTTGAGTGTTGAGCTGTAGCTATCGGGTGCAAGCTTGGATAGAAAATAGGAAGATAGACAACCATAGTATCGAGTGAAAACTTGGTGCAATTCAATGCCCAATAGTTTTTGGCATACCCGATGGGACCAGTTCACAAGGAACACGAATCCCGTTAAAAGAGTTATTGTTATCTCAACCCAAAGGAATCAAGATTTGGTGAATTATCTTGACCTTATAAGCGGAGAAGAGCAAGTTCACCTGGCGACTCCCTGGTATTTCAACCCAAAAAAGGAATTATTCCTATAGACCAGTGCCTGTTCATGTATACCAGGTCTTTCAAAAGGAATAACCCTAATTCCTACTTTTACTATGAGTTACCTTACAGAGGGGCTATTGTTGCCAGAAGTTTAGATCAAGATTTCCTCGAAGAGGAAGAGCCTCTGGAAGAAAATCCAATAGTTCCCCCAATAAGACCTACAATAGGAAGTATGGCATAGAATGCAACACCTAATCAGCCATTACAGAAGTATCCCAACTAGAATACAACTGGCCCTCTGAGATTAGCCCAAATGAATGCCATTCCCCAAGCTATATCTAAAGCTATTCCCACTTATGATGGATCTGGGAAAATAGCTTATGAGCACTATCAGGATATCTTGAACCTGGTAGCAATCCACAACATAAAAGAAGAAGATATTATTATGAGGATTCTAGCCCTATCCTTCAGAGGGAAGATATTGCATTGGTTTAGAACTCTAGAAGATAATACCATCACTTCTTGGCAAGATTTAGTAGAGCCTTTTGTGGAAGAGTTCAACAAATCTATTGATCCCTTTTCTCTACTTAATCAGTTTACATCTATGCAGAAAACTCAGTAGGAAACTATCTCAGATTTTAATTTGAGATTTAGCAGAACATGGAAGAGAATCCCTCCCATAGCTAGGCCAGCTACATGTTTAGCCTATATGTATTATATCCAAGCTCTTGGATCAGATCTTGGGCTACAGACACAACAATCAAGAGTAGAGACCTTCCCCCAAGTTTATAACGCAATAGTTCATGCTAAAAATATCCTAATCAATGTAGGAAGGCTTCCCCCCAAAACTGTGTTGCCTTACAACTCAGAAACCACCAATATTCAAAATCTAGCATCCAAACCATCTTTCATGGACCCACTTTCTTTATCATCTCCATCTCCTCAAATGAATGTGATCCCTCAACCAAAGTTGGTTCCCTCTATAGCTCCTTTTCCTCCCCTTCCTTCTCAACCATCTCAAGAGTTGTCTGCTATCCTTGATATACAAAATACCCTAAAAACCCTGAGTAATAGAATGAATTCAATGGAAAAGAGAGACCAAGAAAGGTCACAGTAGAGGAGATTCCCATATGTGAATAAATATTAGAGACCTGGTCCTAGTAACAACATCAGGGTTAGAGTGAATGCAACATATGAGGAGCCATAATGTTCTTCAGATACTACTCTTGCAAATATCTAGTGTTTGGTATGCAATGACCCCCATGACTCATAGTCTTGTGTGATGTATCAACACCATGTTCAACAAGCTATGGATCAAGCTGAAAGAAACCAAAAGGGAAGAGTTAATATGTTGTGGCACCCTAATCAAATCATGGTTGGGAAAGAGCTGGATGAAGAGAGCCCTATTGTTGTTATGACAAGATCTGGGAAGAAAGATTTACAAGTGGATCCCCAAAAAATGGGACAATTCCAAGTCCCTTCTCAAAAGAAAGTTGATCCCCCTTCTCAAAGCAGTAGTACTTTCCCCATTCCTCAAGCTAAGGGAAAAGAAAAGACTGATAGTCTTCCTAAGAGACCAGAAAAGGAAACTGGAGGAGACCGGATGAGATCTAAAGATGAAGATCAAGAGAGACTTAGGTTCCCCTCTATTACTAAAATACAAAGGTTAGAGGCCACCCAAAAATATAAAAGAAGATATGGTGAGCCAGAAAGAGGACTGGAAAAACTCTCCTTGACTAGATCTGAGTATAACATTGTTGAAGAGATGAAAAGGATCCCATCAAAAGCTAGCCTGTATGACACTCTATTCATTCCTGGTCAGATTGACCTGCTTAAAGCTTCCCTCAGTAAAAATCCATAGAATAGGTTGGCCACCACAATCCTCAGTATGCCACCAGAAAAGAAAGAAATGACACCTGTGGTGCTAAAGAATAAGCCTCCTCCTTTCTATATATCCCTAAGAATGGAAGGTTGGGTAGTCAGAAATTGTATGATTGACTCAGGAGCATCAACTATAGTTATGCCTAAAGCAATCTATGAAGAGATGGGTATGGAGTATACCCGATCTTGTCCTGGAGTATTACAACTAGATGGAACACCTGTCAAGATAGTTGGAGTCATTAAAGATGTACTGATGAGGTTGCACAGAGCCCCTGAGGTGACAATAGTGCAAGAAATAGTTGTGGTTGATTTAGAACCCTATTTTGGATTATGTCTTTCAAGAGAGTTTACTGCAAAGCTAGGGGGATGTATGTACATGGATTATTCTAGCATGGTAATCCCTTTCAAAGGAAAGAGGATAAGGATAACACCTGAGAAACCAGTAGCCTATCATATTGAAAATATTGAAGAGGATATGTGCAATCTTAACCCCATAGAAGAATTTGAGCTAGTGGAAAATATTGAAGATCTGGACATTGAGGATGAGTTGCCTTTCAGAGAATATTACAGTCAGTTCGGCACTGGTATGGGAACATATAGCATCTCAACTGAATCAGAGAGGGAAATCCCTACCATATCCAACCAGGATCTGAGAGAGAAAGAAACATGGGTCATGCACTTTGATGGTGCTAAATGCAAAAATGGTGCAGGGGCTGGTGTGGTCCTACAATCCCAATCAGAAGGTACAAAGAATTTTTCTTATAGACTGACTTGGTCATGTACTAACAATGTTATAGAATATGAGGCCCTGTGTCTCGGATTGATACAAGCAGAAAGTATGGGCATTAATATTTTGAACATATATGGTGATTCTGAGCTAATAGTCCATTAGGTAAGAAATAGGTGCAGTAGTAAGCACCACTACCTAAAAGCTTATAGAAATAAGGTGTGGGATTTAATGGAATATTTTGATGCCCTGAATTTAAATTTTATTCCTAGAGAAAAGAATACTCTGGCTGATTCCTTAGAAAAAAAGGGAGCTAACTTCAACCCTTATGTAGACTTTGGAATCAAGAAGGCTAAGGGAATTAAAATGATTTTTAGACCTATAGTACCAGACAAGCAGATTTTTTGGCAGGTTTTTGAAAGTGATGAACAAATAGTTGATTTTTTGGTGAGAGAGGCATGTCTCTCTACTATCCAAGGGGAATATTCAGAAGAAATTGATCAGCAAGACATGATTCAACTAAGAAACAATCATATCCCAAGAGGGTTGGTCACCCTTGAGAGCTTGTTCGATAATGAAGATAGAAAGAAGGTCAGAGCCATGAAGGTCAACGAGAAAATCTATAAAGAAATTGAAGTCGGTATAGAAAAGAAACTCAATGTTGGAATCCGATGTTCACTTGAGGAAGCAGAAGATATCAAAGCCTTATGTTTGAGATACCAAGATATTGTGGCTTGGTCATATGAAGACCTTAAGGTGTATGATAAAAAGGTCATCCAACATACCATTGAGTTAGAGCCTGATGCCAAGCCTTTTAGGCAGAAGTAGAGGCCGATTAATCCAAGGATCGAGGCCATTATGAGAGAGGAGCTCTTAAAATTGTTAAAGGCTAAGATCATATACCCCATCAAGCATTCTACTTGGGTAGCCAACTTGGTACCCGTAAGGAAAAAGAATGGGGATATACGCTTGTGTGTGGACTTTAGAAATCTGAATCAAGCATCCCTTAAGGATCACTACCCCCTCCCTCAGATTGATCAGATATTGCAAGTAGTGGCAGGGGCTGAGAGGTTTTCATTACTGGATGGTTACTCTGGATACAACCAGATTTGGGTGAAATATGAAGACCAGTATAAGACAACATTCACCACAAAATGGGGTACATTTGCCTACCAGAGAATACCTTTTGGATTGTCCAATGCAGGAGCTACATTTTAGAGAGCCATGGACTATGCCTTTGGAGCACTGATCAACAAAGTTATTCTGATTTACCTAGATGACATGACTATGTTTTCCCATGATAAAGGGGATCATCTCTCACACTTGGAGCAAGTTTTTCAAAAGTGAAGAGAATTTGGCATCTCACTCAATCCTAAGAAATCATTCTTTGTAGTCCATGAAGGAAAACTACTAGGACATGTGGTCTCAAAAGAAGGCATGGCCATAGACCTAGATAGGATAAAAGCAATACTTGCTCTCCCCTTGCCTACAAATAAGAAGACCTTACAGTATTTTCTGGGCCAAATCAATTTTATCAGAAAGTTCATCTCTGATTTTGCATAGAAGGTGAGGCCTATATCTGAGTTACTCAAGAAAAATGTCGAGTTCAAGTGGACTGAGGTCAGGAAACAAGATTTTGAGATCATTAAGCAATCCATTGCAACAACTCCAGTATTGGTAAACCCAAATTTTAGTAAATATTTTATTCTTTATGCATATGGAGCTGAAGAAAGTTATGCCTCGGTGCTCACCCAAAAGGATGATCAAGGGGAAGAACATCCGGTATTATTTTGGAGTCAGACACTTCATGATTATCAGGTCAAATACAATTTTATTGAAAGACAAGTGTTTGTTGTGATGAAGTCACTAAAGAAGTTCAGGTAGTATTTGGTACAAAGTAAGACCCTGGTATATGTGGTTCACCTAGATGTAAGAAGTTTTATCCTGTAGGGTGATCTAGGAGATAAAAGAGCTGGATGGATTACTAAGATCCAAGAATATGATGTAGAAATTCATCCCACCAAGCTAGTGAGAGGTAGAGCCTTGTGCCAAGGGTTAACATAAGTTGCAACTTTGATAGAAGTAACAACTTGTCAAACAACAGAAGAGGATCAGGTGAAAATAATACAAACTATAGACTCTGATTGGATTGACCAGATGATCAGATATTTCCAAACTAGAATATGCCCTCCTGATCTAAGTGCATCCCAAAGGAGGAGATACAGGCTTCATGCTTTGAAATATGTATTACTACCAGAGGGCTTGTACAAAAGAAACTTGGATGGAATTCTTCTAAAATGCTTAAAGGATGATCAACAAAAAAGGGTCATGGAAGAGTTCCATGGAGGAACAGCTGGTGGTCATAGCTCAGGCAGAGTGATAACTTTAAAAATCATAAGGGTTGGCTATTATTGGCCCACTATTTTCACTGATGCTTTTAAAGTCACCAGGGCTTGTGACAAATGTCAGAGATATGTTGGGAGAACAAGGAATGCTTCATCCCCCCTCAAGCCCATTCAAGTGGAAGAGCCTTTTCAACAATGGGGGCTAGATTTCATAGGGGTTATCAACCCTAACTCCTCAGAAGAACATAATTTTATCTTAACTGCCATAGATTATCTCACCAGATGGGTGGAAGCTATCCCTACCAAGAAATCAGACCAAGATGTTGTGATCAATTTTATGGAAAATTTGATTTCAAGGTTTGGAGTCCCAGAAGCTTTGGTGAGTGACAATGGCCCAGCTTTCATAGGAGCCAAATATATTGAGTTTTCCAGTAAGTATGGTATTACTCTTAAAAATACTTCCAATTATTATCCACAAGGTAATGGACTTGCAGAATCTACCAACAAAAACCTATTAAGGATTTTGAGGAAATCACTGGAAGGTAATAAAAGAAGTTGGCACCTATTATTGGACCAAGCTCTGTGGGCAGACATGATTACTATTAAAAATTCCATCAATACTTCCCCTTATGCACTAGTGTATGGCAAGGAGGTAGTGTTACCAATCCATTTGGAGATCCCAACACTCAAGCTTGTCAATTCAGAAGAAGAGTCAGAAGAAGATCCTATGAAAACTAGATTGACACATTTGCTGAAATTAGAAGAGAGTAGAACTCAGGCATATAATAGTTTTCAAAAGCATTCATCAGACATTAAAACATGGTTTGATAAGAAGGCCAGATTCAAGAAATTCTAGGTTGGAGACTCAGTTCTCAGGTGGAATGTTGATAAAGCAAAGCCAGGAAAGCATGAAAAGTTTGATTCTTTTTGGGATGGTCCTTTCAGAATAGTAGATGCTAAGGAGTCCAATGTATTCTAGCTGAAATATCCGGAGGGAAACATACAACCAATTCTGGTGAATGGTTTTCATCTCAAGCTCTACTATGTGTAAGGAGTGATTTTACTGTAACATATGTATATACATTGTATAATTATTTTCCTCCTTTCTACACTTTAAATTCTTTAATTTCTTTCTGCACTTTGTAATCAGTTCTCTTGAAAAAAATCTTGAAAAGGAAAAAAGAAAAAAAGTTAACAAAAAATGAACTAAGTGCACAACATGGTTTCATTCCGCACTATGAGAAATCTTTCAGAATGACGTGCGCTCTCAAATCCGCATTGTAAATCCACTAAGATTCTTTCGAAATGGTGAGCCATTGGTCAAAAGAAAGTGAAGGGCGTTCCCAATCTGGGAACCTTTTGAAGTCAATGCTATCAGAGCGGAATCAAGATGGAAAGTCATGCCTAAAAAGTACTAAGTGTCCGTGGATCCAAAAGCTTCTTAAGCCATCAGTTTCAAAGATGAAGTGGAACCAGGAAGCGATTCTGACCATGACACATGGAGACCAGAGCATGATCCTACAATCAATGCTAACGAACTCATGCCATAACCTAAGAGTAGCCGAAGAGGTGCAGTGAGGTGGCAGTGCAATTTGAAATTTCAACCAATGAAAAGATAGAGTGCCACCATTGAGCCATCAAAGGGAATGATTAAAAAATTGGAAAGTGTGCCAATGGTGAAGTCATGTAGTAGCTGCATTAATGGTGGAAGGTACGCATGTTCCAAAAGAATAAAAAGTGATAGAAAACTTACGTGATACTCATTTGGCATCGATTTGCATCCTTAGAGTGGTGAAGGGCAGAGCAAATTTCTGAAGAACTTACTGCAAGCCATAGGGAGAACGAAGTCTTGCTATTATCAAAATGGCCTCTAAAAATTCACCCATTGAGTCTTTAGAGGATGTTCAGGAGTTTGAAACTCTGGAGGAGAAGGAGGTGGCACCATATATCGACAAGGCCAAAGTCATGGCGGACACATAAATGGTCCTCACAGAAAGAACTAGGTTGAGGAGGAATGTGAATGATAGATACAAGGTGAGAGCTACTTTGGCCATGGAAGGTAGATGTGCTATCCTTTCTTATCTCTCTTTCTATATTTATGATTATATTCATTCCTACCCTGAGTTGATAGCTGCCATAGTGAAATTTTATGACCCATTGGCTAAAGTAGTTAAAACCTATGAGGGCGAAACACTTTTCAATGTAACCACTTCCTTTTGTCATAAACTCTTTGCCCTAGGGTCTGACCCCCAGTAATACCAAAGTCATTTAGGGTCGTTGAGCAGACTAGGTTTTACACAACAATGAAGTGAGCTAATGATGGTGAGTCATTTAAAAATTGGGTTTATAAACAACTTAATATTAAGCCCTAGGAAAAATTTCCCGAGGTCCCTATCTCTATTGATAAATTTGCAAACCCCATCCTATTTTCTATGTTGGCTTGCATGGAGGGTTTAGATTCTGATAGAATGGTACATGGCTGGAAAATTGTCGTAACATACTATATTTCTAATGAGAGAATGTATGAGAAGGATGCGGGAAAGAAAGGGACTAGAGTGATTTACTTTGACTGGCCAACTTTTCTCGCTCAGAGAATACATGAACAACTAGTAAGCATGAAAAGGGGCATCGGTGCTCCTATTTTTAGGCATTGCTCAAGTTTAGTATGGATGTTCTATGCCACCACCAAAGATAGAATGCCATGGATTCCGATCAAGGATAAAACCAATAATGGAGAACCCTTACCGGTTTATTATTGGACAAGCCATTTGAGGAGCAGTGAGTCCTATTATAGATTCAATTTAGAATTTTTGGGACCTACTTTAAAAATAATGTATGGTAAGTGCCCTAGGTTGCCACCATTAACTAAGAAGATTCTAAGAACAAAGGGTGTAGAAGAGGGAGACTGGTATTTTTTGACTGAGGGCACTATGATCAGATTGTATGGTTTCATGGGTAAACCCTTCCTCCTACCCCATTTCATCACAGAGAGGCTTTTTGCCCTAGAATATCTGAGGCAGGTAGAGTACATTGATGCAAACTATGGCTCTGGAAGGAAGAGGAAGTCTTTACTTACCCACCACACTTTGGATGACATCACCATCACCAAGAAGGGGCAGAGCCAACAAATCGACCAATACCTCGATAGGTTAGGTCTATTTTATATTCCCCAAAGATGGAGCTATGACCCTGATGGCATTTTTACTACCAGAAATAAAACCCTAAATGGAGATAAGGCCTATAAATTTGAAAAGAGGCCCAAGGCTCATTTTGAAAAGGGTAGGAATAATGATGAGACTGCTCTTTTAGAGTGGAATGTCTCAAATATGGGTCAGTTACCCCCATGGTTGGATTTTTATGAGCAGATTGTTGATTTTGACCCTGACCATAAGCCAAGTCATCGGATTAAAGAGGCTACAATTGAAAAAATTGATCCTCCATCTGAGGCTAAGTCTATAAAGAAAAAGGACCCTCCACCCAAGGCCAAGTCTGCAAAGAAGAAGGCTCCTCCACCTGAAGATGAAATTGTAGAAGAAGAAGAGGAGGAAAAGGGACCATGGAATGTAGCCAAAATAATATATTGGTGGAGGATGAGGATTGAAATTGGAAAGCCTAAGTCTAAATTTGGAATGAAGATAGATAAGGAGTTTTCAAGAAGATATAATAAAAACATTGGAACCTGGAAACAAAAGGATGTCAGAAACATAGTATTAACTGTTGAGAAGCCTCAATATAGTTCTGAATCCCTCCCTCCACCTACAGATCATGAGGCTCATCTAGAAGAACCAGGAACTCCCTTGACAGTGGTTGAAGTACTGAAGACCTTTCATCCTACTACTGAGCAGGTGGAAACATTTCCTAAGGGAGCTAAGTTGATGAGCAAGATGCAATATTCTAAGGAAAAAGTTGTCAGTACTCCAGTTATCGAAACAACATCTAGGCCTAAATATTTAGCTTTGGGAGCATGACCTCTAGATACAGATATCAACTAGAAAGAAAAGGATGAAATATTTAAGTACAAACCCCTTTCTTTTACCCCTGCAGTATCAGTTGAATTACGACCTATTTTTGAGCAAACATTACTTTCTGGAGTAGTGCAAGAAGATGAGTTGGAAGAGGATTCTGAGAATGAGATGACTACTTTTCAATTGGTTCATAGAAGGACTAAGAGGGTTCCAGAAAGAGAGGAAAAATAAATTTCAAAGAAACAAAAATTGGATATGGAGGAGATTGCTAAAGAAGTAGCTGATTTTGCTACGAGAAAATTGATTGATCAAGAGCAGCAACAAGATACAGAGATAGAACAAGAGCACCCTACATCAGTAGGTGAAGGTATGGCTTCTAATCCCTCTTCTCCTCTTCATCCTCATGATTCCCCAAAGAAATCTCCCTCCCTTTCTAATCAAGAAATCATGACAAGTGCACCTCCTCCCTCTCGTAGTCCACCTCATGAGTCATCAGTAGCCACTGAGGTGCAAGTTACTCCTATTTCCTCACAGCCACCTCAAATCCCATCTCCAGCATCTGAGGTTCCTACTCCCCCATCTACCACCATTTCACTTCCATATTTTTCATCATCACCATCAATGGGACACTGCATTCCAAGTATATCCACCCATCCAATTGTTAGTCTTGCATCAATTTCTATGAGTCTACCAGTAACAACAACAATAGTAGTTACAGAGTCCACTATTGTCACAGAGGTTGTTGTAACTATATCTTCACCCCCATAAGCAATAGTTCAGTCCACCCTTTCATTTCTAGTATCATCATCTCCCCTAGTTGTTGGTCTTTCAAGACCTATTACTATACCAAAGGAGCAGACAACCACTCAGAGTATAAATGATTATTGGGTAGAAAGGCTTGCTAGGCCTTCCAACAGGATGGTGGTCAAGAGAAGGAGTGTGTATGTTGATCCTATTTCTAGATAGAGAATATCAAGATCTATGACTCCACTAGTAAGAAAACCTAAGACTGAGATGACTATTCAAGATTATCGAGTGGAGGAGGTCACAGAAGATATTGAAAAGCTTCCTGAGGAAGATGAATTGATCATAGCCAAGGCTCACTTAGATACCTTCTATGTGAAAAATGATATAGTCAGAGAGAAGGTGGACAAGTTGGAGAAGACGGTTGAAAAGCTTAAGAAGAGTCTCAATGATAAAAAAGAAATAGAAAAGGCCCTGAGAAAAGATGCTAAGGCTTGGCAAGAGAAGTTTCAAGAGGCCAATAAACTAAAGGACCAATTAGAAGAGCAAAAGAAGTTGAATGAAGATCAGGTGAAAGAAATTCAGAATTTAAAGAATCAGCTTCAGATAGAAAAAGCTAAATCTTCAAGCTTTTCTAAGAGTGATTTGAAAAAGGTTAGAAAAGAGTTGCTTTCTGAGGTCTAGGAGAAATTTTCAAGGCTTCAACTTATTATTGACTATCTTAATGATGCCAACCGTCTACTCTCCAATATTCAGAAAGAGCTAGGTCAGATCACTGGAGAGTTGCAGCCTATGGTGATTCGAAGAACAAATGTACAGGTTGGTTGGTAGTAGACTCAGTGATTCTGCTAAACCTATACCTAATAAAGAATGGAATTTTGCCAGTGTTGCTACCAGGATAGTGGTTAAAAAGCATAGGGTACTTCAAAGAGCTTGGCTATTGTTCGATAGGATTGAGGGTATGATTAAGGATGTTGTTGAATTGAATAAGGAAATGATTCAAGTTGGCTTTAAAGGCCTATGGATGGAGGATCACAACTTGTTATCCATGGAAGAGATCCAGAAAAGCATCAATGAGAATTTGCAGGATGAATCCAGGATAGATTCTCTAGAAGAGCCACTACCCAAAGAACAAGTTGTCCAAATGATTGTTGGTTTTACCCGATTGAGAGATCTCATGGAAGATCTGGTGAATAGAGGGGATGCTGCTAACTATGAAGACATTGGAGAGCTACAATACATTTATAAGTAGCTCAAAGAAACATCAAATCCCTCTGAAGCAGATTGGAAATAGGCTCTACAATATTTGAAATTGATGGTTCAATTGTTTGGTGATACTTCTAGAGGAAGGAGTCAGAAAACACCCACTCCAGAAGAAGAAGAAGAAGAAGAAGAAGAATGGATATATCAGTTACAAGCCCAGGAGGGCTCACACTTAGCTTATTTTTGTTTGTACATATACATAAGTTTGGTATTTTTTTTTTTTGACAAATTGTCAGAAATAAACAATAAAGGCATGAAGCCTACAGAGAAGCGGGTTTTGTGTGAAGGCATATTTTGTAGTAAGGCCTTATAAAAGGAGTGGAGTTGTGTCTAGGTTTTTGAAGACAAGGGCAAGGCCTACAATTTTGACATAATCTCTGTATGAGAGGATGAGTTCTGTATATTTTTGGCATCACTTCGATATGAACCTCTACTCTCTCAACATACTGATGAAATTATCAGAGAGTAGTGTTTGTATGGAAGTTATTCTATAAAGTATATTTTTGAAGATGAGTATGTTTGACTCCTAAAGCCCAATGGATAAGACTCTGAGTTCGATTGGCTTTGCAAGAAAATCCACCAGGAGGCGCCAGAATGTAGGCCCAAAATGGCCACATACTTAGGAAAATTTTGCAAATTTTGTCTAAGTGGAAAAATCTTCATTCCACACACCTTGTAGTGTATTTTGGAGTGGATCCACAATAGAAGATATGAGCCCACCCGACACTTAGTCAATTTTTATGAATGAAGCGATTCCGGGAGATTTGTCTCTGGCTTTAGACTGGTGACACATCTCAAATCTATAAAATTTTTGAGAAGAGATGATGTCAATGATTAAAAAGTGTGGATTGACAACTTGATAATGGCTAAGTTTTAGAAGGCCCGATTCCAGAAAACCCATAGAGTATTTGCACTCAGAATGGTGACAAAGCGGAAAGCTATGGCCAAGGTGGATGCGGATTCATGACTAAGGATGACTTTGACTTCTCCTTCCTAGAATGGTGACAAAGAGAATGTTTTATTCTAAAGGTTGTCCAAAATAGAGAAAGAGTTACTTCGCACCATGGTGGGCCCGGATTGACGATCACATGCTAATGCACTTGTTCTACCCGGAATGGAATCCATAAAATTTATAAGGAAAGGATGACATCATCAATATTTTAGTGTGGATTGAAGGATACCCTATGGAATATGAAGTATTCTAAAGAACAAAGAGTGGATTCGATCCTGCTCAACTTTCAGGGGTCCGGATTGGTGATTCCATAGTTTTTGATATAGAAGGATGATGTCACCAATATTTTAAAGTGGAATGGCATTGTGTTCTCCCTGCCATTTTTAATAAGCTTGTATCAGATTGAATCTAAACCATACAATGAGGGAGATCAATGATGGAGGTTGTGTTGATGAATCTTAGGTATTTAAGAACATTTCTTCATCAAGATTGGAATAGTCAGTTGGAAGAGGAAGATGAAGTATCGAGGGTTTTCCAGAAGATCAAACCAGAGGTGGTTATAGATCGATGATGGCAGATAGCCTCCAAGAAAAATCGATGGTAATGCATGATTTCCAATGGCCTGAACTCTAGTTTTATCGAGTGACCAACAAGTTGTAGAGGCCCCGAGCTACCATGGTGGACCATTTTCAATGGATTTCCCGGAGGATGAACCAGTAAGAAAATGCCAGCTAGATCTCTCTATTGTGCTGTCAAAATGAAATCTTTGTAATGTTCCTTGTAATTTTAATTTCTGCAAAAACTATAAATAGAGGTCGAACCCTCATTTTTAAGGGTCGGCTCTAGTGTGTTTTCCTGTGCTACTATAAATATTCCCAAAAGCTAATGGAAGGAGCATTACATTGATCTTCACCTCAAATCTATGTTCTCATGCTTGATATCAGAGGTTCAAATTCTTTAGCTGTATTTTTGTGAATGCTTAAATGGTTAGTTTGTGCCTGATTAATGGATTACTAGTTGTTAAAGTAATTGAAATCTGCTTCTGATTTTGTTCTGTATTGTTAGAGAGTGCATTTCTATGAAATCTAGGTATTGGTGAATTCTGTTATTTGGATTATCATTATCTGGATATTGAAATTACTCGCTACAATATTTCTCTATTGTGCATTAATGAATGAGGAATAATCTAATTTGAGATAATGTTGGTCTGAGTTATGTATCTTTGGTTTGGTTTTTGGGAGCTTTCTATTGTGGTGCAATGTTGTTAGCCTATCCGTCCATCATTGTTCACATTTCTCTAACCCTAACCTTTTCTTACCCTAACCTTCAAACCCTAAGTGAGCATAATTGTGTCAACACCCTGCTTAAGTTGACAAGGAACCAACCTACTCTGGAGGTTGGATCGAAAACCCTATTTTGGTCCATCCAATGTTGAGTGTTGAGTTGTAGCTATCGGGTGCAAGCTTGAATAGAAAATAGGAAGATAGACAACCGTAGTATCGAGTGAAAACTTGGTGCAATTCAGTGCCCAACAATACCCAATCTATTTTATAGTATGTTGCTCCTGTGAAGATTGCACCATCTTGGACCTTAGGCTGTGTGAATACTGGTCAGGCCAAGATTGGTTTTGATTTGGGTTTGTTTGCTTTACTAGATTGGGGCTGGAGTTCAAGGAAATATCACTTGTTTTAATTTATTTTCTTGAACCCTTTAATCTTTTGATTTTTATTTGAAACTTGTTATATTAGGAATAGATTAGTTTGCATTTGAAGAACTGAAGCTATTTTCTACAACACATTCTAAATTTCCATATAGCTTCAACAGAATAATTGCAAGTATATATGTGATGTACTTTAAATGCAATGAATTGGCACTATGAGGGTAATGAATTGCTGATTTTATAAGTCCTCCAAACCCTCACTCTCAATAGAACTAGATTCTATACAATCAAGCATTTTATTTTTAAGCATTATACCATGAAACTTATATTTTTCAAACAAAACCAGCAAAGGCCCCTTGAATGAACAATTATCAACGACCTCTGAGTCTATCCACATTGGCCAAGACTTGGTATACACGAACCTTGGAGAAAAGAAATTTCCTTTTCAAGAGGGAGTAGATCTCTGTTTTAAGTATGTTGACATGCCCTTGAAAATGTGTCATTTACACGCTCAATAGAACTGGTGCTAGAAGGAGGGCATAGATTGTAAGAATTAAGTTTTCTTGGCATAATGTTTTTAGTCCCTTAGCGCTCAAAATAACTGGCGCTAGAAGGAGGACCATATTCTGAGTCCTATATTTTTCCTAGCATAGTATTTGTATTACATATTTTAATTGTCTAAGTTAGTACCAAAGACCCATTAATGGTAGCTCTTACTCCATGGATGGTAGGAAGCAGCCCTCTGAGCATACCTAGGCCTGCACATAATATGCCTGATGATTTTGAAATATATCTTCCCCAATATAGGTATGATGGAATGAGATCAGATGAAGAACATATTTAGGCATACAAAAAGACCATAATCCGTTTACAAATTATGCATGAGGATATTTGCTATAAAATGTCTCCATACACATTAGATGAGTTTGTTTATGATTGGCATATCAACTTACCTTCAGGATCTATCATTTCCTAGGCTCAATTGGAAGTAACATTTCTCAGCCATTTTAGAAAACATGTTGATCCAGTTATGATATACCATCAGTTTACCTCTTCCTGTAGAGAACCTAACGAATCCTTGAGACTATTTAGTGATAGGTTCCATAATTTATACACTAGACTAATGGTACCTTACATCCTTATAGAGGAAGTATCCATCCAAATGTACTTTGGAGCCTTGGACCCATTAACTTCCATGTTTTTGAGGAGAATTCCTCAAATTACATCCTTACCCAAAGCATATAGTGAGGCAATAATATTTGAACAACAATTTATTTCTCAAGGTTTTGGTATGGGTCAACTACCATCACTTGGACAATTTGGAGCTTACAATTAGATACCACAAATGAATCATGCTCTTACACAACATCTTCCCATGCCAAAATCATTTCCAGGGGTTATGTATCCCAACCAATACCAACCATTCAATCTGGCACCCTTGAATCAAATGATGCCTAATGTGAGAAATCAACAGACCATCCCAACACATTTGAATAATCAAGTGACCATGAACAAACTTATCAATAATACACTTCCAACAATTGCTCAACCAAGTTTATCTATATTTTTAAACACATCTGCAACTGCAAATAATGTAATAGCTCAATCGGGACCAAGTCAACTTAATAGGGTAAATCCTAAGTTGGACAACTTAGAAAAGATGGTTCAAAAACTGAGCAATGATATGATTCAATTGCAAAGGCAAGTTCCTCAAAACTCACCTACAAATAACATTCAAAATAGGAACCTTGACTTCCATACCACTACTCATCATGGTGAAACTAACTATTTAGAGTTTAAAACTACATTGGATATAGTCCAAAATGAGGTGAAAGTTTCAAATTCAGTACTTGCCAATGAGGATTATATATCAAAATGTAGGGATGATCTTAGAAATATATGAACCCTTACAAGTGGATGAATATGAGCTTGAAGAGTGTTTGGAAGAAGAGGTGCAAGCTCACCAACAATTTCAAAGGGATAATGATTATATTCTTCAAAGCAAAGAGGAAGAACCTTTGACTTCTTTTGCACCTCCCAAGGAAACTTCCATCCCACCTGATGAGTAAGAAATCAAAAGGCTCATTATACATAAGGATCATACAATACCTATGCAGATAGAAGTCAATATGTCACTACCTCAAACAGAGAAGATATTAGACCAAAGTGATTCTTCAATGAAATTATTGAAGCCATCAAGAAAACTGAGGCAAACATTCTCTCATTTGAGATGGCTCAATTGAATGATCGAAAGGATTTGTTACTTGAAAAGAAAAAGACTAAAGGGATTGTTGATACTCAACTTGCTATACACAAATAAAAGGTAGAATCCCCACCTTTATTGTTGAATACTAGAATTTTTGGTGAAAGTTTACATAACTACCTTGTGGACTAAAGTGTTTATAGTAATGCAATGTCATATGTTGCTAGAAAAAGGTTAGGATTGATCCATGCTCCCTCAAACAATAAGGAAGTTACATTGGAAAATATGAAGGTAAGTATGGCTGGTTTATCACAGTAAACTAGCATACAATTTGTTGCTAAACCAAGGATGCAAGAATACACTAATATTTAGGTTGTGGATATCTCAGGTACCTATGGGATGCTGCTCAATCATGATTGGTCAAAAATATTACATGGTTATACAACAACTAATTTTTACAAAAAGAGAGCCAATGCTGAAGAAAATCATCACTGAGTACAATGATGCCAAAGAGGTATTGTGCACTGAGTTAGAATGGGAAGTTTACACTATGGGATGGAAATCATAACTGAAGGTAATTATTCGATATTGGAGACCCCACATAGTAAACAAAAAATATTTTAAGACCAGTTGTGGGTCCTTGAGTTTAATGGATCAAATTCCAAGCATGGTAGTGATGGGATTAGATTGAATTGGTGGGGTAAGAGAGGTAAAATAAATGCCTTTGAGATTACAGATCTAGTGTTGTTATAGGAGGAAGCCCATAAAAGTTGGCACACCTATCATGATAGGCATCTATCAATTTGTGGTAATCATGTTTGGGATCCTGTAAAATTTAATCATGAAAAATTTGATCCCTTTGGCTAAGGACCCTTTCAAATATAAGAAATCCCAAGTCCTACCTTGTAAACAACTTTGTACATAGTTTTTGTTTTTTTAGTTTCTTTTGTGTTGACCTCGCTTCATTTCATTTATGTTTTAGTTGTCTGTTTTTCTACCAGTTTTGTTTTTAACTACTATTTTTGCTTTGTTGTTGTTTTCAATTTTGGCTTGTTCTGTGTTTTTTTTCTATGGGTTGGTCTAAATCATCCAAGTGCAACCTGCCTGTCGTTGCTCTAATCTAAAAATTATTTTATGCAATTCGGGGGTGAAAAGTCCCACACTGAGCTCATTGAAGCTGAAATTAGCTTAACCAGTTGTTTGTAGTTTATTCATTGTTTGGGATGAAGCAGATGAATTTGAAAGTGATGCAAAATAATGTTGCAACCCCACATTGAAAACACACTTTAAGGAAAATTCTAGATCAGAAGAAGTAAAACTGTCATGGTTTAGTATTTTATTATGAAGTCTATTCAAGTGTTTACCCTCCTATTTGCCATGGTAATCCCCAACCCAGAAGCAGAACCCAGTGCTTATTGAAAATTTTTGTTATTAGAAAAAGGAGAGAATCTATGTTCAAACAAAATATAAAAGATAAGGTCCAAGTGCTTCAGTGATTTAGACAGCCTCTATCAAGGCTATGAACGCTCAAATGGTAGTAGATAAAGGTCTAAAGTGGGATTAGAGATAACTTCATCGGGGCTATAGATATTTGGCTGGCAATGGAGCAATATCCAGGCAAATTGGTGACATGTCTACCTGTGTGACAAAACCCATCATAAGTAGACCAATGTTCACTCAAGGGTAAAATAGACTAATCCCCAAACCTTGGTGGTAAATTTTAACCAGTTTTAGAATTAAATTAACTCATTTACATATTTTTGCTGAAACAAAATGGAGTATCGCTTTCAGACAAAATTGCCTAACACTGACTTTGGGTGAATACCAAATTTTTGTGTTTGCTGGTTTGGGAGTTTCATTGTTTTAAGGGGGGTTCTTTCTATTCCCAAAATGCTCAGGAGCATTTTCCAACAGAGTCACCATTTGTTGTTGCGCTTGTACAATATGCACCCTAGTCTGGACTGGGGATCTTTTTTGTTTTAATCTAAAATTTTTGGTTTGTGTCAAGATTTTTTTTTTTTTTTGCATCTTTTTGAAAGTTGCTTGTATCAAGGTTTTGAATTTGTTTGCTTAGAGCATTTTGAAATGGATTGCATTGAAAATTTTGAATTTTGTCTCTTCGACGGTATTATTTCGTATTACAATTTAAAATTTTGATTTTTAAAGGTTTATCCTAAAGTTAAAATTAATTAAATTCAAATTTTTGGGCTCTTTAAAATTCTTCACTATCTTGCCCTATTTTTTATGTAAATTTGAAATTGTCATATATTTTGAATGGAAAATTTGTTTTAGGTGATTTAAAGCCTGGTGGGAATATTGTGAAATTATATTTATAATGGTGTCAAAGTTGCAAAATCAGGCATGAAATATTTTCCAGAATAGCAATTTATATTTGCAGCCCCAAAACTTCTAAGTGCAATATCTCAGGTTTTATAATGAATTTTTGAATTATGTTGGTGGTTTTGAGTATCCATTTGGCTCATTTAGATGTTTTTAAAGTTTCATTAAATTTTGGAAACTTTCATTTTTGCCATAATTTTGCTCCTTACATTTTTCTCTGTGGGACTTTTGAATTATTTCTGAGCATTATAAATCATTACTGGCTAGTGGAAATCCTTGGCAGACCTTTAAAGTGCAAAATACATGAGGGTGGATGTCTTTGAAACCAAAATTTAATGTCGAAGAAAATTTGCTAAGTGTTAATGGAGGGTAGAAAAATGGGACATCATTGTGCTTCGATGGAAACCTAAAATCCCACTGCTCGAAGATATGCAAAAACTTGGATAAGTGAGAAGGGTAGCAAGATGGGACATGAACTACCACCATGCTGCAATATTTTAAAATAAGAGCAAAGAAATGGGGTGCCACCACACTTAAAAAAAACCTAAAATCTGATCACTTTATGCAAAGGAATCTTGGGCGAAATTTTTACATGTTGGCAAAGAAAGTTGGGACCTAAAGTGTTTCCCATACACTTGGGCGAATATTTTAGATATTGGTGGGAAAAACGAGGTCCCAAAGTCTTGCCCACTTTGCAAAGAAAATATTGGGCGGATGTTTAAGATATTGGTGGGAAAAATGAGGTCCCAAAGTTTCGTCCACTTTGCAAAGAAAAACTTGGGCGGAGAATTAGAATGTTATTGGGAAAAAGGAAGCCCTAAAGTTCTGCCCACCTTGAGAAAATAAAAATTTCTAAGTATTTTCGGGCGGATATTTCGAACATTGGATGAGAAATAAATATTATAAATTATTGCCCATACTCTAGGACAGATATTTTGGACTTTGATGGAAAAAGTGAACTTTCGAAACCCTCACCCACTCTCATGGGCGGTAAAATGAGACTTCATCAAAGGAAGTGGGCATCCCAAAGCCTGCCCATGCTCTTGGGTAGATAAATGAAACATTATTGAAAAATCTAGTACCCCAAAACTCTGCCCATGCTCTTGGGCAGAAAAATAGAACTCCATTGAAGAAATAACCATCCCAAAGTGCCACTCATTCATTTATCGAGGAAATGAGACATTGGCAAGAAAGCTCCCCCCATGGACTTAAAGCTTGGAAAATCTAAAAAGGAAGTATGGCAATGAGCGAAGATTTAATTTCGGAAAAGCATGATCTTGAGCTTGGAAATATTTTTAAAAAATAAAAAAATAATAATAATTAAAAAAAATAAAAAATTCAAAACCTTGGAAAATTTTAAAAAATTAAAAATTAAAACCTTAGGAAGATTAAAATAATTAAATTAATATTAGTATTAATGTTCTAACTTCTGCCTCCTTTTAATTTTTTGCAGGATTTTTGTCGATGGCTGCAATAAATAATGGACGTACTAGTAGGCATGGATTTTCAATGCGAACCAGGCGAGTACAACCGTGCAGAACAGAAAAGGTGAGAAATCAATGACTCACTCAAATTTTTTAGAATGGAAAATTAATGTGGTATGATGGTTTCAGAGTTCTTGAGCGTCGTGCAAGCTAGAAATTAATGAAACCTGGTAGTTGTAGGGCTCACTGCAGATGAAGATTTAATGAGGCATGGCCATAGTACTCTACATTTAATGGAAGCATGGCTGCAATATGGCAAGAAAATTTAATTTTGACAAGCACATTCTAGAATTAGGCAGTCAACAATTATGAAATGTAATGCTAGGTGAAGCCCAAAAATGATATAAATAGTGCTTCACTAGCCGACTACAAAGGTTGGAAGTTGTCTATTAGCTTTTTAGTTTTTCTCTTCTTTTACTTGGTAGTCAGATGGTCCTTATGAACCAAGTGGCTATTATTTTGAGCTTGGTTCTTTGTAATCCACTAAAGTTGGCAAACCTGAAACATTGTACTCAATGACTTATCTTTTAATATAAAGGCTTCTAAAATTTACTGTGTTCAATCTGCGCATGCTGATGGTGGTTGTACCCAATCTATTTTACAGTCTATTGATCCTCTGAATATTGCACCATGTTGGACCTCAAGATGTGTGAATACTGATCAGACCAAGATTGGTTTTGATTTAGGTTTGTTTGCTTTATTGAATTCGGGTTGGAGTTCAGGGCAGTATCACTTGTTTTAATTTATTTTCTTGAACCCTTTAACCTTTTGAATTTTATTTGAAACTTGTTAGATTAGGAGTAGATTAGTTTACATTTGAATAACTGAAGCTATTTTCTACAACATATTCTAAATTTCCATATAGCTTCAACAGAATCATTGCAGGTATATATGTGATGTACTTTAAATGCAATGAATTGGCACTATGAGGGTAATGAATTTCTAATTTTCTAAGTCCTCCAAACCCTCACTCCCAATAGAACTAGCTTCTATACAGTCAAGCATTTTATTTTTAAGCACTATACCAAGAAACTTATATTTTTTAGATATAACCAAAAAAGACCCCTTGAAGGAACATTTATCAACGACCTTTGAGTCTATCCGCACTGGCCAAGACCTAGAATACATGAACCTTGGAGGAAATAAATCTACTTTTCAAGAGGGAGCAAATCTCCATTCAAGGTATGTTGACATACCCTTGACAATATGTCATTTGCACGCTCAACAAAACCATTTCAAGAAAATACCCAACAAGAAAAATTTCCTTGTTGTATGAACTTGACCGTATTCAATACAATAATATCCTTTCGCTCACTTTTCACTTGTGATTACATTTCTTGCAAATTCATTACCAAACCCTCATGCAAGTGTTTATTTATATACCAACAATACAACAAGGGGTTTTACAATACCATGGGCACAAAACCATGGGCTGACATTACATTAACCCAAAAAACCCATATGGATCTAAAAATAGATTAAACCCCCAAAAACAATCCCTAGGGCTAACACCCCCGGACCCCCAAATAGGGGCTACTGCCCTCGTACCCCCGCTTGGGGCCTGGCCCCGAACCCCAATGAGGAATTTTTTACAGTGTAAAGTCCTTTTAGAGTTAACTCCTAAATAAAATGGAAAATATTCAACATAATTCCAAAAATCTCCCACTTGTTGAATACTTTCCATAGGGGCTAATAACTACCATTGTCAACTATCAAGGGCAACCATGCCCATAGATCTTCTACACCAAGAAAATTTCTAAGCAAGTATAGCCTTTGTTAACAAATCAACAATATTCTTCTCTGTATCAACTTTCTCCAATATCACCCAGTTCTCTTCAACCATATCTCTCATAAAATGGTACTTGATATCAATATGTTTTGATTGATCATGAAAACTAGGATTGTTTACCAAAAATATTGTACTCTAACTATCACTGTCAATTCTCACAACCTTCTACTTAATACCAACTATTGAACATAGCCTCTATAGCCACACTGCTTCTTTATAAGCATGAGTTGTTACAATGTACTCTGCTTTTTTAGTGGAAAAAGCAACAACTGATTGCTTTTTACTCATCCAACTTATTGCCCCTCCAAATAGCCTAAACACATAAGCACTCATGGATCTTCTCTTGTCAAGATCTCTAGCCCAATCAACATCCACAAAACCTTGTAGATTTACAATATCATTATCTCCAAATTTTCCTTCATAACAGATAGCATAATTTGTAGTTCCATGCAAGTATCTGAAGATCCTCTTCATAGTAGTCCAATGTTCCTTTCCTAGATTGGACATATATCTGCTAACTAATCCCACTACATGTGCAATACTAGTATAGACCATTGCATACATTAGACTACCCACAACACTAGCATAAGGAACATGATGTATTTCTTCAATTTCCTCATCTATTTTAGGACATTGTTCAACAGATAACTTTTGACCAACCGGATATGGAGTACATACTAGTTTACAATCATGCATCCTAAACCTTTGTAGTATCAAATCAACATATTTCCTTTTATTTAACCACAACTTTCTATTTGCACGATCCCTTATTATTTCCATACCCAAAGTAAATTTTGTAGCACCCAAATCCTTCATGTCAAATTAAGAAGATAACTGAGATTTTAGTAACTTTACCATCTCCTTATTATTACCAATTTACAACATGTCATCCACATACAATACAATGATAACAAAATTTTCACCTTCCTTTTTGAAATATACACATGGATCTGCTTTACTTTTTCCAATCCCAAGTGTCAAAATAAACCTATCAAATTTTTGGTTCCACATCCTTGGAGACTGCTTCAACCCATAAAGAGACTTCTTTAGATTGCATACCAAGTCCTCCTTATCTTTTACCCTGAAGCATTCTAGTTGTGACATATATGTGTCTTCATCAAGTTCACCATGTAGAAAATTTTTCTTTACATCCATCTATTCTATTTCAAAATCAAAAGCAACAAAAATAGCCAACAAAAATCTAATTGATGTTAGTTTAGCCACATGAGAAAAAATCTCACCAAAGTCAATTCCCTCAACTTGAGAAAATCCTTTTGCTACCAGGAGAGCTTTGTACTTCTCAAACTTTTCTTCTACATTGTACTTTTTCTTGAATAACCACTTATAACCAACCGATTTTCTACCAAGGGGTAATTTCACAAAGTCCCATGTATTATTTTTATCTAGGGACTCTATTTCTTCTTCCATGACTTATTCTCTCTTGAATAAAGTGCCTCCTTTACAGTCTTGGGTTTTTCATCAGTAACTGATAAATTAAATGCAAAACAAAAATTTGAAGGGCTATAACTTTCTAGGAGTCTTCTCACCCAATCCGATCTCCTCAAAATTGGAGTTCTAGGTTTTGCATCTTCAACTTCCTCCTCACCTTCTTCCTCTGAATATTCCTCTTCAAAATCTCTCTATAATTTAGGTTCTACCATAGGTTCTTCCTCCTGTTCCAATTTTACCTGAACTATTTTTGGTTCTTTGCTTGGTTGCATTTCTTGTTTTGGAATTCCTTTTGTTTCTCTAAATATCACATTACGATTGTAAGTAATGTTGTATGTTTTTGGATTCCACAACTTATATCCTTTCACACCATTCCTATAACCTAGAAATATGTATTTCTCAGATTTATAATATAATTTTGTTCTTTTCTCTTTTGGGACATACATATAAGCTTTGCAACCAAAAACTCTTATATGAATGAGAGAGTATTTCTTATAAGTCCACACTTTCTATGGAGTTTTATCCACCAAAGTTGAGTTAGGAGATCTATTGATGAGGTAGCAAGCAATTAACATGACTTCTACCCAAATTTTCTTTTCTAACCCTACACAATTTAGCATGCTTTTGGCCTTATCCATAAATGTTCTATTCATCCGTTCTACAACTCCATTCTATTATGGAGTATATGGAGTTTTTCTATGCCTTTATATTCCACAGTCCTTGCAAAAATGCTCAAATTCATTAGAGCAATACTCACCACCATTATCGCTTCTCAAAACCTTTATATTTTTCTTTATCTGATTTTCTATACGAGCCTTTAAATATTTTAATTTATTGAAAATATCATATTTATACCGTAAAAATTATACCTAGCTCTTTCTTGAAAAGTCATATATAAATGTAACAAAACATATGGATTTACCTAATGATGGTACTTTTGCAGGTCCAAACACATTATTGTGAACTAGATGCAGAATTCCTTCAGATCTTGTAGCACTACTCGAAAACTTAACTCTGGTTTGCTTTCCAAAAATACAGTGCTCACAAAAATTAAAATTTAATGGGCAATTAGAAATTCCTTCAACCATACCTTTCATTTTCAATGTTCAAAGATATTTCTCACCAATGTGCCCCATGCGTTGATGCCATAACATTGTCTTCGCTACAGGAATACTTGGAGATTCTTCTACTATATTAATTTTCTCTGCAACTGAAGACTTATTGCAATCAATACTTACAGTGCTAGCCTTAAGTTTAAAGAAAGTTTCTATCAGAACTTCCCTTGCCAACACTAAGCATCCACAAACCATCTTGTAGCTATCCTTATTGAATTCCACAGTCACACCCGCATCATTCATCTTACTATACGATGTCAGATTCCTTGCCAAACCTAGAATATGTAGCACACCAAGAAGGGTTTTAACTCTTCCATATTTTAACCTCAATTTGAATCTTCCTCAACCTATTATTTTTTGTGTTGAATTATCTCCCAAGAAGACTTCACCTCCATTTATATTTTCATATTCACAAAACCCCTCCCTATGAGGAGTCATATGAAAATAAGCACCTGAGTCAATCAACCATGAGTCATGGTATTCACTTGAGCATGCTACAACTATGAACAGGTCCTCTAAATATTTATTTTTGGTCTTAATTTTTGTAGACATTCCTTCATCAACCTTTTTATATCTATAGTCTCTTTTATAATACCCTATTTACCATACTTCTAGCATTTACTTTTATCAAGAAAAATATATTTTCACCTAGATTTTGATTTCCTTTATTGTGATTTATTTTTGCTTCTTTCTTAAGAATGACCTCTCACAACTAAGGCATATTTCTAATGATAATCCTCAGAATATTTTTATCTCATTTTCTCAGATATCAATGTTCCTACTATATCCTCTACTTTCAATGTAGAAGTAGTATTGGAGATAACCATAACTAGGTTATCTTAGGAGTTAGGTAATGAACAAAGTAAAGTAATACACATTTCATCTTCATCTATTTTTAGATCTACAGAGTTTAGTTGACTTACTAAAGTGTTAAAATCATTCAAAAATTCAATCATAGAGTCACCATCATTCATTCGAAGAGAATACAACTTCTTTTAAAGAAAGAGTTTATTTACCAGCGACTTTGTTTCCTACAATACTCCCAACTTTTCCCATAACAATTTTGTAATGGCCTCTATTGATATATTTAACAATATTGAATCAGATAAGCACAATATGATAGAGCTCCTTGCTTTCCTATCGAAATTTAGCTATTTATCATCTGTTGTTCCTATTGGTTTTACTCCCAATACTATGACTCACTGATATTTATCCACCAATAGATCCTCCATCTTGAGTTTTCATAACTCAAAATTTTATCCATTAAATTTTTTGATCTCTACCCATGTGCTTCCCATCAATTTTCCTTTGCATAGATTATTTTGTGCACTGCTCCCACTCAAGAATCAATTTATCCTAGGGTTGAAACCTTTATTACTCGAACAAAGCTAAAAAACCTAGCTCTTATACCAAATGAAGAGAAATCATACCTTGATAAACAAATTCTAGAAAAAATAGTATTTGCATAATAAAAATAAAAATAGAGAAAAGCACATTACACAAGAATTTATCTTGGGAAACCCTTTTGGGAAAATCCCCAACAAGAATATTTCCTTATTGTATAAACTTGACCATATTCAATACAATAATATCCTTTTGCTTGCTTTTCTCTTACGATTACATTTCTTGCAAATTCATTACCAAACCCTCATGTAAGTGTTTATTTATATACCAACAACACAATAAGGGGTTTTACAATACCATAGGTCGATATAACTTTAACCCAAAAACACCCATATGGATCTAAAAAAGATTTATCCCCCAAAAAAATTTCCTTGGGGCCTAACCCTCGGATCCCCAAATAACGGTTACCATCCCCATACCCCCGCTTAGGGTCTGGCCTATCCCCGAAACTTGATGAGGAAATTTTTACAGAGTGTAAAGTCCTTTCAGAGTTAACCCATCCTAAATAACATGGAAAATATTCAACATAATTCCAATAGTTGTTACTATTTTGGCTAATATTGTGTTTGAAGTTGAACCTCCATCCACTATTGCTCCTACTTCCTATGCCCTATTTTCTCTCAAAATCATCTCCATCCTTAGTTTTTTCTTGACTCACTCAAAATCCTCAATTTCTCCATATCCTATGGGCTCTTGTATCTTCCTCTTTAATATCTTCTTTAGTTGAGTTTCTAGCTTTGTTAGTGGCACCACATGGATCCACCTAAAAATTATTGACACAAGCTCCAGGATATCCTTAGGAGGATTCATTTTTTGAAGTCGTACCTTTGCCTATGTGGAAGCATCCATCATAAATGCAATGGCATGGAAAGCCATCAAAAATTTATATGTAGACCGCATCAGGAAATTCCTAATACTATATGACAAGTATGATGTCCAATCATATTAAATACCAATTATTATCCATTAAACATAGGCTAAAAGCCAAGTGGAAATATTTGAGGCTCTTTGCTCTCTTGAGAGTTTTGACATGATGACATTCATTGCACATTACAGTTTTGACATCAAATACTACATTTTCACTCTATGGCTCCCATGCTTCAACAACTTTTTTGCCTTTTTAGGAGTGATATAGATGCACATATTTATAAGTTGCTAGGGTTGGATGGTGCTCATTTATAACTCAATGTAAATTTTCATATCACCATCTTGCATGTAACTGATGTAATTTTTCTAATTTTCATCTCTTTTTTATTTGTATGAGTTTACCTTTGAAAGCAAACCCATACAATGACACATTTTAATTTGCATTGCATCATCTATTGTTGAATCATATTCTTCCTCCTAATGATATTCTACTTGATCTATCATTTGACTCCTTGCATTTTAATGATAAATTTCTTTTTTTTTTGCATTTGTATGATGATCTATCATATCATCATTACCTATATGGTTGCATGGACATGTATGAACCTCTTCCTTAAAAGCCTTACTTATACGACACTTGTACAATTACATTATCTAGTTCTTTCAATTGTACAACAATTTGTTCTATCATTTTATTTATGATCTTGCTATTATCATCTTGACTATTGTAGTTGGTAATTTTTCACACTTCTTCTTGATCAACTATGTTATTGTCTTCTCCTTTGTAATGATATTTCTCTCTCAAATACAGTCCTTCATTACCTACTCTCAGATAGCCCTCCCTATCTTGGGACTACCTATTACATCCTCCATGCATCTAGAGTCCATATGATATCTTATTTTATTCATCTATCATCTATTTGTATGATATATTTGGTTTGGAAAACAACCAAGAGGTAGTTTTGATGGGCCTTCTAGATTGTTACACGATAAATGGTTGTTTATAACACAACTAGAGAATGGTCCTGAAAAGTCATCCTACTGACTACATAGCCTAGGTATAGTGGGACGAAAAAACTAAACTACTCGGAGGAAGGTCAACCAACCTCCTCCCTTGGTTGTGAAAACTTAGATGATTGAAAAGGCCTAGTGGCCCTCCCAAACTGCCTAAGCTACATATTTCCTATTCTATCATTAGAGTACCTAGTAGTCCTTGTGGACTACTTGGGCTTCATATTGCATCTTTGTAGTTCCTGGTAGATCTTCCAACCTTTTTTATCCACCTTCCATCCTTAGAGTTTATCTATTGTGCTTGGTTTCTTCTTTCCTTTACTTGGGAAACTAGGTGGGGTCTTGGTGTATTCTTCTAATTCATATCATAAGTTGTGAACTTGATCTTGAACTACTTGAATCATCTATACCTCTATAAAAGCTTTGTATGAAATATACTAGTGGTGTGTGTTCTTCAATTCCTCCCATCTCATTGAGATGTAGGTGTTTCAAATATGCCTTTCCATAATATCTCATTCATCTCATATCTTCTTACTCTTATTTTCTCAAGATCATTTAGCACTTCTTGTCTTCTTGTTTATATTGCTTCAAGATCATTTAGCACTTCTTGTCTTCTTGTTTAGATTGCTTCAAGATCCTCTAGCATTATCATGCTTCTTTATTAATTTGTTCTCATATTTATGCATTATACCTTTAGATTCACATTCCTCTTGTAACTATTATGTTTTAAGGCTTATTCACTTGTATTGAATACCAACTCTCACTAACAAACACATTCCTGCATACTTACTCTCATTACTCTAATATTCATGCATGGATGGCTTTTCTCCATTTTCTATTACCACCAATTATAGTTCCTATGACCTCAACCCATCTGCTTCTACTAGTACTTGGAATATAACATGCACTTGTAATCTTCTCTATTCTATTGGATGAGGTTCCAACTCTTATTGTTCAATCATGGGTTGTGCTCCAGTTTCATTCCCAAATAACTATCATAGGTCCAAATTAAATTTTTCTTGTAATGAAGTAATTTCTTCATTGGTACTACTTGGTTTTCCTCTTTCATGGACCAATATACCTTCAATTTTTTTTTTTAATAATAATTTCCTCTTCGATTGGTTCAAAAATTGACCATATTGATCTATGATTTTGCTTTATATGGTTTCAACCAATTTTCATTAACTGTCTTAGGACACTATATCCCATCCAAATATTGTAATTTACAACATCATTATACATCATTTAAATTACCTAGAATGGCCCAAGTCATAGGTTCTTCAATTTCTTTAGCTTGATCCTGCAAATCCCATAAAAAAGAACCCCTCAAGCCCCCAGGGAGGGGCAAGGAAAAATCCTAGAGAATACAAAAAATGGGTGGAGGAGATTGAGTCCTCGAATTTAGACCTTCCCACCATCATAGATAGGAGCCCGTCAAACCATATAGAAGGTTCATCAGGAGAATTCAAGAAATAGATGGAGAAGTTAGAATCTCGGATTGAGGAGGTAGAAATGAATGTTTTGGAAGAATGTGTTAGTCCGGTTCTACAACAGAGAGATCATCCAAATTTTAGCCCCAAATAGACCAGGAGTACTACTAAGTCACCTATTGACTATGGCAGTGAGAGAAAGAAGGGGAGGATTTCAAATGCAGAGCTCAACAGAATGAGGACTGATAATGATATTGCCAGTGGCAAACAGAAAACTTTGATACAACAAGTTATCCCAGGGCTTGAAGATAACAAATCAGGAAATCCTCCTCAAGGGAGGGGGAAGGGGAAAAAATCTAAATAATCCAAATGAAGGTTCTCTCATGGAATGTGAGAGGCCTCAATGGCCAACCCACTCAAAGGGTGGTTAGCTCGTTAAGAAGGCAGTACAATCCAACAATTGTGTTGTTGCAAGAAATAAAATTAGGCGAAGCCCAATAAAAATCAATAGCAAAAAAGATGTGGAGCCAAGGGGACATGGTGTTCAAACTGGCTAGAGGAGCTTCAGGGGGTCTCATGGTTCTGTGGGATCCTCGGGTGGTGGAAGGCAGCATCATCCAAGATGATGACAAGGTGCTGAGTGTTTTTTTCCATGACATTGACAATAATAGGTCGTGGATTTTCTCAAATGTCTATGCTCCCAATGTTTTTCAAGGAAGAGCTTCTTTGTGGGAGTATCTGGGTAAACTGGGTGATGCTTTCCATGACATCTCATGGGTGGTGGTTGGCGATTTCAACATGCCATTATACCCCTCAGACAAAAAGGGTGGCTCTAGGATCCCAACCAGAAGTATGGAAGACTTCAATGACTTCGTTAACTCGAACCAATTGATGGATGTGAGACTAAGAGGAGCCAAATATACTTGGAGCAACAAGCGAGCAGGAAGCCAACTTATCCAGGAAAGACTTGACAGGTTTTTCTTATCGAAGGAGGCAATTGCTGGGTTTGGAGACTCAACTTTGCAAACTCTTCCCAAAATTTCCTCTGATCACAATCCCATACTTTGGGAGGTTCCAAAGTCAAATTCCTTCAAAAAACCTTTTTGATTCCATTCGATGTGGATCGGGCACCCGGAGTTAAAAGAAAATATTTCCAGATGGTGGCGGCAACCCTTCCAGGGAAGTTCAGGTTTCAAACTTCCTCAAAAGCTAAAATTAGTAAAGGATAATCTTAGAACTTGGAATAAGGGGGTTTTTGGGAACCTTTTTGAGAACAAGAAACATGTGGGAGAAAGGTTGCAGGTCATTGACAACTCCATACAAAATGGTTTAGGTGATGAAGCTACTAGGAAGGAAGAGCAAGCCAAGATGTCAGAATATCAAAATATTTTGGCTTGTGAAGAGGTATACTGGAGACAAAAATCAAGGGTTTTATAGCTAAAGGATGGTGACTTGAACTCAAAGTTTTTTCATGTTACAAAATTGAGGAACAGAAGTAATAACAAGATCAGAGAGTTGACCAAAGCTGATGGATCCAAAACCCAGGATCTGATTGAGATCAGAGAAGAAACAATTGATTGTTTTAGCTCCCTTCTCGGAGATGAATCCCAGTGTATAGAGGAAGCTAAGGACACTCTCCTCCAGTTCATTCCTAGCATGGTTGATGAGGCCATGAATGGTAAGCTTCTTGCTCCATTCACCTAAAGAAATTAGAAACACTTTGTTTAGTATGGAACCTGAGAAGGCCCCTGGCCTTGATGGGTTCCCTCCTCGGTTCTTCCAAGTTTTTTGGGATATTGTGAGAGAGGATGTCATTTTTTCTATCCAAGAGTTTTAGGCTTCAAAACATATCCCGAGAGGGTTCAAGTCCACCTTTATTGCCTTGATTCCAAAGGGCCCATCTCCAGAGACAATGGCAGATTTCAGACCAGTTAGTTTATGTAACGTATCCTACAAGATCTTAACCAAATCCATGGCTAACAAAATGAAAGAAATATTGCCCCTCATTATTGACCCTAGTTAGGGAAGCTCTATTCAGTGGAGATCAATTCTTGATGGTGCAATCACTGTCCATGAAGATCTGCACTCTGCAAGGCAAACCAACAAGGAGGTCTTTGCTCTAAAGCTTGATATGAATAAATATTTTGACTGCATTAACTAGGAGTTCTTGACGGCTGTTATTCTGAAGTTTAGCTTTCATCCTCACTAGGTCAGGCTGATAAAATAATGTATATCCGAACCTTGGTTCTTAGTTTTGGTCAATGGCATGACAACTAGGTATTTCCAGAGTCATAGAGGGCTTAGACAAGGAGATATGATTAGCCTAATGCTATTCATTTTAGTAGCAGAGGCATTAGGTAGAACCATAAAAGCTGCTTGTATTGCTGTATTAATCATGGGGATTAAAGCCACATCTCTCACCAACCCAGTTTCTCACCAACAATTTGTTGATGACACTTTGTTGTTGACTCACTCGTCAGTGGTTGAAGCCAAAAGAATTAAGCACATACTCCAACTCTACGAGGATGCGATGGGTCAGAAGGTAAATTTCAACAAGAGTAAGCTTTACTTCCTCAACACCCCAATCCAGAGACAATCCAGAATAGCTACGATTTTGGGATGTTCGATAGCGACTTTTCCTACATATTATTTAGGCCTTCCCCTTTTCTATGGTTCTCTGAGAGACTCGATGTGGGATAGAGTGGTTGAAATAATTCAAAAGAAACTGGCTGGTTGGAAAGGTCATCTCTTATCTCAGTCCGAGAAGCTTACTCTCACTAAGGCATCCTTATAGAGCATCCTGATTTATTTTCTTTCTGTGTTTAAGGCCCCAACCAGAGTTTACCAAAAAATTGAACAGATCCAAAAGAATTTTCTCTGGTCTGGGTCAGAGGAAAAAAAGAGGTTCCACCTTGTGGGCTGGGGCAAGGTTTGCAGGTCGAAAGAAAACGGAGGGCTAGGACTAAGAAGAGTTGCTCACCTAAACACTACCTTGCTTGCCAAACAAGCTTGGCATCTTATCAAAAATGAGGAGAATGAGTGGACTGCCATAATTAAAAGAAAATATCTTCAAGATACCGATTTCCTAAATTATTCAGTGCATGGTGGAGGGTCGACATTCTGGAAAGCAATCTTAACAAGTAGAGAGGTCTTAAAGAAAGGCCTAAGATGGGTTCTTGGTAATGGGTAGAAGATCAAGTTATGGGATGATAGGTGGGCCAAGGATGAAGCTTTATCTCAGTTTCCTACCCTAGAAAGGATCAAAAGAATCACAGAGGATCTCATTGGAAGGAAAGTGGATGATTTCATAAGACAGGATAAAGGTAGGCTTATTTGGAAACAGATAAGGATTCAAGGCTTTGAAGCTAAATTAGAAGAACTCCAAATCATCCTGCATCAACAATTCATTTCCACGAGACCTAAGTAGGATCATGTAATATGGGCAGCTATCGAAAATAGGCAGTTCTCAATCAAATTTGCATATATGCTAATGTTAGATACCGAGGACCCCACACTCCAGACTCAGTTGGTGTGGGTCAAAAACCTTATTCCTAAAGTTTCTATGTTATCATGGTTGGTGATCCAAGGTAGGATTTTGACGATTGACAACTTGTTAAGGAAAGGTATGATAATTGCTAATCGATGTTCTTTGTGCAGGGGTAATTGGGAGTCCACCCACCATATTTTCATTGAATACCCGGTCTCTCTAAGTGTCCTCAATGGGTTGTTTCAAGCCTTTAGCATTTGCTGGGTCAGACCAGCTACCATATTTGACCTCTTCCACCAATGGCCAAATCCCTTTGTTAGCCTTAGGATGAGGTTTTTTTGGAAGATTTATCTCCATCATTTTCTTTGGTAGGTGTGGCTAGAAAGAAACCTTAGATCTTTCCATGAGTCGAGCCATGATGTCACCTCCATTACCAATAAGATTTTTACCTTTGCCCATGAAAACGTCAGCCTTATACCTTATGAGGATCAAAATACTTCCCCCTGGGAGAGGCGGATCGCTCAATCCTTAAATATTACTCTGGGTGAGAAACCTGTATCTATCAAGGTCAATCCCAGATTAGATGTCAAGTGGAAACCGCCCCTGGTAGGTTGGTTCAAGCTCAACTTCGATGGGGCCTCTAAAGGTAACCCTGGAAATGCAGGGGCTAGAGGAGCAGTGAGAGATCATCAAGGCAAGTTGGTGATGGCCTTCTCTAAATAACTGGGAACTAGGACTAACAACGAGGTGAAAGCAAGAGAGTTATGGAGGGGTCTTCAGTTGGCTCAGAAAATTGAAGGTAAACTAATTATCGAAGGATATTCGATGCAGGTCATAATCCTTCTCAGCAATGGGAAAAATCCTTCGTGGCAGATTAAGACTGTCATCGAAGAGGCTAGGATCCTTTACCATTCCAGGAACGATCGAAAGGCCCAGCATGTTTTTAGGGAAGCAAATAAAACAGCTGATATCTTGGCCAATTTAGGGGTGGAAGCCGTTGGGTTGGTCACTTGGGAACATGGGATCCCAAGTGAGGTGGATAAAATAATTCAAAATGATCACCAATGATGGTGAAGTTATGGGGATCGAAAAAAGGGAGAGTAGTTTCAATGTGGTTTTGTCAAGATTGTTTCGGTCCTTATTGTGACGGCTTTAGATTTCTTTGCAATAGGGAAGTATCCAGGTGGCTTGGTGGCTTCATGTTATGGGGTCAGGGGCAATGGCTGAGGCCAAAGACCGATGTCATGATTTCGTGAATTGTTTGAGTTTCAGGAAAAGCAATTTTCAGCAAGAAAGGAAAAGTGTAGCGATTTCACGACAGGTTGAGCAAGAAAGAAAAAGTGTCACGATATCGTGACATGTTGAGCAAGAAGGAAAAAGGGTCACGATATCATGACATGTTGAGCAAGAAAGGAAGAGTGTCACAATTTCATGATAGGTAGAGCAAGAAAGGAAAAGTTTCACGATGCCGCGACATGCTAGAAAGAGTGTCGCGATATCGTGACATGCTGAGCAAGAAGGAAAAAGTGTCACGATTTCGCGACATGTTGCATTTTTGCGATCAAAAGAGAAGAGAAAAATCAAGATGGAAAAAGTGTCACGATATCGCGACATGAATGAAAGAGTGCCGCAATGTCGATCCATGTTGAGCAAGAAGGAAAAAGTGTCACTTTTTGGTGATATGTTGAGCATGAAGGAAGAAGTGTCACGATATCGTGACATGTTGCATTTTTATGACCAAAAAAGAAGAGAAAGAGCAAGTGGGAAAATGTGTCGCGATATCATGACATGTCATTTTTTTGCGACTAAAAGAGAAGAGAAAGAGCAAGAAGGAAAAAGTGACGCGATATCGCGACATGTCTCGTTGTCGCGATCAAAAGAGAAGAGAAAAAGCAAGAGGGAAAAAGTGTCGTGATATCGCGACATGATGAGCAAGAATGAAAGAGTGTCGCAATATCGCGACATGTTGAGAAAGAAGGAAAATGTGTCACTTTTTGGTGATATGTTGAGCATGAAGGAAGAAGTGTCACGATATCGTGACATGTCGCATTTTCACGACCAAAAAAGAAGAGAAAGAGCAAGTGGGAAAAAGTGTCACGATATTGCGACATGTCGTTGTTTCATGACTAAAATAGAAGAGAAAAATCAAGAAAGAAAAAGTGTCACGATTTCACGACATGTCGTCCTTTTGCGACCAAAAGAGAAGACTAAGATCAAGAAGGAAAAGTGGCGCAATATCGTGACAGGTCGCATTCTCGTGACCAAAAAATAAGTGAAAGAGGAGGAAGGAAAAATTGTCACGATGTCGCAACATGTTGAGCATGAAAGAAAGAGTGTCATGATATTGTGACATGGAAAAAGTGTCACGATATTGTGACATGGAAAGCAAAAAAGAAAAAGTGTCGCGATATCGTGACATGGTGAGCAAGAAGGATTTAGTGTCACTTTCTAGCGATGTGTTGATCTTGAATAAAAAAGGGTCATGATTTCACGACATGTCAGATTTTCACGTCCAAAAGAGAAGAGAAAGAGCAAGAAGGAAAAGTTGTCGCAATATTGCGACATGTCGATTTATTGAGACCAAAATAGAAGAGAAAGAGCAAGATGGAAAAAGTGTCACGATTTTGTGACATGTCATCTTTTCACGACCAAAAGAGAAGAGAAAGAGCGAGAAGGAAAAGTGCCGCGATATAGCTACATGCCACATTCTTGCGACCAAAAGAGAAGAGAAATATAAAGAAAAAGTGTCACGATTTCATGACATGTTCAGAATGAAAGAAAAAGTGTAGCGATATCGCGACATGTCACTTTTTCGCGACCAAAAGTGAAGAGAATAAGCAAGAGGGAAAAAGTGTTGCGATATCGCGACATGTCAAATTTTTGTGACCAAAAGAGAAGAGAAAGAGCGAGAAGGAAAAGTGTCACGATTTCGTGACATGTCACTTTTTCGCGAAAAAAAAGAAAAGAAAGATGAGGAAGGAAAAGTGTCACGATTTCACGACATGTTCAGAATGAAAGAAAGGGTGTAGCGATATTGCGACATGTCGCTTTTTTGTGACCAAAAGTGAAGAGAATAAGCAAGAGGGAAAAAGTGTCACAATTTTGTGACATGTATTTTCATGACCAAAAGAGAAGAGAAAGTGTTAGGAGGTGAAATTGTCGACTGCCTATGTTCTAAGGTGTGTGTAATATTTTGTAAGCGTGTTTCTCTTTGTTGGCTATGTGGCCCCAGTAGGGGGCTAAGGACAGACTGTCCCTATTGAGGTCTTGTTTCGTTTAAGCTTTGTGCTGATTTTGTAATAGGTTTTGGGTCAACCTGTAAAACCCGGTTGTAATGAATTTGTACCTTAATTACCAAAAAAAAAAAATTCTTTAGCTTGATTTCTCTCTTGTCATTAAACTTCAATACCAAGTCACTTGGTTTTAATTTCATCTTCCATAGTTGCTTGTCATGTCATAACTTTCTTGTCTAGTTGTACAAATATTGTGAGCCTCTCCTATAGGCTCTCTTGGTACCCCAAATGGTTCTATACCACCACCCTCAAACTTGGTACTAGGAAATTCACTAGCACTATTACCTCTTGCCCATACATCAACTATAATGGCGTGTGGTTCTTTGTCGATTTAAGCATTGTTTTATATGCCCATAGAATTGTTAGAAAACTTTCCTCCTATTTGGAAACTTCTACACCATATGTATTATAAATTATTGAGACCAAGACCTTGTTTTTCATCTTTGCTTACCCATTTACATTAGGGTAACATGGACTTAATGAATGAAAAATCTTAAAATTAATGGTCAAGTTTTGAATGATTTCATTAACAAAGTGCCATCCTCGATCACTTGTTAGTTGTAAGGGTACACCAAACCTTGTAATGATTTACTTGTAATGAGTCATATATTACTCCTTAAATAATTATTAGACAATGCTCTTGCCTTCACCCACTGTCAAATATTCTATTTCTACCACAATATATCTACATTTCCTCTTTTGGCTTGTTTTTGATGAGTCAACAAAATCAAGACCCCATATTTCAAATAATTCTTGTGACTTTGATGAGTACAATGGCATAAAGTCCCTATTTAGTGGCTTCCCATATTGCTAGCATGTATTGCATGCTTTCATATACTCCCTTGAGTCATAAAAAAGGGTGGTCCCCTGTATCATGATAAAGGGTGTGCCACCATAGCCCTACCAAAATAATTTTACTTACTATTGCATCTAGCCCCATGTGAGCTCCTACCAAAAATTCATGATCCTCTCTAAGTGTTACATTTACTTCTTCATCCATAACACATCTTTGCAAAAATTTGTCAAGTCTAATTTTATATAACAAGCCTACTATCAATTGAAATGGTGCCTATTTGACAACGATGATTTTTTCTATTGTCATCATCTCTTTTTTTAGCTATCATTTTGAAAAATATTCTCCAATATATTTATACCATGTTGGTACTACACTCACAAAAAACAATTGAGCATCTAAAAACTCATTTGACACTCCTCGAGGTTCCCTTGAGGGAATATTTGAAAAGTAATATGCTATCACGTGCTTATTTATAGGTCTTACCACTACTTGAAATACAAATTTCTAAATCATAACAATCCACCTACTAACTCATCCATGAATAGTTGAATTGTTGATCAAATACAACAATTCTTAGTGGTCTATATAAAACCCGAAGGGGTTGGCAAGTAGATAGTGTCTGAACATTTTGACTACATATACCATTCCTAAGGATTTCCTCTCCATACTATTGTAATTTTTTTCTCATGATGAAAACTAACTCAAAAAATAAATAAGATGATCTAGCTCAAATTATCCCTCCTAGGCCAACCCACATCAAAATACAAAATTAGATGCATCAACATCTGAAAAAACCAGAATGGGAATGCATGCCAAATTCACCTTTAACTCTTCAAATGTCTTTAGATGCTTCTTTATCCATATAAAAGGAGCATTATTATACATAAAAATATTCACTGGATGGGATACTTATGCAAAAAAATTAATGAACCTCCTATAATATCATGTGTGTTGTAAGAAGGACTTAAATGAACTTAAATCATATGGGTCTTCCATGTTCATTATGAATTGTATTTTATTGGGGTTTATTTTCAATCCTTCTTCACACATAACATGTCATAGAAGCTTCCTATATGGGACCAACAACTTGCACTTCTTAGGATTTAGTTATAGACAAGCATTCATATACAAGTCCATGCATTCCTTTAATGTCTTCAAATGCTCATCTTTTCTCCTATACAAAAACCAATCATCTAATGAGACCTTAAACTTATCTATGGATATTTTCTCAAAGATATACATGATTATACTCTTGTAGATACCTAAAATAGGGTCACCTAACTTGAACCAATTTTACCAAAAATACATGGAATGGTCAACCAAGCCATGATGACTATATCAACCCCAAAATTTGCATCCAAAACTTATCTGTTGAGTGAATATTTGCCCTATAGCAAAATGATCACCACAACTAGAGTATCAAACAAGAAACTCTCTCTTGCAAAGAAATTAAGTAACATTATTCATTTCTCCAAGGTTCTTGTTAGTAAACATTCATGTGCATGTAATCTATCAAGACTAAAGCAAATAAATGAATGTAGACCAGAATAACTTAAACCATGCAAGTAACAGTTAACAAGGGGCATTTAATGATTCAAACAAGTACTTTGCAACCATAATCCATTAAAACAACCAAATGCGAAGATAGCTTCTTTTAATGTTCTTGAGATTAAAGTGATCTACCCGAAACCCAGTTAGTAACCTCTTTTATCTTCAACTTAAAAATATTCCAAATGAGAAAGTGTGTGGTATAAGCCACTTCATTTTAATCTTCGTGCCTTTAACATGAGGTTCATTTTTAGAGTTAGCAGATTCGTTTATCTTCATTTAAAAGTTTTCCACTATCCCCATGTTAGCATTTGGTGTTAGTAAAGTTAGCAATATTAGCATTAAATGTTAGCAAAAATTAGTAAGTTAGAAAGTTAGGATTCATTCACTTGATCTTACTTAATGTGCATTTGGAATTAGTAGCCCTCCTAAACCCATATTTTGTATGAAAATTAGATGAAGGTGTTTGGAGATGCAAGAATGAAAATCTAAATTAAAGAAGTGGATCTAGAAGCGACTTTCTCTTCTCCACTATTAATCCATGGTTTTCTTTGGGAAACACTAGATCTGTAAACAAACCCTCCAATTTTTGGTGCAAGCAGATCACTTTCTCAAGCGCAGACGTAGAGCATACTCTTGGCAGATTTATTTACCTTCTTTATAACTTAGATTATTCATGGCAATAAATGAACTATTTATGAACATAAATTCTGGAATGGACCAGAATCAAGAAATCAACTACGTACAGAAACTCTGGAATGGACCAGAATCAAGAAATCAACTACGTACAAAAACTTTGGAATGGACCAGAATCAAGGAACAATTAGCAAAAATTCTGAAATGGACCAGAATAGAATGAAAATAAATTTTAAGGTAAGATTAATCTAAATATCAGAAAAATAAAACAGAAATATTATCTACAAAAGTTAGCTGGAAAAACCAAATCAGAACATTAATTTGGTTAGCAATCTCCTCCCTGCAAAACCCCAAGTTATGAGATGAAATTCTAAAACAAACTGACCTAATAGACTTGCAACATAAACATAGTCAGATTAGATCAGATGCAAGACTCTAAGGAAATAAATAATTGCATCATTCTATCATTCACCTATCGTAACCCACTTTATGGCATAAACGAATAGATACAAGAAGTAATAATGCAAAGGAAAGATTTACAAAAATAACAACAGTCTTAGTTTCAGTATCCTTTTGATTTCACACACAAAAGTTGCTCTTGCCAAATAAAAGCTCCTTTATTATGAAAGATAGTCTTTTTCTACAATTTCCAGCCCCCCACACAATGGCCTTATGGAGATTTTAAAGGGTGCCAAAAGACCCCTTCGTTTCGTCTTCTCCCTTTTAATGATGTCAAAACCAATACAACTAAAACAAAATGAATTTATTTTGTTTTTCGTTTGCCTATTATCCCTATTTTAACATCATAAAAATAAAAATAAAACAAATCCTCCTTATAACTCCCTTTTAAATGAATGTATATAACAATAACGAATAAATTATGATAAATCCCCGTTATTTATATTAAAATAATATAAATAATAATTAACAGCATAAGTCATGTTTAAATCTCCTTATGCCTCCAAAAGTCTTATATTATAATATATGAAATATATATTATAATACAACCTAAAGAAAACAACATGTCCCTTATGACTCCCATGATTCCACATTATAATATAAAATAAAATTTTCTTTTAAAGTCCCCTTATAACTCCCATCACTTTATATTAAAATCAAGTTTAACTTTAACCTTCCAACCATAATCCCCTTGTGGCTCCCGTGAGTTTATATCATTATAATATAGCTCATTAAATATAAGCTAAATAGACTTTTGTCTTTCATGAAGACCCCCCTTATGACTCCCCTCTCATATTATAATATAAAATAAAACTTGACTTCTTATGCCTCCCTTACTACCACACTATAGACAATTAAAGCCCTTTATAACCATATAATATAAAGTTAGGCAAATAAAATGTATGTTTAACTTTATATTATATGATAACAAAAGAATTTATTTATTAAACTAATGGGGCTCCTTATAACTCCCGAGCAAATAAAAATTTAAGCTCCAACCTTTATCTTTATGGGCCTCTTGATACAATGAAATGACATTTAAAAATAAAACAGACAGAACCTTATACCTCTCGTGGATGTCCCTCACTGTGTTAAAAAAAATGACATTAAATACAACAGCGTTACCTTATAGCTCCCTTGCTACTTCTGGCGATGTACCCACGACCATGTACAGTCTTCCCGGCTTCGAAAACCAGGCAGCTCGGCTTCTGCCTTCACTGTACCATGCACCTCAATGTCTCATCCTTCCTCAGCTCATCGCCACTCTACTCATCTGTCTTATAATGTCTCGGGCTAGGGTTAGGGTTTCTTCGTACTGCCCTACTTTTCTATCCTCTGCACATTGTCAGATGAGATTCCTGCATTGCCTACCCATTTCGGGCATATCTCGGATGTCCAAGTAGGTGTAACCTAAGTTGCGGCCTATTTGCAGTGAAACGTCTGCCTGATTTGCGCGTTTGTCAGGGATATTACATCGAAGTTCTACCATAAAATTTCATCGGCTATCCACGTCGCCACCGGCGGGATACTACCACCTGTAACTACCTCGACGTCCCGGCTCTGCTAAAATTCTCTGTTGCACCTAAAAAAAGAATAAATATAACGCACATCAATATAAAGTTATGTAAAACTTTAGAAACGTCATAAAATAAACCAAAACAATTTCCTTTTGTTTTGATTATATCATACGCCATATAATATATAAGTTTATGTACATAACTTTATATATTATATAATATATAACTTTATATATCACATAATATTATATATATTATATATGATACGTATTATATATAACGTATGATAATAATGTCATTTCTTTTATTATTTTTATTTTTTATATTGTTTTGTTTTTATTATATGATAGAAAATAGGTTATATATAGCTTAATATTTTCCTTTCATGAATATATATATATATATATATATATATATATATATATATATATATATAACCTTATTGACTTCAATTAATTTCAACCCTTTTTATGGATTTGATCCTAAACCTTTGAAATTAATTAAAATACTAAAATTCTCTTCTTCTTTTATTTATATTTGGATTATTTAGTCTTCAAACATTAGGAACAAACCATGGTAAACCCAAACCTACCCAGATTACTCTCAATGCAAGAAGGGAGGAAGGCCTATGAGACCATGGACGATTTGAAAGAAGACAACAAAATACCAAATACCCCATACAATAAAGACCTTGAAAGAGACTTGCAAATATTTTAGGTGGAACATATTGAAATCATTGTTTCAAAATCACCAAAATGCATAGAATTTGTTGTCTAATCAAATTAATTGATGGTATATTTGTACAAGTGACATATTCATGCTTGACACATATCCAACATTCCATATTTATTTGTAGTATCCAATCAGGTTGTGATTAGCTCCACCCATCATCTATGTCATCATAGGAAACCAATGGGAAGGGAGGAAGGTGGCTAACTTTCCTCCACATTCATACACATCTCTAAACCAACCTCAATTAGGGGGTAGTTGAATTTGCCTAGTATATAAGCCTAGTAAACATATAAATCAACCCTTAATTGGAGTTCATCAGTAGGACACTTCACCCCTCTCCTTTAGAAAAATCCTAGGAGGGACAATTCTATAAATGGCCCCGTAGGAATACATTCTCAAATATAATGAAACTCTACAAGAATTTGGAATGAACTTGATCAAGGATCGAATTAATATCATATTTTTCTTACAAGATCATCAGTTGAAACTTTGAGAAAAGAAGGCAATTCACATATGTCATTTTGGTGACATTGTTCCTTTCTCTTTATCCTTGCTTTCATTCATTATCATATTATTGATTAGTTTTTTTGCATGCATTTGTCTATATTCTATTCTCACATATAACAAATCTCTTTTATTTTTAAGCATTATTATTAGCCTTTTGTAGGTATTTCAAGAGGTTTATCGGATAAAGAATTACCCCTAGGATTCCTTGGGCATACATAGTTGATCTCTATATCCTCTGTTAGTCTATCATCTTAAATATGCCATCTATATTTTTCCTAGGTAGTACATTCACTCTAGGTGGTTTTAAACACTAGATTCTAATCTAAAAACCTACTGGTCATCCTCTATTATAGAATCAAATATGCCACCTATAACTATTTTAGGCAACATATTTATTTCCTGTCTACACAACCCTATGTGCCTTTAAAAACCTAGCATCCAACCTATTTAATCTATACTTACACATTTTTTTATCATACCTAATAGCCCTTTACTCCATTTCTATCCTCTAATAAACTCCTTTATCATCATTAGCAAATTAATCAATTACAAGACTTTTAGGAGATCAATTCACCACATATATTTTAGCATTCATTTTCAAGGTTCCAATTTTTAATTTGTTTTATATAAACAAGGGACTTGACTATGTCAATAAAGAAGTCTTCAACTTCTTGTTATATGGAAAGCCCCCAAAATCTGATCCATATTTTATTTTGTTTGTTTTATAGGTTTTAGTGAATTCTTCGGTTACATGTTTTCTAGGGGGTGTATTCATTACCTGATGTATTTGAATACAGGTAACATATTTGCTACAACCACTAGGACAAGTAAGTATAACTTCTCCCTCCTATTTGGTTAATAGCATAAGTTGTCTATTGAACCTTGTTTGTATATTTATCTATTTTATCTTTAAATAGTTGTATTATAAAAAGAAAAATCAAAAGAAATTTTAGCTTAGCTTCGTCTTGTATTTCTATTTGTTAAGCATTCAACCAAAACTACATGTAGTCTTGCATTAGGCTAGTTTGTGTGTCTTAGATCAAAATATGCCTAATATATGAAATACATCCTAGATATTAGCTAATATTGTATGACTAGGATTTCTCCTACACTCAATCTCTGAAGAAGGCCATTTTCTTAAGATACTAAAGAAATTGAAGAAAATATTTAAGATCTGAGACAAAAATATGAGGGTTATAAGGGGAGAAAATGGTTTAGATATTAATTTAAATATGGATGCATATAGATTATCGATAATGCAACACACTAATAATTTTTCTTATAATCAAGCTAAGATTAAGCCTAAAAAACTAACAATTGATCAAAGCATCATCAAATTCATTAAGCTTATATTATGCCTCTTTAACATTCCAAGAACTCTAAGGAAGATAATCCAAATAGCAATCCAATTACAATGTAATTTTCTTAACAAAATTAATCTACTATAAAGCATTAACAAAAATGTATAAAGATACATAATGCACTCTCATATTAAAACCTGAAATGCTATGTCCAATGGAGGTTGGACAACTTCTTGTTTATATTGATCTTAGAGAAAATTATATAGCATATGACAAGCAAATTTCTAAAGAGCCAATCCTCATTCTAAGGTGAATTGGGCTATTTATAATTTTAAGATGAATCTTGTGGCCCAAGCATTACAATGTAGTTTGTTATAGATCTGTTAGAGATAACCTGGACATCATGCTTGTGAGGCATGGATGTCATTTTATTACCATGTATCAATCATTTCGCTTAATTGATTGGTTTTTTTAATGTTTATATGGATAATCTAGATCCCTTCTTTAGTCTCTTATCATCACATGTATTTGACAAGTCCATAGATCCTCAATTGTCATTTTTTGCAATCATGCTTGGCTACTACAATGGCTAGTCAAAAATATCACTTTCAACTCAACAATATTTACTTTGAGTGGTTGAGAAGTGTTTAGGATATGACAACTTTTGACATACAATCTTGATGAAAGGGATGTGTTTGGATGCTCTCCACTCATTTATGAGAATTTGTAGTGTTGTCGGATTCTTTTGGCTATAATAGGGGTAAAGCTAGGATCTTGAGAGAGTTTTGCTGATGCCATTCCTTAGAAAATGTGGGCTCACATATTCCTAGGATGTGCTTGCTTTTTTGAACTTATGCTTTCCTAGAATTTTGTGAAACTTATGCTAATGTAAGCACCTAGAAATCCTAGGTTCATGTTTCTCCTAAGCCCAAAAGTCTTGAGATTTTTTAGTGACCTCATCACTTAAGGATCCTTGGATCATGTTGTTTTGGCCTTATTTGAACTTTTTTGAAGCTTTGTGTGATGTCATCACTAAAATATTTTGGGACTAATTGATTCTAGGCTTAAGCATTACTAAAGTCTTTTGGACTTAGTCATTGTTTTAATTTGGTCAAATGAATTTTGTTTTGTTGCTTCTTCTGCAACCCTAACCCTTCTAAAAAAACTTATCCATATTGAAATTTAGCTATGAATTGATGTATTTGGGTCTTTGATAGCCTGCTTATGAAACCATTATATTCTTGGTCAAGATCCTAGGCTCATGCCTTAGAAATTTTTGATAAAATCTCAAGAAAATCATAGTTTGACCTAGCCTACAAGGAATTATGTATGTTGGTAATTACATTGACTCACATTATTGGCACCTCCCAGGAATTTTTGCTTGTAGAAATAGAGAATCTATAGGGCATTATCTATTGGGTGTAGAGTCAAAAATTCATAAGATAGAACTACAAAATAGAGAAAATATAAAGCAATCATGAAAAGAAGGTGAATGTTAGGGGTTTGAATGAGTATGGATTCTATAGTTTTAATAAATATTTTAACACCTACATTGGAAGATACCTCTATCTAAGTTACATACCATTTGCTTATAAAATATGATATTTTTTGCAAAATATAGAATAAAAATTCCAAAGGATGTGGGAATAACAAAAAGTTATCTTGGGAGAAGTGTAACAAAAAGTGAGAATAATGATGGGTGGTGGAGGTGGTAATTTAATAAATAATGGACAATGGGGGAATGAATAGTTAGAGGAGGAATACATGGAAAAGGGAAACTAAGGTAGAAAGGGGAGGGGCATATAAGAAGAGGAAGGAAAAGGAAAAGGGGTGAGGATACCTGCCCCCACAAAAATAAAATTTCCTTAAGAATAGTCCACCATAACTAAGAGTTGTTTCAAACCTTGGTAGATTACCTTACGTAAATATTCCAAGCACTTGATAATCAAACTCCTTCATTGATATTTGCTTTATTTTTCCTTGCAAAATTATTTTAGAACCTATGAAGGTGGACCCATTATCTATTACTATCATCATCAGGATGCCAAATCTTATTATCAACCTTTCCAAAAAATTGATCATAGTGTCTTTATCAATAATTTTGGTCACTATAGCTTCTAACCACTTAGTAAAATAATCAATTTTAGTCAAGATGAACTTATGCTCAATATATGAGTTTGGATTGATAACTCAAATGAAGTTGAGCCCTTGTTATTGGAAAGGATCTTTTGTAATGATTGGTTATAGGAGAAGTGTCAAATTTCTCCGTTTTCCAAAAAATATTTGGCACTTTTCAGAAGCTTTGGTCACTTTAAAGGTGTCTGCAAATATTATGGTCCAATAGTATCTCACCAAAAGTATCTTAGTTGTAGTAGTCTATCCTAAATAATGGCCTCTAGAAAAGCTAGGATGAAATTCATTCAACACTTTTTAAATAGCTCTTCTGATAACAGACATAATTCAAAATATTTGGTTGGCATATCTTTCTTTGAGATGAATTTATACCTTCTGGATATTTTCCTACTTGAATGTGCATAGTTAATTACATCACCTAACCTTCCTTTTTTGTGCATCCATCATTATTGAAAATGTTTCCTACGCAATCTTCTATTAGCAAGTTGTGTTCTTGCTCAACTGTGTAAGTTAGTTGTTCACATAGAGATCTTCCTCTAACTATTTTAGTTGGCCAGATATAAATATAATATTATTGGATCTTTGTAATCCACCTGGCTCATTTCTCTCCCAATTCTCCTTGAAGAACAAAATTCCTAACATTCATATGTACCACATAAACCAATGTTTTGCTCTAAGATATATAGTGCCTAAGATTTTTTGAGTGACTTCATAAGAGAAACACTTACCTCTCTATGAAATTGTAATTATTTTGATAGGAATGAAGCATTTGGCTCAATAAGGATATTGTATGCTCTTCCTAATTATCATACTTTTGTGTTAAGATGACAACATAACTATCCTTAGACCCATAAACATATAGGATAAAACTTTTTCTTGTAGTCTAGGTTTACCAAGACTAGTTCTTGTGTTATTGCTTTCTTAATTTACCCAAAATATTTTCTCCTTTATAGCATCCATAATAATGTGGTGTCCTTCAAAATCTCAATCATGGGCTTGACTATCTAAGCAAAATAAGAAATGAAATTCCAAAGAAAGTTGATTTTCCCAAAGAAAGACTATAAAGACTTTTTGTTGAGGGGAAGTGATAGTGCTACGATAGCTTTAACATAGTCTAGATCAGTTTCTCATATTTATTTAGACACAAAATGCCCTAGTAGCTTACATTCATTCACAAAAAATATTGATTTCTTAGGGTTGAGTGACACTCCAAACTCTAGATATTTCTAAAAAACCATCTCTAGGTGATTTAAATATTATAGCTTGTCGTAGGAAATTATTGTTATGTCATCAAGGTATATTAGGATTTCCTTGTTGACCAACTCACTAAATACAAATTCCATAGCCCTCTAAAACAAATTTCTAGCATTGGACAAGCTAAAGGGCATCCTTTGATATGAAAAAGTACCCAATTTTCTGGTGATTGTTATTTTATATTGATCTTCATCTCTCACCCAAGTTTTATTATATCTAAAAAAATCATAAAGAAGGGAAAATATTTTTGATCTGGTCACTACTTTTAGGATTTGATTAGTTTGAGGTAGTGATAATAATATTTCAATGATGCCTTATTTAGATATTTAAAATCAACAAATGGTGAATATCTTAGTTTTTTTTCTTATTAGGATCCGATTTCACCCATGTAGAGTGTTTGATAGGATAGATTATCTTGTCATTGAGTAGCTTGAGGATTTCCTACTTCATCAATGTTTCAATATTAGGATTCATTGACCTCTATTTTTTCCTAAATGGCTTAACATTAGGAAATAGTTCTATAGTGTGATGGATAACATCCTTATTGTAAACCTAGAGATCATCATAGCTCCATGTTATTATGTATTGATAATCTCTACATAATGACATGATCTAACCTATTTCTCTTTTGAAACAACATACTCTAACTTTTATATTCCTTCCAGGCTCAATCTAAACTTCCTTATATGCTTGTTCATCTATCTTTATTTTTTGACTAGTTGACTAGTCATTGTTGTCAAACAAGCTTTCCAAGTTAATAAACCCTTTAGTAATATGATTTATTTTAGCTAAATCACCTCTTCTTGGTCTATATGATGTAGTGTTTCTTCTGAATATGCTACATATATGACTTATTTAGTTAAGAAGTCGATAATTTGTTGATCACTTTCAAACACTTGCCATAAAGTATCTTTGTCTGGGATGGATGGTCTAAAAACCATATTGACTATATTTGATTTTTTACAATAGTTAGTCGCTAGATCAAAGTTTTCTCCCTAAGAGGATAATGCATCAATTGTTCATTTTGACTCCTAGGTACCACTTTTACATTCAATGCTTCAAATATTTCCATTAGATCCCATACTTTGTTATGGTATACCTTTAAATAGTGATGCTTGTTGTTTTTTTTTGTTATTTTCTTGGCCACCTACTTTGAGTCATCAAAAATTGATAGCAAATTAATTATCATTTTTCTACTTACATCAGGCTAAGACTCAATGCTTCGTATTCAATTTCATAATTAGTGTAGCTCCATGTCAGTCTATGTAAGAAGTTATTCATTCCCTTGAAAGGGGAAACCAACACCACCCCAAATATAGCTCCATTGAAATAGAGTTTCCAAACTTTTATATTATGGAGCTCTTGATTTGACAAGTTGGGGTTCTCTATGCTTCTAATTCTATTATATAGTAAGTGCCTAGTTTGATTTTTATCATGGCATTGAATTATCTAAGGGAGAATTCATCTTCTCTTTACAATTATTCTATCATAATTTCCAAGGGATCCATCTCATCATTTATCAAGTTGACATGGTCTTCAATTATTTCAATGTAATAGGTAGTTGGATTTTCCATGCATATCTTCAATTTATTTAGTTTGTGAGGGATAACCATATGAGAATAGTCTAAATATAGGTAACCACCTGGTTTGGCAATAGACTTCCTATAAAGGTAAAGACCAAGTATGACTCAAGATCAACTGCCACCACTTCTTGTATGACTATCACTTTTGGCATTTTGTACTATAACATCAATATATATTTTATCAGTCCAACTATTTTGATTGGAGGACCATCTAATTGTAGGACTCTAGGACTTGAACAAGTTATTCCATCCCCATAGCCTCACATACTACCTTGGGCATGATAGTGGATGTTGCTTTGAAGTTCACCATGCAATTATGCATAATCCAACCTTCCATGCAAAAGAAATATAGAAGGGAGGTGGCCTATTTTTCTCCTTGTGAGAATAGGTTGAATTTTACCTTAGTTAATATTTGGGTATGATATATTTTTAGAATAACCAACCTTAAATGAAGCTCTGAGAAGATAAATTTGTATGGGAATCATCAAAACATCATACATGCTCACTTTTAAAAGGGCTTTCTTTAATTCTTTTATGATATTGAATCCTAATATTTTTGGCTACTTATTTTCCTTCTTCTTAGGTTTATCAAACGTCCTCCGATACTCTTGTTTCACTTCCATCCTTTGTTGCTTTATCATAGAGAGAAACCTAAGCTTATTTTGGGCTTTTTATTTAGGATCTTCTTGAGTCTCCTTTGCTTCATTTGCTTGCTCTAGTTTTAATTTCTCATTATTATTTTTTGGGTAAGGTTGAAATTTCTTGTGTTATGACTAAGTTATTTCATTTTATAGATTCTTTTGAGGTTGAATCGATACTTTGAAAGGATCTAGTTTCAATGGATTCACCTGTAAAGGCTTCTTACAATTCATTTTCAAGACTAATATGCGTTCATCTTCATAGGGATCTTGTGTGAGCATAATTTAGTCTTAGATCACACATCATGTTTATCTAACCTTGTTATGTTTTCTCATACTTATTTACAATTTCTAATTAGGCCTAATGTTGATAGATCATGCAAGTTTTTGCATTATGCACATCGTTATAGACTAAGAACCAATAGGTCTATTTAGATGAGGAGTTAATGGTACTTCATCCTTATTACTATAAATAGTGTTAGATTTCCTAGTAGCATCACTTGTGGAGGATCCCTAATCCTTAGAAACATAAGGGAATATCTTGGGTTGATTTTCATCAAACCTTATCTCTACATCTCATCCTTTTATGGCGGTTGCATCATTACTTAGATTCTTGAGTGTTATAAGTATTTCTTGAATTTGTGGAGATTTATTAGGCTCAGAAGAAGGTAATGTTGGTAAGGTTGTTGTTGGAGGAAGAGGTAAAGCCTTAGGAGTAGGAATTGGGGCTACTAAAATTATGGATGTGACTATGACTGGAAGTTTGTTCTGCTATAAAGGTTAAATATGTTCTGGGAAATATGAATCACAAATCTAGGCAAAAGCTTTCCCATAGATATTAATTCATTTTATACAATAATTATGGTTTGGTAGATTTGCGAGAATGTGATTACATTTTATTATTGTATTTAAAGACCTAGATCGAGAGTGAAATCATAGATGTAATAGATGTATGATTGATGATTTGATGGTCTAATTTGTTTGGGAATTCTTTTCCAAGTCCAAATAAACTTGATATTGAAGTCTATTATAGCTTCTTGAGGATGTCTTTAAATAGTACTAAACTGTGTAAGCAATGAAAAGGGCCTACTAATTCATTAAATTCTTGAATAAATGGTGTAGCCAATCCAGCACATGAGTGGATGCTTCCATCTTCTAGAGTTTGATACCAATGTGATATATTGCCATTAAAATATAGTGCAAGGATTCTAACCATGATATATTCATCATGAATGATATGGATAATGGCTAGGCAACCACATATTGATAATGCTCATAAGTTGCCTTCTTGGTACCATCACAGGTTGGCAAATATTTAAGGGTATCTTGGGGAATTTCATTGAGATGTGCTAAGTGGTCCAATATTGTTCCATCTAAGAAAGATTTGTCTAGACATGACTTATAAGCTAAATATATTAGAAAACTTCTAGGAACAATTCTACAAAAAATCTATACTATTTACAAGGAAATATGGGATAGGATATGGGGATCTACTTTGTCTAGGTCTATAGGCTAGTAGCTCAAGGAATTGTAATAGCTTTTCAAGCTTCTTGGTTGTTGATATTGTCATCATAAGCCTTTAGATTAAATGGTAGTTGAATTCTTATCAATTGATTCCTTCTAATAGAGTTTCCAAGTGAATGGTTAGATGATCTTTGAGAGGAGATCTTCACCAAGGCTGTACTCAATAAAAATATGGGATAATCAGATTAGTTCATCCCACTAGGTATGCCAAAAAATCTTGGATCAAAATCTATCTAATATATGAAATTTACCCTAGATATCAACCAAGATTGGATGACTAGGATTTCTCCTAATATCAAACTCTAAAAAAGACCAGTTCCTTGAAATACTAAAGAAATTAAAGAAATTTTTTAGGTCTGAGAAAAAATATGAGGGTTAGAAATGGAGAAAGGGTTTAGATATTAATTGAAATATGGATGTATATAGCTTAACAATAATGCAACACACTGCATAGATTATCTTATAATCAAGCTAAGACTCAACCTAATAGACCAAACATTGATCAAAGCATCACCATATTCATTAAGCTTAAGTTATGCCTCTTTAAAATTCCAAGAACTCTAAGGAAGATAATCCAAATAGCTATCCAATTATAGCATAATTTTGTTAACATAATTAATCTACCATAAAGTATTAATAAAATTGTATAAATATGCACAATGCACATTCATTTCAAAACCTGAAATGCTGTGTTCAATGGAGGTCAAACAACTTCTTGCTTATATTGATCATAGACCAAATTATGCAACATATGAAAAGCAAATTTATAAAGAGCCAACCCTAATTTTGAGGTGAGTTAGGATATTTATAAATTTATAATGAATCTTGTAGCCCAAACATTACAATACAATTTATTATAGGTATGTTAGAGACAACTTGGCCAACATGCTTATGAGGTATGGATATCATTTTATTGCTCTCTATCAATCAACATAGCTCAACTATTTGGATTTTGTTATGTTGATGGGGCAACTTGGATTTTGTTATGTTGATGTGGCTAGTCTAGGTCCCTTATTATGTCTCTTATGATCATATGTATTCTATAGGTCTATAGATCCTTAACTGTAATTTTCAGTAATGGCCTATTAAATATATTACTTTTAGCTAAATAGTCTTACTTTGAGTGGCTAAGAAACATTTAAGAGATTACAAATTTTGACACGTGATATTGATGAAAGGGATATGTCTAAGTTATCTCCCCTCATTTCTAGGACTTTACAATGTTGTTGAGTTCTTTTGTCTATAATAGCATATTCAGAGGTGATGTCGAGATCTTGAGAGGGTTTGGCTAATGTCATTCCTTAGAAAATGTGGGCTCACATATTCATAAGAAATGCTTTGTTTTTTTGGACTTATGCTTTATTGAAATTTTACTAAAAATATGCTAACATAAATGTTTAGAAATCCTAGGTTCATTTTTCTCCTGGGACCAGACTTCTTGAGATTTTTTAGTGATGTCATTACTTAAGGATCCTGGGATCACATTGTTTTGACCTTCTCATTATTTGAATTTTTTGGAGCTTCATGTGACATAATCATTGAAAATTTTTGGGGCTGATTGATTATAGGCTTAAGTGCTACCGAATGTTTTTGGACTTAGTTATATTTTCAACCCAATCAAATGTATTTTGCTTTGCAACTTCTTCTATAGCCCTAGTCCTTCTAAAAAAACTTAGCCATATTGAAATTTATCTATGGATTGATGTATTTGGGTATTTAATACCCTTATTATGCAACCATGATGTTCTTGGTCAAGCTCCTAGTCTCTTTCCTTAGCAAAATTTTGATAAAATCTCAACAAAATCGTAGTCTGATCTTACCTAAAAGAACTTGTGTATGTGGGAAATTACGTTGACCCACAGTGTGTATTGCATTTCCTTGCACCCTTGCTTAAAATAATAGAAAAGGAAAAAATAAAAGTTTCATTTCCTATAAATTTTATCTTAGATATCACTCATAAAAGCCAAATCTCATATAGGCAAGCATCTTGCATTTTCATTTTGTCTTCATATTGCATTGCATTAGCATCTTGCTCTTTAGACTTCAGGATAGAATAGACCTAGGTGTTTATAAAATTTGAACACATCAAACTAGATTAGGAAAATATTTAAGCCATTGATAAACTGAAAAAACCCTCCACTAAAGACAACTACATGAAGCACAATCTAATTGTAAAGCAGAAAAAAATCAACACCAATAACAACAATGAAACAAAGCAAACAAGTTATGCACAATGAAAGTAAGATCTCATATATTATTAAAATGAGGGAGCCTTGATCTCCACTTTATACATAAATGTGCCCCGAATTTGGGGTTACAAAGTAATGTTTGCTTTGATACAATTATTACAATAAGAGGGGTAAAAACCCTTGATCAAACAATGGTGGTATCTTAAAATATTCTTCACTCCAAACAAGGGTGAGTGGGCTTGTGTATCCCTACAGGCCACTCCAAGATACAATAGTCATCAATAGAAGTATCTCCTACACCTGCACAAATAACAATATGAAACAGATAAATAGTACATGCAAGGGCTCCACTATGTGAGGCCATCTATAAAATAGATCTACAAACCCTAAGTGCAATATTGATGAAATGTAAACTAAATACAGGAAAACATAAGTAAGAAAAAATAACAACCTTGTCAATACCTAATTAATTGGATCTATGCTTCTACTAGTTTGATCTGATGACATACGAACACCCGTAAGCATCCAAGGATTTGGTGAATGCAATGCGACAAGCAACGAATACTTGCAGTGCTCGGGGATGGTTGTGGATGCCCTACAAAATTTCAAAAATGTTCTAGAGTGTTCATGGAATGCCCTAGGATATTTATGGGTTGTGGAGGATGCTTTAAAGAATTTGGATCTAGTTTGCAGATGTCATGGATGTCAAATGGTAGATATGGTGATGGCTAGGGTTCGTGTGAATATAAGAAGGAAATGTGGTAACATAATAATAGGTCCCACGAGATGATGGATGATCGACATCTCATTCATGATAAGTGAATGATATTTTGATGATTACCATTGATTCATGTTAGGGTTTTGACAACACCAATGGGCAACCGAGATTAAAACATGATGAAGGGTTGTGATTGCGATTTGACAAGTGATGTGGATCATGTTAAATGAGTGGCCAAGATTAAGACGTGATGGGTGACTGATTTATTCATATATATAATATAATATATATATATATATATATATATATATATATAAATAAATGATGAATGGCTATAATATTATGATGAGTGGATGATATTTGGCTAGGATTTGGTGTCTATAGATGCCCATTTTTGTATCGCATTGTGTGAAACACAATATGGTGCAAAAACAAGAGACACCTAGTTTGGTGGAATGGACTCTTTCCTTGATGCGTAAGAAGACTTTGCAAATAAAAATTATAGTTGTAGATTACCATTTCAATTGGTGAATGAGTGAAGAACAAATCTCACGAGCCAATTGACAAAAATGTGGATGATGTGAATGATGCAATGAATGTAAATGGTGCAATGATTGATTTTTCTTTTACCCCAATAGAAAAAGGAATTTTTGATTGGAAGATGCAATGAATGTGTATGATGTATCCCGATGTGGGAAATTGAAATAAAATTTGGTTATCCCAAGTTTGGGGTGATTCTATGCTATTGGAAAATATGCCTTTTAGCGTCATTGAAATGCAAACTGATGAAGATGCAAAATGATAAAGTCAAGGAATCAATCATCCTAAGGGCCTATTATCTCTAGTGACTAGCTCTAATTTCTTAATATAAAAATAAATGTAGTAAAAGTTATCTATTTTTATAACCCCATAAAGAAGGCATCAATGACATCCTTAGGCAAATTTGCTTGAGCGTAGTCACACTAAAAAATTAAGGGACCAAAATGATTTTTTTTTCAAACTAGAGGATGTTGGATGATGATATGAGAAAGCATCCTTATGATTATTTATCCATCCTACCGAATTGCATGGATAACCAATCACTACAATTACCAGGGGAATCGAGTAAACCACTAGATACAAGGTTCACTTGATAATGTGAGTGAATTTGATAATGTTGAACAAAAATGCATTGATGAGTGAATTTTGGTACTGTTGAATGAAGATGTATGAATTTTAATGAATATGGCAATGCATTGATGGGTGAATTTGATGAATTTGTGAAATTTAGAATTCTTTTGGGATATTTTGAAGCAAATTGAGGTATTTTTCTGACTTTTGATTGCAAACAATAATTAAATGCCAAATCAATCCATGTTATCACAAAATATGATGTAATAATGTGATGTATGCTTGGAATAATGGATTTGGTAGTTTTGTGAAATTTTGGATCGTTTTGAGATATTTTGAAGTATTTTTGGGTGTTTTTGTGACTTTTGATCGCAATCAAAAAGTAAACGCCCAAATCAATCCGTATTATCACAAAATATAATGGAATGATGTAATGAATGCATGGATGAATTTTATGGTGATTTTGCTGGGTTTTGCTACATTTTGAGGCCCTTTTGATACCTTTTGCAACATTTTGAGGATAAACGTTGACTTGCATCTATATCTGCACAAACATGGGAGGGCATCTTCCATTTTGAAAATACAGGGAGGCATTTGAGTGCATTGAGCAAACACCTTGGGGCATCTAAGTGCACCAAAATTAGCTATAAAAGGGTTGTAAAGGAAAAATTACATTTTATTCTTGTGTTTGAGAGTTTGTGAAGCGACACATGAGCGAAGGAGAGTGAAAGAGTGTGGTGATGGTGATGGAGGGAGCAGATGCGGTTGCATGAGCTAATGCACGGGTGGTGGAGGTAAGTTATCCTAACTCTCTTGTTTTATTTTTATAATATTTTTTTGATGATTTAATGGATGTGATGGTAATGTTGCATTTGTTTTTGTGTTGTGCAGTTGAGGATCTTGGAGGCTCGACATTGATTCTCACCCATCATACTAGGGGTGAGAAAGGCACTACAAAAGGATGATTGGGATTGGATGGAGTGGGTGGGATTGGTTGGGTGTGCATGGATAAAGGTGATGAGAGTTGATAAGGGGTACCTCTCTACTTTAGTAGAGCGGTGGGATCTAGATAGGGGGACCTTACAAATCTTGATGAGGGAGATGATGATGATACATGAGGATGTGTACCATATCTTCTGAGTACCTATGGAAGGGTTGTGTTTCCATATTGGACACAATAAGGAGTATGATATGAGCCAAATTTTTGGTTATGGATGGAAGGATGTGAACATCAAAGGTGGTGGGATCAGGTGCTTAGATATGTATGTGGAGGGACAGTTGAAGGCACTGGCAACCTTAGTCATGTTCCTGCTAGCTAATGTGTTGGTGCCTAACAACACCAGATGTTAGTTCCCATGGAACATGATTCGATTGGTGTTTAATATGATCAATGAGCCTTGGGTGTATGCTTGGGTGCCTACTCTACTAGCTCAAGTATACCTAGAGTTGTACGAGGTGAAGAGGTAGTGGTGAAAGGTATTGGGCTATAGTGTGCTACTTCAGATCTAGGATTGGGAATATTTTAGTGTGGCTCATCCTATGGGTCTACCATGCAATTGGGATAGGTATCAACCCTATGTATTGAGATAGCAAGCAACTGAGGAGATACAGTTATGTTATCCTGGTCATAGTGGCCAGGAGTGTAGAGATTTATGGGTAGGTTTGACGATGGGCTAGGTGTACTAGATACCATGGCAAGATTCTAGGTGACCCACCAATAGAGAGTAGCTACGGTGGGTCAAGCAGGCTAGATGGATGGTTGGTCGGCATGGTAGTGATATGGAGCTAATCTAGTTCTCTTGGGTATAGTGGTAGTTTTGGATATGATAGATAACTCCTTATGATTTAATACTCTATAAGTGTTGGGTTGATGAGTCGATCCTGCCTTGTGTGGAGTGGTGAGTGGAGTACAGGGATGATGAGGAGAAAGATCTCTTAGATGTGGATGATGTTAGGACCACCATTGACTATGATGTAAGGTTCACTTCACAACCTCCATGGGCACAAATTTAGGTGGTTGATGAGGGTAGTGGAGATGATGGGGAGGTAGCAGTAAAGGTAGAGGAGACTCTCCAATGTTAGATACATTATCAGTCTAGTAGTGGAGGGAGGAATATAAGGGTTGTAGTAGAGTAGCCTCTAGATATTAAAGGTGATGGTGATGGTAGGTATGATATGGATGAGGTTTCAAAGAGACCTTCTGGTTAGTGTGAGGAGTGGACTAAGCTCCAGGCTAAGCGAGACCAGCTTTGACATATGATGGTAGAGTGAGATGCAATGATAATGGTGTGAGATGCTTGGAATGCTCAACTACAGATGGATCTATAAGCACAAATGGTGGCAAGTGGAGGTGAGGATGCAATAGTGAGGATCTAGGTAGATTTGGTGTAGAGGGATACTCATCAAATATAGGATGTGTTACATATTTGATCTTGGGAGGGGTACATTCAAGATCTGGAGGATTTACTTATGCAACATAGCATTGGGTTTCCAGTGTGACCTTCATCCTCCATAGCAGGTTCTGTTAGGTTTAGTGATTCTAGGCATAGTGACTCTTACTCTAGGATTTCTCAAGCTCCTAATCCATTAGGATCATAGGGATTTTCCTATGGGTGCTAGCTAATGCCTTGTGATGCACTTTTGTATATGAGACTTAGTGCTCCATTGTATATAGCCTTTGGGCATTCTTTGTATATGCAATATATATATATATATATATATATATATATATATATATATATATGACCTTTATTTTTATGTATGACTTTGTGTAAATGTTTATGTGAATGCATATGTATATGATGTGATGGATGGCAAGGTAATAACGATGTATATAAATTGTGATGATAACAATACAAGTGAACTGATCCTCTAATGATCATTTTAAGTAGTTTATATTTTTCTTGATCATATTTATTATTGTTGCTTAATTACACACACCAACATATAACGGTGGAATGTGAAATGAAAGACTCATGTAATGGTATGATAATGATATGGATGTTGTGTTGGCTTATGGATGACTGATCTAGATTTGTTTTATGAAGACTCAAACATCCTAGTGATGTCAAACAAACTCACTAAATTCTATCTAAATTCTTTAAGACCAAATGTGTGTGCAATGAATGTTCATTTACTAATCATGAGCATGGTGGTGACTCAAGTCAATCAAGAACCAATGTGTGTGCAAGTGAGTTCATTAACCTATCTTGGGAAAATTGATATGTAACCTATCATGGAGAATATCAGGATGCTAGCTTGTCCTTATGTGTGATCAGAGGTCCCTTCAAGAGAGACGTGTCACCGCGCATGAGCATAATCCACTACCAATCAAGAGTCTATATCTCTGATGGATATTAGCTCCATATTCTAATGATCTTATATTTAAGCTTTGGGGAATTGAACTACCTAACCATCTAGATTGAAATTTAGTTCTATCCTTACTACTTGAGGATATATGGTGTGTGATTTTTAAAAGAGTTAGAGCTTTGGGGAATCAAATTCTCAACCGAGGTGTGATAATAATTTTACCCTATCCTTACTACTCATTCTTTTATGTGAAAGTGTTGTTAGTGGTGAATACCACTATTTTGATTTTGGACTATGTGCATAATGGAACAAGCAAGAAGATATTTTTTGCTTTGAGGTTCAAACAAATCATGGTCACATCTCTCTCTTACATAATATGTTATTAATAGGTGTTGTATTTTTTAGGTTCAATAATTTTAGAGTCAACTCCCAAAACTCAAAATTTTCTTAGTGAAAATGTGCTTTGATCCTAGATAAAACTCGACATGTATTGGAGGTTGCTTGAAACATTAGGAGTGGCTGAGTGACCAAAAATGCCTAGGGATGATGGATGTTTGTATTTAAAATGATGACTTGACTTATGAAATGACATAATGAGATGGGTGTGAACTCGAGGGTGCCCCTGATTAAGGCAAGATGACTTATGTAAAATGCATGTATGAAATGCAATGTGTAGTTTTTTTATTGTTTTTTTTAGCCATGTATATATACGTAAATATAAATCACATTAGGCATAGAACGCTCTCAAGTGGATGATGTTTAGTGGCTTGAGATATTCTACTCCCTCTAGACTGGAAATCATATATGTTCCTTGATCCACATTTTGGATGACAATGTATGGACCTAACCTATTGGGATTTTGTGGGCTGTGGGGGATGCTCTACAAAATCTAGATCTGGTTTATAGATGTCATTGAGGTCGAATGACAAATATGGCAATGTATGGGGTTTATGAGAATGTAATGAGGGAATGTGGTAACATAATGCTAGGGCTCACAAGATGATGGATGATCAACCTTTCATTTATGACAAGTGAATGATCTTTTGATGATTAATTTTGATTCATGTTAGGGTTTCGATGATACCAATGGGTGGCCAAGATTAAAACATGATGAAGGGTTGTGATTTTATAAGTGACATGGATCATGTTAAATGAGTGGCCAAGATTAAGACGTGATGGGTGGATGAGATTTATTCATATATATATATATACATTTATATAAATATATAAATATAAATATATATATATATATATATATATATATATATATATATATATATATATATATATATATATATAAATAAATAATGAATGGTTATGATTTGATGATAAGTGGATGACAAGTGGCTAGGATTTGGTGTCTACACTAATGGCATGTTAGAAGTAGGGCTCTCTCATTTGATTGTGGATGATCCTTGAGGGAACACATCAAAGGCCAGCATCCCATGCACCTTTTGGCATCCCACATATTTGGTGAACCCAATGTGAAATACCACATGGGTCCAAAAACCCTTTGACCTAGAACCTTATCCTTAATCAACATAAAATTTACTACACTTTAATTAAGATCATTTAATCTTGTTTGTATAGTGTAAATCATATTAAACAAAGATAACAAGAACATAACCAAATTTTTAGTCCTACTAGGGAAAGGTTAGTGACCCTTGAGTAGACCATCGTATAAACCTTGAGGGTTATCTCTCTTGGATAGTATAAAATGGTGGACTAACATGAGTCATTAGGTGGGTTATTCTCATTAGTGATATAAGGATTTTAAAAACATCTTATATTTCTTCTCTAAGCAACTTTCAAAGCAAAACTATAATTATAATATAATCTTCCTTCATTTGATCATGTTTGAACCTTATTATCTTACTTGGAATGCTAAACAACAACTAGCATAGAATCTAAGTGCTTCATATAAAATTCTAGATAAGCAACCCATGATTGAAAACCCAATATTTGAGAAAGAAGAGAAAGAAATCATCCTTCCAGAACCCTTTCTCCTATTCATAATGAATAAGGGGAAGTATTTTTAAGTCCATGGAACATCTATCTACTTTTCTATGAGGAAATAGGGAAGCCATTCAATCCATATTAAAGGTGGATGACATGCCTACTTATAATAGAGAGTAATTTCTCTTAGAACTTCTACAACAATCAATCCAATCATATGAGTTCTTAAAAATGAGACTCAATCATTGTAACAACTATAGAAGGGAGGCTATTGAATATCCCATGCTCCTAAGGAAATCAATGATCTATACCTCCAAACATGGATCCATTTAGGATAAATCCCCTTATATTTAGTCCATAAGTCTTCCACAAGTTCAAAATATTGATATCTTTCCCAGTATACCTAATGATTCACATGTGATTCCTTCCAATTCATTCTTTAACATACCTATTATTGCTAACAATCCCTAGAACTAACAATATGATTATTCCTTTTGGATAATCCCATATAAATTATCAATACTATCAATTGGATTATTCGCAACCTTAGTTTATAGCACCACAAGTTCTTTATCCTCAGTTCTAGGATATAAACACTAAGATAGAACAATTGGTAAAAGAAAACTTAAAATTTAAATAATAGCTAGCTTCAATACATGAAGCCACAAGAAATAAGTTTTCTTGTAAGGACTACTCTAACCAACCCATGGATCCATCTCTAGTTAGTCGATCTTATCCTCAAAACTTTTAGTGCCAAAGTTTTGAATGTATAAGGGAGAAGGTGTAACAACCCTCCTTGGCAGGACTCATTATTGACAATGAATTATGTATTGGTGTGGATATCTAATGCATATATTTATTTTATAATGTTAATATGTTTGAGTAATTACATTTTGTGCTTGGAATATGGTACTACTGATGTATTTGTGGTTGCAATACTAGGGGCTCTCATTGGTGGGATCATAAGGGTGAACCACCTAAATTGAGAGATATTTTGGAAAATTATGGTGATGACTTGTTCATCAATAGCTCAAGGGGGTAATTAAATACCCTTCATGTAGGTGCATTGCATTTGTGCTTATCGAATGGTCACACCATTGGACCAGGAAGTTGCTTGTGAAATGAGCCTCCTTGATAGGCTGGTGATAACTTCTAGCTATCTTAAATAAGGAGTCAACCACTTAAGGATAAAATAATGGGGTGCAATATTGTATGCTTGGATAGCTTATTATTTGCTTAAAGTGGGATTGAATCAATAAAATATTATGGTAACTTTAATACTTGGTAAAATTAATATCATTGTTAATAATTAATATTAACAAATTATATTAATTAATACCTTATTGTTTGAAATAATAAGGTATAGAGGGAGATAATGGTTTAATTCTTTATTAAGTTTTGGAATGTTGTTTTCTCTTTTTAATTGATATTTTATGCATTAAGGAAGTCATGTGGTGGTTTAAGTGTAAATCATTAACATTGCATTTGTTCAATTATATTCTTACCTTATAGGGAATTTCATATAATGTTTGCTAAAGAATGTTATAAGCCAAGGTGGCTAGCTTGATGGACCTCCTCTTGGATGAGTGCTCGATTCTTGAGGAGCTACCAAATATTTCCCTCCCCAAAAAATATTTGAATATGGTCGAGGATTGAATTTTGGAGACCTTTTTGGAAGGGGAAACAAAATGAGGAATACAGTCGAGGAGTAGATAGAGGAAGTGCAGTGAAGTGTATCTAAGGATTTTTCTAGAGAGTTAGCATGGAGAGGAAATTTTATTATAATGGTTTACCTCTACTAATGTTTATCTTTATTATATATTCTCCTTGATTTTTGTAGTCATTTGAGAGGAATGTTTATGTTCTCTAGGAGCCCAATCCTTTAGAGTATCTTCTACCTTATTTTATTTTGAATTTTTGGTTATGATTAAGTCGATATGGTAGATCATCACTCCCTCATCCCTCAAATATCGATGCACTACTAAGAGTGTTGTCAATGGAACCATAGTTGTAGAGCACTTCCCTATGAGTTGCTAGCTTGATTTATGTTGCTTAGTTGATGCTCTTGAACACATGGTTTTGGTTGGATGTTATCCAGTGAAGTCTTATTTTACTTGCATTATATGATATACGAAAGTGAAGTCTTGGTTTATGCCTTAATTTATGATGTATTATTTTTTTGGAACATTTGTGTCCAAGAAATGAACGTATTTCCAAGTCAGCCCTGGATTTGTTGAATGTGCACATCTACCTATTTCTATGATGTTACCCTCTATTTTCCAAGTGCCTGACTACCCTATAAAAGTTATCATCCTCTAGTCAGGTTTGGTTGATGGTTGTATTATGTTGAAAGTATGTCTTACATATTCAATGATTTTTTTTGTTGCATGTTGATTTATGCTTTAGTTGATTCCCTATTCTAAAGTAGAAGTTGATCTTGTATTTAAATAAGTATGGATGGTCTAGGGTTATGTTATTTATCTTATTTAAGAAGAAAATGGGGAGGGGTTCAAAAGGAAATCTCTTGGATGGAAAATTGTTTTAGATGATAGCCTTTTTAAAATTGGAGTATTACATGCATTACTTTTGGAAATGATAAAATTTAAGTAGGAAATCCCCTTTCTATTATCCTTAGGAAAATTAAAAAGGGGTGGATCTTGTTTTATTGATGTATGCTTTTGAAGAAGATTTTTGGTTATAAAATAAATGTTATAATGTATTTTCGAGACTTGTGTAGGTAGGGAATCATTAGAGAGAGAGAAATATGGAATTCTCTCATTGGTTGCATAAATGTTTTGTGCATGTTTAAATAAATAGATAAATTGAAAGAAAAGTTATAGTGCATTTTTGAGATATGAGTAGGTAGGAAATAATTATAGAGAGAGAAGTATGGGATTCTCTCATTGGTTTACTTTTCAAATGCTTTTTGTATGGTTAAATAAATTAAGAAATTTAGAATTTTCTCTAGTTTATTCTTTTAAAGAAGTATTGTACATGGATGTTTGCAAATACATTTAGTATGTTAGAATGCATTGCATAATGAGTTTTCCTAATCCCTAAATGTACCTCAAGTTGGTGGTAAACCCTTGCATAAAGAAGGACATCAAAGGAAGGTGGTACAAAGGCCATTTAGGTAGAATGGCGTTGTCATATTTTGGATCATGGTTATGTAAAATAGATTTTGCTTTGTAATTGATAGTGAGGAAAGCTAAGATGATATTTCAAGATTAGTAGTTTTGTATTATGGAAATAGATTGCTTTGAGCATAGCAAAGGAAATATAAAGGAAGACTTGGAATATTTTTAGTCTTTTGCTTAATGATTTACTTGTTGCTAAAGATATGTGATCTATTGAAATGCTTCTTTATGTAATTACTTTAATGAATAGCATTATGATTATGTGTTTTGGGTAATCTATTGAAATGCTTCTTTATGTATTTACTTTAATGAATAGCAATATGATTATGTGTAATCTATTGGAATTATTTGATATGTAATTACTTTGGTAGCCCAAAATGAGCATGTGGATTATTGTAAATGTGATAGCTTTAGATGAAGCTTATGTTACTTTGAGATGCTTATGATTTCATTCTCAGTTAATATGATGTTATAGCTTAAATAATTTTGAGATGCAAATATTTGGGTTACTTAGAGAGAGTTGCTATTATGCTTTCTAGGGTAGGAAGAAGTTCTTGGGTGAACTCTAGACCTTCTATTAGTACCTAAGTTTAAGCATTTAGCCCAATCCTGGAAGGAGTTGCGAGCATGCAATATCCAAGTAAAGGTGAGCCCTAGAAGGAGTTGTGAGAATGCAATAGCTAGGTACTCACAAGTCTAGAAGGAGTTGTGAGAATGCAATAGTTAGATACTTATGGAATGATACACCTTGAATGTGAGGATCGAGTGTTCCCATGTCTGAAATACAATAAGATTCATTTCCAAGACAACGGTGGTGGTGTCTTGAACATGTAGGTTTTGGTGACCATGTTCATTACTAGTTGGGTGGTATTGACCTTAGTTAGCCCATGAAGGTAAGGTAATTAAGCACCAAGGCTTAGGCCTTATTAACCTACCCAGATAGACTTAGGCTAATGTTAGAGAATAGGCATCCTCCTTTAAGTGTTATGGGCCTTAAAGGATAATCCCTATGCTATGGTCACATTGTCCTATGTCGGTGAGGGTATGGGAAAAGTGGAGGGATCACTTTTGGTGTCCTTCTAAATGAGGAGGTTTAGCAAGGTGAACCTTAGATACCATGATAGTTGGCTACTCCTATCCACTGAGTGTCATATGTAGTGACTTGGAACTCAAATATTGTGAAGTCGTGAATGCTAAAGAGAACAATTAGGTCTTCCTTCTGAACCCTTTAAATATAAATATAAATAAATAAATAAATATATATATATATATATATATATATATATATATATATATATATATATATATAAAATATATATATTGGGTTGATAGTATTTGGGTTACAGTTTGTATCATAGCTCTAGGTTGTAGGGCTAGAAGCTTCTGTGGAGTGTGCCTAGGTTGAACCTTGAATTGATGTGTGACTTTGGGTTTGGCACCTTGTAGGGAGGCAAGTGTGACCCTAATCATTATCAATTGAGTGATAATAATCTATGTTAGTTCATGAGGATAATGAAACTAACTAATTGTAAGTACAATTGTAACTTATCCAAATTATTTTTGTAGAGAGGAGATGACACCTGTTCAAAATAAAATTTTGTTAAAGAAAACTAAGATGGTTACACAAGGGGGTAATTCAATGCAAAAGACCATGCAAACTATGGACTCCATAAAGAAAACTAGGATGACAATGACTCCTAGTAAAAGAGATGAGAGGACAACAAGCTCTGACATGGATGCTAAGGAAATAGTAGGTTTCGATAGGATAGCAAAATATCTCTCTTTCATAGTAAAGTTGCTTCAAGAGTGTTTGGAGCAACAACAAAAATTGATAGAAATAATGATCAATAAGGAAGCCAACACTAGAAATGTAGAGGGTAGATAAGAAGAGAAACCTATTAGAATAATCCAAGAGGGCACATCCCAGATAGAGGTTAAGCTAGTAAGAGACCTTAAGAATGTGAAAGTAACCAATTTTAATAGGAAAGAAGGATGGGATGCGGTCGGTTCATGGCTAAAAGAGTTAGAGACTTTATTTTCCATGAAAAGTTACTCCTCTAAGACAAATTATCTAGGCTACTTTTCATCTTCTTGATGTAGCCCTAGAATGTTGGGAGCATTTAGTACAGGCAAAAATATCCAAGCCATAGAAATTAGTGGGATGATTTTGTTGAGGCATATAAGAAACAATTTCTTTCAAAGCAAATTTATGTAGAAAAGTTTGAATAATTCTCTATGCTTCAACAAGGATCACTATAAATAGAGGTTTATTTTTACATATATGTGAAACTTTTGAAGTATGTACCAGAGTATGAGAGCAATGAATTCCTAAAGGTACATAAGTTCATTCTAGGGATAAACCTTAATATAAGGACAATTATTAATATGCTCAAACCTAAAACTTTGCAAGAGGCCTATGACTTGGCTAGACAAGAAGAGACTAATCTTCAAACTAAAAATTATTTCTTTAACTATTCAAGGTTGACAGAGTTGGAGATACAGAACCTTAAGAAAAAAAAGTGTAGGATTTATGAATTGGGATAAGGAGCAAAACAAGAGAAGCAAGGGCAACCAAAATTTTTGTAATAAGAACAATGGGAATCAAGGAAAAAATAATAATTTTTAAAGTAGACAAGGGTATTTTCAACCCCATTTGTTATCTGCTATGCAAATGAATAAGGTCATTAAAATATGTGGTGTGTTCTATGTAGTCAATATCAATGGAAAATCTAGAGAAAATGGAGATGAGGAGATATTAAAGAAACAATCAATTTTACATGATTTTAGGGATGTGTTTCTAGAAGATCTCCTAGGCCTACCACCTCGATGGGAGTTTTATTTCTCTATTGATTTAATTCCAGGGTCTGAACCCATTTCAAGGAAACCCTATATAATGATACCAACCGAGTTGTAGGAATTAAATATACAACTCCAAGACTTGTTAGAAAAGGGTCTCATTAAACCAAGTGTGTCACCTTAGGGTGCTTTGGTATTATTTGTGAAAAATAAGGATGGTTCCTTAAGGTTATGCATAGATTACAAGATGCTAAATAAGGTAACCATTAAGAATAAGTAACTATTTCCTAAGATTGGTGACTTTTTTATCAGCTAAATAATGCTACCATATTTTCAAAAATATATCTAAGATCAAGATATCATCAGGTAAGGATTCGAGAAGAGGATACTCACAAGACAACATTTAAAACCTGATATGGGCATTATGAGTTCATAGTATTGCCATTTGGATTGATAGATATATCGATAGATTTTATGAACTTGATGAATAGTGTGTTTAGTAAATATCTGGATTAGTTTGTCTTAGTATTCCTAGATGATATTCTGACATATTCTCGTACTAAGGAAGAACACGACCATCACCTCAAGTTGGTATTAGAAGTACTAAGGAAGAACCAACTATATGGGAAGTTGTCCAAGTGTGAATTTTATACCCCACAGGTGTAGTATTTGGGGCACATCATCTCAATAGAAGGAATTATTGTAGATCCAAAGAAAATTGAGGCTATATTAAGTTGGTCTCTGCTAACAAATGTGATAGAATTCAAGAGTTTCATGGGACTCATTGGCTATTATAGGTGTTTTGTGAGATATTACTCAAAGGTTTCCTATTCTATCATAAATATTTAGAAAAAGGGGAAAGAGTTCAAATGGATGGATAAGTGTGAGGCCGCATTTGAGACTCTAAAAAATAAGTTAACAATGACATCAATTCTCAAAATACCATATCCTCTTGGGAATTTTACCATGTGTATAGATGCTTTCCTAGAAGGTTTGGGTGGGGTATTGTCTCAAGAAGAGGCTACAATAGCCTATGAGTCTAGAAAACTCAAGAAGAATAAGGTAAAATATGCTACACATGATCTAGAATTGGTAGCAATTATGCATGCCCTAAAGGTTTGGAGATATTATTTTTTGGGTAGACCATTTGAGCTAAGAATATACCATCAAAATTTGAGGTATATTTTTGCCCAACCTATGCTGACACAAGACAGAATATGAGTAGATTTCTTAGCTGAATACAACTTTGGTATTGAGTATATCAAAGGGAAAGAGAATAAGGTTGCAGATGCCTTGAGTAGGAGAAGGCACATAACCGCATTGACCCAAAGCCATATAGACTTGATGGATAGGGTCAAGGAAATGTAGCTACAAGACTCGTATTGCATAGAAATCTAAGATAAAACTAAGAGAAATCCTAAAGAGAATAAGGGTTTCAACATAAAATATGGACTTTTATGCTTTAAAGATAGGGTAGTTATACCTAACCCTAGTTACCTAAGGAGATTGATTATGCAAGAAGTACATAATTCTCCCTATTTTTCTCATCTAAGAGGGTCAAAAATGAGGAAAAACATGAAAAAATACCTATTGGGCTGGAATGAAGGAAGATATCACTAGTTTTATTGAAAATGTTTAGAATGCCAGAAGGTGAAGGCAAAAAATTGACACCCAGTAGGGAAATTGTACCCACATGATATACCTATGCAAAAATGGTAGGTAATTTCTATGGATTTTATTGTGGGTTTACCTAAGACTAGGTACTAACATGATGCAATATTGGTAGTGGTTGATAAGTTGACCAAGGTTGCACACTTCATACTGGGGAACATCAAGGATGATGTATAGGTGGTGGTAAAAAAGTTTACCAAATAAATATTCAAGCTACATGGGTTTCCTAAGGTGATAATATCAGACAAGGATTCTAGGTTCACATCAAAATTCTAGCAAGCTCTTCACCATGCAGTTGGCACTAAGCTGAATATTTCTAAATTATAGTCAACCATTGAGGTGAGGCCAATAAAGATTCTAGGGTTTCATTCCAAGATGTTGAGGAAACAAACCCTAGATCAATGTAAGGTCTAATGGGACCAATATTCTAAGAATTGTACCCCATGGAAAATACTGAAGAAATGAGGCAACAATTTTCATACTTATTTGAATGAAATAATTGTTTTTCTTGCAAGAAACATAGGAGATTGTGTTTAGTCCAAGGGGGGGAGTATGTAACAACCCTCATTGGTGGGACTCATTATTTCCAATGAATTACGTATTGGTGTGGATATCTAATGCATAGCTTTATTTTATGATGTCAATGTGTTTGATTAATTGAATTTTGTGCTTGGTATATGGTATTAATGATGTTTTTGTGTTTGCAGGGCCAGGGGCTCTCATTGGTGGGATCAAAAGGGTGAACCACCTAAATTGAGATATATTTTGGGAAATGATGGCGATGACTTGTGCATTGATATTTCAAGGGTGTAATTAAATACCCTACATGTAGGTGCATTTCATTTGTGCTTATTGAATGGTCACACCATTGAGCCAAGAATTTGCATGTGCAATGAGTCTCCTGGATAGGTTGGTGATAGTGTCTATCTATCTTAAATAAGGAGCCAACCACTTAAGGATAAAATAAAGGTGTGCAATATTGTATGCTTGGATAGCTTATTATTTGCTTAAAGTGTGATTGAATCAATAAAATATTATGCTGGTAATTTTAATACTTGGTAAAATTAATATCATTGTTAATAATAATATTAACAAATGGTATTAATTTATATCTTATTGTTTGAAATAATAAGGTACAAAGGGAGATAATAGTTTAATTTCTTAAAGTTTGGAATGTTGTTTTCCCTTTTTAATTGATCTTTGATGCATTAAGGAAGTCATGTGGTGGTTTGAATGGAAATCATTAATGTTACCTTTTTTAATTATCTTCTTGCCTTGTGGAGCATTTTATATAACATTTGATAATGAATGTTATAAGCCAAGGTAACCAACTTGTTGGGCCTCATCTTAGATTAGTGCTTGATTCTTGAGGAACTGTTAACTATTTCCCTCCCTAAAAACTATTTGAAGATAGTCGGGGGTTTACTTTTGGAGACCTTTTTGGGAGGGAAAACAAAATGAGGAATACACTTGAGGAGCAGATAGAGGAATGATAGTGAAGTGTCTCCAATGAGTTTTCTAGGGAGTTAGCATGGATATGCAGTTTTCTTGCTATGGTTTGCCTCTACTAATGTTTATATTTATTATAGTTTCTCCTTGATTTATAATTGTTTGAAAGGAATGTTTACGTTCACTATGAGCCCAATCCTTTAGAGTATCTTCTACCTTGTTTTGTTTTGAGTTGTTGGTTATGATTAAGTCGGTATGGTAGATCATCACTACACTGTTAAGAGTTTTGTCAATGGAACCATAGTTGTAGAGTGCTTCCCTGTGAGTTGCTAGCTTGGTTTATGTTGCTTAGTTGATGCTCTTGTGCACATGGTTTTGGTTGGATGTTATCTAGTGGAGTCTTATTCTGCTTGTGTTATATGATATATGTAAGTGAAGTCTTTGATGTTGTCTTAATTTATGATGTTCTAGTTTATTTTAGTATGTTTGTGTCTAGGTAGTGAACATATTTCCAAGTTGGATTTGGATCTATCGAATGTGTACATCCACTCATTTATGTGGTGCCACCATCTGTTTGCCAAGTGCTTGCCTATCCTATGAAAGTTGTCATCCTTTGGTCAAGTTTGGTTGATGGTTTTCTTATGGTTAGAAATATGGCTTGCATATTCAATAAGTTTTTTTTTGCATGTTGATTTATGCTTTATTTGATTTCTTGTTTTAAAGTAGAAGTTTTTATATTTAAATAAGTACTAATGGCCTAGGGTTGTGCTATTTGTCTTATTTAAGAATAAAAAGGAGAGGAGATCAAAAGGAAATATTTTGGATGGAAAATTGTATTAGATGATAGCCTTTTTTATATTGGAGTATTACTTGCATTACTTTTGGAAATGATAAAATTTAAGTAGGAAATCCATTTCTATTATCCTTCTTAGGGCAATTTAAAATAGGTGGATCTTGTTTTATTGATGTGTACTTTTGAAGAAGATTGTTGGTTAGAAAATAAATGTTATAATGTATTTTCAATACTTGAGTAGGTAGTAAAACATTAGAGAGAGAGAAATATGGAATTATCTCATTAGTTGCATAAATTTTTTGTGCATGTTTAAATACACAGAGAAATTGAAATAAACGTTACAATGTATTTTCGATACTTGAGTATGGAAATCATTATAGAGAGAGAAGTATGGGATTATCTCATTGGTTGAATTTTTAAATGATTTTTGCATGTTTAAATAAATGGAGAAATTTAAATTCTTCTCTAGTTTATTCCTTTTTAAAGACGTATTGTGCATGGATGTTTACAAATACATTTAGTATGTTAGAATGATTTGCATAATGAGTTGTCTCGATCCCTAAAATTACCTCAAGTTGGTGGTAAACTCTTGCGTAATGAAGGATGTCAAAGGAATATGGTACAAAGACCATTTAGGAAAAATGAGGTTGTCATATTTTGGATCATGGTTATGTAAAAGAGAATTTTCTTTGTAATTGATAGTGGGGAAAGCTACGATGATATTTCAAGATTAGTAGTTTTGTATTATGAAAATAGGTTTCTTTGAGCAATAGCAAACAAAAGAGAAAGGAATATTTGGATATTTTTAGTCCTTTGCTGGATTATTTACTTGTTTCTATAGATATGTGATCTATTGAAATGCTTTTTTATGTATTTACTTTTATGATTAACATAATGATTATGTTTTTTGGATAATCTATTGAAATACTTCTTTATGTAACTACTTTAATGAATAACAATATGATTATACGGTCTATTGAAATGCTTCGATATGTATTTACCTTGGTAGCCCAAAATGAGCATGTGGATTATTGTAAATGTGATAGCTTTAGATGAAGCTTATGTTACTTTGAGATGCTTATGATTTCATTCTCATTTAATATGATGTTATAGCTTAAATATTTTGAGATGCAAATATTTGGGTTACTTAGAGAGAGTTGCTATTATGCTTTTTGGGGTAGGAAGAAGTTCTTGGGTGAAATTTAAACCTTCTATTAGTACCTAAGTTTAAGCATTTAGCCCAATATTGGAAGGGGTTACGAGCATGCAATATCCAAGTAAAAGTGAGCCCTAGAAGGATTTGCAAGAATGCAATAGCTAGGTACTCACAAGTTTAGAAGGAGTTGCAAGAATGCAATAGCTAGATACTTATGGAATGATACACCTTGAACATGAGTATTGGGTGTTTCCATATCTTAAATATAATAGGATTCATTCTTAACACAGTTGTGGTGGTGCCTCAAATGTGTAGGTTTTAGTGACTATATTCATTACCAATTGGGTGGTATTGACCTTAGTTAACCCATGAAGGTAAGATAACTAAGCATCAAGGATTACACCTTATTAACCTACCTAGATAGACTTAGGTTAAGGTTAGGGAATAGGCATCCCAATTTAAGTGTTATTGGCCTTAAAGGATAATCCCTACGATGTGGTCACATTGTCCTATGCCAATGAGGGAATAGGAAAAGTTGGGGGACCACTTTTGGTGTCCTTCTAAATGAAGAGGTTTAGTAAGGTGAACCCTAGAGACCATGGGAATTGGCCATTACTATCCACTGAGTATCATTTGTAGTGACTTGGAACTCAAATGTGGTGAATCCTTGAATGATGAACATAAAAATCTTGGGTCTTCCTTGTGAAACTTTAATATATAAAATATCTCTCTCTCAAGTTGGTAGTATTTGGGTTATTGCAGAATGTGACCCAATAGATCACCTTAGAATATTTCAAGTAGCTTACCATGACATTACCTATGATGAGGTATTATTACTAAAGCTATACCCTGACATACTTAGTGGTTAGGGCTTAGAATGGTATTTCTAGATATCCCACCACTCAATAAAGATCTTTGATGATTTGGTAGAAATATTTATTCAATATTTATTTACCTATATCATATAAAAATTTATAGTAGATAATTTATATTAGCTTAAGCAAGGTAAAAATGATTATTTTAATGAGTTTTTAACTTGGTGGCACTCTTTATCTAGAAAGCCCCTTTTCAATCTTCCACAAAGATATTTATTATGTATTTTTATATGCAATTTACAAGAGAAACTCTCATATCCCTTAGATATGACTCACATATCCTCTTTTGAGGATGCGATGGATCTCGCAAAACAAGTAAAAGCTACCCTTCAATATAGGGGGTAGTTGAAAACCAAGAAAGAGGAAGAGAAGTCCTCAAGCACAAAAGGATAATATAAAAATAATAATATTGTGGGTGATGGTCTAACCAAGTCTTATCTCATTAATAATCCTAAAGTAGGTAATGTTAATATGCTACCACCTTTAAAATATTAGTTCTAGCTAAGGCTCAATAAAAACCTCAATGGAAGTTTACCAAGTTAAATGAATCACTTTCCTCGATGCTAACATAGTTGTTAGACACTAAGATAGAATTTTCAGCTAGAAGAGCTTTCGACCCTAATAGATAAAAGCTTCCTTGGTTCAAGGTTGACCATGAGTGTGCTTTCCATTGCATAAATGATCATCATACAAACAAATGTATCACTTTTAAGCATGTGATACAAGACCTTATTGGTGAAGGTCATCTAGTGGTCAGTGGTTTATACAAGCAACATCCTCTAACGAAGATATAAGGATATTTTAGGACCCCTTACCTAAACATGGGTAAAAATATACCAATCATGTTCAATACATGAACATTCCCATACTAGATAAAAAAATTAGTAGGGATTATTCAAGTTAGCACCATAACTAGAAAATAAGCTAGAGAAAAAGGTCAACCCTTAGAGTTGCCCTTTGATCCCCATTTGATCTTGTAGCTTAGACATTTTGGTGCTCCTAAAGAACCAACTTTGGTTTTAAAGCCCCAAGACAAAGGTAGAAGGTCCTTCAACCTCCAAAAACAATTGGAGGATACACCAACCAAAATCTATATACTCAAGTTGTTGAGAACTTCATTGAGTCATGGAGAAAGTATTTTTAAGATTTTAAGTGAGCAAACTATGCCTAAAAATGTTAACCCTAGTGATCTGGATAGCATGGTATGGTCCCTTAGAATGAACCATTCAACTATGTCCTTTTGTAAGGATCATATTCCACCTCCTTCTATGCTAGGATATATCCCTTTGTACATCACATGTAACATCAATGAGTAATGCACTAAAAAGGTCCTTATTGATAATGATTTAACTATAAATATTTGTAGCCTTAAGTTCATTCATAGGATAGGGCTTAACAAGGAAGATATAGAGAAATATGATATTGTCATAAAATCCTATAACAATGAGGAACATGAAGCCACTAGAACTATAGTTCTTCCAATAAAAGTGGGGCCTCATATACTAAACACTCTATTTTATGTGTTTCCCTATGATCTAAACTACAATATCCTGTTAGGGTAACCTTGGATCCATGTGATGCAGGTCATCCCCTCAACTTACCATCAATGTGTAAAATTTGAATATCAAGGTAAGTTGTATAGCATTATGGTTGACAAAGATCCTTTTTCTTACTGTTAAGCCATCAAGTTAGAAATCCCAAGAGATTTTATGTTTTCTTTTTTGAATGCTTCTCAAACTTTCATAGATGACACCTTAAGGTTTGTTCCTCCGAGGGAATAAGTATCAACCAAGAAGTTGAAACTAGTAGTCAAACCACAACAAAGGGTAAGGAAAATGTTGAAGATATTAACCATATAAACCTTAACAACCAACATGATGAGCTACTAGCTTTAGACTCAGGATACCCTTGTCACCTAGCACTTTAGGGTTGCATTCCATAAAATGAATGATTGTGCAGATCAGAAGTTGCACCTTTTTTTGTAGGGACAACCAATGAGGAGAGAATACATGGAACCAATCCATGATCAATAGAACAAAGTTATACCTCATATTATCTCTCCAACATTTACCCTATCCCTAACCAAATTATTTGTAACTTTGATTACTAAGGAAAAGGATTAGGGCCCCATGACCAAGGTATAAAAGAACCTCTAGAGCTTGAATCTTAGCCAATATATTGGGTATTAGTATACATCCCCAACCCTAATAAAAGGTCACCTTAACCCTCATTAGATAGTAGTGATGATGAGGTGTGCCTCTTCTCCCTTGAGCCCCAAAGTGATATCACCTTTATAGAATAGTTGGATTGGGGTGAGGATGAGGATTTTGATCCTACTCCCCTTTGACTTTCCAGCCTCTTCTCAAAATTTTCTCACATAAACATGATAAGCATCATGAATCCTAAAATTATGAATGAAAATAGTTAAGAGTCCTATGAAATCCTTAAAAGTAGCCTTAGCAACTAGAATAATATAACTTTGGTTCAAGAAAAAAATAACATTCCCCTTTAATCAACAGAAAGTCCCTTAGCAACTATCAAATATTATGAGGTGAAAGTTTTATTACATATCTCCCATACATATTCTAACACCAATGGTCTCGATCAAGAGGAAATTCCTAGTGAAGGGCCCCTTTCCTTAATTCCACATCTCTCACAATAATCAAATATTGAGCAATGGACTTTAGAACCTAAAGAGATTGAAAGCCTAGGGGTGTTACTTGTCCCTTTGTAGTTAGAATATGAATTAAACATCTTGATAGAGAAAACTATTAGCATCAATATAGGTTCCCAAGGTGAACCACATACTATAAATCTTGGAAAAGTTTTGACTTCAAAAGAGCATGAAAACTAGACAAAACTTTTGGGGGAATTTTGTGATATCTTTGCATGGTCTTATGTAGACATGCCTAGATTAGATCCATCCTTGGTAGTCCATCAATTGGTCATTAAACCAAATGCTACACTAGTAAAGTCAAAATTGAGGAAAATGCCTCCTAAAGTTTCTTTACTAGTTAAAAAGAAACTCCAAAAGCTTTTGAAGATCAAATTTATCAAGGCAACTGACTATTCTGATTGGATTTTAAATATAATACCAATATCCAAAAAGGAAGGTATTGTGCGTATTTGCACAAAATTTTAGGACATAAATGAATCTTGTCCCAAAGTTAAATTTCTCTTACCCACCATAGATATGATCATTGATTTCACCATAGAATATGGAATGCTATCCTTAATGGATGGATTTTTTGGTTACAATCAAATTTGAATCATGCCAAAATACCAACCCACTATAGCTTTCACAACTCCTTGGGGGATCTTTTGTTATGAGGTTGTTCCCTTTGGTTTAAAGAATGTGGGAGCAACCTATCAGTGGGAAATGGCATATATATTTCATTATATGATGCATGATATCATTGAAGATTATTTTGACGATCTTCTTGGATGATCCATAAAATGAGATCATGTTAGGGACTTAAGATGTATCTTTGAGAGACTTAGGATAAAAAGTCCACCTAAAGCCCTCCAAATGCATATTTGGAGTAAATTTAGGGAAACTATTAGGATTTATAGTCTCCCTATGTGGCATTGAAGTAGACCTAGATAAAATATTTTCTATCATCAAAATTCCACCACCTAAGAACCTAACCCAAATTCAAAGACTACAAGTTAGATTGCAAGTTATTTGAAGGATTAACTCTCAATTGGTAGACAAAGTTTACCCTTTTCTAAAATTTTTATAGAAGGGATTTATTTGGGACAAAGAATATCAAAAGGCTTTTGATGCCTTGAAAACATATCTCCTATCTCCATCAATGTTTGTCCTTCCTAATCCACTTAAACCATTATTATATATTACAACAATAGTTCAAGTCTTATCTACCATGTTTGGACACTATGATGATTAGCATAGGGAAAGAGCAATTTACTATATTAGTAGAACACTTATTAGCTATGAGACCATATACACTCCTTTAGAAAAATTATGCTTGGTAGTAGTATTTGTTTCTCAAAAGCCTAGACATTACATGCTATGTTACAAGACCTATGTCATAGCTAAAGTAGATCCTTTATGATACCTTATGTCTAAGACCTATCTCTCAAGAAGGACAACTAAATGGATAATGTACCTTAATAAGTTTGGCCTTGAATTCATTAGCCAAAATTCATTAAAGAGACAAGTGATAGCTAATAAATTGGAAAAAACACTTCTATCAACAAGTCATACCCTAGCAATTGAGTATCCCAATGAGATGGTAGGTAGTCAAAAGGTATGATAACAATATTTATAGGCCCTTTACATTGATGACACATGATGTGTTAATGGAGTGGGGGTAGGAATCATCTTGGTATCACCCTAAAAAATTATCATCCCTTTATCCTTCAAGCTTTAATTCTTATGTACCAATAACATGACTAAATATGAAGTGCTTATCCTAGGGCTTTGAGTAGCCCTAGCCTTAAAGGTCACAACCCTCTCCATATTTGGAGATTCATAGTTGATTGTCAATCAGATTAATGGATTTTATCAAACTAAGGATGATAAACTTAAACTATATAAAGATATTATGGATAAATTTATGGCTATATTTGACAAAGTCACCATAAACATGATTCCACATTCTAGTAATTGTTAGGTAGATTTTGTTGCTTTAGTTGCCTTGTTCATACCTCTAGATATAGAAGAGGAATACGAAACAATTATCATTTTTCAAATAAAGCAACCTACAACTTTACAATTAAGTCAATAAACCTTAGCAATATTTGTAACAGAACAATCTCTTGTCCTTAACCCTTGGTATAAGGAAATTTACGATTTTCTTACAAGTTGCACTTTGCCCAGAGGTCTAAATCACAATGAGCAAAAGAACCTAAGGCAACAAGCTTGTATATATGTAATAATTGAATACGTATTGTATCGATGGACCTTTTTTGTCATCCTTTTGAGGTGTCTACATTTTGATGAAGGTAAATGAGTAGTCCAATATACCCATGATGGAGCATGTGGTGGCCAATTCAATGGAAGTTTCATTTCTAAAAATCTCATTCAAATGGGGTAATACTAGCCAACCATGGAAAGGGATACCTATAATCTCATTTTAAAATGTAACAAGTACCAAAAATATGATAATATTATCCATGCATTTTCATAAGACCTTCAATCCATAATATATCCTTGGCCCTTATCCACTTGGGGGTTGGGAATTATTGGAAAGTTAAATTTGGTGTCATATGATGGACATAAGTTCATAATTACCATAGTTGAATACTTCATAAAGTGGGTAGAGGCTATGCCCTTATCCTCTTGCATTGGAGTTCAAGTTTTAAAGTTTATCGTAAACTAGATTCGATCGCAATATGGTATTCTCAACATGATTATCTTAGATAATGGCACCCCATTTAAGAAAAAGTGTTATGAACCTCTCTTCTCATCAACAATAAATCATCTAATAATATGTAGAAATATCAACATGCATCCACAAATAAATTATATATTAAAAATACACATAATAAAATAGAGATTGATAATACCCTTGAGGTAGGGTAACACCGTAAAATGCTCCTTATTGGAAGGAAGCCACTCCACAAGATCTCCAACTCCACGAGCCAATACTTCTACAAATAATACTTCATATCACTTCCTTCTCCACTCCTACCTTTATATAGACTCTTATTTTCCCTCACCCTAGTAACTCTTACAATAAAGTAATTGTTACATCATTACTAACTCATCATTACTAATAACTCCTAATAAAGTAATGGTTACATCATTACTAACTCATAATTTTTTTTTATTGATAAAAAGGAGTTTTGAAAGGGTTCCTAAACCTTTACAAAAGGAAAAACAAAAGGAGACATCCAGCAAAGGGATAACCTAAACAAATCAACAAAAAATAGAGGCTAACATAGAGAACAAAAAGGGATGGGAGACGAAATGGCTAGGGGGTGAAGGATGGTGGGAGTGAAAGCAGGAGTAGGCATAGGAGCAGGAGGAGGAGTAGGAGTAGGTGCAAGTCTGGGGGTAGGTTCAATGCTTGGTGCAGGTCCCCGGTCAGGATCGGGCTCGGGATCGGGGACAGGCATGTCAGGGCCCGGTCCTAGGCCTGCAGGACCCCCGACGGGCCCAAAGGATGGGTCTACGCTTGATCCGTTTGGGGGCCAGGGTGTCTTGGGATCTAGCCCATAGGCCAGCCTCGATGTGAGCATAGGGCTAGGGAAAAATTCCCCTGCTCCTGAGTGGGGCTTTGTCTCGGGTGGGCCCAAACCCTCCTATCAGTAGATCTTGGTGGACACCAGGGCCCTTCCTAGGACCTGGGTCTAGGTCTTTCCCTTGAGGGCACTCAAATTTCTATCCAAGAGGAGGTCTACTCCTCCTTGGTAGCTGGTTCTTCTACCTCCTTGGTAGGGAAATTCCTAGGAGGGTGTCTTGACATGGAAACCATTCATAGTTGGGCAGCTACCAAGTGGAAGGTTTTCGAGCACATCCAGTTGGTTACCCTAACCAAGGGCTTCTTCATCATCAAATTAAACAATAGTGAGGACGTCAAAAATATCCTATCGGGTGGGCCCTGGTTCCTAGGGCGCAAGAGTCTCTTCCTCATGTGGTATGGAACTGACTTCCACCCCAGCACCCAAAGCATCAACTTCGCCCCAGTCTGGGTTCGGCTCCCAGACCTTCCCTTCCATCTGTGGCATGAAGACGTCCTCAGACTCATTGCTCAGTCGGTCAGGGACCTAGTGGCCTTTGACCCTGCTACCAAGGGAGGATACTAGATTGTGCATGCTCGTTTTTATGTCAACGCCAATCTCGAATCCGTTCTCCCCTCCTCGGTGACCATCTCTTCTAGGTCCTTCCTCTAGAACCAGCCCCTGATCTACGAAAACAAACCCGCCTTCTGCCCCACTTGTAGCACTCAGGGCCACCTCTCCCACCAATGCCCAATTTCTAAAAAGGTGAAAGGCCCTCCCCTAAACCCCCTTATCAATCAGGCCGGGCCCCATATAGTGGGCCCCCTCATGATGGCCCCAGATCCCAGGCTTGGACCTCCAAGGGGCCCCCCTGGCCCTAAAGGATTCTCATATGGACCTCTATCTAGAGGGCGATATCCCCCAAGTTTCCCCTTCTGCTTCTCCCTCCCCTGGGTCATCTTCTGTGGCCCTGATCCCAAGCTCTCCCACCTAGTATGCTTTGAACCCCTCCCCATAGGGCCCTTCTTGTGCCCAAGAAAGTGAGCCGACCAGGCTCTCTTCCCCACCAGCTCCCTCGACTGGGGCCCCCCTTCCCACCCCCTATCCTTGCTCCTCCCTTGACCCCCTCTCAGCCCTCTCGACAATCCCTGTTGGGATTCCTCCATTGGAGTGCAAATCTGAGAAGTCTGATGAAGAGATCAAAGCTAGTTCTTCATCCGAGCCCAATGAAGTCAGTCCTAAGATGACCTAGAGCAGGTATTTTTCCACAAAATTTGGTAGCAAACTCAAAATAGGGCACCCCACCTTAGGCGATCAGCGGACTAGCATCATTGAAGATGACATAGCCAATGGCTCCCAGGAAACTCTATCTGATGTGGAGGCAAGCTTCTCCAAGGTGAATGCCAATTGACCCAAAACCCCCGCTCATTCCGGGAAGGGGGGCAAGCGACCCCTCAAGGGTGTCAAATGAAGCTCATCACCTAGAATATCAAGGGCCTCAATGGGTCCCCCAAGAAAAGGATCCTCGATAAACTTCATAGGGATCATTGTCTATCCTTCCTCCTCCTTTAGGAGACAAAAATAGATGAGGCTGCTACCTGGATTGTCACCCAAGATACCTGGCACAACTGCGAGTCCCTGTCTACCCTTGTGGCTGGCTCAGTCGGGGGTCTGTTGTGCATGTGGAACCTCCGATGCTTTGAAGGAAGACTCATATCTTTGTCCCCCAAAATCATCAACATGCTGGTCCATTGCATAAAGTCAAGGCGCTCATGGATTCTGTCCAACGTCTACGCTCCTAACAGTCCCATTGAGAAAGTGACCTTATGGAAGGATATTAGCTTGATGAGAGAAGCCTTCACCCCCTGCCTTGAATCCTGGCTAGGGACTTCAATAGCTCCCTATTCCTCTCTGATAAAAGCGGGGGCTTAGCAGCTCAGGGAAAGAGCATGGAGGACTTTGGTGCCTTTACTACCCTCAACGAGCTCATGGACGTCAACCTAAAAGTAGCTAGGTCCACTTGGACCACCAGAAGAGTGGGAGAAAATCATATCCAAGTCAGACTAGATAGAGTTTTCTTGTCCAAGGAAGCCCTACCTATGTTTTTTGATGCCACCCTGTTGGCCCTCCCCAAAATTGGGTCTAATCATAGCCCCCTCCTCCTTGAAACTGACCACAGGCCCTCCCCTAAGAGGCCTTTTCAATTCGAGTCCATGTGGCTGCATCACCTTGACTTTCGGGCCTAGGTTGGGCACTGGTGGGATCCCCCAGTTCCTGGATGTCCCGCTGAGCAAATCTTCCATAAGCTGAGATGCCTTAAGGACCAACTCAAGGCATGGAACAAGGAGGTGTTCGACAATATTTTCAAAAACAAAGAAATTCTCAAAGAAAAACTCAAAGCCCTCAAGGCCAGATTTTAAGCTAGCTCCCAAGACCCGAGCTCAGGGATGAGGAGTACCTTGTTCTAAACAAGTATCATAACATCCTATCCCAGGAGAAAATATTTTGGAGATAGAAGTCGAGAGCCCTGTGGCTCCTAGATGGTGATGCTAACACCAAGTTCTTCCACGCGTCAACTCTCAAGAATAGAGGCAACAACAAAATTTTTGAGTTGGTGGGTAGCGATGGCAGAAGCATCAAGGAAGAAGAGGACATCCGAGCAGAAACCACTCACTTCTTTTAGGAGCTCCTGGGTGACAATCCCCCCATGTCCCCAGATGCGGCTGACTACCTTTTGGAGCATATCCCATCTTCTATCTCGGCCATGGAAAATTAGATGTTGCAGCCTCTGTCTGACTCCAAAATCCATGCTGCCACCTTTTCCATGAGGGTTGAGGCAGCCCCGGGCCTGGACGAATTCTCCCCTTGATTCTTCTAATCATTCTGGGACATCGTTGGGCCAAAAGTGTGTGCTGCCATCCAGGACCTGTAGACTGCCCGATCCATCCCCAGAGGTATCAACTCCACCTTCATAGCTCTGATCCCCAAGACCCAGGCAGCCCGATCCCTCTTGGATTTTTGCCCCATTAGCTTGTGCAACGTCCTATACAAAATCTTGACTAAATCCATGGCTTCCCGTCTCAAGGATATCCTCCCCCTTATTATTTCCCCCTGTTAGGGCAGATTGGTCAAAGGCAGATTGATCACTAACGGGGTCATTATCATGCATGAGGCCATTCACTCAGCTATCCTATCCAAAAAGGCCTCCTTTCTGCTCAAGCTAGATATGAACAAGGCCTTTGACAGAGTTAACTAGGATTTCCTGTCCAAGGTTCTCCTCAAGTTCGGGTTCCACCCTTCCTGGGTCAGGCTCATTAGTAACTGTGTGTCCTTCCTGTGGTTCTCTATCCTCATTAATAGGTCCCCTATTGGATTTTTCCCCAACTCCAGAGGCCTCCGCCAAGGTGACCCCCTGTCCCTGATCCTCTTCATCATCCTGGATGAGGCCCTAGGGCGCACCATCTCAGGTGCTGTGACCCACAATCTCATTTCAGGCATCAAGCCTACACCAGGCCTACCCCCTGTGCCCCACAAGTATTTCATGGATGATACCATCCTTGCCACCTCTACCTCAATTACCCAAGCCAAAACTCTCAAGCATATTTTGACCCTGTATGAGGAGGCGGTCGACTAGAAAATCAACCTTTGAAAAAGCATGATTTTCTTCATCCACACCCCCTTGGATAGACAGATCAGAATCGGGTAGATTTTTGGCTGCACCCCTGGTTCCTTCCCCTCCTCATATCTCAGGATCCCCCTGTTCATAGATGCATCCTCCAGGGCCTTGTGGGGTTAGGTGATTGAGCAGATTTAGAGGAAGCTATCTCCCTAGAAAGGTCACCTCCTTTCGCAAGCTGGCAGAGCCACCCTCCTGACGACAGTCTTGCAAAGCATCCCGATATACTTCATGTCGGTCTTCAAAATCCTGGCTTCCATTGTAGCACACATCGAACAAATTTAGAAATGCTTTCTTTGGTCAGGAAGTGAATACAAGAAGAGGATTCCCCTAGTATCCTGGCCCCTGGTCTATTGCCCCAAAGCTGAGGGAGGGATCGGGCTTAGGCGGGTGGTTCCCATGAACAAGGCTCTCATGGCCAAGCATGCCTAGAAGGTGCACACCAACACCCTTGATGAGTGGGTTAGCATTGTGCATAGAAAATAATGCCATAGCCACCCCTTCCTCAGAGATTCTTAGCCCTGAGATGGATCAGCCTTTTGGAAGTCCATGATCTCCACCAAAGTCATAATCCAGAAAGGAAGCATATGGATCCTCAGGGACGAAGCCAAGATCGATTTCTAGGATGACAAATGGATTCAGGATGAGGCCTTGTCTTTCGACAGAGAGCTCCTCATTCTCAAACCAGGATTTGTGGTCAGAGGTCCTAGGGTTGTGGCCCATCTCTCTCATAACCTAGGGCGTGCTACCTGGAAGCCCATCCTGGACCCCAGGCACCCACTTCAAATGGCCAGACTCCAAGTCCTCCTCAATGTGACTTTCATCCCATCCTTCGAAGGAAACAATAGATGCATTTGGCATGGGAATCCCAGCGGAGTATTTTCTATCAAATCTGCCTACAATTTTTAGTGAGTCCCTAACGAGGCTCCCTTCTCAACCCGGTAGGTGTGGGCCAAGAAGCTGATCCCCAAAATCAGTCACTTCATCTGGGTGGCTGTCCAAAATAAGGTTTTGATGATCGAGAATCTAATAAAGAGGGAATTCCAGATCCTAAATAGATGTTACCTCTGCTGTGATGCCTGGGAATCCACCAATCACCTCTTTATCAACTGTCCCTTTTTTTATGAAGTCTTGGGCCTCATCCTCTCCCAATTCTCCATCCAGTAGGCGGGCCCCAAATCCATATCTGACCTCCTGTTGCAATGGCCCAACCCCTTTGCCCATCCTTTCACTTGCTTCCTCTAGAGTTCTTGTCTTCCCCATATGCTTTGGCAACTCTGACTAGAGTGCAACATCAGAGCCTTTTCCTCCCCGGCCCATTCCCCCCAGTGGATTACAACCAAGGCTATGTCCTTTGCCCTTGAGAATTCTTGATCCATACCCTTGATCGAGGTGCCCCGATGGTTGGGTGAAGCCTCTCTCCTTTCCTCTCTCGACATTCAACTCCCCCCCCAGATCTCCCCTCGCCCCCTCCTATCGATCTTTGACCAGGTGGACTATGCCCCCCCAAGGTGGGTCAAGCTTAACTTTGACGACACATCTAAAGGCAATCTCGGTCCCTCTGGGGCAGGTGGGGTCATCCAAGATTGCCACGGGGCCTTGATCATGGCATTTTCTACTCCGCTTGGCTTCCAGACTAACAAATTTGTAGAAGTAGCAGCTCTACTAAGCGGGATGACTGGCCTCAGGGAGTCTCCCTCACGAGTCATCATTGAGGGCGACTCCCAAGTCATCATCAAAGCTGCCCGCAGTCCAAGCAATTGCTTCTGGTGCATCCACAACTTCATCCGGGAAGCCCTCTCTATCCTCCAGGGATTCCCCGATCATAGCTTTCGACATGTGTACAGGGAAGGCAACAGGGCGACCGATTTCATGGCAAACCAAGCCATCTCTACTGATGCCTTCACTACCTGAACCATGAACTTTCTCAAAGCTTTGGTCCACATTACCATGCAAGAACAACCCAGCAATGTGGAGGACCCTGGTGTCTAACTTTCCCTGTGTCGAGGCCCTAACTATCCATTGGTGTGGTTTCCAAAGGACAGAGGACTTCCTCCCCTATGATGCCTCATCACCTATTCTAGGCCTATCTCCTGCCCGCCTGTTGGTCTCCCAGATCTCCCTCGCAATGGCAGGTGTGCTCGGCCATGCCAAAAGTTTGGTTGTTCCCAACGTGGACCTACATTGCTTCGTTGGTGCCTTTGGCAGTTCCAAGACTATCTCCATGTCGGCCCTCACCAGTTTTTCTACCTCAATCACTTTGCGGATAGATCCCCATGCCACATCAGTCTGCCCATGACATTATCCCATGTTGTACCCTCAAGTCACTCCCTCGATCAGTTTGAGCCACCTGGTGCACTGGCAGCGGCCCCTCCCCCTTGCCTCGCATGGCAACTTGCAGTCGCACCCCCTCAACCCCTCCACCATCGTGTCACACTCAACCTCAAGCGCCCATTCTCGATGCTAGTGGCTCCCCCCTTCTTCGGACCCCTGTGTGGTTTTAAATCTGTCGTGTGCTGAGTCTTCTCGCTATGTCTGTTTCCCCCACTCCCTGCCCCCATGCTTCTGGTTAGATTTCCCCTCCCTCCCCTGCCCCATGGCTACCAAAAGTGTTTTCATTCAGCCTTCCATGCTCACTATGAGTGATTCGTCCAAGCTATTTTCCAACACCAAGCATTTCATTCCTTTCTTCAGCAAATTCGCTGGAGCTGATGACGAGATCACCCAATGCTTCCTAGACTCGTGGAACGATGGTGAGGTCATGGTCAAGGGGCTTCATTTCAAAGTCAACAAAGAATTTTTAACAGAGGTTACATGCCTCCACCATGAGGAAAAGGGGCGAGTAGTCAGGCGAGACAAGCATAATTGGGAGGAGGAGTTGTCCCACTTCTCGAAGCAGCAATGGGACAAGGCTAATCTATTCCGCTCCAACCTCCCGACCCCATTTGATGAGGCCATCGTCCCGGTAATGCAGTACATTACCTACGATGACCCAGACCAGAGGCTTTTTAGCTTCCACTTGAGCTACTTCAACCACCTCCGAGGTGCCACAGTGGTTAGCACTCCCTATTTTCTATTGTATTCCCTGGGTATTTCCATTGATCATACCTGCAAAAGCCATTCTCGACCCTCTCACCAAGGCCTCATGGCTATGCTGTATAGGCATGCTCTAGCCAACTAGCCGTAGCTCCATCACATTCATCCCTTGTCTGTTGTCCCCCCTCGATGTGGCTAATTCCCCAGCTGGCTCCCCTGTCGCTTCCATTTCTAAGGAGTGAAGGCTCCCCTACCCTGAAGCACCGTAGACCCACTCAAAATTGTAGGACTCTAGCCCAAGGCATAGGTGGGGCCCCGAATCCTGGGGATGCCTGCAAAGGCCCCTTCCCTGGTAGCAACAGGGCTGCAGACAGTGCCAAGAGGACCAAACAAGAAGCCCTAGAGCCCATCGAAGTTAGTTTTGAAACAGGAAAAAAAATGCAAAATCTGGCTATCAGAGCCCTCCTTGACGTGGCTATTGGCTCTTTGAATGTGGCTACCCAAGCAGCCTCCTTTGCTGCCATTGCCCTAGCTGAGCTCCGACACAGGCTAGGAGACGGCACCGATAAGGAGTAGTATTGACCAGCGTGGGGCCTCATCCTGGCCAGGAACGACCACTGGGTCCACCAATTTACTGGCATCCAGCTTCTGCGCATTTGGCAGAGGTGGTTTTTGGTTTTGGTGGCTTCTATCCAAGGTTTTTTTGTTGTTTGTCCTAGTTGTCTTTGTAGGCACCAGGGCCCGGTCCCTGGATCACTGCCTTTAGGCGCAACCCCAATTTTTGTTTGTTTTTCAGCCTAGGCTTATGATGTAACTAAGGTTTTGGGATCTTGTTCAAAAAACCCGCTGTAAATATTCTGTTACTTACCAAAAAAAAAGGGATGGAAGACGATTTCCCTAGGACACAAAAAAATAATGAGGAACCTAAATTCCAGAAAGAAGTACTTAAAAAACACACTAGCTACACAGAAGTCTCATGAGGATCCTGCTCTTTGTTTTTGGTGGTTTGATCATCATCTAGGGCCTGAGTGTTCAAATTTTTTTATTCCTGATGCTATTGATCTCCTTAACAAGTTGAAGGAGGAGATTCGAGGCCAAATTTACCAGGTCATCCAAACTAGCCATGGGATTAATAATGCCTCTCAACTAAGACCAAGTGGAAGTCTTGCAAGGGGAAAGACCATCCTTGAGGGACAACAAACACCCGAGGACGTATTCAGACTTCTACTTCTTATGATTCATAGGAGACTCTCCAAAAGCCTCCTTGTCTTGGTCGATAATAATGATGCTTTTGTGCTTTTCCCTAGAAGCCTTGCTTTTGGTTGAGCAATGATAGGTGGAAGGTGGGGTGTCTAAAGAAGAGCCAAAATTTAACTTTTTCTTTTTCACTTTGGTAGTAGAAACAATATCATATTCCATATAATTATTGCCCAGAGCCTCCTTTTGAGGGGACCCTTGACTAGGGGTCGATGCAGAAGGATGATATGTAGGGATATCAAAAATATAAAGGATGGTCCTTTGGGACTATATTTGTAATGTACCACTTACAATAAAATAATTTTTACATCATAATGAGCCATACCACTTGGCACCCATATTCTTATCCCTAGGTATCTAACATTCCACCCCCCTTACAAAATGTTTTGTCCTTAAAACATAAGAAGAGACTAAGTAATATGATCTTTGAAGCCATGTTGGGAATTGGTTTCAATCTCAATCATCCATCCATACTAGTGAAACTATGATTGATGAGGATATTTCTTGGTGTTGATATCATTTTTCCACTTGAGTATCCAAAACTAGTTAGTTGGCTCCACTCTTTCACTAATATACTCTAATAATTCAAATGATGGGTCTATTTTTTCCTTGATGCTGCTACACCACTATGAAAACCAGAGTCACTATGCTTCCTTAGCCAAACATTACCATAGTTGGTGCCCTTTTAATTATATGTAGAACCATATTGTTTTTGTTGACAATTTCATCACATTTCTTAAGGGGTAGAAAAAAGAAACAAGTTTTGTACAGTAAAGTTTTTTTTTTTTTTTGAAAAGTTGCGGCATTTTGGCTTCCAATGCCACCCCTTTGTATATAAAGTAAAAAAGAAAATAACTTCACTGCCAAATAAGCTAGAGAAAAGAGCTTCGTCGAAGGAAAATAAAATAGCTTTGCATCCAAAGTATTTCCAACACTACTTCGAGTAAAAGTTTTGTGAAGTAGTTTTCACCGAAGAAAATACAAGGGAAAAGAATGAAACTACTTTGCGCCTGAAGCATTTCTAGCAGCTACTTCAGGCGAAATTTGGGCAAAGTGGCATTCAGAAGAAAAGAGAGCTTCGCACCCGAAGCATTTTCAACACTACTTTGGGTGGAGTTTTTTGCGAAGTAGTATCACCGAAGTAGAATACAAGAATAGCAATAAGAAGAACTTCGGGCCCGAAGCGCTTCAAGCAGCTACTTTGGGCAAGATTCCTACGAAGCATTGCATCGAAGAGATATACAAAGGAGTCATCAAGAAAACTACTTCGCATCCAAAGTATTTCCATCAGTCACTTCGGCCAAAAAATCAGCGAAGCGAAACTCAAGGAGCATTGAAAGTACTTCGCCAGAAAGTTGCCGAAGTACTCACTTCGGGCCCCTCCATCAGTGAACCATTTTTACTTCACCAAAAGCTCATTGCGAAGCTTTTGCTTCAGCTAATTTTGTGCGAAGTACTTCCACCCAAAGTAAAGGAATGCAACAATGCTTCGGCCAAAACCTTCCCGAATCACAGTTTTGAAAGAGGATCGCAGCGAAGCATTTCTCCAAGGCATCAACGAAGCAGTTTTGTCAGCAAAGCAGCAAGGACAAAGAAGACCATTTTGTGAAGCAGATATGCTTCGGCATAAACTAACCCCGAAGCAGTTTTGCGAAGCTCAGTTTTGCGAAGTATAATCCAAGGAGGAGCTTTGCTTCAGCCCAGAACCATTGCGAAGCAAAGTGGTGAATGAAAACTTAGTGAAGTGCTTCACGGGCACGCATTCCAAGCCGAGTATTTTCCCAAGGCGATTAAGTGCATCATAAATGCATTTTTTCGTGCTCGGTAAGCTCGCTGCTCATTTTTAGAAATAAAAAATGAAGTATCAAGCCATGATGGAGAGCCCGACGAGCATGGCGGCCACTCGAGCATCGCACCTAGAGACCAAGGATGTCTAGACGACTCATCAATGCACCTTTCCATGGTTGTCCTAGTCGCAGTCGCTAGTTTTGGTAATAGATTTGAAAGCTCGATCACGAGAGCCTCGGGGAGCCAAATTCTTAGGGCTTGAGAGCGTACTCTTCTTCGTGATGTGATTATGATTTAGAGGCCTAGGTCCTCTATAAAAACCCAGGCATTGTAATGGAAAAGGGAGGGGAACTATCTGCTAGAAAGCTACTGTAACTTGATGTTTTGCAATTAATACTAAGAGGCTTTGAGCTCAGTTCTTCTCTTTTATGCTGCCTTCTACGTTTGATTCTTTTGCCTTTCCTTTTTGTATATCGAGATGTTGAACCCTGTGTCCGGTGTGTGATCGGGGACTGGGCCCTAAAACTCGTTTTGAAGGATACATAGGAGTTGAAAAGTGTTGTATTGGCTTTCTTTTATGCTGCCTTCTATGCTTGATTCTTTTGTCTTTCTTTGTTTGTATATTGGATGCTGAACTCTGCATCTGGTGTGCGATCGAGGAAGGTACCCTGAAACTCGCCCAAAGGATACATAGGAAAATCGATATTGCATTTCTTTCATTTATCCTTGGTGTTCCTTGCTGTTATTCAAGTTGCTAGTTAGGCATCCTGCTTCCTATTCTCTCCCACCTTATATCATTGATTTATCTAACCCTTACCCCTTTTATCTCTTTCCTGCACTCTTATCTCAAAGCACCCAAGTAGTTTAGTATAGGAGCCGACCTTTCTTTAGAGATTGGCATGAGGGGCATCTCTTCCCTTCGACCTTTCAATGTTGGTCCAGGTCTAAGGCACATACATTCACTCAAAATACTTACCTAGGCAAATTTGATGACCAACAGTTTTTGGCACGCCCGATGGGACCTACTATATCTGTCTTAGTAAAGATCCATAACTAGTCAAGGTCCCATACTTTAAATATCAAACCCGTCTTCACCGAGGCCAATAGCACTAACCAATTCTCGGTGTGACCCGGTCAGTCTCACCTGATTAGTGGTAGTGAGGACCGATGCCCTCATTACTGAAAGACTTTTAGCATCTGGCGACTCTGTTTACCCAAAAATATTTAAGTCATAAAGACCGGTACCAAAAGTCTGTGCCTTCATGCAAACAAGATGGAGAGTCAAGAATAGAGGAGAGGAAATCGAGTTCTTTGAGCTAGATATTGACGCTTTCGGGGAACAATCAAGGTTGATTACCCTTGAATCACTATTACAAGGAACATCCTCTGTTAGCAGATAAAGCTCAACTTTTGATAGTACAACATCTAGTTTTCCTCCCAATCCTCCTAACTCTCCGAAGCGTCCTAATCCCTCCATTCCTATTAGTTGTCCTATTAGCAGTCAAGGGGGAGCTTCAAGAATTTTGATTTCTCAAAATCTGGGAGCGAGTATGGCATAGAAACAACAACAAAAACAACAACAATAGTAAATGCAATAGCCACAGCCGCCCAGGTTGTGCCCAGCATGGGATTCCTTGTCATCGCTGAATTTAGCAGGACAAGGGCAAGTGCCTCCTGCTGCCATAAAGAAGATCCCAACGTTCGATGGAACTGGGAAGACTACCTTAGAGCATATCCAAGACATAATATCTCTAGCGACGATCCATGACATTACGGAAGAACAAATTATGGTAAAGCTTCTGGTTCTTTCCCTTAGGGGAAAACTCCTCTACTAGTATAGATCTCTACCACTCGATAGCATTACAGGATGGTACCAGTTAGCTGGACAAATTATGGGAAACTTCAACGAGTCTTTCGATCCTACTTCTCTTATGCATCAGTTCACTTCGATCAAGAGACATCCACAAGAAGAAATTGTAGATTTTAATGTTAGGTTCGCTCGAACCTAGAAGAGAGTACCAGTTGGACTTCGGCCAACCGACGAAGCTACAACACTCTATTTCCTTTGGGATTTCAATCCCGATATCAGTCTCATGGTAAGATATTCTAACGTTAATACTTTTCTTGAGCTATATGAGTTAGCTAAGAGAGCAGAGATGGATTTAATAGCTATGGGTAAGCTCCCCCAAAGGATGCCGATGCCCATACTTCTCGAATTCTTACAATTCCAGTATGCAAGCGCAGCCACTTCGCAAATCTCCATCGCCCTCGCACTCCCAATTTCATCTTGGAATATGAATCCTATCATGTCTCAAATCACTGCTCCACAAATTCATTTCCCTACATTTTCAACTCCACAACCCATTGTCTCTTCAGCATTTCCTGTACTACCAGCACCACCTCAACACCCTGCCCTTCCTCCCATATTGATGATGGCTCCATTACCACTCGCTCCAAAATTCGATGATATACAAACCAAAATTCTATAGGAAATGCAGTCTCTGAACTCTACGGTTTAGATGTTGTCTAATGACATGACTATTGTAAAAAAGAAGCAAGCACAACAGGAGTTCCTACCAAGAAGATCTTATCCTGCACCTGCGCTTACCAAGGACCAAGCAGTCCAGCAAGGGAAGGCTTCGGCGAGAAATGCTACAATTGATGAGGCTCCGAGCACTTCCGACTATGTGTATTGGTGCTCTACGTGTAATGATCCACATGAGGAGAATACCTGCACCCTACACCAACACTATGTACAAACGCTGGCAAAAAGTAGTCATAGTGGTCAAGTAAATGTCATTAGGTAGATGAGTCAGAACCTGGCAATTGGCGAGGATTCGGTTGCAGTACTTATCCTAGGAGGAAAAAAGACAATAGAAGCAGATGTTACTCAGCTGAATCCTTCAAAAGAGCAATTTCAACTTGAGAAAGGACAATCATCTACTTTGGCCCTGAGCGAAGCTCCTTCGCCTACACCAATCAAAGGAAAGGCTCAAAAGGCCTCTGCTAAACCACCTCAGGTGGAAAATAAAAAACAGGCTAAGGAAAAGCTCAAGTTTCCTTCGTTGACTAAGTGAAAAAGAGTGGGAGCTATAGAGTAGTATCGTACAAAATATGAGCCCAAAAAGGAGCCCGAAGCACCCAAATCCCTGGCGTACAATATTGTAGAGGAATTGAAGAAGATTCCATCCAAGATCAGCCTGTACGATGCACTGCAACTTCCTAGACAAGTAGACCTGCTACAGGAATCATTAAAGACAATTAAAGTAAAAAAGGTAGCACTGCTTGCCTTGGTACAGACCCTATCCATGTCAATCATGGGGAAGAACAGACCACCTCCGTTCTACCTGTCCCTACAAATGGAAGGGTATATTGTGCATAACTACATGATCGACTCTGGGGCCGCTACAACAGTAATGCCAAGAGCAGTCTACGAAGAAATAGGTATGGAGTATATGTGAAGCAGCCAAGGTGTACTCCAGTTGGATGGTACTCCGGTGAATACTGTAGGGGTGATCAAGGACATTCCTATCCGACTACATAAGATGCCTCAGATCACAGTCATACAAGAGGTAGTGGTAGTCGACTTGGAGCCATATTTCAGTATGTGCTTGTCGAGGGAATTCACGATGAAGCGGGGCGAATATCTATCCATGGATTACTCCCATCTGGAGATTCATTACAAAGGAAAGAAGGTAAAGATTTATAATGAGAAGCCTTCTTCCTTTCTTGTACAGAAGATGTCCGAGGAAGAAAGCAGTGAACCAGTGAATGCAATGGTGGAGGAAATAGAACAGGTAGATCTGGTTGAGGAGTCTCTTGCACAATTAAGTTGTGAAGATGAGTTTTCATTGGCAAACTTCAACGCCATGGTGGAGACCGAAATAGGATGTTATGCGATCGCCAAGCCTAAAAATCACTTCCAACCTAGGAATAGAACAAGTGCCCAGGAAGAACTATGGAAGATGTTCTTCGATGGCACCCGATGTAAAAACGGTGTTGGGATAGGGATTCTTCTAATTTCACCCTCCATGGAGCAGAAAGAATATTGCTACTAGTTGACATGGAGCTGCACTAACAATGTAGTAGAATATGAAGCATTGTGCCTAGGACTTAAGAAAGCTGATAAGTTAGGCATAAAGCATCTCCAAATCTTCGAAGATTCTAAACTAGTTTGCAACCAGGTCACAAATAAGTGTACTTCAAAAAAACATTATCTAAAGTCATACCACAACAGGGTATGGGACCTGTTTGATCAGTTCGAACCTCTCAATCTGCAATCAATCCCATGAGAGAAGAACCGACATGTCGATGTTCTGGCATCCATCGCATCCAAGTACTCTCTAGCAAAAGACATGGTGCACAAGCCTAGAGCTATGAGGATGATCTATATACCCTCTATCCTAGACAAAGATCTGCATTGGCAAGTGTTTGATAATGATGAGCAGATTGTAAATTTATTGATCCAAGAAGCTGCCACAGTCGAAGATCGAAGCTCTGATGAAGGAGAATATGAAGGGCTGATTAAATTGAAAAATAATCATGTTCCCAAGGGAATGATCACCCTTGAAAGCCTCTTTTATTGGAATGACCGAGCTATCTCCCACATGATCAAAGTCAATGATAAATAGTATTAGGATTTGGAGCTTGAACCTAGGAAAGCAATAAAGGTTGGGACCGATTGCACTGCAAAGGAGATACAACAGATACAGAATCTGTGTAGAAATTTTTTTGGTATAATCGCTTGGTCTTATCAAGATCTTTGAGGATACAATTGGTAGCTGGTTCAACATACAATCGAGTTGCAGGAGGGGGTCAAACCCTTCTGACAAAAGCAAAGACCGATGAATCCCAAGATCGAGGTCTTAATGAAGGCCGAACTCTTGAAGATGCTCAAGGAAAAGATCATATATCCCATCAAGCACTCTTCATGGGTAGCGAACCTGGTCCAAGTCAGAAAGAAGAAAGGAGATATCAGGTTATGCGTGGACTTTCACAATCTAAATCATGCGTCCCTCAAGGACCACTATCCTCTCCCATAAATCGATCAAATTTTGCACTTAGTAGCTAGAGCTCAACGCTTCTCTCTGCTCGATGGTTTTTTTGGATACAATCAAATCTGGGTTAGGGATGAAGACCAACACAAAACAACATTCACCACCAAGTGGGGAACATTTGCCTATCAGCGAATGCCATTTGGACTTTCGAATGCTAGAGCAACTTTCTAGAGAGCAATGGATCTTGCTTTTGGTGAGCTTCTAAATAAGGTTATTGTCATCTATCTAGATGACATGACCGTTTTCTCTCGAAGAAGGGAAGATCATCCACTACATATACAACAAGTTTTCGAAAAGTGTCAAGAATTCGACATCTCAATTAATCCAAAGAAGTCCATATTCGCTGTCAACGAAGGAAAGTTGTTGGGACACGTGATATCAAAAAAGGGGCTCGCTATAGATCCTGACAGAGCCGAAGCTCTAATAAAGCTCCCACTCCCAGTGGACAAGAAAGGACTTCAATCCTTCTTTGGTCAAATTAAATTCGTAAGGAAGTTCGTTCCTGACTTCGCCCAAGTCATCAAGCCAATGTCCCAACTCCTGAAGAAGGGCACCAAATTTAGCTGGACCGAAGAAAGAAAATAATATTTTGAAGAGATTAAGGCACGAATCGCCTAGGCGTCGATCTTGATCAATCCAGATTATAGTCAGGATTTCATCCTATATGCTATAGGAGAACCCGAGAGTTATGCTGTTGTCCTGACACAAAAGGGGGAAGATGGTGAGGAGTGCCCCATCATGTTTTTGAGCTAGGTAATCAACCCTCATGAAGAAAAGTATAATTTCATAGAATGCCAGGTACATGCAGTAATGAAATCCCTTAGAAAATTCAAACAGTTCATCTCTCAAAGTCGGGTCACAGTCTTTGTCATTCACCCCAATGTACGCAATTTTATCATCCAAGGAGAGTTGGGAAGCAAAAGAGTTGGTTGGGTGAACAAGATACAGGAGTTTGATATCAAGATCAAGCCCACCAAATTGGTTCGCGGTCGCACGTTATGTCAAGAATTAGCAAAGAACACAACGGCCAAAGCTGTAGAATCTCAGAGGAATGACTTACCAGTCGATGAAAGCTTCAAAAACCACAAGGAGGACGAGAGAGACTGGGTCAATGAAATAGTTGAATATTTCAACAATGGCAGTTGTCCTTCACATCTAAATGCTTCGCAATGAAGGCATTTTAGGATGCGATCCTCTCGGTACACTCTGTGCCTCGAAGGCCTATTTTTCAAGAATATTGATGGGGTCCTTCTCAAATGCATCAAAGATGATGATAAAAGAAAAGTCCTAGGAGAGTTCCATTCGGGGCTATCTAGAGGCCACTTCGTAGGAAGGACGATGACATTAAAGATTATCAAAGCAGGTTATTATTGGCCTACACTCTTCGTTGATGCCTTCGTCATTTGCCGCAAATGTGAGCAGTGTCAAAAGTTTGCCGGCCGAAGCAAAAATGCTTCGATGCCACTTTCCTCGATACAGGTAGAAAATCCCTTTCAGTAATGGGGGTTGGACTTTATAGGGGTTGTATCATCGAACTCCTCTGCGGGACATAAGTTCATCCTGACCGCAACCGATTACTTCACCAGGTGGGCCGAAGCGATTCCCACCAAGCATGTAGATCAAGAGACTGTAGTCACCTTCCTAGAAGGATTGATCACTAGGTTCGGCATCCCCGAAGCAATCATCACAAATAATGGCCCCGGCTTCATAGGCGCTAAAATCAATGAATTCCTTTACAGATATGGGATATATCATAAAGTATCCTCCAATTATTATCCACAAGGCAACGGCTTGGCAAAATCCACCAACAAAACTCTGTTGAGAATGCTAAGGAAGCTCATAGAAACAAACAAAAGGACTTGGCATCTCCTTCTAGATCGGGCCTTGCGGGACGATCGGATTTCTGTCAAAAGGTCGATCAAAACTTTGCCTTATGCTCTGGTCTATGGCAAGGAGGCCATTTTACCCATCCATGTTGAGATCCCTGCACTGCAGCTATTAGAAGTAGAAGATGAAGTTAGTCCGATGGAGAATAGGTTAGCTCAGCTGTTGTGACTAGAAGAAGATCACGAAGAAGCATACCAGAACTTTGCCAAGCATGCTCAGGTCACCCAAGATTGGTTCAAGAAAAGGTCTTTTGATCGCACATTCAATGTGGGAGACCTGGTATTGAGGTGGGACTCTTAGAAGGTGAAGCCCGAGAATCATGACAAGATGGACGCCTTGTGGGATAGGCCATTCAAAATTATGAAGGTAAACTCAGCCAATTCATTCATCCTCAAAGATGCAGATGGTCAAGTTCTGCCAATCTCTGTCAATGGTCTTCATCTGAAGACTTTTCACTACTAAGTATAATTCGATTTCTCTCTTTAAAAAAAAAAAAAAAATGTGTGTATATATACTTCTGTATATATTTTGCATTTGTATATACAGTCTCTTCCAAGATCACAAAATCCAAGTACCAATTCCAAATCCTCTTCGGGGACTTCTGATGTGAAGTAGCAAGCACAAGAAGGTTCGCTGCGACGAAGGTTACCAAAAGCAAAAATTTTGCGAAGTAGTTTTCAAAAGAACTTTGCACCCGAAGCACTTCAAGCAGATACTTCGGGCAATATTTTTGTGAAGTGGATTATAAGAGGATCCTTGCGAAGCATGTTACCCGAAAGGAAACCGAACCCTGCATACAAGGTTCTCCAGCATGAAGAATGCTGCAACAGGCCAGTACTTCGCACCCTATTCTTTTCTTGTCTGGCTGTACTTCTACCAAGTGCATAAGCGGTTTCCTCATATCACCATCTCTCCAAGCGGTAAGGAAGGAAATCCTCTGCCAGTGTATCAATGGAATTCCCTCCTATTGAAGGAGGAGTCCTATTATTCTTTTAGTTAGCAATTTTTGGGACCTACCATGCACCTGTTGAAAGGCTCTTGTCCTTGGGTACCACTTAGTTTGAGAGATAGAGTGGTGCTTGGGAAAAATGGGGACATCTTCCAATTGACACAGGGATTGGTAATTCGCCTGTTCGGCTTCATAGGGAAGCCCTTCCTACTACCAGTATACCCCTCTAAATATCAGTTTGCACTGGAAGTCGCTCGACAGAGTGACTCTACCAATGCAATATATGGTCACGATCGAAAGTGGGCACACACCTGTGACTTCCCCTTCAGAATGGGGGTAATCGAAGTCTTTGCCCTAAAATAGGGCATGTTCCTAGAAGAAAGGCTTGCCTACTTTGGCCTACTATAGATTCCCTAGCAGTGGCTTTATGATCCTTTGGGCATGATGAGGGATCATTTAAAATTCAAAAACTTCCACATCTGCCCTCACCTCGAAATTGTAGAACAAAGAAATAACCCCAATGGAAAGGATCTGGAGTGGCATCTAGAAAGGATGAGGACATTGCCTCCATGGCATGAGTTCTATCCTATGGAGGTCAAATTTGACCCTGACCAGTATCCCTTCACGACCCTAGGCTCCATATTCTGGAAGAAAGTGAGGGATGATTTGAAGGAGGTAAAAGGCTGGAGCAAGGAAAAGCTTCGAGAATGGTGGACAATGAGGGTCCATCATCAAAAAACAAACTCCTATGGACTCTTAGCATCGGATAAATACTTCGCAATTCTTTATGACTCCAATGTCGAAACCTGGAAGTCAATATCCTTTGCAAATTTTATTCCCCCAGCTACCCCAAGATCAAGAGAAAGCCCAGGTGGGACCAAGGATGCTTCAGAGGAAGAAAAAGAAGCAAGCATCGAAGAAGCAGAACAACCATTGGAGAGGAAGAAAAGGAAAAGGTAGGAGCAAGTTCAAGTGCCTCCGAGCCACCCAAAGCATCCTCATACAAAGCCTACAAGTACCCCCGCTCGGTCACCTGCATCAGGCCCAGTTGAAGCGAATATTAAGGACATAGGGCCACCAAGTGCTGAGACGGTCCCCGAGATAGACGTCATCGATGTGGAGGAACTCCTCCAACAAGAAAAATACCCCAGAGTAGAATTTGTTGAGGTAGAGAGTATTGAGACCCAAAAGAGCCAAGAACAAACCACGCAAGAAGTTACTACCGTTGCTTTGCCAAGAGGGCATGCAGGTACACATTCTCTTCCCTTCACTTCGATCTCTGATACATCCTCGATAGTCCTAGGTGGAAGTCCACATCAATCTCCCCATCCCCCATAGGGCCAATCCCCCACTTAGAAACTACCCATTGCCAGTCCAATCCTTCATAGCCCCACTCCTCCCAAGTCATCTAACCAAGATAAGCCTATTAAAACCCCTTCGCCTACCCATACCCCTGTTCTGTCAATCCTAGGTCAAGGTGAGGGTAGTGACCCAACACCAAGCCCCAAAAACCACTCTCCCATAGCCCAAAGCATAGTCCTACTTGTCGAAGTCCCTGCCACACTAGTCTTCGAGCCGTCAGGGGAATCTGCCCCTGTTAGCTCTTTATATTTGTTTACACCTTTGGCTAGAGATTCAGATTTCTCTGAAATAGACCTATCTTCAATAAAAGAGCACCCCTTGGCTGAAAAACTACTCCTAGCTCAACAGAATACGGAGAAGATGCTAAAGGAGGCGAGAAAGAAAAGAGGGAAATCTCTGGCTCAAGCTAAAAAATATGTAGTTTTCGACTTGAAGAGCGGGAAGTTGCATAAGGTGAGGAAGGTCCCTAAGGTCCAGAAGCCTCTAGACGAAATAACTCCAGCTGACTATGACTACCATGAGAAGACCAAGGACCTGGAGCATCTAAACATAGATGACGAATCCGCATCCATGCATGTCAAGGTTGAGACTTTCTGAGCACATGCCAACATTGCCAACCAGCGTAGGTTTGAAGTAGAAAATGCCAACATCAAGTTGGAAGAAGAGTTGGCTAGGATTCACTCTGAGCTGGAGGATTCTCAGAAGCAGTGCAAATTGCTCAAAAAGGAAATGCATGCCCTCAAGCAGCAAATTCTACAACTGCAGACTTCAGTCGAACACCAAACACAAATACAGGCCAAAAATGAGCTAAAAGCCAAAGAGCTCGATGGCAAGATCTTGCGGGCCCAACAGCGATTATATGAAAAGGAAAACCTGGAACTGTTTGATAAAGGTAGAATCAAGGTGATCCGCTCTCACCTACTCAAAGGTTTCAGATCTCAGGCCTCCAGTGCACTGTCAATTTTAATTTTTGTCATCGAAGCTCAGCATGCCATCACTAAAGAGGGTTCGTTAGTGGATGAGGTGATCCATAAAATCAAGAGGCGACTCAAGCTTGCCTTTGAGCTCCAAAGCATCAGATACCAAGACCTATAGGTCGCTGCTATGAGTCGAACGGCCAGGGATTGGTCTACTGCCCAAGCCACTATTCACGCTTTCTTCTTCAAGGTGAAAAAAGCACAAAAGGCAAAAGATCTCCTTGATAGATTTGAATAGGAACAACACACATCAATGAGTTATTTCAAAAACCTTTCTTCTTTGGGTTTCTTAAGTTTCACAAACGATGATGGGAACCTTCTCACTAGGGAGGAACTTAAGCCGGTGTGGCTCCATTTTGAAGGTGATGTCTCTGAAATTGATGAGTGGGAAGAGCCAGTCACGGAGGGACAAGTCACTGATTTCATCCTGAGACACTGTAGAATCGCGGCTTGCCTGAATGACCTAGGTGCAAGAATCAAACATGCCGACATAGGGCAGATTGATTGATTCCATGTTCTGGTCAAGGCACTAGAAAGACCGAGAACCATTTTAGAAAGGGGTTTGGGCTCATGTTCACCTAACTATAAAGAAAATTCGTGACCGTCTGGTCCCATCGCCACAGCAGGAGGCCACGACTACAGATGAAGGAGCAGAGGAGGAAGAAGAAGTAGAAGAAGAGGGAGGACAAGAACCAGCGGCAGAGCCACTCCAAGAAGAAGAAGGAGGAGATGGATCGAGAAAAGACTCTGGCCCAATGGATCAAAGTTAAAGGGTCCTCCCACCGAGACGAGCTCGTTGCCCCGCGAGCCGCCAAGAATGTTGAAAATTTCATCACATTTCTTAAGGGGTAGAAAAAAGAAACAAGTTTTGTACAGTAAAGTTTTTTTTTTTTGAAAAGTTGTAGCATTTTGGCTTCCAATGCCACCCCTTTGTATATAAAGTAAAAAAGAAAGAACTTCGCTGCCAAATAAGCTAGAGAAAAGAGCTTCACCAAAGGAAAATAAAATAGCTTTGCATCCGAAGCATTTCCAGCACTACTTCGGGTAAAATTTTTGCGAAGTAGTTTTCATCGAAGAAAATACAAGGGAAAATAATGAAACTACTTCGTGCCTGAAGCATTTCTAGCAGCTACTTCGGGCGAAAGTTGGGCGAAGCGAAATTCAGAAGAAAAGAGAGCTTCGCACCGAAGCATTTTCAACACCGCTTCGGGTGGAGTTTTTTGTGAAGTAGTATCACCGAAGTAGAATACAAGAATAGCAATAAGAAGAACTTTGGGCCCGAAGCTCTTCAAGCAGCTACTTCGGGCAAGATTCCTGCGAAGCCTTGCGCCGAAGAGATATACAAATGAGTCATCCAGAAAACTACTTCGCATCCGAAGTATTTCCATCAGTCACTTCGGCCAGAAAATCAGTGAAGCAAAAATCAAGGAGCATTGAAAGTACTTCGCCAGAAAGTTGCCGAAGTACTCATTTTGGGCCCCTCCATTAGCGAACCATTTTTACTTCGCCAAAAGCTCATTGCGAAGCTTTTGCTTCGGCTAATTTTGTGCAAAGTACTTCCACCCAAAGTAAAGGAATGCAACAATGCTTTGGCCAAAACCTTCCCGAATCACAGTTTTGAAAGAAGATCGTAGCGAAGCATTTCTCCAAGGCATCAACGAAGCAACAAGGACGAAGAAGACCATTTTGTGAAGCAGATATGCTTCGGCATAAACTAACCGCGGAGCAGTTTTGCAAAGTATAATCCAAGGAGGAGCTTTGCTTTGGCCCAGAACCATTGCGAAGCAAAGTGGTGAATGAAAACTTAGCAAAGCGCTTCACGGGCACGCGTTCCAAGTCGAGTATTTTCCCAAGGTGATCAAGTGCATCATAAATGCATTTTTTCGTTCTCGATAAGCTTGCTGCTCATTTTTGGCAATCATAAATGAAGTATCAAGCCATGATGGAGAGCCCAACGAGCATGGCGGCCACTCGAGCACCGCACCCGGAGACCAAGGACGTCTAGACGACTCATCAATGCACCTTTCCATGGTTGTCCTAGTCATAGTCGCCAGTTTTGGTAACAGATTTGAAAGCTCGGTCATGAGAGCCTCAGGGAGCCAAATTCTTAGGGCTCGAGAGTGTACTCTTCTTCACGATGTGATTATGATTCAGAGGCCCTAGTCCTCTATAAAAACCCAGGCATTGTAATGGAAAAGGGGGGAACTATCTACTAGAAAGCTGTTGTAACTTGATGTTCTGCGATTAATACTAAGAGACTTTGAGCTTAGTTCTTCTCTTTTATGCTGCCTTCTATGCTTGATTCTTTTGCCTTTCCTTGTTTGTATATCGAGATGCTGAACCTTGCGTTCGGTGTGTGATCGGGGACTGGGCCCTGAAACTCGTTCTAAAGGATACATAGAAGTTGAAAAGTGTTGTATTGGCTTTCTTTTATGCTGCCTTCTGTGCTTGATTATTTTGTCTTTCTTCATTTTTATATTGGATGCTGAACTCTACGTCTAGTGTACGATCGAGGAAGGTACCCTAAAACTCGCCCAAAGGATACATAGAAAAATCGATATTGCATTCCTTTCGTTTATCCTTGGTGGTACTTGCTGTTATTCAAGTTGCTAGCTAGGCATCCTGCTTCTTGTTCTCTCCCACCTTATATCACCGATTTCTCTAACCCTTATCCCTTTTATCTCTTTCCTGCACTCTTATCTCAAAGCACCCAAGTAGTTTAGTATAGGAGCCGACATTTCTTCGAAGATTGGCATGAGGGACATCTCTTCCCTTCGGCATTTCAATGTTGGTCTAGGTCTAGGGCGCATACATTCACTCAAAATCCTTACCTAGGCAGATTTGATGACCAACAGTTTCCTTAAGTTATACCTCCAATATTGTTGCCACTCTTTGTGGCATGGGTGGCAATATGCTACAACCTTAACTTGATGTTCTATTTTTTTACTCTTCTTTCTTGCTTCCCTCATTTGGTTTGTCCCTTGCTTTTACTTCTTCCTTGATTTATGCTATTGTCTCCTACTAAGATTCTATTTCAAATTATTTTGCTTCTCCTACAATAGCTTCTTGTTTTCCCCCTAATTGCTACTCCTTAAGCTGAGAAATATCTTGTATTGTTATATTTATTTGTACCAAAACTTCATGAACTTATTTTGTACATTAATATTAAAAGTGCCTAATGAATGCAACAAGGATAAATAAGAACAATATTTGCATTATCCATCACAATAGCATAAAGATCTAAATGCAAACATATTTATCTATGGTGAGCTTCAACTACTCAAAAATTTGAACATTCTCACCCTCAAGTTATATGTCTATGAGTTTCTTTTCTTGAACTTGCAACCTCTTAGGAAAGGCATATTATTAAAATTATGTTTATTGCTATGGTTAATAGAAATAATAATATTTTCCTTCTGAATGTTTCCATGAACCTACAAAATAGAATTTTTAACATTGAGTAAATATTTTTGACCACTATTTGGCCTTGACACAAAAGTTGTAGTCATCCTATCTTGCATATTATTATCCTTTTATTTTGATCCCCATTTTCTTAAAAATATAACTTCAAATTCTTCTTGTGTGTGTATATATTCGTGAGTATGCACAAATTTTGAAAACAAAAAAAAAGCTTCCCGTCTCCAGTAATTCAAAACCTTCAATTCCATTCTCTCTCAAAAGAATTTAAAGAAACTTTTGTCCACTTCATCAACCATTCCCTAGCATCAGTATGATTTTATCTAGAGAATTTTGGCAACTCCATGACCTCAACCCAGTTTTTTACCAAAGTAGCTAGCATTTTAAATAATAAAAAATTCTCAAAAAAATGTCTCAAATCTCATATATTCCCTCAAAATAACTAAAAATGAAAATTTTCTTTAAAATAAAACAAACAACAAATGATTTGATTACCTATATTAAGAGAGATGAATTTTTTTCCTTTTTCTTGAATATTTTGTGCAGCCCAAAAACATCAAAAACCCAACTTTCAATAGTTGTACCCCCCTCAATACTTATCATAATTTAACAAGTGAGTATTTGTTTTTGCAGTACTCAAAATAATCTACATGTTGGTACAAAAAGCTTCTAAAAATGATTGTCAAAAAAAAATAATATGAATTTTGTTTCTTTTAAAAAAAATCTCAAGGCCAAAAAATGGCACAAATATCTCAACTTAAAATAGCCATAACTTTCTCAATACTTATCAGAATTTAATAAATCAGTATTCATTTTTATAGTAGTCAACGTGATCTACATATTGGAACAAAAAAATTCTAAAAATGATTGTTGAAAAAAATATGGCCTCTACAAAATGTGATATTTTTTGGGGAAAAATGTGCCCTACCTCTACAAAAACAACTCCACTTTACCAAAATTGCTACTTTGATACCAAATGTTATGAACCCCCTTTCTCATCAACAATAAATCATCCACCCATATGCAAAAATATCAAACATGCATCCACAAAAAAATTCTATAATAACAATCCACACAATAAAATAGAGATTGATAATACCCTTGAGGTAGGTCAACACCATACAATGCTTCTTATTGGAAGGAAGCCACCATAAGATTTCTAGCTCCACAAGCCAAGAATTCTACAAATAGTACTTTATATATCACTTCCTTCTCCACTCCTACCTTTATATAGTCCTCCTTTTCCCTCACCCTAGTAACTTACAATAAAGTAACGTTTACAAAATTTCTAACTCATCATTACTAATAACTCCTAATAAAGTAATGGTTACATCATTACTAATAACTCCTACTTACAATAAAATAATGGTTACATCATAATGAGCCATACCACTTGGCACCCATATTCCTATCCCTAGGTATCTAACAAGAATGTTACCGAGCTCTATGTAAAATTAAAAATTCAATATAAGTGGTTGATCCCATATTACCCACAAGATAGCAGTCATGCCAAAACCTCTAACAAAACTTTAATAATTTTTTTAAAGAATGTTAGAAATACTAGTCAAGATTGGCATTTGCAGCTATAACTTACCTTATGGGTGTATTACACTAGTGTTAGAACTCCAACTGGTTCTACACCCTATCCCTTAGTCTATGGAACTAAGGTCATCTTCCATTTTGAATTACAAGTTTTTCCCCTTCAAATGCTTTTGAAGAACACTTTTGTTGGTGATGAGCATCACCATGCATGCCTTAGCCAATTGAAGTTTCTTGATAAAAATCAGATCCATACCTTAAAGAACCTATGGTTTTATAACCAATGACTTAAGAAAGTAGATGGAAAAATAGTGTGACCTGATTCCTTTGATATAGATAATTTAATTCTTAAGAAAAACTAGAAAAACACTAATTCTAAAGAGGATCTAAAAGGTAAATTCAAACCTAATTGGCTAGATCCACTCATTAGTGATATTTCTACCAGATTCCTACCAGATTTCCAAATATCATTAGCGATATTTTACATCGCTTGCTTGATCACATGTTTGTTAGCCTCAACTACGTGCTACATAACTAAATGCTAATTCACTTGCTTGTGTTCATATATTTTTTGCTTTCTTGCTTGTTGCATATAAAGTTGAGAAGATTCATTGTGACCCAATATGATCCTAGTTAGGATAGATATCATTATAGATTGCATTTTAGTTAGGTAGCTAAGGTAGTGAATCTCTCTAGTGACTCTTTCTAAGTGCACATCTCATCACTTTTTCAACATCTCTACTATCTTACTTGCATAATATTTTTCTATAAATTTTTAGCACTCTATGATGTCTTTGATACTACAAAGAAAATTTATATATTAAATATAAAAATGGTAGTCTAATATAGCAAATTCCTCCCTAAAAATTCCATCTTATCTCTTCTACCATATAACATCTTTAGTCATAGCATTCCCATATATCATCTAGTTCATATTTACACCTACGAAAAGTAGATGACATAATAATTCAATGATTGGCAAGTCCTATAAATCCTAAAACATCCAAGAACATGGAATACTTCTATCAAATAGTTTTCCTCTATGTAGGGATTATTAGGAATTTCAAAGCCATCAATATTTGAATCTTTTCATCAAATATTATCTTCAAACATCATCTCCAAATACTTGATAAATTTGATTCATTCTTATACCCAGAAAGGTAGGGTAGAATCATTCAACGCTTGGCAAGTTTTCAGCATACCCACACACCCAACAAGTAAGGAATTATTCTATCAAACCTTCTAATTTGGTATAAGGTTCTATCAAAAAATTAAGTGATAAACATAATATTATCTTTTATCAAATTCATATTGATACCTAAGATAGATGAATGAAAGTATTACCAATACCCAACAAGTGTTCAACACACCTAATGATATTATATAATTAGGTTAGATATCCTACCTTGGTATAATCATCTATCATAATTATCATACAACTTTCTTCTCCTACTAAATCAAGGCAATATGATGAATTGTAATCACTAACAACCTATATTATCATTTCGTAATCACAAGCATCAAATAAAACTTGTTATGAATCTTCCTAATCATTGATAATCTTAAATACATGATTGATTTTCTACATACGTATAATTATATGTTGCATATATGCATGGTTTGTCTAATGTGTTAAGAATTATGGAACTTCACAATGATTTGATGATGATAACTAGTCAAGTTAGCTCATATGCATTGCACTTACACTAGGTCACTGATGCTAGCGGGTCCCCACCCTTAGGACTTTGGCTTGCTTTGTATACCATTTTTGCTGAAGTATATTACATTATTTGGTACATGCAAATGTACCTCCATGGTACCTTCATGGTATAAATATAAATATGTAATATATTAGGATTTATATCTATAGTTTATATGAGTAATTTATATTTCCCTTTATATAAAAGTGTAATGTGTAGAAAATGCACAAGTGTAATGTGTAGTAAATGCACAAGTGTCATGTAAGGAAGAGTGCAAGTGTATGCACAAGTGTCATGTATATAAGAGTACAAGTGTGTGTACAAGTTTCATGTATGTAAGTGTGCAAATATGTGAAGTGAGGATGTGCATAAGTGTCTTGTATTAGGAGTGAATGTAGAAGAGTAAGACTCATGTAGAAGTGTGCAAGTGTCATAGAGTCAAGTATGTATGTAAGAAGAGAGTGAAGAGTCTAGTATACAAGTGGAAATATGAGAAGTCAAAGGTCAAGAATAGGAAAGGTTGCATCTCCCAAATATGTGAGGAGAGCAATAGACAAGTATTGAAGAGTCATATTACTATGGCTATATTATGGAGATAAAGCTCCATACAATGTAAGGAAAAATGATCTGTAGCAATCACCACATAGCAAGCATTGATAATAAAGCTTGTATACAAATTTTGAGTAATTTTCATATTGTAAGTATTCTTCATGCATGTACATGAATTATTTTGGCCATTTACATTCATATTTGATATTATAAGTGAATGTTATTTTATAATTATATTGTCATGTTTATTTTATATATATATATATATATATATATATATATATATATATATATATATATATATATATATATATATTTGATTGCTCACATATATAATTCTACTCTTGATATTAATATTTCAACCTATAATATTGTGGATTATTTATTTTGGGACCTATGATATTTTGAGATAGTTAAGATTAAAATCCAACAATGGTATTAGAGTTGCCATAATATTAGAGTCTATCCAATTTAAAAGTAGTGAAGACTTGGACTCTATTTTAAAAGTCTAATTGAGTAGATATTGAGGGGACAAGGATAAGTCACCCTAATTTGGATGCTAGGATCTTTCCACTTGGTTGAAGAAAAACCATTGAAGACTAGGACTCAACTAAAATTGATTAAGGGCCAAATCAAAAGAAAATTAATGTTCAAGGACATTCAAAGTTACCCTGATAATATTTTGGATTCTCTAAAAAATAGGAGAATCATATTGTTCTTAGGTGTGACCTAAGACATCAAAGATAGATTACAGAGATTGAGAAGCATCATATATTCTAGGTATAGAGAGGCATATAAGATTCTAGAGATTCAAAATAAATATAAGCTTCCATATATAAGAGTTGTACTAAGAAGTAAAAAGAAGTATCCAAAGATAAGGATAGATAGAGGTATATAGAAGTTCTAGTTATCCAAAAAAATAGAAGCATTAGGGTGACAATAGCAATATCAGTACTAGCCTTGACTTATTTTTTAAGAATAGTTTTTTAAATAAGTCTTATTCTACAATAGAGAATAGTGCTACAAGAGTGTAGTCTAAAGATGCATTAAGGTATAGTGGAGATATCATCCACCATATAAGTTGTGTGGCCAACATCTAAGCAACCAATATAATTGAGAGGTCATCATTCATGTGGTCTATACATAGAAGTTTGAATAGTAGTCTAAGTGGCATGCATGGGGAAGACTAAACGACCAACACTAGGGAGATAAAGTTGTCAACTAAGGAAACTAAGAAGCATACCATTAAAGATCAACACTGGAACAAAAGAGCATTATCCAGAGGAGACAAATATTGTAATAAGAGAGTAAAGCTACACTGTAATAGAAGCAACACTATCCAAAAATAGGAAAAATATTATCCAATGAAAAGCAACATTGTCATAGAAGGACATTGTCCAAGAATAGAAGAAAAAATTCTAGAGTAAAGATACTTTGTAGTAGAAGGGCACTATCTAGAGTTGATCAAAATCCAATAGAGTTTGAGCATGTTCCAACATGCCATAGAAGTTAGAGCGCATTCCCATCATGCTATCCTACATCAATAAAAGTTAGAGTAGATTTTCATCATGCCATATGGAAACTAGAGCACATTCTCATCATGCCATCTAGAAATAGGCACTAAGCATGCCATCCAACCAAATAAAATTATGAATGCACTAAGTGTGTAGTCCAGTCACTAGAAATTATGAATGCATTAAGCCATAAGATATAGTGAATGTACTAAGTTGAAGGAGATTTTGATTGCACTATGCAAGCTATGTAGCAGAAGGAGACCAAAAATATTTGAGCATCCAGCAAGAGGTAACCCTAGGATGCCATACAACTAAAGAGAATCTAGCCTGAATTATGGAATATTGACTTCCATGCTTGGGAAATTCAAACGCCCAAACGAGGTTAAGCATTGCAATCAGGATTGAGCATAGAAGGTGGAGTTAATAGAGGTAATGTCTATATGTTACTAATTATAAGCATTACCATTGGATTTAAAAACATTTCAAAGGAAAGGTACATTAAATTACCTTTCATCCTTTATTGCTTAGAGGGAAAGCAAGTTATTTAAATTTGAAAAATTATTGAGTTGGGAGTTATAAGGTTTTCTACCTTAATAATTTTTTTGAAGTTTATTTATTTCAAGAGTTTATTTTTTGAAAATATTTAAAGTTATTTAAGGTTTGGAGTGAAAAGGATTTCTACTAAGAATACATTTTATAAAGTTTGAAGTTCTCAGATTTGAAGATTAAAAAATTTAAGATTTGAGTTTTGAAAGTAATGGAGTTAAAAGGTTTGAAGAATTAAGTTTTAAGGTTTTAGATTTTTGAAATTTGAAGAAATTTGCTTTGAGGCAATTTAAAGTTACTTGAAGTTTTTTGAAGATTTTGAAATTTAGAGAAAATTTTGAAATTTTAAAAATTGCAAATTTAATTTAGTACAGAGTTAAAAATATTTCTACATCAAAAGTTTAGAAATTTTAAAATTTGCAAATTTCATATTGGAGTGCATATTAATTTTGGAAGATATAAGGATTTCCACTTGAAAGGAATTGAGTCATTGAACTGTATATCATGGAAGAATTTATTAGAAACACATTCAATGAAGATAGTGAAGAAATGGTGAATAATTTAAAGTTTTATTCTCAAAACTTAATGAATGATTTTAATGGAAAGAAGCAAATATCAAATGGTTTAAAATAAAAATTATGTTTATTTCTCAAGGATGCAAAAGATGAAAATTTCACAATACTCATAAGTTATCTTCATGAAAAACCTTTTAGAACATGGTGGAATTCACAAAACACCATTATATTTTCCTCATAAGAATGCTTAATGATGTATTTATCACTACTTACCTTTGAGATATTTCAAGGAAAAATACAAGAGAAGAAGAATGTAAATTATGATTCATATAACTTGAATGAAGCCTATGTTAGCTTCAATTAGGAATCATTGAAATCCAAAATGTATTATTGTGATGATTTACTAACTCATTTTTTAGAAAGCATACCATCAAGTACATCACAACTAAATATGAAGAAAAAAAGCAAAGAAGAAGAATAGAGGAAAACACAAAAGGAAGGATAATAGAAGACATGAATCAAAATCCAAAGAAGGATCATATACTGAAGATTCATATAAAGGCCTAAAGGAAGTAGATTGAAGCAATAATACGAAGACAAATCTCAAATAGAGGTTCATGCTCAATGCAAGGTCACATGAAGATTGAAGATGAAAATCAAAATTGAAGACTAAATTATTCAATAACCAAATAATGTAATACAAGGGGGTGTTGAAGAATATTACATTATCTAGTACATGCAAATGTACCCCCATGGTACCTTCATGGTACAAATGTAAATATGTAATATATTAGGGTTTGTGTCTATATTTTAGATGAGTGATTTATATTTCCCCTTTATGTAAGATTTCAATATGCAAGAAATGCACAAGTGTCGTGTAATTAAGTGCACAAGTGTTATGTATGTAAGTGTTCAAATCTATAAAGTGATGATGTGTACAAGTGTCTTGTATTAGGAGTGCATGTAGGAGAGTGAGAGTCATGTAGAAGTGTGCAAGTGTCATAGAGTCAATTATGCATGTAAGAAGAGAGTAAATGAGTCTAGTATACAAGTGGCAAGATGAGAAGCCATAGATCAAGAATAGGAAAGGTTTCATCTCCCAGATATGTGAGGAGAGGAACAAATAAGTATTGAAGAGTCACATTACTATGGCTATATTATGGAGACAAAGCTCCATACAATGTAAGGGAAAACGGTTTGTAGCGATCACCACATAGCAAGCATTGATAATAAAACTTGTATATATATTTTGAGCAATTTTAATATTGTAAGTATTCTTCATGCATGTACATGAATGATTTTGGCCATTTACATTCATATTTGATATTATAAGTGAATGTTATTTTATTATTATATTGGCCTGGATATATATTTGATTTCTCACATATATAATTCTACTCTTGGTATTGATATTTCAACCTATAATATTGTTGGCTTATTTATATTGGGACCTGTGATATTTTGAGATAGTTAAGCTTAAAAGCCAATAATTTTTCTTTCTTTGTCGAGATGCAACAATTAATTTTATATTAGAAAACGTGTGCTAGTGAACTTTGTTTTTGCATTGTTTTCTTGTGATGCATATCCCATGCTTTTTTGAGGAAGGTACGATTAGAGTTATTCCTTGATTAATGGATTTTATACATAAGATACATGATGTCAAAATAACTGACAAGGAATAAACCTAATCATATTCTTTCCCCAAAAGGTATTTATTATTTGTTACTTGTATTTATCTCATAAATAAACATTCTTCTTAGTTATATCATACACATCATTTCATTTTTACAATTGATATTGTTGTCATGGTTGCATGCTTTCATGATTATATGATTGCTTGATGCATTTAGAAATCAGAGGATTTTGTAATGATACGATGATGACAACCAGTCAAGATAGCATATACTTGCATTGCATTTGCACTAATTCTTTAATGCTAGTGAATTACTACCCTTAGGATCATATATGTTCTATGTTCGATCAATTTTATTGTGCATGATCTATTTTTTTGTACTCTTACATGATAGAGTAATATATATCGATTAACATCATTGGCTTTATCACCTACAACTTTTAAAAGACTAGCATAACCTTTTGATATGTATCATAAAGCTTAGGAACAATGGGGTGCTATTTGTCAAGCTATTATTGGTGGATAAATCATGGTTTATATCACTTCTATTCTACTTGATTTCCTCAAGCACTCTTTTCATGATAATAAAATGTTTTCCAAAACAATGCAACATTTTCATACTTGTATCGCTCCAAATTTTTCGCATCCCTACCTTCAGGCTATAGGATCCGCGCCCGGAAGGAGGATGGGAAAAGGATGATGCGGTACCTCGGACGAGAGGACTTTGCGAAGGTCCCGCCTCTCAAGGGAGGTGTATTTTGGTGATTTTTCGATGGATGGTGGGTTCACCAGGAAACATTTAATGGCAGCTTCCATGCCTAGGTTTTTGGAATGTGTTTAATGAGTTCGTTTTAACCTTAAACATTCATCCTAGGTTTGGCCGAATGAAACTAAATTAAACTATATGAAAATGCAAGTTCCATGAATACAGAGACAGATTTGAAAGCAAAAAATAGAGAATTTTACGGAATGCCAATGAAAAATACCCGATCCGGATGTCCGAAGAAGATTTCGACGTTTGAAGCAGTCTGGATCATCGAGGATTCTACAGAATCGCCTGCAATCTGACAGGATCGTCTGCAATTTGATAGAATCGTCTGAGACTGACAGATTCGTCCGAGATCTGACGAATTCGTCAGACGAATTCGTCAGAGACCTGCAAGACAGAAAATAGATGCAAAATACAAGAAATTCTATTGTGCTAACAGAGGCAAATTACACCAAATAGCAATATGAATACTGAACAATATTTAAGAACAGAAATTAATGCAAATTACTGTACTTTAATGGCAAATCATGAACTTAACATGCATTCTAAGCTAAATGGGTGAACACCAAATGCAAAATAGCATAAACACTAAATAAATAGTCTAATTTGCGAGAATAAAAAGACGGAGAAAGAGTTAAGAAGAGCAAACTTCAGGCACTGATTGCCTCGATGTAGACTGCAGTCGAGATCGTCTCGCATCAGTACGAAATCGCCTCGAATTCGACAGGATCGCCTCCGATTTGAACAGGTTCGTCGACGACGATGGGTGCTCGGCTCGGCTGAAAACCAGTGATGTACCTGCAACAAAATGGCTATGGGACTAGTGCAAAAGCAAAATTAGGATGTGTTGACGCAGAGGGAATCAGTTTGCAGATAAATTCAGCCAGGGGTTGGGGAGGGAAAATCCTAGAAGTTAAATAGGCTTAGGGGGAGTTGTTGGGAGGTTGGAGATCATCCCAATTTGGGAGATCTCCAACGGGGGAGGGTCCCAACGGTGCAGACACGCTTCTGCCCGGATTGGAGACCCGTTGGAATAGATTCCAACTATGCAAATTTAGTTTTGCGACAAGATCGTCTGGACGTCCTAGTCCAGACGAAATCGTCAAATCTGGGGCGATATCGTCTGATCGGCGACGATATCGTCAAACGGTCAAAACAACCTCTAAAATTGGCGCGAAAAAGGGGGAAACGGAATACCCGACGGTTAACGGGCGGTTTGGGAGGTTAAATTTGATTTTTAAATTATTTACTAAGGTGAATGTAATTATTATAATTTTAATCGCGCCAATTTTAGGGTGCTACATTTTGCCCCCTCTTTAGCGAATTTTTCGAAGAAAATGCGTTAAAGATGAGTTCTTCTCGATCTACGAGAAAGCAAAAAATTATACCCATTTTTAGGCGACGATTCTTGGTCGAATCGTACGACAGCTTACTATGGTGCCCCCTCCGTGTTTTTACCCAAATCGAACGTTTGAGGTAAAAACGCGAAAAAGCAAAAAATTATTGTTGAATAAAATTAAGAAAAATAGATGAGCTATTTTTGATCATATGACTTGTCTTATGTGATGCTTATGATGTTTTTATGTTTGATTGATTGATTTCATGTGATTATGTCGGTGGATATATTATAATTGGAATGTCATGCTTGTAATATTTGAAATGAAATAATCTGATGTAACAAATTGGTTGTTTGTAATGAAATGTGATAAAAATAAAAATAAAAAGAGACTTCTAACAATAATTTCAAAGGACATTGTCGCTATTATAGACCATTTCATGGAGTCGCTGCTCACTCGGTCGTCAAGCTAATCCCAGTATAGAAATATTGCAAAAAGTAAAAGAGTGCTTAAGAGACTGTCTTAAGACTTTGGTGCAATGATGAAAAATGATGGTGATGATAATGATTTGTTTTCAGATTTTCATGAAAAATATTTGTACATGAAATAATGTTAAAAATGATTTTTGCTAGGCATAAATTCCTAAGTGTGATAAAATTTTTGGATAATTCCCTAGGAATTATACCATCATTGCAAAATTTAAAGGTTGACATAATGATATGAAAATGTGTTTGCTGTTGAAAAGCATAATTTGTGTAACATAATTAATTTAAGTCATATGGTTTTCATGATTTTTAAGAAATGGGGAATAAAAATTGTTACAATGGTTTGCGCTAGGCATAGAATATGTAGGTATAGACTTATACCGTCATCGCGAAAATCCAAAAAAGGTTATTTTTATTGCATGATTGATGTTTGATGAACAGGAAATATGAAAATGAGGACTTGCGCTAGGCATACAATTCCAATTTTGGTTGTGGAACTATACCATCGTCGCGAAAGTCGACACGATATACATGATATGTTTTTGAAAGAAATTTTTGATTTTTCTATGATATAGTTGTCTTTGTGTAAACAACTGTACTTGATTTATTCCCAAACAAGTTGCAAAAATAATATTTCAAAGTACTTTGAAGACAAAAGTTAGATTTATAAGGAATCCCATGTGCATATGTGAATTCATTTCCGATCTTGATTTATCATAATGATAGACAAAATCTCTCAAATACAAATGTGTGTGCAATTGCATTGTTCATTTACCAGATTTGAGCAAGATACTATGATACAAGTGATTTGAAGAAACCAAATAAGTGTTCATTAACCATGATGTAGATGCATATAACCATATTAGACCACTATGTAGATCGGATTATCAAGAGCTAGCTAATCCATAAGCAGACATAGGTCCGTACAAAAGAAGGTCGCTAATGTGACAGACATATCGCCACGCTAGGAGTTACCCAAGGCCAAGCGGGTTGGGCACAAACCACCTGTTATGGGGCTTACCTCACAGTTTTCGAATAATTGAGAATTCCAGGGATTCAAGCTCATCAACCCTTCTTTTCTTTTCAAAGGGTAGGGAAAGGGATTTTATTGCTTTCTTGCTTTCTTTTGAACTTTGCATATTTTTCTTTTGTATTTCTTTTGCTTGATAATGCTTGGAACATTGCTATAATGATATAAAAGAACATTTTTCTTTTCTCTTTTTTCTTGAATTTTTCTTTTTCTTTTTCTTTTTCTTTGCTAGGGATACTTGCTCAGATTAGCTGTAGAGCAAGGGATTTTTATTCTGGGTAGGGGTGAGCTTGTCCTTTTGCCAATTCTCAAAGATTCTAGACCATGTGCATGATAGGATAGCAGGGGAAACTTTTCACTCAAGAAATCAGTTCTACTATGTAGCAAAACATGGAAATTACAAATATAATCATTTTATTGTGAAAAGATGTGCTTGGTTTAAGTAAATAACAAGATCAATTCTCTGTGCTCAAACTTTATTTAATTGAATTTTGTGAACTTTGATATAAGAGAGATTAGTAATCATGCCAGATAAAATCAAGATATTTATTGTTGTGAGTGTGCTAGTGAGGGATGCCAAATAAATGCTAATTTATCCAAAATAAGTTGAAACATATAACTGCAATAATTGTAAGAAAATATATATAAACACTTTTGAGAAGTTTTGAGAATGTTGACTCTCTCTTTCTTCTGTATATTGTTTTGGTTTCGAAAGAGTCAAGCATATAGCTGTTTTTAGATTTTTATTTTGATTTTAGTTTTTGAGCAAACAATTTAACAAGTGCTTTAAATAAATGCAATAGATAGTTTTTGAAGATTTTTGGAGATTTATGAATGTTTTTGGGTGTTTTTGAATAAATTGAAAGAAATACAAGATAGTAATTTTGAACAAATATATACATGGATGAAATGACCAAATTTATGCATAGTAACGTTTAAGATGCAAAATATTCATGGGTTCTTTAAGTTCTTTACCATCTAAGGTAGATAATTTATATGCTCCTGATTCAAATTTAGCAGTAATGATGTATGGTCCGAGCCAGTTGGGCTCAAATTTACCTTTAAGGTCCTTAGTTGCATTAGTATTTTTTTGAAGATTTTGAGGATTTTGATTTTTTTTGTATTTTGATTTTAATTTATGAATTGAAATTGGTGGTATATACAAGATGATCTATATACACTATACAAGGTTATTTGAGTATAGCATGTCTAAGGTTGCTTCAAAATCAAAGGAGGTTTTGAAGGATAATCTGGTTGAGGTGAAGGTAAGAACAAAAGGTGATGAATAAAAGGTAGTGATAACAAAAGCTTTGTTATAATGTAGAATAATGTAGAAAAAGATTTGACTTTTATATGTGTAAAATTGATCATGTTACAAAATAAAATGTCAGAAGGATAAGAAAGTTCTTCATTCTTATTATTATATTCCAAGTCTTGATAAGATGGAGAAAGTATATGTGAAAGATATGCATGGATGTTATTTGGTAAACAAGGATGATCATATATGGATGAAGAAAAGTGATGGATAGAAGATAATTGTGATAATAGAGAATGTATAGAACTTGATGTTTCAATCGTTAAATATTCTTCAAATGGTTTTGGGTCACCATGTATGGTAACAATTTTATTTGCAATTTCAAACTTCAAACATTGGTGAAGAGTGGAAGGGAAAACCCTCATCGTATGAATCCAAGGACTTCGGAGAAGTAGGTTGTAAGGTGAAGGACAATATCCTACATAGAATAAAATATCCAGGATCTTGGATCCAATATTAAGGGGAAGAATTATAGTACCTTGAGCTTCTTGAATTTCATTGTTAAAAGATTTTATAATAACATTTGATTCATTAAGATCTTCTTCCTTTGTTTTGAGTTTTTGGAATAATTGATAAGTGCATAAATTAAGAGAGGAGTCATTATCTACCATGATAGTTCTAACAAGTGTTTCTTTACTAGATCCGATAATGTAAAGATAGGAGTCTTCTTGTGGAGTAGAGGAAGGAATATCCTCATCATAGAATGAAATATGGTTAACCTCAAGAGGGTTTACACCATTAATTATGTTCTTAGAGAAAATATGATGAGGAACAAATTGTTGGCTAGGTATTTTGAACAAAATTTCCTTGTGATAAATTTGTAATACTTCTAAAAGGGATATCTTTGCTTGAGGATTAATCACTTGTTGTTGGTTATCAAAGTGGATTTCAGATTGAGATTTTGATTCTAAAGATGAGCTTTCTATGCTTACATTCCATTTTGGATCATTCTCTAGAGCCAAAGATAGTTTTGAAGGTTGGTCAAATGAGGAATCCATATCTTGAATATCGGATTGAGTTGATTGAACTTGAGGTTGCTCATTTGTAGTTTTTGTTACAATATTAATAATATCATCATGATGGGACACATTAACATGCAATATTTGATTGGTTTCTTGTTGTTGATAATTGAATAGGGGTTCTTGGGAGATCCCCATGTCTTGATTGATTATTGGTATTTGTTGTGTAGGAGTTTGATTGTTTACTGGAGATTTATAATCAGTTGTAGATTGTAATTCCTTTATATTAAAAAGACCCTTATCAATCAAATCTTGAATTGCACATCTTAAATCTTTACAATTTTGTGTCATATGTCCATCTACTCTATGATATTCACAATGTAGCTCAGGTTTAAACCAATCTGATGTGGTATCAGATTGTCTTATGGAAGGGAGTTCAATCTTATTTGTGTCAAGTAAATACTTGAGAATTATATCCATTGGTTGATTGAGCTTAGTAAATTTACGTGATGAAGGTTTTTGAGAGGTTTTTGATAAATGCCTTAGGAATTTTGTCATAAAAGGACCTAATGGTTTCTCACCTCTACTTTCTTTATTATGGGTAGAATGATGATAGGAAGATTGCGATGTAGGAGGTGAGTGCATGGTAGAATTGGAAGAATAAGTATTTTCTTGTTGAAATGGATGTGTTGTATTGAAAGAAGAGTATTGAAAAGGTGGTGGAGGATTATATGTGGATTGATAGACATAATATGGATATATGGGAGAATAGATAATATCGTTATGAAGAGGATTGGCAAAGGGATTGTTTTGTTGAGTTATGGATGAAAAATGAGAGAAGTGTGATGGAGGTGGTGTTGAATAGGGATAAGGTTGATCATAATCAACAAATGTATTTGGCTGAATTCTTCCAACATTACTGATGGGCTCATATTGATTTGAGTAAAAACTCATGGTTTCTTTAGTACTTCTAAAAGTAATATTTAGCATCTACTATTTAGAATTGAATCTAAAACATACAAACTTGAAATGTATGATTTTGTTTTTTGTTTTTCTTGTATACATATATATATATTTTTTTTGTTTTTGTTTTCAAAAGGTTATGATGCATTCACGTCGGGTTCACCAAAATGTATCGCTCCAAATTTTTCGCATCCCTACCTTCAGGCTATAGGATCCGCGCCCGGAAGGAGGATGGGAAAAGGATGATGCGGTACCTCGGACGAGAGGACTTTGCGAAGGTCCCGCCTCTCAAGGGAGGTGTATTTTGGTGATTTTTCGACGGATGGTGGGTTCACCAGGAAACATTTAATGGCAGTTTCCACGCCTAGGTTTTTGGAATGTGTTTAATGAGTTCGTTTTAACCTTAAACATTCATCCTAGGTTTGGCCGAATGAAACTAAATTAAACTATATGAAAATGCAAGTTCCATGAATACAAGCAGACAGATTTGAAAGCAGAAAACAGAGAATTTTACAGAATGCCAATGAAAAATACCTGATCCGGATGTCTGAAGAAGATTCTGACGTTTGAAGCAGTCTGGATCGTCGAGGATTCTACAGAATCGCCTGCAATCTGACAGGATCGTCTGCAATTTGACAGAATCGTCTGAGACTGACAGATTCGTCCGAGATCTGACGAATTCATTAGACGAATTCGTCAGAGACCTGCAAGACAGAAAATAGATGCAAAATACAAGAAATTCTATTGTGCTAACAGAGGCAAATTACACCAAATAGCAATATGAATACTGAACAATATTTAAGAACATAAATTAATGCAAATTACTCGTACTTTAATGGCAAATCATGAACTTAACATGCATTCTAAGCTAAATGGGTGAACACCAAATGCAAAATAGCATAAACACTAAATAAATAGTCTAATTTGTAGAATAAAAAGACGGAGAAAGAGTTAAGAAGAGCAAACTTCAGGCACTGATTGCCTCGATGTAGATTGCAGTCGAGATCGTCTCGCATCAGTACGAAATCGCCTCGAATTCGACAGGATCGCCTCCGATTTGAACAGGTTCGTCGACGACGATGGGTGCTGGCTCCGGCTGAAAACCAGTGATGTACCTACAACAAAATGGCTATGGGACTAGTGCAAAAGCAAAATTAGGATGTGTTGACGCAGAGGGAATCAGTTTGCAGATAAATTCAGCCAGGGGTTGGGGAGGGAAAATCCTAGAAGTTAAATAGGCTTAGGGGGAGTTGTTGGGAGGTTGGAGATCATCCCAATTTGGGAGATCTCCAACGGGGGAGGGTCCCAACGGCGTAGACACGCTTCTGCCCGGATTGGAGACCCGTTGGAACAGATTCCAACTATGCAAATTTAGTTTTGCGACAAGATCGTCTGGACGTCCTAGTCCAGACGAAATCGTCAAATCTGGGGCGATATCGTCTGATCGGCGACGATATCGTCAAACGGTCAAAACAACCTCTAAAATTGGCACGAAAAAGGGGGAAACGGAATACCCGACGGTTAACGGGCGGTTTGGGAGGTTAAATTTGATTTTTAAATTATTTACTAAGGTGAATGTAATTATTATAATTTTAACTGCGCCAATTTTAGGGTGCTACAATACTCACAAAAAGAGTTTACATGAGATAAAATTAGATAGAAATTCATTGGGATGCAATAAAGAACCCAAATTATGCATATAATTTTGTGCATTGGGTCTCAAACACTAGCAACAATTTCCTGGAATGCATATTGGCTTCTATGTTTTCATATTTACATTTGACTATCTGTGTTAAGGATCAATCTATGCATGCATTGGTATTCATATTTTGATAGTAATCACTAGGATTATTTTTAACCATTGACTAGTGTATGATGGACATGTGCTTATCATCAGTTAGAATTAGTCCATAGTTCTCAAAGGAAATAAACTTGCATACTTATCTTTTTGACATAAAATACTGATCAATCCTATTCTTCTAAAAACTATAAATGTGTCAGATTAAAAATATCCTATGACATCAATATCACTGATAGAAAGGTCTACTATAAAGCTATTAATCATAAATATAATTTGAATAAGCCCCACAACTAGAGGTATTAAATGTAATTAAATAAATAAAGGACATAAACTATCCAAACACATCAATACAAACATAGATTGTCCAAACACATCAATATAAATATAAATTGTCCAACACAACAATATGGACATAGAATATCTAACACAATAATTCAATAAAGGAAATACACTATCTAATGCAACAATACAAACATAGACTATCCAACACAACAATATAGACATAAACTATCCAATATAACAATCAACATAGACATAAATTGTCCAACATAGCAAAGTAATAAGGACATTAGTTTTTCAATACTATAACAAAACATAGGACATATATTGTCCAAAAATTAAAGAGTACCATAGCATCGTATATATGACCATTGATTATCCCTAGCATTGTATGATATATGGACAATAATTATCCTTAGTATTTTATTATATATGGGCATAGATTATCCAAAGCATCAAAAGGCATTAACTGCCTAAAAACAATAGCTTGTCTAAGCACTTGTCCATTAATTGGGATAGAAGAACCATTTCTTAAGAGAAAATAAAACTCATAAGGATATAAATTATCCAAATGACATGGACTACCTAAAAATACAATCAGTTGTAGTCACCTAAATATTTGTTTATTAATCATGCTACCAGGCCACCGCCTAAGGGATAACAACATGACATATAAAATAAACATCATTTTTTAAGCACTTTTAAATAAGTCATGCAAAATGATCCTATTTAATGAGCACATTGTTGCACCTTTTAAGTACCTTGGTTAGCAAGGGCAATAAAATTAAATAAATATAGATGCATGTAGTAACTTTATATTTTGCAAATGAAATAATTTTACAAAAATATATTATCCTCTTCTTAACCTTATGAAAACCATCCTGAGGGTATTCATAAACATATCCTAACATGATACATAACTCTAATTACATAATTGAATTGTTTCTAAATTTTAATCAATTTATTTCAATTCTTAATTTTTGACATTAACAAGACAAACCTAAATTTTTTAAAACAAGCTCAAAATTGTCTATATCTTCCAAATCAACTTAACCTCTTTATCAACCTACATTCACCTAATCACACCCATATTTTGCATTATTGCTTTGCAGAAATTTATTTTGAAATTATGCCAAATTTCCATCAACGTTTTGACACTTGGATTTTTCAAATCAAATTAATTTGTCAAAATTTATGAATCAAAACTAAAATCAAATTTGTACTCACATATGTCTATCACATCTATCACACAACATCTATGTTAAACTACAATTAACATTTTAGTAGTCATAAAATTAGTGCAAGTTTTCATATCAAATCAAATAAACACACAATGTTAACACAACAATAAATCAATAAATAATGGATACATATATATCATCCATCATATCTTAGTTTGGTATACCATAATCAATAAAAATAGTGTATTTAGACTCAAGTCAAATGATTCAAGAACCTAATTTAGAATCAATGCCCTATACCACATGACTACAAACACATCAAAATCCTAAAAACTCAATCTAAGTCTTTAACCCTCCTTTAGCTAGTCGAGAAGGGAACTGCACAGGATGTTGAGAAGACCTTGTCACTGACTAATACAGGAAAATCCAGTGGTGTAAGAGTGATATTGCATCATATAAAATTTGTAATATTTTTAGTTTTATGTTCTAAGTGTGTTTATTTGTTAGGGGATGGAAAAATAGACCTAACGGTGAAAGAATCACCCCAATATCCTGAGCGGTTTGGGAGATATGCCAAAACTAGTAAAAATCCTAGTGAAAACCCTGCCAAAACTAGTAAAAATTCTACTAGTAAAACTTGGAGGTCAATTTTGAAGGCCTTAGAGGCCTTTTTAAGGTCTGAAATATGGTGATATTATGTCTACACACAATAAAAGCAGTAAAACCCCTTGAGAGCTTTCCGAAAACATGCACCAATAGTCGTTTCGAGCAACGAGCGATGAGTTATGACCTCAAGAAGTTTACCCCTAAAATTCAAATTTGAAATAGATGGTTCTAGGCGGGAAAAGAGAAAACAGGGTCAAAAGGGGGGAATTTTGAATTTTTAATCAGTTAGTCTCTATAAGATATATTTTCAGAATAGTAATACAAGGAAATTTTTGGCTCATTGGCATTGACTCTGCTTTCTATGGATTGTTTGTGTTTCTATTTAATGCAACTCTGCTTCAAGTAGTATCAGAGCTAGAGTTACCAAGTATGTAGATAGATTTTTTAACATGAGGTAGTTTGCACCAGGACTTGTGGTTGGGGTTTAGAGAAACATGAGTAGAATTCCTCCACAAAGAAACTGTGGTGGTGAGAGAATTGATATGGTACCAGAAGAAGATTTTAGGGCTTTGCAGAGGTAAGTTCAAGATCTGCAAGAGGAGCTGCATAGAGGGTTTGAGCTAAGCATATAATATGGGAGTGAAGATGAAGCTCAGGAAGAAGAGGCCTAGTTGAGGAATAAAAAGAAGCAGTAGATCCTATGCAAGCTAGGTTATATAGAGCCATATCCCAGATTGGGAAGAGATTGAAGATGGAATTTTCAACGTATTCTAGAAATCTTAACCTAGAAGATTTGATCGACTGGATCAATGATATGGAAGAATATTTTGAGTATAAGGAGGTTGAAGATCCTGAGAGGGTTAATTTTTCTAAGACCAAGCTAAAGGGTCATGCTAGAATCTGGTGGAAGGGAGTGTAGTTAGACAAAAATAAAAGAGGGAAAGAAAGGATAACAAGGTGGGAGTGGATGGAAAATTTGAAGAGACAATTCATTCTAGTTGATTACAAGTTGGATACACTAAAGAAAATGCAGGGTTTGAGGTAGTCAAGCAAGTCTGTCAAATAATACACAAAGGATTTCTATAAGATTTTAATAAGAACAAGCCATTCTGAGGCCAACAAGGAGAAGGTAACCCATTATATAAATGGGTTGAGAGCAAGTATTCAAGAGGATCTAAGTCTGGTCAGGATGACCACCATAGAAGATGCTTACTAGTTTGTCTTGAAGTAGAAGAGAAGTTGAACAAGAGGTTTGAAAGCAAACAAGGAGGAAGAGATTATGGTGGAAGAACTAGTAGGAGAACAAATGGAGGACGAACTGAGGATCAAAAGAAGACTGAGGAAACAAGCAACAATCAAGACCAGAAGGGAAGAATACTTATCACCCCCATGAGCAGAATAATGGCTACCAAAGAGGAAGAGGAAGGTCTGGATGAGGGCCTAGAAGAGGAGGATTTCATGGAACCTATTTCCAGTGTGGGTAAGAAGGGCATCGAGCATACGAGTGTCCATAACACCAAGAGAGGACTAATAAGAGGCCTTAGGGTAATTCTTGAGTGTTTTTGTAGATGAAGGTGTTGAATCTGAGCACTATGAAGAAGTAGAAATGGGAGAAGTTCTGGTCACAAGGAGAGCCTTACTGAATGAGGAGAAAGATCTAGATTAGAGGAAGAGTCTATTCTGTGCAAGGTGTAAATGTGCAGGTAAGGTGTGTAATATTATCATTGATAATGGTAGCACTGATTACCAAGTTACAGTTAGAGAGAAGGAGGCACCTGCATCCATATCATATTGTGTGGTTGCAGAAGGACCATAGGGCTTTGGTTAGTGAGCAGTGTTTAGTAAAATTCAATATTGAAAGTTACTGTGATGAGGTCCTATATGACATACTACCTATGGATGCTTGTCATTTTTTGTTGGAAATTCCATGGTAGTTTGATCAGTGTGCAATACATGATGGGCATGCCAACACTTACTCCTTAACAAAATATGGATTGCACCATAATTTGAAGCCCCTGAAGGAGGTGGATGAAAAGGTATGTAGCAGTGCCAAAATCTATTTAGTTGATGGTAGAAAGTTTTTGTATGGTCTGAGGCATGATCATATGTGCTATGCAATAATCACTAGATTTATGAAAGAACAATACAAAGATATCCTAGTAGAAGTCTCAAGTCTGTTAGAAGAATTCCCATATATTATATTAGATAATGTACCTGAGGGTTTACCACCAGTGAGGAAGATCAATCACCACATAGACTTGGTACCGAGAGCTAGTTTACCCAATAAGGCAACCCATAGAATGACTCCTATAGAAATTGAGGAGCTAAATAGACAAGTCCAAGAGCTACAAATAAAGGACTGATTTGGGATAGCTTAAGTCCCTATGCAGTACCTACAGTACTAGCACCAAAGAAATATGGGTAGTGGAGAATGTGTATAGACTCTTGAGCTATTAACAAGATCACCATCAAATATAGATTTCCATTGCTAAGGATGGATGGCATAATGGAATATTTGAATGGATCCAAGTACTTCACCAAGATTGACCTAAAGAGTGGGTACCATCAGATTCGTATCAAAGAAGGATATGAGTGGAAGACAACCTTCAAGACCAGATAGGGTTTGTATGAGTGGTTGGTCATACCCCTTGGGCTAACCAATGCACCAAGAACATTCATGAGGATTATGAATGAGGTATTGAAGGAGTTTTTAGGAAAATTTGTCATTGTCTATTTGGATGATTTTTTAATTTTAGTAAGACTTTGGAGGAGCACCTGCTGCATGTTCAACGAGTTTTTGAGAAGCTCAAGGAGGAGCAGTTGCTGATTAACTTGAAGAAGTATAGTTTTGTGAAGGAGTTGGTGTATCTAGGATTTGTTATCTCAATTGAAGGTCTCAAAATAGACCCAAAAAATGTGAGGCCTATCATTGAATGACCTACCCCAAGGATCATTACAGAGGTAAGATCATTTCATGGTCTAGCTAGTTTTTACAAAAAATTTATTAGAAATTTTAGCAGTATTTGTGCACCCCTAATGAAGATAATGAAAGGGGATAAGAAGGAGTTTAAGTGGACTATAGGAGTGAATAGGTGTTTTGATATGTTGAAGAAGAAATTCATAGAGCAACCTTTTTTGGAACTTCTAGATTTTAATAAGGTATTTCAGGTAGATTGTGATGCTAGTGGTAGTGCCATAGGAGTTGTATTGAGTCAAGAAGGTAAACATGTTGCTTATTTTAGTGAGAAGATTAATGATGCTAGGAAGAATTATTCTATCTATGATCAAGAGTTTTATGCTATAGTTCAGGCTTTGAAGAAGTGGAGACACTATTTTTTACCAAAATATTTTGTTCCATATACTGATCACCATGCCTTATAGTATATTAATAGTCAAGGAAAATTAAATCAGAGGCACTTAAAATGGGTTGAGTTTTTGTAGAGTTATACCTTTGTGTTAAAACATAGGAGTGGGAAGTCAAACAGAGTTGTAGATGCCTTAAGTAGAAGGTAGAACTTATTGACAGAAATGAAGGTGGAGGTTGTAGGATTTGATGAACTTAAGAGTTTATACCCTAAAGATCCAAATTTTGTAGAGGCTTGGAGAGCTTGCTTGGCACCTGTTACTTTGGAAAAAACTAAATGGTTGGATTTTCTAATTCAAGATGGAATGTTGTTTAGATAAAACTAATTGTGCATTCCAAGGAGTTCAATGAGAGATAATCTGATCAAGGAGAAGCATAGTGGAGGTTGGTTGGACACTTTGATCAAGATAAGACCATTGCCCTCATTAGTGAGAACTACTATTGGCCACAATTACAACAATATGTGAAGATATTTGTACAGAGTTGCAGAGTATGCCAAAGGGCCAAGGGTGTGAGGCAGAACACTGGATTATATCAGCCATTACCTATACCAAAGAAACCATGGGAAGACGTCAGCATGGATTTTGTTCTTGGCCTACCAAGGACATAAAGAGGGAATGACTCCATATTTGTGGTGGTTAACAAGTTTTCAAAGATGGCACATTTCATTCCTTGTCAGAAAAATAATGATATAGTTCTTGTTGCAGGGTTATTTTTCAAAGAGGTGGTACAATTGCATGGTCTACTAAAGAGTATCATTTCAAATAGGGATACCAAATTTATTGGGTATTTCTAGAGGACCTTATGGAAAAAGTTGAAGATAATTTTGAAATTCAATTTTGCATACCACCCACAGATTGATGGGAAAACATAGGTGGTGAATAAGAGTTTGGGTGACCTATTGTGATGCTTGGTTGGAGATAAGCCCAGGGGATGGGACTCGGTTTTACCATAGGAAAAATTTGCTAATAAAAATTCTATCAACAAAAGTACCAATAAATCTTGATTCTAGATTGTATATGGGAGCAAACTAATGAATGCTTCTGAATTGAGGAAGATGGACAAAGGGGAAAAGAGTAGTGTTGAGGCTGACGACTTTGCATAGCACCTAAATAATTTGCATGAGTGTTGGAATTTAGTGAATACTTTAATATTCCCTAAGTATCTAGGTTCTAATAATTAGCATTAGTTTAATCTTTGTTAAAAGGTTAATCTTTGTATTAGCTTTGCTAATTTAGAGGTGATTGCTATTTTAGAATTGAGAGCATCTAGGAGTTAAGTTAGAGTTTGCTATTTAGTGGGTGAGTCATCTAGCTAAGTTAGGAGGATGTTCACGAGAATAAATATTTTTCCAACTATATAGTTCTATAATCTAGTTCTTCAAAGAACTATAAATTGTAACCTTTTGCAAGCAATATAATTTAATTCAAATGAGTTATTTTCTCATTTTGGTATTAGAGCATCCCAGGTTTGCTTAGACGGATCAAAACCTATGGAGAGTGGCATGAAGATATTTGAAGCATGCACTTTTTAGAGAAACTCAAGTGGCCAACACTTAGCAGAGTTGCAAGGAGTCGGGCATTGTGTTTGATCAGAGAAGAGTGACATCAAGAGGCTCTGTCACTAGAGTGAGCTAAGAAGAGCTCGAGTAAATCATTCATATCTCATGCATCCTACGGTATTTTTTTATGAAATTTTGAGGTTTTTTTAGATAATCACATCAAGAGGATGCACTAAAAATTTTAGGTAATTTGGAGCTCATTTACTGATTTTATTAGCATTTTTAGTTTTGCAATAAAATGGTTGTATAAGGTGGAAGAAAGGGTATTTTCTTCTAAAATTTTGGGAGAAATTTTATTTAGATAAAATCATGATTCAAACAAAATTTCAAGTCATTTTAGATCTCTATTGATCAATTTGTGTGAATATTGATTTTTTCTTCAAAAAATCCTAGATCCAAAATTGATCAATGGTGTTATGAAAAAGCCATGAAAGAGGAAATGACCTCTATAAAAAGAATGACACATGGGAGATAGTGGAGATTCCTAAGGGAAATAAATGTATTGGATGTAAATGGGTCTATAAGACCAATTTCAATGATGATGTAAGCATTGAAAGACACAAGTCAAGGGTAGTAGCAAAAGGGTTTACTCAAAAGTATGGGATTGACTATGAGGAAACCTTTGCTCTCATTTATAGACAAGAGACCATTAGACTAGTAATTTCCTTGGCTGTCCACAAAGGTTGGAAAATTCAACACATGGATGTTAAGAGTGGCTTCCTTAATGGGTACTTGAAAGAATAGGGTTTTGTGCAACAACCTCAAGGATTTTAAGAACAAGGTAAGGAGAACCTTGTCTATAAATTGAAGAAAACATTGTATGGACTAAAGCAAGCACCAAGGGCATGGTACTCATGCATTTATGGCTACTTTCAAAACTATGGATTCACTAGGAGAAAAAGTGAACCTACTCTCTACTACATGAAACAAGGTAAAGATATCCTCATTGTGTGCTTATATGTGGATGATCTAATATTCATGGGAAGTAGTTTTAAAATGAATGAGGAGTTCAAAAACTCCATGATGAAAGATTTTGAAATGAAGGATCTAGGTTTGATGCATTACTTCCTAGTAATGGAGGTACATCAAAAATAAAATGAGATCTTCATATGTCAACATAAATATACACAAGACATGATAAAGAAATTTTCTATGGAGAATTGCAAGTCAGTTGCAACTCCGATAGGTCATGGGATACAATTAAGCAAAGATGATGGAGCACCAAAAGTTGATAAGACCACTTACAAGAGCATGGTTGGGAGTCTAATGTTCCTCACCAACACATGACTGAATACTCAATATGTTGTCTCTCTAGGTTCAAGATATATGGCTGATCCATCTAAACTTCATCTACAAGCAACAAAAAGAATTTTGAGATATGTAAAGGGTACAATGGATTATGGGGTCCATTACCACAAAAATTATGATGTAAAATTAGTTGGCTTTAGTGATAATGATTGGGGAAGCAACATAGATGATAGAAAATCCACTTTAGGAAATTATTTTAGTCTTGGGTTAGGACTAATTACTTGGAGTTCTAAAAATTAAACTATTGTAGCACTATCATCTACTGAGGCTGAGTACATAGCAATCACAAATGCTAGTGCCTAGGCCTTATGGTTGAGAAAAGTACTTGAAGAAATATGTGAGAGACAAAGTGGTCCTACCATATTGTATTGTGATAATATGAGTGCCATACAATTGGCACATAATCCTATCCACCATAGTAGGTCAAAGCACTTCGACATGAAGTATCACTTCATTTGAGACATGGTGGAGAAAAATGTGATTAAGCTAAGACATTGCAGCACTTTGGACAACATAGTGGACATATTCACCAAAGGAGTTGCTAAAGCTTAGTATTTAAATTTGAGAGACTATCTGGTCAGTCCTCTCAACTTTAAGGGGGAGAATGTTGGACTTTAGAGCATACTTTAATCTTCCCTAAGTATCTAGGTTCCAATAATTAGCATTAGTTTAATATTTGTTAAAAGGTTAATCTTTGTATTAGCTTTGCTAATTTAGAGGTGATTGCTATTTTAGAATTGAGAGCATCTAGGAGTTAAGTTAGAGTTTTCTATTTAGTGGGTGAGTCATCTAGCTAAGTTAGGAGGATGTTCATGGGAATAAATATTTTTCCAACTATATAGTTCTATAATCTAGTTCTTCAAAGAACTATAAATTGTAACCTTTTGCAAGCAATATAATTCAATTCAAATGAGTTATTTTCTCAATGAGGAGGTAAAGAAAGGTGAACACTTAGTACAAGACAAGGGCAGACCAGAAGTTACGGTTTAAAGAATTCCAAGTGGGAGATGAAGTTATGGTCCACTTGAGAAAAGAAAGGTTCCTACTAAAACCTATAACAAGTTGAAAATGAAGAAGTTTGGACCATGCAGGATCATAGAGAAATGGGATTCAGGCAATGCATATAAAGTAGAATTTCTGAGTGGGCTTAACATATCACCTATGTTAAAAATTTTAGATTTGGTAGAATATCATGAATAGGACAATGATGAGGGACCAGTAACAAAAACTTGGTATATTCCAGTATCTACTCCAGAGAAGGAAGAGATAGAAGAAATCCTGGACACCTGCATTGGAAAAGTACAAGAAACAGGCAGTATGAAGAATATCTGGTTAAGTGGAAGGGTATGCCTATTGAAGATTCATCTTGGTTGTCAAAGATAGAGGTTGGCCAGCTTGGTTTTCCTCCAATAGCAAATAAATGAAGGTCACTTCTCAATTTACCTTGGGTGTCTGATGCAGGAGCATCCAGTGGATTAAGAGTGATCTTGCATTATCCAAAATTTGTAATATTTTTCTTATTATGTTTTAAGTGTATTTAGTTGTTAAAGGATGAAAAAATAGACCTAAAATTGAAAGAATCACCCTAATATCTTGAGCGGTTTGGGAGATATGTCAAAACTAGTGAAAATACTAGTGAAAACCCTGCCAAAACTAGTTAAAATCCTGCTAGTAAAACTTGGAGGTCAATTTTAAAGGCCTTAGAGGCCTTTTTAAGGGCTGAAATATGGTGGTATTATATGTACACACAATACCGGGTAGTAAACCCCTTCGAGATCTTTCTTAAAACATGCACAAATAGTCATTTCGAGCAACGAGCGATGAGTTATGACCTCAAGAAGTTTGCCCTTAAAATTCAAATTTGAAATAGATGGTTCTAGGTAGGAAAAGGGAAAAAAGGGTCAAAATGAGGGAATTTCGAATTTGTAATCAGTTAGTCTCTGTAAGCTCTATTCTCAGAACAATAATACAAGGAAATTTTTGTCTCATTGGCATTGGCTCTTCTTTTTGTGGATTGTTTGTGTTTCTGTTTAATGCAACTCTACTTCATTGACCTCATCTTAGAACAATATTTAGAGCAATACCTCATAGTATATGGGTACCTCTAATCAAGAGGAACAACTACATAGTATAGTGTCCCATATTGATTGATTCTCTCCATATTTTCTATGTACTAGGCTTGCAAATGGACTAGGTCGATCAATGCTCAAACAGTCATATCAGTACTCCTAATCCCTATGATGATGACCTTGGCCATGATGCCATCACTATTTGTCCTCATTTGATCCTCTCCAACATAACTTGATCTCTCTCTATCAAGGCCTGATCTCTTTAGGATATGACATGATTCCTCTTTGATAGAGCCATGTTTTGCTATGCCAAGGCCTGGTCTCAATATGAATGAAGAAGCTCTAGCTTCCTTGCCATGGCATCCCTCTCCTATTGAGCCATCTCCTTTGCTATCCTACTTATCCCAAACTCATTCCCCACCTTAGTGCTCAAAGGTCAAACAATAAAATCCTTCCCAAGCATCCATTTATCTCTAGGCCTTCACATCATCATGTCCTATGTTGCTTAGAGGTGGAAATAGGCCATCATCTTGGATCTAACCCCCATATGAGGATACTGCATAACATGGGTAACTCATGTTGGATAAATCTACCTGTACCACTATAAATACCTTGGCATGGTCCTAACATCTCCCACACCAAGATCTATAATAGGATGATCATCTCTATACTCCTCCAAACCCTCTTCCTTTATCTTGAGTCACCCTTTAGAACTATTGATATCCCATCACTAGGATGAATTAAGGGAAAAAAATCATAGAATACTCTCCAATTGGTAGAGATTAAACTCCCTATGAGCCCCCTACACCCATCTAACCCTTCAAGTCTAGACTAGCTATAAGTCATCTTCCACCCATATTGGTTGACTTATCCACAAGTGCTAAATCACCTAACCTACTTGTAGGTCATTGTAGACACCTAAAAATCTCACATTATCCCTCATCCCATCATGATGACTGATCAACTTGCAAAACCCATAAAATTTGCATAAATTAGTCTAAAAACACTATTCATCCTATCTAAGCCCCCTTGGCCACTTAATCCCTTTTCTACTCTAAGCCCCCGATCACCATGTGACTACCCCTTTAGCCTAAAATAGGTACACATCACCTAGTCTACCCTTTTGACTAGTCAACATGCCACATAAGCCTAGCTCACCTTAGTCTAACCTTGGTTAACTAAACTCAAACCCATGGTCAATATAATCCATTGCCACCTCACCTAGCCTCAACCTAAGCCTAGATCAACCTAGCCTAACCTTGGTTAACCCTTAAGCCTTGGTCAAGCCATCAAATTCAACATCTAACATAGGGTCAACCTAACCCTAGTAAGATCCAATCCTTGCTCCACACATCTCCCCATGAGCATTTAAAATCATAAATGACATTTGGAGACTTTTGGCTTTCAAAGCATTGAAGGCATGAGTGAGTCACCTTCCACCTCACCTTGGTCAACCCTTAACCTATGGTTAATCCAATCATGGTTGGATATTTGACCCTTGCTCCACACATATTTCTATGCCCATTGAATGTCATAAATGACATTTGGAGACTTTTTGTAATCAAGGCATTCAACACATTGAAGACTTTGATGAGTCACTCTCCATCATGCATTTATGAGGGATGGCTCACCCATGCCTCTTTAATGCATATGCATGGATGAGGGTTTCTCTCATCCAAACCCATGCCACCTCAAGGGACACCTTAGCCCCCCAACCTTGGCAAATTCTATAAATAGGTTGCCATTTCCTCCACTTTTAAGAATCATGCACTCATACCCAAACCCTACCAAAATTAGTCTAGACAACTCAAAATTCACCATCACTCACTATAAATCCCCATGGAGACCCACATGAACTTGTCAAAATACCCTTTTTCCTTGTAGGTTGTTAATTATAGGTTCAAAAGGTGACTCGATGAGGATCAAAAGTTCTAGCAGCATCAAAAGACCCTCCACATTACCCATAAATATAGCATAGTTAGATTTGTATGATGAGGTGAATTTCAAAATATTCATACCCTAGGGTAAAAATACCTAAAGGGATAATTTCTAGTGCAAAACCCTACAGTCGACCACAAAACCAGGTAAAATATCACTATTATTTTGTTTATAGTCAATTTCTAGCACTCTAATTATGCAATAGAATAAATTTTTAGTCTCTTTATATTTGATTACAAGGGGTCTAATTGAGATAAGACCCCAAATATTTCTAACAATTTTGTAGGTTGTGCAGGTTCATAGGATCTACACTAACCAATAATGGTCCACATGCAGTAAGCCCACTCCCCTTTGAGGTGTTCACGAAAGACCTTGGTATTGCTTGACCTCTTTACTAAAGAGGGTTTTCCTCTTGGGAAGATCCACATTATAGCCTTTAAAAAGAAAAACTTGTGAAAAGAACATCTTCGTAAGCCTCCCTTTGAATATTAATGTAAAGCAGCACGTTTTCTATATATATATATATTTATGGCAATCACAGTAGGACCACCCATATTTTTGTATGTTTTAACTCACTATTTAGCTTGCTAACTGATAACTTTATCATATTTTGTGTTCCAAGTGGCCCAAAAACTAGCAGAGGATCCTCAAAAACCCTGAAATACACCTCAAGTCTAAGGTATAAGACTTTGTAGTCTTCAAGCCAAATTCGTACAGAGAGGTATGAACAAAAATATTAATATGGGCCAATATGAATCTTCAAAGTGCTCTAGAAACTAGGTACCTGACAACAAGGTATTGGTTTCTACATAGTCCCTAGCAATTTCATAGTTGTAGGTAAGTTAGGGGTCAATTTCCCCCTATCTCACTTGCCCTCTTGCCTTCATAGACATAAAATTGCCTTACAAAATAGCATCCCCAAGGTGAGATCGCTCATCTCTCATCTTTGCTTACTTGTCACAAAATTTGGTCCTATACCATATTGTGACTATCATATTTGTTTTTAATAGTTCATTACTTGCCTAGTTGCCAATTTTTGCATAAATTTAACTTTCTGTCTATTTATTTTATAGGTACTCTTACAAAATCATATTTGTAGCACACATACTAAAAACTTATTGCAAAAATCGTCCAAAAAACCAACCCTATTTTGGTTCGTACGGATGGGTACAAATTTACCATAGCAATATTCATATGGTGGGGTGCAAATATATCTAAGACACATTTCATATTTTGCAAACAACTAGAAACCATTCCATAAGCTAGAGATCACAGGTAAACAACACAAAACCCTATTTCTCTAGTCAAATTTCACAAATTTCTTCCCAAAGCACTTGTTTTACAAAAGCCCCAAATTGCTTTGGGCAACTTTGCAAAACACATATTTTTAGTTTTTATATTTCATAAAAATGCATTTCCTTTATTGTAGGCTTCACAAAACGCACCAATTCCCTTTTGGTCACTCATTTAGTTGCTTTCTAAAAAGTTCAAATAGCTTAAAACATTTGCATCAGGCATAAGGAAAGCCTCAAACTTCCTTATCTCCTTGAGCTGAGAATAGATCGAGATCTATCTCATACATAAAGCTCTCATGAGACATCTGACCATAGCCTTAACAGGTCTATCTTGGTTAGTATAGATAGATTTGCACTTAAGCAAATCTTAGAGTAGTTTTTTCTGAAAATAAGCGACCCTTTCTTTGTTTTTCCTTACAGCATAAATTTTTGCCTATCAAATGGCCAATTGCATTGTTTTGCTTAGTTTAGATTTTCCTTTCAAAAGGCATTTTCTTTTCAAAAACCAAAAAAGAAAAAAAAGACATTTTTCTTTATCACTTAATTAGATTACTTCCATTTTTGCATCTTAGCTTCAAGTAAAATCAACTCACACACTTGCACATATTTCACACATTGGTTAGGTTGGATTTCATCACCAACCCCCAATCAAGACCAATGATGTTGGATTTCATCTCCAACTATTGGCTTACCCCCTAGATGTCATAGTAACCCCTACAAGTGATTTTTTAGACTTCATCACTAAAGATTCCCCTACCTTTGATAGACCCTCGAGGTAGGTTAGGATTAGATGCACCTGCTCACAAGGCTTCATATAATTAGTGAGCGTGCAAATTTTGCTATTGACTAATCCTGACTAAGGTTCAAGAAAAATTCGAATGGATTATGTAGGTCTTAGACAGTATCACCTATTTTATAAGAGCTTTTATATTCTTCCCTTAGATTACCCTGAGCTATATCCATCAATAGGAACCATTCACCTATTGTTGTAAAGTTATTCCTTGCACATCTTTGGGTGTTATACGAAAATGTGTGTCAACACACCTTCATAGCATCCATACATCACCCATTTTTATTTGTTTTAGGATTATAAAAATCATAAAAACAAAAAAACAAATTGAAATAACAAAAAAAAAACAATTTTGGATTCCTTTGATTACATCAATGCTACAAAACTGATACAAAACCCAAAAATAGACTTCTAGACTATCCCAAAAACTATATTGTACTTTTTTTTCATGTTTTCTACCTCACCCCCTATGTTTCATAGATTTGTATGGGTATGTATGAATATTTTGATTCGTATGGACAAGTACAAACCAAATTTGTGTAACACAAATAGGTCCAAAGGTGCAAAAACCACTTAAATAACTACCTTGCATTACAAAATCCTATTGTAACCTAGTTTTTTAGTCTATCATAATACCAAAATGGTTTGTACCCATAGCCAAGTATGAGAGCAAGAGTGCCTTACAATGGAGGCTTCTCATGCAAACCCTCCTACATCCACAAGTTCCTCTACAAAAACATCAATCCATACACATGACCAATCCTAAATGGATGCATCACAAACTGACACCTCAAGTCACACACAAAATATAGCACAACAAGCCATTTCTAAAAAAACCTCACAAAAACCTTCTCAAGCAAATCCCCTCACCAACTTATTTTTTGGGTATCATGGATTTCTATCCAAGAAATTTTCAACTTGATGAATCCTACGATGATACTTCCTCACCTTATTTCCCTCATCCATCACATCCACTCTTGCAACTACCTTCTCCACCTCTTCTTGATCGTGATATTCATCCCACTCCCCTAGACACTACTATGACAACCCAAACCATAGCTATGGTGTTCACCACCCCTATTCCCCCTAATGCTAATTAGGATTCTTCTTAATTAAATGTCACCTCCTCCTTGCAATATCATCTCCAAAACCACCCATAATCTATATCCATCAATTCTAATACCTTTTTGACCCACATTTGGGGGTCCCTTCCTATTCCATTTCATCAAACCCACTCATTACTTCCTATCCAACCAATCCTCCACCTAAAATTAATTTATTCAATGTTACTCCTCCTTCTAATGTCCCTATTCAAAATCTATACCAAGTAGGTACACATGCCATATTGTATTTAGGCTATCCAACTTCTCTTTCTCCCACTTCATTCACAGTTCCCTGACCTCATTCCTTTTGTCCACTTTCTTCTAACCCTCAAATCCCTTTTAATCCATAATTTCCCACTTATCTTCAAAATCCCCTAACCTATTATTCTTATCAAAAATCCACACCTCCATCCTCTCAGTCTCATATACCTGCATCTTCTCAAGTTAAATCCTTTACATATCATTCCTATAATCAAGCTACTACACATATTTATCACCCTCCTCTAGGTCAAAGTGGCTTCTTTACTTCTCCATCCACATGGAATTAAACCATCACTACTACACCATATTTTCATCCTCCTCCACCATAACCTTATGAGTGGCCATCAACATTTCATCAGGTACCAACCCAAGAGCATGGTGAAATACAAAATCAAGGGCTTGTTCAACACCCATATCAAGCACTTGTTCAATACCCAAGTTAGATCCACCAAAAAATATCAAGTCAAAAATACCAACAAGGGCCCTCTCACATGTACCATTCACTATATCATTACATTCTTGCAAATTCAAATCACCTTAAAAGTGCCAAATCAAATCAATGGGGTAGCCAACAACAACAGGAAGCCCCCATTCATTCCTTTGCTTATCTTTCTCACCCCACTTCTTCAACTCTTCCACCACCAACTTCTTCTGCTCAAATAAATTCCACAACCTATCATTCTCAATGTTGCAAGTGTGAATAGGGGTTCACCTAAAAGAGGCTTAGAAAAATCCCTTTCCTAAGCCTAAGTGTGAACACTCCACTTTCTATGGTTGTCGGCAATTTCTTTGTCGGAAATTTCTACCCTAACTCCCTCCTATATTCCCTCTCCTTTTTTCCTCCACGTTTCATAACTCCCTTATCCCTCCATCTCATCTCCGTTTCCTTATCCCTCCATTTCCTCTTCTCCCCTTATCCCTCCTTCGTCGACTTCTCCCCTCTATCTCTCCAACCACCCACCTTATCCCTCCGTATTTTCCTTTCCCACTTCACTATATATTATTTGATATGAATATTTTGTAAGGGTTGAAGGTGCCTCGATTAAATAATAATTATTTTAATTTTTCCTCTGCATATTTTTTTCGTTTGACTGCGACTGGTTCTCACATCTGGTATCAGAGCCAGACTTCGTCATCTGTCGGGCACGGTTCCTGAGGCAAAGTGAGGTCAGAACGGGCATGGTTCTCGAGGTGGGCACGCATCTCAAAGAAATTCACAGTAGGGCTCAGATCCCGAGGCAGATCGTGAGCAGGCTCGGGCACGGATCCCGAGGCACACGATAGCCAAAGTTTTGACCTGTAGGGCACGATTCTCGAGGTAAGCATGATTTTTGAGGTAGGCACAGTAGTCGAGGAGGATCAGTTCAGCATGGATCCCAAGGCAAATTGCTAATTGGACGTGACACGTGGTAGCATGCAGATCGAGGTGTGACACGTGGCAGTAGCACATGGATCGAGGTGCGACACGTGGCGGCTAAGCTGGCAGAGAAGCGAATCACGACAGTTAAAATTGTGCCACGTGGCAGAGCGGCATTGGTCAACGTGTGCAGACGTGGCAGATTACGGTTTGTCCATTTGGCGGCAAAATACGGCATCTGTGACCACCCGAAGGCAGTCAATAAACGTTGCGAGGGTTTCAAGTTAAAAACCCTCGCTGCGCGATTGCATCGCGCATGTGGGATAATCCCACGCCAAATTTTTTTTTTTTTTTTTTTTAAAAGTGCGCGCCATTGATTTAAAACCCCCCTCGCTCCCGTCAATTCACATCCGCTCATTTGGCATGGCGTTCAGGGTGGTTCGTTTGTTGGGAGGAGGTACGTGGGTCGAATCCCGCGAGCGCCGCACGAAAGACAAATTTTTTTTTTTTTAAATTTCGGCCATCGAGAAATAAAAGGGTGGTGGCCCTTGTTTGTTTCCATCGGCCTATTTGGTACAGCGGCTAAGGTGCCCACGTAGTGGTAAGGAGGTAGCACGTTCGAGTCGCGCTACGACTAAAAGGTAATTTTTTTTTTGTTTTTTAAAGGTTTAAATTTATTTAATAATTTTTATATTATTTATTTTTTAAATTTATCTTTTTTAAATAAATTTATTTTTTAAAAAGGGTAATTTAAAAAATAATAAAAGGTTATTAAATTTATTTTAAAAACCTTTAGAAAACATTTAAAGAGAATTTGTGAAAGGAGAAATAATGTGCTTGTGGAAATGTTAGATGTTTCGATCTGAAGGGTGCTATCATGCACTTCTCTCGCTTTTGAGGAGAGAAACACCAGAATCCTTTGATGAAAGGGTTCACCGAACTAGTCTGCATACTGTGTTTTGTCAGCTTGAGAATCAGGTGATAGCTCATCTGAGAAAGTCAGATTCAGGATACGAGGCAGACTCTGAAGACAATATCTTTGGACAAAGAATTGAAGAATTCGAAATCGTGTAATTTGTTTTGGACGTATAAACTGGTGCCAGTTATACACCAGGTGTGCCAACAGATGAATTGAGTGTGGGCTATACACCACGCTCTCCTGAGCTTGAACCTGAACCAGCAGCAGCAGAAGAAGAGGAAGAAGAAGAAGAAGAAGAAGCAGCAGCAGCAGCAGTAGTAGCAGCAGATCCAGTGGAAGTGAAACCTGAGTTCATCATCATTAGCAGCAGTTCTGAAGCAGAACATGAATGTACTAAGAAGGCGAGATTTGATTTAAATTATTAAATCATTCTGTACTGCTTTGTATTTCTAGTTTGCCTCAATAAAAGTACTTGTTTGCTTCGAATAAAGGTTGTTTTTTTATTCTGCAATGGCTGCAAACACTAGTCTACCAATCCTCGAATTTAATGGTAGTGACTATGAATACTGGTCTATAAAAATGAAGACTTTGTTGATAGGAAAAGGTCTTTGGGATGTAGTTGAAGAAGGTTATACAGAACCAACTACTGCTGAATGGGCAGCATTTTCTAATGTTGATAAAAAGACAAGAAAAGAAGCACAAAAGAATAATGCTTTTGCCTTATATCACATTCATGCTGCTTTAGATAAAAATATCTTCCCTAGGGTTGCATCATATGTAATTGCACAAGATGCATGGAATGCCTTAAAAGAAAGCTATAGAGGCAGTGACCAAGTGAAGCAGGTAAAACTGCAAACCTTGAAACGAGATTTTGAGAATCTCAAGATGCAAGAGAATGAAAGAGTCGGTGATTACTGTGTGCGAGTGAAAGCAGTAGTCGACAAAATGGTCACACTAGGGGAGGATATTAAGCCAGAGATGATGGTGAAGAAAGTGTTGAGAACACTTCTTCCAAAATGGAATTCTGTTGCAATAATTATTGAAGAATCAAAAGACTTATCTACATTGTCTTTTGATGCATTAACTGGTTCACTTCTCTCACATGAAGAGAGGTTGCAGGAAACTCCTACCACCGACTATGGAGGAGATGATAAAGCTTTTGCCACACATGAAGGAAGAGGTAGAGGCCATGGCAGAGGTCAACAAAGAGGCAGAGGCAGGAATAATAAAAGAGGGGGAACTCCTAACAGAGGAGGATCATCCAATAGAGGTGGAAGTCAGAATAGAGGAGGACAACAGCAATACAGAGGAAAATAATCTGGCAAAGGAAAATGAGGAGACAAATCAAAACAAGTTTGCTACAATTGTGGCAAACCTGGCCATTATGCTCGATATTGTTGGTCAAAGACTTCGCAAGGAAGCAACAGCAACCAGAGCAGCAGTCAGTTTGGGAATTTTTGAGAAGAGGAAGAGTCCTCAAATCTCTTTCTTTCTTATGGCCAGACAGAACAAAATTTGAATGATACATGGATTTTGGACACTGGGTGTTCAAATCACATGAGTGGCAAAGAAGAACTCTTTGCTAAGTTAGACTCCTCATACAAATCTAGCATCCGGTTGGGAGATGACAAGTCATTGGCAATTGAAGGCATTGGAGCCATGGAGGTTCCAACAAAAGAAGGCATAAAACATGTAAGTGATATCTATTACAATCCTCATCTTCAACACAATCTGTTAAGTGTTGGTCAAATGCTTGAAAAGAATTATAAGTTGATTTTTTATGAGGGTAAATGCACCATTTTTGACAAAAACAATAGTAATAGAATCATTACACAAGTGCCAATGTCAAAAAATAGATTATTTCCTTTGAAGTTTGGCCAGCCAGGAGGAAATAAGTTAGCAAATGTAGCTATTACCAATCCAAGTGTCCTATGGCACTTGAGATATGGTCACTTGAATTCTGCAAGTTTGAAATTGCTAACTTCACAAGCAATGGTGACTGGACTTCCCAAAGTTCAAGATAATAAGGAAGTCTGTGAAGGATGTGTCTTGGGCAAGCATGCCAGATCGAAATTTCCTCATGGACAAACATGGAGGGCCAGCTATCCTCTTCAGTTGGTACATTCAGACATCTGTGGTCCGATGCAAACCAAGAGTCTAGGTAATCACTCTTACTTCCTACTTTTCATTGATGATTGCACAAGGATGTGTTGGATATATTTTTTGAAGCATAAGGATGAAGCATTTGCATGCTTTGTTGATTTTAAAGCAAAAGTTGAAAGTGAGAGTGGATATTCAATAAAATGTCTTAGATCAGATAGAGGAGGAGAATACTCCTCAAATTAGTTTTTGAATTTTTGTAAACATCATGGCATCAAGAGGAAGTTCACAACTGCCTACACACCACAGCAAAATGGTGTTGCAGAAAGGAAAAATCGCACCATTGTGGATATGGCGAGATCAATGCTTCAGATAAAGCATTTGAGTAATGCATATTGGGGAGATGCAACAAGGACTAGTGTTCACATCTTGAACATAAGTCCTACTTCGAGTTTGAAAGGGAAGACACCTTACCAATCCTGGTATGGTAAGAAACCAAATGTGAAGTATTTCAGAGTATTTGGTTCATTGGCATATGCTCACATTCCATATGAGCTAAGAAATAAGTTGGATCCAAAGAGTCAGGCTTGCATTTTTGTAGGATATTATGAAAACACAAAGGGTTATAGACTCTACAATCCTACAAATTGAAAGATAGTGGTTTCAAGGGATGTGATTTTTGATGAAGGGGGAGAGTGGGGTAAGCCCCAAATATTCAGTGATGTTGAAGCCACTGATGTAGTTGCTCAGCAGGTGCAACCACAGCTACCACAGAAAGGAAAGCAGTCTCCGCCCACACATCCACCAAGTCCATATTCTGATTCAACTGCTTCACCAAGTCCTTCTCCACAACGAATCGGTAAGTTCCTCACCAATGGATATTGATGTTCCATCCAAAGGTAAGAGAACTTTACAAGTATCATCCATCATCTCAGATGTTGGATAAGAATTTTTCAAGAAGATATACTAGGAGTCAGGCTAGTGAAATGGATTCAGTTTTACACAGATTAGAAAGTATGCACTTGTATGGTGATGATGAATCCCAGTAGGAACCTAGAGGAGATCAAGTTAACTATGCTTTGTTAACTAGTGCACGACTTGAACCTTCTAGTTATGAGAAGGCATGTACTCAGAAGATTTGGCAAGATGCCATGAAAGAGGAGATAACCTCTATAAAAAACAACGACACTTGGGAGCTTGTGAAGCTTCCAAAATGAAAGAAATGTGTTGGCTGTAAATGGATCTTCAAGACCAAGTTTAATGCTGATGGAAGCATTGAGAAGCATAAGGCAAGGTTAGTGGCAAAGGGTTTTACTCAGAAGTATGGAATAGATTATGAAGAGACATTTGCTCCCGTGAGCCGACAGGAGACAATCAGAACAGTTCTTGCTTTAGCTGCACATAAAGGTTGGAAAGTCCAACACATGGATGTGAAGAGTGCATTTCTCAACGGTTACTTGACAGAAGAAGTATATGTTGAGCAACCACAAGGATTTGAAGTGCAAGGTAAGGAACACCTTGTTTACAGATTGAAGAAGGCACTCTATGGTCTCAAACAGGCACCAAGAGCTTGGTACTCATGCATTGATGGGTACTTCAAAGAATATGGGTTCACAAGGAGCAAAAATGAACCCACACTCTACTACCTCAAGCAAGGTAAATACATCCTCATAGTTTGTTTGTATGTGGATGATATCATTTTTATGGGTAGTAATGAAAAAATGAATAGGGAGTTCAAATACTCCATGATGACGCAGTTTGAGATGAAGGATCTTGGATTAATGCACTACTACCTTGGAATGGAGGTTCATCAGTCAGATACAGGGATCTTCATCTATCAACATAAGTATGCTCAGGACATGATCAAGAAATTTGCTATGGAGCATTGCAAACTAGTTGCAACTCCAGTTGGACATGGGATCCAACTAAGCAAAGATGATGGAGCACCAAAAGTTGATGTGACCACTTTCAGAAGCATGGTTGGGAGTTTGATGTTTCTCGCCAACACCGCACCGGATATTCAAGATGTCTGTATCTCTTGTTTCTAGATTTATGGCTAACCCATCTGAGCTGCATTTGTAGGAAGCTAAAAGAATTTTGAGATATGTGAAGGGTACATTGGATTTTGGAATCCAGTACCGTAAATATAATACTATCAAGCTTGTAGGCTTCAGTGATAGTGATTGGGGTAGTAATATTGATGACAGGAAGTCAACATCAGGAAACTGTTTTAGTCTTGGATCAGGACTAATAACTTGGAGTTCCAAAAAGCAGACAGTAGTAGCGCTATCTTCAACAAAAGCAGAGTATATAGTGGTTACTTATGCAAGTACTCAAGCCTTGTGGCTAAGGAAAGTACTAAAAGAGATAGGAGAACAGCAAAGTGGTCCGACCAGAATCTACTGTGACAACATCAGTGCCATTCAGTTGGCATATAATCCTGTCCACCATAGCAGAATGAAGCATTCTGATATGAAGTATCACTTCATCAGAGATATGGTGGAACAACAAGTTGTTGAGCTTCAATACTGTCACACTTTGGAGAACGTCGCTGACATCTTCACCAAGGCGATGACTAAAGCTCAATTTGTAAAGCTGAGAGACTGTGTAGTTAGTCCTCTCAACTTTAAGGGGGAGAACGTTGCAAGTGTGAATAGGGGTTCACCTAAAAGAGGCTTAGAAAAATCCCTTTCCTAAGCCTAAGTGTGAACACTCCACTTTCTATGGTTGTCGGCAATTTCTTTGTCGGAAATTTCTACCCTAACTCCCTCCTATATTCCCTCTCCTTTTTTCCTCCATGTTTCATAACTCCCTTATCCCTCCATCTCATCTTCGTTTCCTTATCCCTCCATTTCCTCTTCTCCCCTTATCCCTCCTTCGCCGACTTCTCCCCTCTATCTCTCCAACCACCCACCTTATCCCTCCATATTTTCCTTCCCCACTTCACTATATATTATTTGATATGAATATTTTGTAAGGGTTGAAGGTGCCTCGATTAAATAATAATTATTTTAATTTTTCCTCTGCATATTTTTTTCGTTTGACTGCGACTGGTTCTCACACTCAAACTCCTAATTATTATACCCATCCACCACCACATCATTATGATTACCCCTATGATTATTATCTCAAAAAACCCACCAGAGAACCACCCATCTATCCTACCCATACATCACAAGTACCCTATGATGAGATCTAGATCATGAGGGAGCAACTCAAGAATCTGGAGTTGTGAACTAGTGGTTATGGGCCACACAAATCCACCTACAACCAACTCTACAATGGCCCTATTCATCTCTCGATGACCCTCCATCCCTATCCATGCAAATACGACCTTCCCAAGTTTGAAAATTTTAGGGGTAAGAAATATCCCTAGGAGAACTTGCATAATTATTGATATGCTTACCACTTACTCCAAGATAGAAACCCCCTTAGGCTTCACATTTTTCCCTTATCTCGGGGAGGTCAAGCCCTAGATTGGTTTAATAACCTTCCTCAACATAGTTTGTTCACTTGTGGGCAACTAGCCAATACATTTTTGGAACATTTATCTATCAATGTAGAAAACAAGACGTCACTATCTGATCTATATAGCTTACGATAATTTGATGATGAGCCTATTAATGATTATATTATTAGGTGGCATGGGATCATCCATGATTTGATATTTTTAATCCCACCTCTAGAGTTGGTGAAAATGTATGTGAAGAGTTATGCTAAGCACATCTCAAAAACACTCCAAATAAAACACCCCTCTTTTGAAGATGCCATTGCTCGGGCCAAAGTGATTGAGGACATAAAAATATAGGAAGGCAAAGTTAAGCTTCACAAGAACATTGAATACATTCCAAAAACTAGATTCAACTGAGGTAGATCCAACCCAAACTCTTCAAAATGACCCTAAGAAAACCATCATGTTGAGTGCAACATCTGTCCCACCACAATAGTACCCCCAACAATGACAACAAGGGTATCAACAATCTGGTCCTCCCCCCCCACCTAATCAACCTCTCACTTGCCAACAAAATCCTTCGCATCCACCTCATAATTGGACTCCTCTATCAAATCCATTACCCAATATATTTAAAAAATTGTATGATGTCAAACATATTGCTCTTCCAAAATTTAGGCTAGATGACCCAAATTGGCCTAAGACAAAAGGATGCAACAACAATATGTTCTATTAATATCACAAGCAAAGAGGGCATGACATTAATAACTATCATCAATTTTGACACCTAGTCTAGGACCTACTTTATCGAGGGGCCATTAAAGTTGATAATCCTTTGGCTACTCCCAATAAAAACTTGTGTATTTATTAGATCCCTCTTCCTTACATGGGGCATAACAAGCTCAAGCCAATACTTTGACATCACAACCCCCACTTTGGTAAGTCATCCATGTTAATCATGTCCCATCTCAACAGAACTTTGTTGGAATGATTAATGTTACCACATGAAACCAACACTACACCACACAATCCAATACACCATTGAATACTCTCAAAATACCCCCTTATTCTATGGCATCTCCTATGCAAGGTCCTCCTCTTGTACCTTGTAATATTGTTACTATCCATAGTAGTCTAACCCATCAATTGTGCACAGTGCCAAAAAAGCTATGCATATGACTTGTTCCAATAGTCACCCCTTCATCACAAAGCTCTTAATGATAATCTATGATCTATAGATTTGGAAACTAACGATAATAATTATTTTGTGATTTTCATCGATAATATACAAACATGCAACCTTAAATTGTCTTCTATGATCATGATCTAACAACCCTCGAAGGTATATGGGTATATCCCCCTATGCACATTAGGGCATGTGTTGATGGCATCACATTTAAGTGTGTCTTAATTGATACTATCTCCTCCATTAATGTAATTTCTACTACCACCCTCCATCACTTAAATCTTCCTCATATTATCTAGCCATACCAACCCTAGACTTGTGCTCATTCAATGACACCCTCTGCTATGCAATGGGTACCATCATCCTCCCTATTTAGGTTGGTGTTAAGACTTTACTCATTCTATGTTATTTAATAAAAGGAAAAAGTAATATAACCTTCTAGAGCAACCATGGTTTCATGATATGCAATGCATCCCTTCAACCATTCATCATTGTTTAAAATATCTTCACAAATGATAGGTACATTGTATTCCTACATATGAAGATTAATTCAGATTCTATAACATGGTCACTCCCCCACAAGCTTCCCCTCTTCCATAAAACCATATGGACGCAACCACTACTCACCCCACAAAACCTGTGCAACCAATGCATCTCATTCTAATTCAACCTTCCCCATGGAAACACCTCACTCTTCACTACCTCATCCTCTACTACAAATAAAATACACCTCCTCTACTACCTTCCCTCTAATTTTGCCTATACCACATAACACTCTTCCTAATTAACAATCATTTCCAATCACACCCGACCATCATGATCCCTTCATTCCTTGATCTGCAAGACATGCTACCCAATTCCCTCATGCTACTAAGTCCTTCTCACTTATACTTGGAGAGTGTCAGTCATGGGAGTGTCATGTTGCCCAACTCGATGCATGGCTCATGACACCCACCCCCTCCAGTCCCTCTATTCCAGTTTACCTCCCTTTATCATCATGACCATCCTCATCCTCTTCTCCACACCCTAGCCAAGAAAACCAAGGGGATGTCCAACAACATCTATGTCAAGGGACTCCCTATGTTTCAATTTTGATGACCAATACTATTTTGAGAGAGTACAATGTACATTATGCATGCATATCCCCCTACTATATAAACTATTAGATATTTTGGTCATCCACATGATGTCCCTCTAACCATAGGTACGATAATCCTTATTGGCCCTCCCATGAACCAAGTAATTTTTTTATGTGGGCATCGATGCAACTTCCAAGGATACCCCACCCAAAGAGCCTAAAGCTCAATTTTACAAAGATCTTACTTATATATCCAACCCTTCTGTTTCCATTTGATATTTTGAATATTTTAATTGGCATGGTTTTGGTGATACGAGTAGGGTACTTGAACCCCTATTAACTCCCAATATCAACAACCAAGAGACATCTGGTCTATGCTATTCTTGAACCCACTCAAATCTCCTCATGTAGGAACTTAATGGCCTCACTCTTGATCCTCCAACATATGACCTTGATGAATACTTGAGACCAGATTACAATGCCTTCTTTGAGAATTCCTCTCAATATTCTACAGTGGATATCCCTTCCACATTTTTACATGCACCCTTAAATAACATCCCTTCTATCGATACCTCATCCGATGAACCTCTCTCAACATTTGATGAAATCAATGATTGAATCAAATAGTTAAAATGGCACATCTCCTAATGTCAATACACTACCAAACCACATCTACATCCTCACTAAATTCTTCTTCAACCCCCCTCCATCATATTGTACATATTATATTGGTAGACCTCTTTGCTCCACTCCAATTTATGGCTCATCCTAACCATATCCTTAGCATTAATCCTGATTACATTTATTTTGATAACCTATCTCTCAATTTATCCTTAGTCACCTTCCTCTTGTCCATGCACCATTCAAACACCCCTATTTCTCCTCGGTTTGCTTTCGTCCATCAAGAAAAAATCGTTCATGATGATGATATATATATAAGATAGTTGATGATTTGCATCTCATCCCTACCCCTTCTCAACTCAAATATGGCTTCCACATGCTTGTGGAAGACATTGATGTTGATATCAATGATGATCCCTAAAACCCTTGCATTATCAAACTTTGCAAGAGTCTATCTATTGAAGAGTGTCTTCAATTCATATACCTCCTTAAGTAGTACAAGGATGTTTTTTTCGGGTCATACACTGATATATATGTCTAGACTAGACCCATCGCTTTTGGTTCATTACCTTACCCTTGATAACAATGCAAATCCAGTAAAATAAAAACTCAAGAAGATGCATCCTAAAATTGCTTTAATGATTAAATAAGAGTTACAAAAACTCTTGGATGTGGACTTTATTCAACCAATCGATTACCTTGAGTGAGTACCCATTGTAAAACTAAAGGGAGGGATTCACATTTGCACAAATTTTTGAGATCCTAATAAAGCATGTCCTAAAGACAACTTCTCTTTGCCAAAAATTGACACACTAGTTGACTCCACTGTAGGTCATGAAATGTTCTCCCTTATGGATGGATTTTAGGATACAACCAAAATTGAATTAATCTTGATGACCAAAAAAAAATGTCCTTCACCACTGCCTAGAGGACTTTATGCTACAAGTTCATTATATTTGGCCTTAAGAATGCAGGTGCTACGTATCAATGCACCATGACATAGATTTTTCACGATTACATGCATGACATCATGGAGGACTATGTGGATGATTTGATGGATAAATTAAAAAAGTGACATCAACACATTGATGTCTTGCACAAAGTTTTCAATCGGCTTCTCAAACATAATGTAAGGTTAAACCCCAATAAGTGTGTCTTTGGCATAACCTCAAGAAAAATCTTGGGTTTCATTTTCTCTCAACAAGCCATTGAAGTAGACCCACAAAAGGTAAAGGTCATCATCAAAATTCCACCCCCCATAAATCTAAATCAATTGTACAGCTTGTAGGGTAAGATACAAGTAATTTAATGCTTTATTGATCAACTCTTAGACAAGTGCAAGCTGTTTAACCATATTCTACAAAAGGGATAGCCTTTGACTATGATCAAGCATGCTAAGATGCTTTTGTGGATATTAAGACATATCTTAGTTCCTCATATATTTTATCCCCACCACAACCGAGATTCCTATTCCATTTGTACATATTAGCTACTAATTTTTCTTTAGGTACTATACTGGCTCAAAATAAAGAGGCCAATCAAGAGCATGATATTTATTATATCACTCACACATTGGTGAGCTATGAAACCAGATATGCATACATGGAGAAGCTATGCTTGGTGGTAATTTTTACCACCAAAATCTTCGATATTATATGCTTAACCACACCATCTATGTTATCACTAGGGAGAACCCACTTCGATACATGATGGGTAGAACCTATAATAATAGTCACACCACCAAATGGATAATGCTACTAATGGAATTCAACCTTGAATTCACAAGACAAAAATCCATCAAAGGTCAGGTCATTGTTGATCAACTCATGGAAGCTCTTCTCAAAAATGACAAACCACTTATCATTGATATTCCTGATGATTCTATCTTCAACATTATTGAAATCGAAGAACACATTACACCTAAAACACAAACTAACCTAACCCTTTTCTTTGATAGTTCCTGATGTGAACAAGGGGGAGGTGCAAGGGTTGTCTTCTTCACACCACAAGGGGCACTACTCCATTTTTCTTTCAAACTAGAATTTCCTTGTACAAACAACAATTTTGAATACAAAGAGCTCATCCTTGGCCTCAAAACTGCACTTGCAATGCACATCAAATGACTACAAAGTTTTGGGGATTCTCTTTTAATTGCTAACCAAGTCAAGAGAATCTATCAATGCCAATGCGAAATTTTGACACAATAAAAACAATTTGCAGAGACCTTGTTATCTATATTTGAATGGCCTGACATAGAAGCTTCCCAAATATCCATGAATAAATTTTTTGACACCATGGCCTCTCTAGGATCTCTCATTCCATAAAACTTACATGAAAAAATCACCTATGTATATGTACACACTCTTCAAAAATATTGTATCCCATTGAAGACCTCCTTCGACAAGGTGGACATCAATTTTGTTCAATTCGAGCCTTGCAATACTTGGTTTCCCAAATTAAGGATTACATCAAATTAGGACTACTTTTCCCTAATTTTCCTAGTACCAAAAAACACACATTCAAGTAGAAAGCAATAATGTATACCCTACTAGGGTACATTCTCTATAATCACAACTATGATGAAATACTTCTTCACTTCCTAGAACCAAATGAAGCCAATCATATCATTGTTGTTTCCCATGATGGTACTTGTTATGGCCACTTTAGTGGAATGACCATCACTAATCACATCTTGCACATGGTTTATTATTGGCCCACCATGGAACATGATTGTTATACCTATGTCAAGAAGTGTGTCAAATGTTAGCAACATGCTAATTTAACCCACCTACCATCCCAAGCATTACAACCCATTCAATCACTGTGGCCATTTTCTCAATGGGGACTAGATATAATAGGAAAAATTATTCCCACCTCATCAAGAAAACATAAATTCATTATCACAACCGCATAATACTTCACAAAATGGATTGAAGCCACTCCTCTCATACAAACAACTGGAACTAAAATTATTAAATTCATCACACAACACATCATATGTCATTTTGGTATTCTTTCTCGAATTATTATTGACATGACACACCATTTAAGAATAAATATGTCCATGCATTGTGTGACAAATATAACATCCAACATAGTTTCTTGACACCTTATTACCCTTAAGGCAATGACCAAGCAAAAGCCAATAATAAAACAATTTGCGCTATCCTTCGTAAAATGGTTATTGAATCTCATCATGATTAGAATAACAAAATTTCTCTAGCACTCTGGGCATACTGAACTAGTATCATATTACCTACTAGGGCAACTCTCTTTTCCCTTATTTATGGTGTTGAGGCCATTATACCCTTAGAGTTATAAATCCCTTATTTATGAATATCGTTACAAGAATTCATCGATGATGACACTTCTCACTAGGCTCATTTAGACCAAATTACATTTCTTGATGGACATCAAATAAATACCATCAAATATCTTTGTGTTTACCAAGATCACGTTTGATGTGCATACAACACTAAATTTCATAAGTGCAAATTCCAAATTGAAGACCTTGTGCTCAAAGAGAACCAACAAAACCCAAACCAACCATGCCATTTACGAGGTAAATTCATCCCTAATTGGTTGGGTCCATACATTATAAAACATAAATTTGGTTTTGGAGCTTACCGACTAGCCAATCTTGAAGGAATAGAGGAACCCAAACCTCTTAATATCACTCATATTTGTGCATTCTATTAATGATAACATTCACGAAGGCTCTCAGTTTCTTGTACATTTGTGGGTATAAGTTTGCATGCATTTACCCACTTATCCCTTTTTGTTAATAAATATGATGATAGTATAGAAGCAAAGTGTTAGAGCCTGACCTATGAGCAATGAATGGTGGAGGTTGAATAAGAGCCTTTGGTGTTCAAGCAGAGATGAGAGTTGATCCTATGGCAAAATGACTAAGGATTGTAATGGATAGATAAATGGTTTATTGTAAGACATCGGGCGGACCCCAAAATACCATTGTGAGTGAAGGATGAGGTGATTCCTAAATCCCCACCAGAATAGCATGCAAATTTGGCTAAGTATTACCTTTGACAAAGAAATGGGTATTCTTGGATCTTAGGTAGGTCCAAAGATCCCACCATCGGCATGATGGGTGGAAGAACGGGATCCTTCACACCCGTTGAGAAAGCGATGGGTGAAGAAATGGGACGCAAGAAGACCCTGGCCAGACCCTGAATCCCCACCACAAAATATGATACAAGACACCTAAGTAAAGGATTGAGTAGAGGTTTGGGCATCCCTCATCCACCCAAAGGATCCCAAAATCATGTCCAATATGGAAAGTGATGTGGAGCCCGAAAGCCTACCCTAAATAATATGAAGCATAGCGGGCAAAGTTTTGAGTTGATAACGAGCAATGAGCGGATTCCAAAAGTCTTCCTATCATGTAATTCTTGCCACATCAAAGGACCTCTGCAAGAATGAAAACATCACATCATATATAAGGGTGCATGATGGGTGGTTGGCAATAAAGAGGTTTGGTACCCATTCAATGGGTGACAATAGGTTGTCTCACATCCATGGAAGTAGTCAACTTTTAGAGGCCTGATAGTGCATTTAATTACCATTTATTTTTGGGAGAAAACGGATAAATTTATAATCCATAAAATCAATAAAACAAGGTAGAATTGATCAAGGATCTAGATTCAAGTAATTGCATACCTTATTTTGATAGCCACCTTCAGGTAGAAAATGTAGAGGAAGGACCTAACAGTCATCAATAGTAGCAAGACTGCAGAATATTAGAAGATATTTGCAGCATGTACACCCTCGCTGGTGCAACCACATTATCTCATCCACCACCCACCATATTGAATGCAATATTTATTGTAAATTCTATATATACTAGGATGCAATTCATTCTAGGCATCGACTCTTTGGCCATTACAACTCATATGTAAATATTTTACTATTTGAGAAATACAAGTGTGTTTATTATTTGGTTTTCTATCAAGCTCTTGAGTGTTTGAACATTGAATATTTATTTTTGTTAAATCTAGTTGAGTGTATATTCTCTAATTTTACAATCTAGATTTCATGCATTTCACTCGATTGTTCTAAAATTTGTTTTCAATATGGGTGTGATAAATGTTAGATAAGAGTAAGGTTGGCTAATATTTTAGGCGGTTCACTTGTGCTTCTTATATGGTTTATGTTCTTTTGCATATGTTTTGATGTGGTTGAATCCATCCCCATGTAAGTTATAGCTTCAACTTCCTTTCCTTTCTTTCAACTCATTTTCCCCGTTCATAGTTAGCTAGGATTTACCAAGATCCAACCTTCCCTAAAGATTGACCTACGCAAGCACCTGGCCGTATGGTCACTCAATGTTGGTCTAGGTTCATGAGGTGCACAAACCTTTCCATTAGCCAGATTTCTAATCAACAAATTTTAGCACACCTAGTGGGACCCTAAGGTCCCATAATATTTTTTGAACAAAACTTGGTGATACTCTATTTTATGATATTTATCCCCAAATTCACCTAGCAACTCTGTTGCAAGTGTAATATATATCTATGCTTAGCAAAATATTGATATGAGGAATCATCCCACCATGTTTCCAATAGTTTTTGGTATGCCCAGTGAGACTATAGGTTCCATCCCTTGTCAAATAGAGCTTGGTGATGCTCTAATCTATAATATCTATATTTGGTTCACTTGGGGACTCTATTGAGGACGAATCAAAGTCCATTATTGGTTGTCCTTTTATATTTTTCTTCAAGACTACTTTCCTGGAGGACTTAAGGTTTTATGAGTAGCCTTAAACTCACTATCTAATAAATTATGCTCATATGGTGACTCCAACCTGAATGAAGAACTCAAGAAATTTGAAATACCAGTCTCATAATGTTTTACTAGCTATATCCTAGCTGGAATGATGCAGATCCTCTCAATGTCCTGGACTAGCATGACATACCTAAGGTAGCCCTAAAAACTTTGTCAAGCTATGATGGTACAGAAGGTGCTGCATATAAATATTTTCAAGACGTAACCTCTTTTGCTGTCATCCACAACATTGCATCTAAGGGTGTCATGCTTAGGATCCTTGCTCTATCTCTCATGGAAAGAGTGTTGCTATGGTATAAATTTCTCAAGCATAGAAGCATCCATACATGGGCTGACCTAGTGGAATCCCTCATTAACACATTTGATGGCTCTAGATATCTATTTTTGTTCCTCACCTAGTTCTCGTTCATCAAGTGAGCCCACTATGAAAATATGAATGACTTCAATGTCTACTTTATAAGAATGTGGAGAAGTATTCCCCATAATGTTAGACCATTGTATGCTCAAATGCGCTTGTACTATATCCATGATTTTGATCCTAACATAAATCTCCTTATTTAGAAATTGAAAGAGAAGAGGTTCCTTCAAATATTCAAGGAGGCATTTTGAGCTGAAAGCATGTTGATCCAAGCTGGGAATATTTCCCCTGATGAGATTTCCCAACCTCTTTTATCCTTTTTATCCTCACTACATAGCTCACTTCCCGTAAGAGTCATGCTTGATAAACGTCAAGCTACATAGGGTAATTCTCCTCCCTATTCCCATAGGAATATGCGGCAAGTGCAACAAGAATTGAGGATGAGAATCCAACAACTAATTTAAGAGGTCAAAAGCATGCAAATAGATCTCATGGCAGGTGAAAATGAAGAGCTCAATTATTGGGAATCGGCATGCAACAACCCTATGTGCACCCAATCATAAATATGGGGTTCATTTTGAATTAGGGAATGTTCCTATACGAAGATAGATGGTGGGAAGGATATTGGGTTCTTCACCCATGTAGAGAAGATGCCTATACATTCCCCACGATGGATAACATCATTGCTTGTATTTCTATGTAGGGATATAAGAGGTGGGAGAATGAATGCTTGGTAATCTCTTTATGGAGTAGTAGACCTACAACAACACCTTAACCCTACCTACACAAAGTATAATGGCAAGAGAACAAGCCCCTATTGCACTTCTTCCATAGCATGCCCCACCTCTCAGCTAGTAATGAATCAAACCTACACAAGCACTCATGTGTAAGTCTGGAAAAATTTTAAATGAGGTGGCAATAGAATACCCATTCCAACTTGAATTGTACTACTCATCCTCCACCTGGGTACTCTGCAACAACCCAAATGATAGTCTCCAGATCCAAGGGGATCCAAGAGGATATAATTTTTATGATTGGATAATGTTTGATACAATAATTGTTGGTCAAAGGATGAGGTATGGGTGATGATGCAATCTGATCCCATCAGAGTTCGATATCGGTATCCACTCTAGGAAGGGTCGGTAATCCAAGCATGGGCCGAGGCAGTAAGAGCGATGTCAACACAAATGATGTGTGGTCAAAGTACGAGGACTCTAAGGCCTAGCATGAGATCTAGTTGTATCTCCAATACAATTAATAGTGATGGTAGGTAGTGCCAAGGTGAGCATGAAGAGCATCTCAAGTTTGGTGTCATCTATTCTGGATATTGTAGGTTCATTGGATAGGTTGTATAAGGATCTTTGACTTAGGTGTGTGATGCACACCGTAATTTTGTGTAGATAGCTGGAAATTAAATAAGAAGGTGCAGTATGTACAAGGTTGTATAGTAGGTGACATCATCTTGAGATTGAGTTACAGGAAGTTTTAATTCCACCGAGTTACTGCCAACTGGCTAAATTTCTAGAGTCATTGAATTCAAAAATATAAAGGGATTCCCAGGTGGCACCTTTTCTTAAAAGAACTTCCTCCCATTTTCATGCTCACTTCTTTCCTTGTTTGTTGGTTTGTTTCTTGCTTTTATTTTGTGTTGTGACTCCGTAGTCCAATGGATAAAAGCAACAAGTACATCAAGACTCATGCAAGTAGGACAACACATCACCCCAACATAGTCATGAAATCATAAGGTCAAAAGGGCACCCAAAATATGAGATTTGAATGTACTACCAGATAATTAATGTTAAACCAAATATTTCATGAGTAGCATGCATGTCATGGTTAGATGGGAGAATCGGTCTATATAAATTACCTCATATGCAGCTTGGTGATTCACCAAAAGATGAGGCTAAGAGCATAGTTGAGGTTTTTTATGATGAATTTTGATGGGTTGAGTAAATTTTTGTTGGATTACGTGAGAAAGAAAGGTTGTGATAAGGTAGACAAGTGTCTTTGGCATTATTTCTATTATTGAAATAGCCTTGGGATGAAATGAATTATGTTGATGGGAATGTGGTCTATGGAGGTATCTCGTGAATCGAGCAATTCATTTTGATTTTACCATGGGATAACTCCACTATCACCTTTCCTTTCATTTCTTTGTTTTGTTGTCACTAACTCCTTCTTCCCTCTTCTCTTTGTGTTGGTTGTCACTAATTCCTCTAGTTAGTGATGCCTGTAGTCTTCCTGCTACTACCTCTTTCCCTAATTTCTTTTCTTCTATGTTATTTTTCTTGTTTCCTACCCTGCTCTCTTCTTTTGTCCTTTGTTCTCCTTTTTTATCCCCCTTATTTTATTTTTCTTCATTTTGTATCCCCTTGTTTGTATAGTTTCCACCTTATCGCTCGTCATCCTCCTTTATCTTGTAGCCTCCCTTGGCTATTTATGTTTGTGCATTTTCTATCATTTTCTTATTTATTTCCCTGTTTGGAAGTGTTTTTAGGTAAAATTTGGTCATCTGGGTTCCTGTTCCCACAAAGTGGAAATCCCTTGTGAGCCGTCAAAAGTGTGGGTAAAATATCGCATACATTTACCCACTCATCCATTTTCATTAATCAAGATGATGATAGTATAAAAGCAAAGTGTTAGAGCCTGACCTATGAGCATTTAATGGTGGAGGTTGAAGAAGAGCCTTCGGCATCTGGGTGGAGGTGAGAGCTGATCCTGTGGTAAAATGACTAAGGGTTGTAATGGGTGGAGAAATGGTTCATTGTAAGACATCGGGTGGACCCCAAAAGGCTACTGCGAGTGAAGGATGAGGTGATTCCTAAAGCCCCATCAGAAAAACATGAAAATTGACTAAGTATTACATCCAGTGGAGAAATGAGTATTCTTGGAGCCCGAGTGGATCCTAAAAGCCCGCCACTGACATGATGGATGGAATATGATGCGTGTCGTTAATAGCATCATTTAATATTATGATTTACCAATCGAGGGTGGTGTCCAATGTTATCTACAATAGAAGATTAGGGCAGCCTATATTTTTAGACATTCGGATTACAAGCATTTGGTTGGGTGAAAACAATGTTGGTTTAGTCTTTTGGTGTCACACTAAACCTAGTCTAAAAAATGAAAACTTGTAAGAACTAAAAACTAATTCTAATTTATAGGAATTGAAATTACTAAATTGAAATGTTGCTGAATTGAAATCCTAAATTACACTTGTAGAATTAAAACCTAGTTACACTTGCAGGAATTTAAATTATACTTGGAAATAACACTTATGCTAAAAACACATGTCAGTTTCTTGCTACAAAATGTCGTCAAGCTTCTGCTACAGGGACTGACAGCAAAATGAAATCTGCTAAAGATTGATAAAAGTTTCTGAATCATGAAAAAAAGAAGAATATGGAAAGCAAAGGAAACAGGGGAAAACACAGGTCTAATCTAATTTGTCAGCTGACACACACATTGGTTGCACAAAAACACAATTGAACATATGAAAACATCACATTAACTTAAAATAAGAAATGAAAATTAACAAGCATTTTGCTAAATTTGCTACAACAAAGTTGTAGAAAAACCTATCATAACAGTCCTCCTTCTAGGCCTGAAAGTGGGCCCATGCTTCCTGATCCAGAAGAAGGTGGGAAAAATAATCCTTAACTAATTAACACTCACACTTGCTCATGAACAAAAATTGACAAAAGAACTGCACTTTTATTGTCTGATAAAAAACATTACAATACTGCAGGAAAAATCCTACTACAAGTCTATTTACTAATTTCCACTACTATCAGCTACTTTCTACCACCTAATTACTCAACTAATGAGGGATCTGTGTTATTTTTAATGTCCTAGTACATATGCCTTGTGCTAAAAATTAGTTGGATGTTATTTCTTAGTGATTTACCAATAATTCTGAATCTAAATAAGTCTAATTTTAGACAAAATATGTTGCAACAATGTTCATTGGCCTTTGGAATGTGTCTATAGTGGTGGGAGTGAGTTGGAGGCTATTTAAAATATCTTCTACACTTGTCTCCACCTTAAAATAGCTTTTTCCTACCATTTTGGATGTTCAAATATTCGTTTGAATCAAACTGGCCACTTTTTCCCTTTATTCTGGAGCATCTTCGAAATAATAGGATGTATAAATAGAATTTATGATCAGATGCAACAAAAATGGATAATAAGTGGGTTTTAAGTGGATGTGACATCTCTCCTATCCCTTAGAAATCATTTCCAACTGCTATCGCCCATTTATATTGACAAATTCAATGACTTTATAATTGCATAATTTTGATTTTTGTATGCATTTTCCAACTGTTCCTGCTTTTTAGCATTTTTTTCTTGTTGCTCCCATTTGTACCACGTGGAAATGCTGCCAGGTGGAGCAAGATTTATCCCTAACCTCCCTCAACTGTTTCCAAGCATTCTCCTCCTCTTTAGTTGACAAATTCCAAGTCATCAATAAAGTGACAACTTGTTGGTTTTTTATTTTATTTTATTTACATGGTGGAATCGGTGGCCGCCACGAATCTGGGCAGGCTGTCCAGCTTTTATGGCCGCCATAGTATTCTTCGTTGTCCGCCTCGAAATCTGCCACATAGATCTTCGCGTAGCCCACCCCTATAACCACCATGCCACAATCATCTAAAACCTTTTACGTCGCTGAAAGCACCAAGAAAGGGACAAACAACTTGTTGGTTTTTGTATGGTTATTTTTTTGCAGTTGATAGTTTGCTGCATAGTCATAGAAACTTGGTACCAAATTGCATTTCAAATAATTTGGAAGGTGGTAAAAGCATTCATATATTATTGTAAGGTTATAAATAATAGCACACAACAATTGGCTTTTGAAATACATATTTTATTTGCTAATTAATCAAACTGAAATAGTGCAAAAAATACTACACAACTATCCTTGTTTTGTGATGCCCTGTTGTTGTCCATTCATACCATGTGGGAATGCATATAAGTAGGTTAGAATTCTTCTTTAGTATCTGTGAACACATTCCATACATTTTTTCTTGCTTTGTCTAACAACTTTAAGGTGTTCCTTTAATGTGAAAGCTAGCTATTTTTTGTATGTTGCACAAAACTTGTCACTGCCCTGTTTTGCAGCAGAGATGATTTTTATGCCAAATCACTTGACAACTTTGGTTTTGAAATGGGATGACACTTCAAAAATTCTGGAGTTAGCCAAATATTTGAACATGTTTATCTGCTTTATTTTTCTATGCTATTTTCACCAACAAAATCATGTTAGAAACAGTCACAAAATGTTGAAAATAGTCAAAACAAAGATATAGTGTTCCTAACATAAAATCATGCAAATACTTAATAAATAATATATTCTAATCAACTATTTGGCAATTAAATTTGTCATGTTTGGTAATATGGAAGTTTTTTATATGTCAAATATAGTGTAATAATGAGGTATTTCTAGGCCTCATCATCCCCCCCAGCTTGAACTTATGCATGCCCTCATGCATCCTTGTAGGCCATAGTAATATGTACGTTTTATCCTTGTGAACAACATCCTTTGCCGCCTGAGAAATGTTTGCAAATGTTTTTGAAAAATGGCAAGGATGTTGCAATTTTTGAATTTGTTGCAATTTTTTGCTTCCCAAGAAATTCCTCGTTGTTGCACTACACCAAGCATTTTGCAATTAAGCACATGTATTTCATTTTTCTTGCAATTTTTCAATTTTTGTAGTTCTTGCAATTTCTATTTTCTTCCCTTTTTTTATCCTTCACTTTATTTCATTTTTTTTTTTTCATTTTAACTTGCAATCCTTTTGACTTCTGCACTTTCACCCTTCAATATTGCAATTTCTGCAATTCCTGAAGCTTACTCTTTTTATGCCCTTCTACAAGTTTTAGTGCTGCAAGGTACCTCTTAAAGTCTTGATATCACGTGATTCATCTTGCAAAAGCCTTATTGGAACCATATTTGGTAGATCCAGTACTACTGGTGGAATTTTCTATCTTGAGAACATTTTAGCCTGGATACTTATTTCTGCTGTTTGCACCTTTTAAACAAAATTGACAAAATTTTGATTTTGAAATGCTTGAGGGATGTACTTACTTGTGGTGGGATGATTTTGAGCTTTTAGGAACTTCAATATTTAATGTGCCCTACTCTTTTTGCTATTTTGCAACATTTTTAGGAATTTTCTAGCACAATTTTTCTCATTTTGAAGCTTTCTTCGAAATAAGACTATTGTTTCAAAAATGCTTCATAATGAGACTGTTGTTTGAAAGATGCATAAAAAAATGCCGAAATGGCCTTCTATGCAAAATTTAGTTGCAGATTCTATTGTGGGACCATCTCTAGGGTGTGTAAGCCTTCCATAACATCAAAAATGCCTTCTCTATCCTTTTGTTTAGATGATATTCTTCATTTTGTATGTTGTTTTATTGCAGCAGTAGTAAAACAGAATCTTCAGGTGCATTTTCCATATTATCCTCCTCAAATTTATGAGGCAATTGTGAGATATAAACTTGCAGTTCTTCTAAAACCTGCCCTACTAATTCAAATAGAATTTTTGCCATGTTTGTCCAAAAATCAGGTTTTTGCACAGTTTTGAATTTTCCATGCAACTAAGGGCAGAAAGGGGTGTTTCTTGACATTTTGAACATATTTCATTTTTAACTTGCCAATATTGTATAAATAGTTTATTCCAAATATTGATTATCATATACTAAATGCTAAATGCTTACTATGACTTAAATGTAAGAAACACATACCTTACTGTCCTAAACATTTATCATGTACCTTACAAGCTATTTCCGATCATTGTTAGCAAGCCATCCGAAAACATAAACATAACACATGTGCAGTGTGAGATGTGTACAATGGTGGAACAATGATGGGTGGATCAACAAGGCAATGCACATCGAAAAACTGTTTTTCATGCAAGCCAACTCAAGAACGCCTCTAAGGAGGTTTTCACTACTAAATTATTCATTTTTTCTTTCCTTTTTTTCATCTCTCTTTCTTTTTTATTTTTATTTTCATCATAAGAGGCTGTCATTTCTGGTTTTCAACCAACTTTTTTCTCCTTTTTTCAAGTGCTTCAATGAGAGAGAATGTCTCTCATGAGGCTACAATGAGAGAGAATGTCTCTCACTCTTATTTGGATAAGAACAATCCTTATTCTATAAAAACATACCAATTTTTGTATGAAAACATCATCTTTTTCTGTTGAAACCTGCAACAATGATGTAACCGTCCATTCTAGATGAGCAGTAAGAATATTCTTATGTCATCATTGTCTCCTTTATTACTAGAAATGAAGTATTGACTCCATTGTTCCTCTTCCCTATTGAAATTAATGTTTGTCCTCATGTATCCTCATTTTATGGGACATGCTTTATGTAGACAATAGTTCTAAGCCTTAGGACTGGCTGGAACATCTCATCCATCAATTTTGAATTGTACATAGCAATTTTGGTATGTTAATGTTTTGATTTGATAGGAAAAACAACCAATGAAATAAAGGCTGAAATGTAATCGCATATGGCATAAAAGGACAAAAACAACCGCCTTTGTTAATGTTGTAGTTAAGGTTCTAGACGGGTTGTTAGACGTCTAGCTAAGACTTCAAGTTGTTAGACATCTAAGCATTCTGTTAAGGCAAGTATTAAGGAAGATGGTTGGAGTAGTTTGGAAATTGGTTGGGGAACCAATTTACCCCTTTCCTATTTAAACCCCCCTCTTCAAACATTGTAAGGCCTATGCGATGGATGTTTTATACTCTATGGATTCTATTCATTCTACGTAATATCAATGTTGTTATACTGTTTTCATGTTCTAGTTGTAGGTTGTAAGCCATTAATGGATTGATTGCAGGTTTTTTTGTGCTAATCAATATTACAGGTACTATCATTGGAATATTGCAGAAGACAACCACTGAGGCAAAGAACCAGTCATGTATTTTATAGGGTTTTTAGATGAGGAAGTGAACCAGACGTCTGGCATCTAGCCTTGATGTCTGGTAGCCACCAGATGGTTAGCCATCAGCCTACTTGCTTGACATTTGGATAAAAACTAGACGTCTAGAACCAGCTAGATGTCTGACCACACCTAACTTCTAGTGCCTTAACGTATGCTCCTATAGGCCTGACGTCTAGCACCTTAATGTCTACTCCTAATGCTTAGACCTATCGATCTGACGTCTAGACTCCTGACATCTAGACCTAGCCATCAACTAGAAGAGTTAAAATATTGTCTGATAAGCTGGTATAACCTTTGCTTGAAGCCTGATACTGATTTGTCATCACCCCCTATCGGGAATGTACTCACCCCTATCTATATTTGGTGCCATTTCCTAATTAAAAACTCGAAGGTCAAATGACAAGTGATAGGAAGAATAGGTGAATGACTGGTTTTATATCATGAAATAAAGAGCAAATACTGGCAAGAAGAAGCACATGACTAGTAAACTTAAAGACACACAAGGCCATAGAGTTATCCATCCCTGATGTGGAGATACTATGGAACATTGAGGAGGAGAATAACACAAGCATTGAGACATTATTGGTGACTACAAAAAATGAGGGAGAAAAAATAGCTGAGGAGGATACCATCATTGACGACTGGATGACAACACCAGAACCAGTGAGGGAAGGGTGTCCATAGGATACTAAAGGGGAGAACCTTGTATCAGGGCACCTATGTGGAGGTTTTTGGGGAGTAAGGTTGAAGCCATGTTTGGTATATTCATAAAGGAGATCACGAAGTAGAGACCAATTGAATATGGGAAGCAGGCTATTTGAGTACAACTTTGCACCACCAACAATAGATAGACAACCAAATCAACCACTACAACCATCAACACTAGGAAGTCAGAATATAATGGTGAATCCCACCAATAGGACGATACAGTAGAAATACCCACCCTTCTTAGGTGAAGAGAAGGAGGATCCATCATGACATGTGGAAAATTGCATTACCATTTGGGGAGCAAATGGAGTCACATTGGACACACAATGGTTGCAACTATTTCCAACCACATTGCGAGGCATGGCGATAGACTGGTACTTGAAGAGACAAAATACACAAGCATTTACACAATGGGATAAACTAAATAATACATTCATGGAATAATTCTAACCCATGAGGGATGACATTGACATAATTATAGAAATTTGTGTCACTAAAAAAAATAGATGATGTCAAAAGCTACAGTAAAATATTGAAATAACTGGCAGACAAAATGGAGATGACACCTACCGACGGTATGATAGAGCGATGGTTTTTGGATGGGCTACTACCAAGGTTCAAGAAGAAAATGAAGGTAGTACCATCCTCAATGTATGCAGAAGCACTAGAGAAGGCTAAATTTTTTGAAAGTGAAGGTAAAAAAACGACTGCAGGTATTGGTAGATACTTAAAGCAAGCCGAAGATTCAAAAAGTGAAGCTGAAGACAAAGTACAAAGCACGATCCACACATTTCGAAGGAAATTTGATAAAATTCTAAAAGAAGAAAAAGAAGAAGGTCAAAAGGATCGAAAATAAATTTGGTGTTTAGACTGCAAGGCAGAGGGACATTCAAATGTAAATTGTCCAAAGAAAGCATACTACAATATATGTGAAATTGCAAGACATCCTGTCGTCGACTATCCATTCAACATAAAAATTAATAGACTTCAAAATTTGGCAATACAATAGGTAGAGCATCCAATTGCATAGAGGAATGGACAAGGGGCTACTAGTGGAGGATACAGGAATAGTCACCGAGGAGGAAGACAAGGAGGTTAGAGTTGACTGCAATACGATTCTGACAGACGGTAGATTATTAAATGTTAGAATTGTCAGGAATGGGGCCACTTTGCAAAGAATTGTTTCAAACCCCAGAATGCAGGTAAAAATAGTGGCAATAACACCACTCAAATTATTCGAGGTCCTCTTCGTTAGATGGTGAAACAGGATATGAACCAGATGAGGAGGGAGTGTTGCACCTTTATGATTGCACAAAAGATGAGTATGACCAAGATAAAGGGTTACTACACTTGCAGTTGGAATATTATGAGATAATCCCTCCCCAAAGTCTTTGCATAGATGCGGGAAAAGAGATTCAAGAGGATGAGATGCAGGAACCAAAAAAAGAAACCAACAAAAAAAGACAGAAAACAACACCAAAAGACAAGGAAAGGGAAAAGTGGACATTTCCCAAGAATTTTGCAAAATTTACGATGGGGGAGGCAGTCATATAATATAAACCAGCATACCCCATCACTGCACTAAAGGCAAAAAATGAACCTGTATCAATAAAATATGAAGGTCTAAGAATGATTTAGGTAAACTTGGGAGAAAAAGGTGAGGAAAAGATGATCAAATGTGGAGATGACTAGGATCCAGTCCTGAAAGTAGTAGCATTTAAAATTTTTATGGACTATAAGGATGTTTTTGCTTGGACATATAAATATTTGAAGGGAGTACCACCCGAACTCTACGTACACAAGATTCCTTTGATAGAATGTGCGTAACCAGTAAGGAGGTGTCCTTACAGAATGAATCCTAAATATGTAGCAAAGGTGAATGTCAAAACCAAAAAGATGTTAGATGCAGACATTATATTCAAATTTACAACAAGCGTGTGGGTCTCACCAATCCTGATCACTCTAAAATGAGAAGTAGACAAAATTTGAATTTGTGTGGATTTTAGAAGTTTGAATGCTGTATCCGTAAAATATCCCTTCCCAATCCCATTCACAGACTCCATATTGGAAGAGGTAGCCGACCACGAGATATATTTATTTTTGGATGGTTTCTCGGGGTACAATAAGATTAGCATAACAGAAGAAGATAATTTGAAGACTACTTTTATGGTAGAAAATGGAATATATGCATACAATCGCATGCCATTTGGACTATGCAATGTACCCGCTACTTTCTAGAGGATAATTTTGTATATTTTTGATAAGATGTCCACAGGAAATTTTAAAGCTTTCCTAGATGATTGGTCATTGTATGGGAAGACGCAAGAACATCTAAAGGCTTTGGAGGAATGCATGGGTTTATGCAGGAAGGCACGAATATCGCTTAATCCAAGCAAGTGTGTATTACTGGTACAATACTGGAAGTTGCTGGGGCATATAGTATGCCAAGAGGGTTTGAATCTCGACCCAAATAAAATAAGGGTAGTATTACTGATGGAGGAGCCACATGATGTGAGCTCAGTTAAAACCTTTATGGGAACTATTGGATATTACAAGAGGTTTATCCAAAATTATGCATTAACATCTCATCCACTAGATGCGCTTACGTGTAAGGGTGTTCCATTAATATGGACAGAGGAACACCAGGGTAATTTGAGAGATTAAAATGGCACTTGGTGAAAGCACCTATCCTGGTTTACCCAGACTGGGAGATAATTACATGTGCATGTGGATGCCTCAAATTTTACCATTGGATGTGCATTGACACAAGAAGGCCAATATGGGTTGGATCAGCCCATATAATTTGCGAGTCGACTACTGTCCAGAGCCAAAAATAATTATAGCACAATAGAGCAGGAAGCATTGGGAATGGTGTATGCAGTACAAACACTATCTACTGGCTAACCCATTTGCTTTTTATGTGGATCACCAAGATTTGTTGTACTTGATCAACAAACCAACAATATATGGATGAGTGAGTTGATGGCTCGTCACTCTACAAGAATTCATGTTTAGAGTGGTAGTCAGGCCAGGCAAGAAACACGTAATAGAAAACTAGTTATCAAGGATTCGCTCAAGAGAACCGACAGAGAGAGGAATACCAGATGAATTTTTTGATGCATAATTGTTCATTATTAATGCTATACCAAGATGGTATAAGCATATAGGGGAACATCTATCAACAAGACAACTGCTAGAAGAGTTAACAACAGTCGAACGAAGAAAATAATCATGAAATCGACACCCTTCACCTTGATTGCAGGATTGCTTTACAATATGGGGAGGGGACCACGTACTACAAAGATGTATATTGGAGGATGAAGTACAACAAACCTTGAAGATACACATGAGGGATTGGTAGGAGGACACATGGGACCAGATGCAACAGCTAGGAAAGTGTTGTTGGTAGGTCTATGGTGGCCCACCCTCTTTCATGATGCAAATAATTTTGTGGTAGCATGTGATATGTGTCAAAGAATAGGGAAACCCTTGAAGAGAGACTTCATGCCATTACATCCGTCCCAGCATCAGGAAATATTTGAGATATGGGGACTAGATTTTGTAGGTCCTCTAAAAAAATTTCGAAGGAGAAGATGTCGATACATCATGGTTGCCACTGAATATCTCACAAAATGGATAGAAGTAAGGGCTTTACCAAACAACTCGGAAAAAATCACAGCTTGATTTTTGTATGAAAAAATAATTACAAGGTTTGGGATACCTCTAAAGTTGACAAGTGACAGAGGAGGCCATTTTGTGAATGCAATTATTCAGAACTTGATGAAAGAATTTAGGATTTTTCATTCTTTTTCAAGTCTGTACTACCCAAGAGAAAATGGGCAGGTGGAGGCAACAAATAAAGTCCTGGTTTCGATCATGTACAAGAAATGCGGAGTAGAAGGAGCCGACTGGGAGGAGCAATTACCAATAGTTTTATGGTTATATAGGACCACTTTCAATTCCACTACAAATCACACACCCTTTCAACTGATGTACGGATAGGAAGTAGTTGTACCAATTGAATTCATTGTACCAAGCTTGAGGGTAGCAATCAACAATCAATTGAATTATGAGAAAAGTATTCGAGAACGACTGATATTGTTAGTACAACTGGATGAAAAGAGGGTGATGGCACAATGGGCAATGGAGATTTTATAGAAAAGGAGGAAATTTTGGCATGATAAACATATCTAAAAATTGGATCTCAAAGCTGGTGGACTAATTCTCAAATACAAAGGTAAGCGAGAAATCAATCCAAGAAAGTAAAAACTTTTTGGCTTGGACCCTTCCAAGGAGAAGAAGTACTCAAGAACGAGGTAGTTAAGTTGAGAAAATTATATGGAACGTTATGCCCCGAGGTGATAAATGGTTCCAAGTTGAAAGTATACAAACCATGTGCACAGGTGAATATGATCAACTTGGGACAAGCAGGAACTTCCAGAACAAAAGAGGAAGATACAGGTACACAACCTTCTAGAATCAATGAGTAGGGTAGCACTGTTCAATATGAGAAAACCCATAACCTGAATTGGTTGTTTGGGAGTGAAGAAATGCAGGTAAGGAAACTCTCAAATAACAATGAAGAGGACCGAATCCAAGTTCTGACAGAGTTCACTCAACAGGAGGTTCTGGAAGAATATGATGGAGTTAGACTTCTGTAATGAATGAGATTGGAAACACATAGGTTATAGGGAGAATATGAAACTTTGACATAGTACAATAATCAGCTATGAGAATAGGTGATCCATAAATTGGACACAACCATGCAAAGAGTAAACAAAAGGCACGAAGCTCACCTAATGAAATGGGCAAAGATAGACCAGGGGGAACTCAAAAGAAGAAGTGTGATTGGAAACTCTTCAGAAGGTAGTTTATTTTCCTTGGAGGAAGAACATGAAGATAGGGTAAGCCCAAGAGGGAGTAGAAGAGGAAAAGCAATAGCAACAGATGCACATTCTAGGAGTTCTTCTTTAGCCATATTGAAAATTGTTCTAAATTTGAAAGAATATTCAAGCATAGAATCAGTGAACCATCAAAAGACAAGAGATTCTAGACCTAGGAGGTGGGAAGCAAGAAAAAGCTCGACTACCAAATATCACATAAGTAGGGAGGAAATAGCAGCAATAATATTGAAGGATATTGAGACAGTACTAGAAAAACCAAAAACTGGAGGATGGTTGGAAGAGTCCCACAATGACGACAACCTACCTCAGAATCCAGATATTCCATATGCCAGTCCTAACCCATACAATAGAAGACAAAGGGATGAAGATCACAGTCGAAAAGCGGGTGTCAGATTCTTGAAAATTGCATATATAATTGAGGATGATGCTTCACTAAGCCCACAAGATGAATATAATGGAGGATTAAATGAGGACATTATGCCAGAATTACCACCACATCATGAATGGAGAACACCATATTTTGGAGCCATGAGACATCCAATTGAATGGGAGGAGGTAGCCAGGTATCGGATGGCTGCACTTGACTTACGAGCACATAGAAGGGAAGTAAGAAGATTGCAGCAACGGGTTCAAGAAACTTCAATATGGCCACTCAACACGGTAGGAGATGGAAATGACTCAAGCACCGACTCAATATTTTCAGAGGAGTACCAAGAAAATTTAGCTCATTGTACCATGCAACGACAATTTGAGCAAATAATATGGAGGTGAAGACTAATGAGAGCCGATAGGAGACTGAGGATATTGCAACAACTAACACCTAAGCCAGGAGCACAACCCACAAACGAGGCTCATAGCTGAGATAATTTAGGTACTCTTGGGAGACCACAAGGAATCTCAAGAGCACCTAACCAAGGGAGGAGCATGGTTGACCTCCATCCCGGTAGCTTGAGAGGAAGAAATTCCCCTTCGGCTACCAATAGGTCAACTGGTTCTTAGTTTGGACCGCAAGGCCCATCTAAAAACCTAGTCCAAGCCAACCCATTACTTTGTGCTCCTAAAAATAAACCAAGAGGTCCATCTCAACGAGCTCATAGTAACCAAATATGTCATCAGGAACGACTGAGGGACCGACCGAATCTTGGGCAGTTGGGAGTGCGGCAACCCAACATTAGAGAGATTCGATCAAAAAGAGGTTGAGGATGCGATAACTAGGTCCGTGGAAGGAGATATTGGGATAGAAATCTCAATCTAGAACATAGAGATCAAAGGCGGGTAGTTACAGGAAACAATAGAGGTCGAGGATGAGGTCTAAGAACTAGACAACCCCACCAAAATAGGGAACATTAAGGATGGAAATAGCCTAGGCAATAGGAACTTGATCAGTATACACAAGAAGAGGAGATGTTTAACTATTTGGATGACTGTATAATAATTCGATGTAATTATGGAAGTACTGAACGAATTCCATTGGTGCCCGCCCATCCACAACGCCCGAATAACAGACACCAAGAAGAAGTAGCAGAACACCTGGATAATAATGCCAACCTAGAGGAAGGAGAAGTTTGCATGGTGGAAGAATGGATGGAACATACACATCTGGCAATGGAAAGAAATGAACAAGTCACTAATAATGTCAGACAACGACCCAACATAAATCAGTATCTTGAGCTAGAAATAAGGTATCATATAGAAGAGATAGAACAATTATACTAGAACATTATGCCATAGGACAAGACAAGACATCAGTAATAGTCACGCTCAGAAACTCCCCCAAGATGAAATAATCACCAAAGATGTCAGGCGACGGAAAAAACAAATAGTGACAATGACAATGATTTCAGTAGTTTCAAGGAAAACAACCATCATCATCAAAATGAGATGTCAGATGCATGGGAACTATGTATTGTCTTGGCCATATGGTTCACCTATTGACATTAAAAAGGAGACATCACATGCAATTTTGAAAAAAAATGAATAAAAATAAGAAAAATAGAAACGTCAAAAGAGAATTAGACAAAATAGGAATAAGACGAAATAGGGACACCTAGACGTCTAGCTAGCCGACGTGTCGCGCATGCACAAAGTTAGTTGCAAGGTGGCGGTTGCATAATAGTTTTAGGATAGAGGAGCAACTATAAAAGGAGAGGAGGCCATTCATTTGAAACATCACTCTCACTCAAGCAGGAGAAGGAGAAAGGAGAAGGCGCGGCGGTTGAGAAGTGAAGCGGCTAGAGATTAGCAAGCAATGAGGAAGTAGCAAATAGTGAGCAATATGTGGCCCATAGCACTTTATGGCTATATAGATACAGCCTATCCAATGGCAAGCCACCTGATGGCTACACCATGACATCTGACAGCTGGTTTCCTGACGGCTACCCATCTGATGGCTGGTTGTTTGATGGCTGCCCACCTGATGGCTCCTACCTTGATGGCTACCTACCTGATGACACCTAACTAGATGGCTACATCAGCTTACCTGATGAATGTATTGGTTTTTATGGTTGCTCTACCCAACGTCTGATAGCACTTGATGACTGGTAGCATTGGATGGCTGTAGCACCCAACGATAAGACAACCCTGACGATTGATAAAACTGGATGGCTAGGAGACAGATTGGACAGGGAGCAGAAGTCCACAGCTTGGAAGGAGGTAAAGTAAGACTGATGGCACATCAAAGGTCAAGAAATATTCTAGTTTGTAGTGAGGCCAAACCAGAATCAGTGGTTGCCAAGAGATTAAGGCACCAACAGGAGATTGAGATGAAAGGGCATGGCAAAATCTCAAAAGGAGGACAGAGTCAGAGTAGAAGAGAAGCAGTAGAAGTAGCAACCCACAAGAATAAGGAGATTCATCCGAGTGGCAAGGCACCCATACTAGTGGAGGAAATCACTTGGGTATGCCCAACAGGAGAATATTGCCGCCAATGGTGGGTAGATGCACCAAATAGCCACCCAACAAAGAAAAAGCTGAAGGAAGCAGGAGTGCACTTCATCCTGTAGGCTTCTCATTTTGAGAAGGGAATTTTTGAAGAGTACCTGCTACAAATGCTGGAAAAATATGACGCTAGGAGGCACAACAGTCTTGTGGAAATATATGGCACTGCACTAGTAATAGATTTTTCTCCCAGAGTTTTCCAGAGCACTTTTGGACTTCCACAAAAATGCAAGTCGATGGTGAACAAAAGGGTGGATCCGAAGAGGTCACCAGAATTAATCATGGATGTCACCACCCTGACAAGGGAAGAGGTGGAGGCTATGCTGAGTGTCCATGGGGGAAGAGGAGTTAAGCAGGGACAACTCCAAAATGACGGACTGGAAGTGAGCATGAATGTAATTATGGTGAGGTTGTCAAGAGAGCAACGAAACATTGATTTGCCCATATGGTTGATTTCGTATCTGGAAGGGATAGTATAGGGCATATAGTATGATTGGGCAACATATCTGTCAACATGGATACAGGCTTTTCTGATGAGAACAACCAAGAATTTTTCTATGACTTTTCATGCCATTGGCTTGATCCTGGATGTGGCAGGAAAAGCAGAGATCCCGATCCCCAATTTTGGTACTCCAAGAGAACTCCCACCCTTAGCACCATCTATTTTCAGGTGGATGGGGGCCAAAAAATCTAATAAAATGACACCGACAAAGAAAGTACGGGTCAAACAGATTTCACACAAACCAAGTCAGGAGAAGTTGGTGGCTGCATTAGAAGGGGAGGATAGGAGAGCAACACAAGATTAGGAAGAGGAACCACAAAAATAGAAAGAGGCTCAATCTCCAGAAGAGCCTAAATGAAAGAAGAAGAAGGGGTGATTTGACATACTACCCCCAGATTTCTCACATGAAGCATTGCAAAAGATAGCTGAGAATATGGAGACAGTTTAGATCCAAGAATAGCATCAGCCACCACAGGAAGAAGCAAATTTTTCTATACCGTTAGCCCTTCATAATCTGGCAGTTGGGACCAGTACGACTGAATGGTTTGGACCCACTGAATATCTAGCAGAGGTTGAGCATATAGCCCGCATTGGGTCATCAAATATTACACAAATAGATTTTGCAAGACCGACTTCACTAGCAGCTACTTTGAGCACATTCTCGATAGATGATATGTTTGATGAAGCAGCTAGGGAAATAGGCACAGTAGAAGCTCTAGAAATCAGAAGTAACCCTAGGTAAAGGAAGGCCTACCACCATAGGTTAAAAATGTAGAAAAGCTAAGGACGAAGAAAATATTAGGGAGTATAGAGGAATAAAACCCTACAGATAAAGGAAAACAACCCCCAGAGGTAATAGACTTAGAAAAATTGGAGGAACAAGAAGGACAAGGCAACAAGAGTCTTGTACAGGAGACAACAATAAGAAGACCACCTATTCACCATGAGGAGAGAGGCAAGGGGATTGCACAGGAAGAAGAACAGATGGACACTTGGTCCCAAGAAATTCTCCTCAAAATACCAAATTTTATGGACCCTTCGAATGAAATGGACGAGCAAGTAGCAATATGTTTTGATAGATTGGGCAAAGTCATGAATAGCCTTATCTTGCAGTTCAGTAGTGCATGCATGGGACAATGGAAAAAGTGGAAATGCATGGTTGAGGAGGAGCTGGACATATTGTTCAAGTGGGCAGCCCAAGGACCATGGAGGAAAGACATCTTGGACATTTATGCAAGACAACCTTGGTCATTACCTACTGGCTGGTTGCAAACAATGGAAGGCATTGAAATGTTGCTAGAAACGACACCCAATATTTATCTAAAAATAGAGTAGGTATGTTTGTGGCCATGGAAAAAACCCCCCTCAGCATTCTAGGGAGCATGGCACACAGGTGGAAGTAGTGCCAGAATTACTGCCACCATACACACAACTAAACTTCCTTGCACATTTGTTTATTTGGCTGGGAAAAGGAATCAAGCATGTAAATTCAGCTAAGGATATCATGGAATGAGAATTCATGGAGGCTTTGTTAGCCAAGGACAAGATCTTAGTTGAAGTAATGGCTTGAATGGAAATATTTCAAGAAGAAATGCGTAAGTTGGGACAAGCTATGGGAGAACTGAAAGCTGATTGGGAGCAAAAGGCCTAGCAGTTAGTTGAATCAGCAGCAGAAATATCCCAACTAAAAAGTGCGAAGGAACTTTTGATTAAGCAAACAGAAGCATTTTTAGTCACTAGGAGCTAGCAGGAACGGTCTTGGGCTCAAGAAAGGTAAAATTAACAAAAATAAAAGGCAGCATTACAAGAAGAACTGTGGCTGGCAAAATAGCAAAAGGGTGCAACAACTGCACCAATTTCAGAACATTGGTTGAAAGATATCTTTCAAAGAAGAGAAAAAAATTGTTGACCAGCCTAAAGCAAATAGAAGACAAATCTAATACCTTAGGAGTGGAGTGGGCCAAGTACTTCAACTATTCAAAGAGGATCAAGGACAAACGAGACCACTATCGAGAACAACTGCAGGAATACACACAGGCATTACAGGCTGCAAATCCATAGAGCTCAACACCTACAAATGCTGGAACCTCAGGAGTGAAGCGGAGAAAGTCTTTGAGGACATCAACTTCTTTGAAGGGGAGGATAGATATAGACAATAGTTCTAAGCCCTAGGATTAGCTGGAACATCTCGTCCATAAATTTTGAATTGTACATAGCAATTTTGGTATGTTAATGTTTTGATTTGATAGGAAAAATAACCAATGAAATAAAGGCTGAAATGTAATCGCATATGGCATAAAAGGATAAAAGCAATCGCCTTTGTTAATGTTTTAGTTAAGGCTCTAGACGGGTTGTTAGATGTCTAGTTAAGACGTTAATTTGTTAGACATCTAAGCATTGTGTTAAGGCAAGTATTAAGGAGACGGTTGGGGTAGTTTGGAAATTGTTTGGGGAACCAAATTACCCCTTCCTATTTAAACCCCCCTCTTCAAACATTGTAAGGCCTATGCGATGGATGTTGTATACACTATGGATGCTATTCATTCTACATAATATCAATGTTTTTATATTGTTTCCAGGTTCTACGTGTATGGTGATTGTGTTGTGAGTTGCAGGTTGTAATCCATTAATGGAGTGATTGTAGGTTGTTTTGTGCTAATCAATATTGTAGGTACTATCATTGGAATATTGTAGAAGACAATCACTGATGCAAAGGACCAGTCATGTATTTTATAGGGTTTTTGGACGAGGAAGTGAACCAGGCGTCTGATGTCTGGTAGCCACCAGATGGCTAACCGTCAGCCTACCCGCCTAATGTCTAGAAAGAAACTAGACGTCTAGAAATAGCTAGACGTTTGACCACACCTGACATCTAGTGCCTTGATGTCTGCACCTGCATGCCTGACATCTAGCACCTTGACATCTGCTCCTGACACCTAGACCTATTGATCCGACGTCTAGACTCCTGACGTCTAGACTGATAAGCTGGTATAACCTTTGCTTAGAGCCTGATACTGATTTGTCATCACCCCCTCTCAAGAATGTACTCACCCCTGTCTACACTTTATGCTTCAATTTTTTTTCCTTTCTTTTTCATTTTTTTTCTCTTTTTCATTTTTTTCATCTTTCTTGTACCCATGAAGGAAGTTCACAAACAAGATTATTCTTCTTTTTGCTTTTCTTGAATTTTTTTTTGTCAAGTTGTTTAGAATCACTCTAAATCTGACATGGAAGAGAAATTCTCCTCCATCCTATGTACATCCAATTGTTCAACCTCCCTCAAGAACTCCTTAGTTAATGGTGTATGGTATACCCGAAGGCAGTGTCCATTAACTAATAACTTTATCTGTGAATTTTCAATGGGAGAAAGAAGCACTGCTCCATTTTTGAATACTTCTTCAATCAAGTATGGTTCAAGCCACCTAGTCTACAACTTCGTAGGAACATCTTCATAACAAGAATTTAACAATAAAGCCCAATTTTCTTGCTGAAATTTTTGTTGCTGAATATGACTATCATACAACAACTTTTTTTGCTCCTAAATCACTTTTTTTTTATGCAATGCATCCAACAAAATTTCATCAAATACTTTAAGTTGTAGAATCCTGTCAATATTTACTTGTAACAATTCAATTCCAATTCCCAAATATGTTAAAAGCATTAGTGACTCAATTTCAATAGGAAAATGTGGTTTATCATAAACTAGTTCATATAGTGTGAAACTGAGTATGTCTAATATATGATCAATAAATGGAAAATGGTCCTTATGTGTGAATGTATTCAATTTTTGATAATCTCCACACACTCTTAGTTTCCTATTTTTCTTTGGAATAATAACTAATGGAGGAATCCATCGGTTATAAAAAATTTGGATAAATGAATCTAACCTCCAAAAGTTTCTTTATTACAATTTGGACAATATCTCTTAAGGTAGACTTTAATTGCATTTGTAGCCATTTCACAAGTTTAATATTTTCAATATATATCCTATGAGTGCATACAACAAGATGAAATCTTGACATACCCTTGTATTTCCATGCAAAGGGATTGAAATGTTGTTTCAAAATAGCAAACAATTTTGTTTTTTGTTCATAAGTCAGCCAGCTAATAATGTTCAAGAATTTTCCTGGCTATACTTCAATTTATTTCATTCCTAGGAGGACATAATTTACCCCTTTGTAATTGCTTACTAAGGATTTCATTGGAAGTAAATTTTTTATGTGCAGATTTTCTAGTTTTTCTCCATTATCCAAGGTTGATTTATGTGTGTTTGGACTAAAGGATTTTTGTGTATCTCCATTGAATTTTATCTCTTCAAGCTCAAGTAAGGTCATGTTTGAGCACATTTGGATGTTGCTGCAGTTAATAACATTTCCTGCAATATTTTTACTAGATGCAATTACATAGACAGGGGCTACCTATCTTGTATTATTCAGATTAGCCACAGGTTGGGCTAGAGGTGGTGGTTGTTTTACCTGCCCTATTTGTTGTTGTTGGAATATCTCTTCAGAAGAATTTTGAGTAGAACCAAGAATTTTTTTTTGTGTTTCTATGATATTTTTGAGTTGTGAAAGTAAATGGCATTCATCAGTGATATGTCCTTGTGAACAAAGGCTACAAGTAGATGATATATATGTTTTTTTCAAGGGATAGTCTTGTATGTCTGCCATGATATCTTCCCAACACCTGGTACCAATTTTTTTATACTACCCTGATGATATGGATACAAAAATAGTAGTACTAACAGATGGCTCTAATTTTTTTCAAGAGATATTATGTTTCTTGACAATGAGGATAATGAATTTCTTTCAATTTTATCAAGAATTAAAAACATAGGAAATTTCAACCCCCTAAGTGTGAATATCACCTCCCTGTGATTTCATGTTTGTTTTCTAAATGAAATGAAATGGAATTTACCAAAAATTGTTACCTATACCAGTCATTTATCCAGATTTCACTCTGAATTTCACAACTTAGCACAATTAAAAATTATTGGGCTGCTTTTACCTTCTAACAACACCGTGTTCCCTATAAATGACACCAAAAATGATGTGTGTTTTTAATAGCATCATTTAATCTTATGATTTATCAATCTAGGGTGGTGTCCAAGGCTATCTACGATAGAATATTAGGGCAGCCTACATTTTTAGACATTCATATTACAAGCATTTGGTTGGGTGAAATAGATGTTGGTTTAGCCTTTTGGTGTCACACTAAACCTAGTCTACAAAATGGAAACTTGCAAGAACTGAAAACTAATTCTAATTTGCAGGAATTGAAATTACTAAATTAAAATGTTGTTGAATTGAAATCCTAAATTACACTTGCAGAATTGAAACCTAGTTACACTTGTAGGAATTGAAATGATGCTTGGAAATAACACTTATGCTAAAAACACCTGTCAGTGTCCTGCTATAGAAGGTCATCAAGCTTCTACTATAGGGACTGACAACAAAATGAAATCTGCTAAAGATTGATAAAAGTTGTTGAAACATGAAAAAAAAGGAATAGGGGAAAACATGGTTCTAATCTAATTTTTCAGCTGACACACACATTGGCTGCACAAAAACACAATTGAACATATGAAAACATCACATTAACTTAAAACAAGAAATGAAAATTAACAAGCATTCTGCTAAATTTGCTGCAACAAAGTTGTAGAAAAACCTGTCATAACAGTCCTCCTTCTAGGCCTAAAAGTGGGCCCATGCTTCCTGATCCAGAATAATGTGGGAAAAATACTCCTTAACTAATTAACACTCACACTTTCTCATGAACAGAAATTGACAAAAGAACTACACTTTTATTGTCTGATAAAAAGCATTACAATACTACAGGAAAAATCCTGCTACAAGTCTATTCACTAATTGCCACTACTATCAGCTACTTTCTACCACCTAATTACTCAACCAATGAGGGAGATGTGTTATTTATAATGTCCTAGTACATATGCCTCATGCTCAAAATCAGTTGGATGCTATGTCCTAGTGATTTACCAATAATTCTGAATCTGAATAAGTCTAATTTAAAAGAAAATATGTTGCAACAATGTTCATTGACATTTGGAATGTGTCTATAGTGGTGGGAGTGAGTTGGAGGCTATTTGGAAATATATTTTACACTTGTCTCCACCTTAAAATACCTTTTCCCTACCATTTTGGATACTCAAATATTTGTTTGACTCAAACTGACCACTTTTCCCCTTATTCCGAAGCATCTTCGGAATAATAGGATGTATAAATAGACTTTATGCTCAGCTACAAAAAAAAAGGATAATAAGTGGGTTTTAAGTGGATGGGATATTTCTCATATCTCTTATCAATCGTTTCCAACTGCTATCACCCATTTATATTGATAAATTCAATGACTTCCTTTATAATTGCATAATTTTGATTTTTGTATGCATTTTTCAACTATTCCTGCTTTTTAGCCTTTTTGTCTTGTTGCTCCCATTTGTACCATGTGGAAATGCTGCTAGGTGGAGAAATATTCATCCCTAACCTCCCTCAATTGTTTCCAAGAATTTTCCTCCTCTTTAGTTGACAAATTCCAAGTCATCAATAAAGTGACAACTTGTTGGTTTTTGTATGGTTGTTTTTCTGCAGTTGACAGTTTACTGCACAGTCATAGAAACTTGGTACCAAATTGCATTTCAAATCATTTGTAAGGTAGGAAAAACATTCAAATATTATTGTGAGGTTATAAACAACAACACACAACATTTGGCTTTTGAAATACATATTTTATTTGCTAATTAATCAAACTAAAATAGTGTAGAAAATACTGCACAACTATCCATGTTTTGTGATGCCCTCTTGCTGTCCATTCAGACCATGTGGGAATGCATACAAGTAGGTCAGAAATCTTCTTTAGTATTTTTGAACACATTCCATACATTTTTTCTTGCTTTGTCTAAAAACTTTAAGGTGTTTCTTTAATGTGACAACTGACTGTTTTATGTATGTTGCACAAAACTTGTCACTACCATGTTTTGTAGCAGAGATTATTTTCATGCCAAACACTTGATAACTTTGGTTTTGAAATGGTATGATACTTCAAACATGATTTAGTTAGCCAAATATTTGAACATTCTTATCTGCTTTATTTTTCTATGTTATTTTCACCAACAAAATCATGTCAGAAACAGTTACAAAATGCTGAAAATAGTCAAAATAGAGATATAGTGTCCCTAACATAAAATCATGCAAATACTTAACAAATAATATATTCTAATAAACTATTTTATGATTAACTTTTTCATTTTTGGTAATATGATAGTTTTTTATATGTCAAACATAGTGTAATAATGAGGTATTTCTAGGCCTCATCAGAAGAATGGGATCCTTCACATCCATAGAGAAAGTGACAGGTGGATAAATGAGACGCAAGCAGACCCTGGTCAAACTTTGAATCCTCATCATGAAAATACAACACAATCCACCTAAGTAAAGGACTGGGAAGAGGTTTGGACATCCCTCATCCCCCCAAAGGATCCCAAAATTGTGCCCAAGATGGAAAGTGATGTGGAGCCTAAAATCCAGCCATGAAGAAGATTAAGCATAGCGAGCAAAGTTTCGAGTTGATAGTGAGCAGTGAGCGGATCCTAAAAGTCCATCCATCATTGAATTCTTGCCACATTAGAGGACCTTCGTATGATGGAAAGTAGCACCTCATTTATGAGGGTGCATGATTGGTGGCTAGCAATAAAGAGGTTTGGTGACTGTTCAATGGACGATAGTAGGTTGAGTCTCACATCCATGGAAGCAATCAACTTCGAGAGGCCTAACGGTGCATTGAATTGCCATTTCATTTTGGAAGTACGTGGATAATTTTATGATCCCTAAGATTAGTCAAAAAAGATAGAATTGATCAAGGGTCTAGATTCAAGTTGTACTGCCTACCTCATTTTGCAGCATGGATGCCCTTGTTGGTGCAACCACATTGTCTCATCCACCACCCATCATCTTGAATGCAACATTTATTGTAAAGTCTATATATACTAGGATGCAATTCATTCTAGGCGTTGACTCTTTGGCCATTACAACTCATGTGTAAATATTTTACTATCTGATAAATACAAGTGTGTTTACTGTTTGGTCTCTGATCAAGCTCTTGAGTGTTTGAACATTGAATGCTTATTTTTGTTAAAGCTAGTTGAGTGTATATTCTTTAATTCTACAATTTGGATTTCATGCATTTCACTCGGTAGTTCTAGAATTTGCTTTCAATACGGGCATGATAAATGTTAGATAAGAGTAAGGTTGGATGATCTGTTAGGTGGTTCACTTGTGCTTCTTATATGGTTTATGTTCATTTTGCATATGTTTTGATGCGGTTAAAACCATCCCCATGCAAGTTCTAGCTTCAACTTCCTTTTCTTTCTTTTAGATCCCTTTTCCCCATTTGTAGTTAGCTAGGATTTACTAGGAATCAGCCTTCTTCGAATATTGAACCGCATAGCCACCTAGTCACGCGATCACTCAATGTTGGTTGAGGTTCATGGGTCGCAAAAACCTTTCCATTAGGCAGATTTTCAACCAACATTCAATATTAAATATTAGAAAAACACAAAATACAAAAACAATAAAAACAATAAAAACATTCAAAATGCATTCAACGACACTCAATTTATTCTTTATACAACCACTTAACACAAGTGACTTAATAATTCAGCACCATTATTTATTTATTTCCATCCTTCTTCTACCTCCTTCCCACATCATTTGTTTCTAAATTTTTGTTTCCTTCTCATCCCATAGATTCCTATCGATGTTGTATGGTCACTCAAGAATGGCTACATACCTTTGATTGGTTCTATTTTCCTCTCTCCTCCCCTTCTTCCCTGAAAATTCCCTCTTTTTATTCTCTTATTTCTTTTATTTTTAGGGTTCCTATCAATGTTGTATGGTCACGCATGAGTGGCTACATACCTTTGATCAGTACCTTTCTTCTTTTTTTCTTTTCTTATTTCTCTTCTTCCTCTCTTCTTCTTATATTTCTTCTTCTTCTTTCTTTTTTTGTTTCCCTCTAACTACCTCTCTCACAAACATTACATTTCTTCATTATTTATTTATGTTGATACCACCAAACATTGGCATTCCACTCAATTCTTCACATTCATACATTACTCAATAAAGTTCCCAATGTGCTAACTTGGTCACCTTTTGGATGCATGAGTCTATGTTAATGTATTTCACTTAGTTTCCTTAATCAATGACACGTTGGTCACATGTTAGTTTATGTCCATAAATATTTTGTTATTCCATATTATTTTTACCACTCACTTGCATTTTCCATTATCACGCAGTCGTGACAATTTGCTCATACATCCACACCTACCATTTTGCATACAGTACATGAGGATATAAACATGTACTAGTTAGTGCAACTATAGTGATGTCCAAACCTATCCTTAGGTGACCTGGTACATAGAAATATCTTGCCATTCAACCATTTGTAATTAATTCAATCAACCTCTATCAACCATTGCCAAATTCTAAAGTATTTTCAACGCTTCCCTTGGTAGACTTGAGTTCTTTCATGAACCAATTGCACATCAAACACTAAGAAAATTTTGAAGCATAGGAAATATGACACCTTGAATAGCCTTTCCATAAAGTAAATGGTTTCCCTGCTCATCCTATCATTCACATAATCCAAGCCTAAGGATATAAACAAGGACAAACTGCAAAAAAAGAAAGAGGGCAAGATAGAAAGAGTACTAAAGCCTCAAACAAGCAAAGAAAAAAATGAGCATTACAAAACAACTTGAATCCTTGGTATCCTAAGGTATTTTATATGTCTTTGTCAAGGCTATAGATGATTGGTTGGTAGTGAAGCAACATAGACGAATTATGGGGATAATCTCCACTGGGGCTATAGACGCTTGCCTGGCAGTGGAGTATGCCTTATGAGTAGAGACATGTCTATCATATTTGCAACCTTATTTTGTAAAAACCACTACATGCTCATGAATGAGCTAGCTTATACTAGCTAAATTTATATTTGGTTAGTCTAACCTCACTCAAAATGGATAAATGAACATCACATACACACACTGGTTCATGATAGGATTAATCTTGGTCAAGCGGGTGATCTTTGCCAAACATTGGCTGACAACTAGATGAGTTTAATTGCTCAAACTATCTCGTTTGAATTTCTAGAAATTTTTCTAACACCCAAAGTCACTCAAAGCACGGAACAGACAACATCACAACTAGTTTCGCCAAACAATAGTGTTCTCTTCCACTCATTGGCACACTATACAATTCGTAAGCCATTAGCATCATTTTGCATAATCCATCTACTGCACATCTATGCTATCATTTGCATTACCTGCCTGCATATTTTGTTAGCCTTCCACCCACCATACACATTGCATGATTACTTGTCTCATATTAGGTCAATATGTTGTGTGAATGTTAACGTGTCATTGATTAATCTAAACCATTTAAAATGATCTCACTTTCAAAACTGATATCCAACAAGTGTAACAACATAAACATAAATCACGTATACATATGATACACCTTTCACATGCATAAATTTTCATTACCAAACATTCACATAATAACCATTTGTTCCATCTCGTCTATAATATATCAAAATCAAATCACATCAACGCATAATCATGTATAAAATATCTACAAATACACATCACACACATTATAGACACATAAACCCATCATGAATGCATTGCAAACATTAAGCATATATCATATATCGAATTGGTGTGTACATAATCAACATTGCCCATAGGCTATGTCATATACATAAAAATGGTGGCACATATACCATAGAAAAAATGGTAGCACATATGCCTCACCATCACCCCCATTAGCCCTGTCAACCACTGGGAGTTTCTCCACTCACTTCATGCACCATAGGGGCCTCCCTTGTGCTCCACTGCATTCACTGTCCCTCATGTGCTTTGGCAGACCCCTCTATCTGATATGCTGCAAGCTCCACAACTTGAGGCACTGTTGGAACCACTAACTGTACACTCCTTTGGCTCCACTACGAATGAAAATGAGAGCGAGATTTTGAATATGAGGGAATTGCTATATCTTGTCTGGCCATATCCACCTCCAACATTGATACTTTGTCCCTCTCTCGAAAGAAGAGGGTATTGAATTTCTCCATCACTTGTCGTAGTCGATGATATCAAACTGTAACTTGGACACATATCCCTACAATAATGCCACTACCGTTGTATCCCTCTTGGCCAATATCCCATATTGTGCGACTATCAATATAGACACTTGTCCCCTCAACTTCCCCATCTCCTCTCAGAGTTTAGCTACCTTTGCTATCAATGCTTCATTCTCACTCTGCAACCTCTCTCGCTCCACCTGATACCTCTCCTACTTAGCCATCCCTACTAAAACCTGCCTCTCAAACCCTCCTCAATGAGTCTAGATCTTGCTGTAATATCTACCTATATGTGAGGGCTATATTCCTCTTTGGTGCTATCTGTAGCCACTCTATTGTCCAAGTAGCCTCTCTCTCAATCATTTATCTCTTTATATGGCATACCCTATCTCTCAATAGTTTGGTCTCATCCATCATTGCTAGCATATCCTACAACCTAAAAACAAAATCACTACCAAGTTTCTCGACATCTGGAACCAAAACCTCCTCCACTGGCATCCTCACTACCTCACCCTATGTTATCCTAGATGGGCCTACCCCACTATCCATCCATTGTCAAACATGTCACCTAAGTGACGACTCCACTTCCTCTGCCTCCTCATCATCAACATCCATATCTACTACAATATTTGGGCTACCTCCTATCCTTGAGCCATTGATTACTGCTCTGCTATCACTTGCCATCCACCCTAATCCCAATTCTATCACTGCCTCTTCTCTTAACCCATCCACCACACCTACTCTCAACTCCTACCTTTGAGTCACCCACCACACTTCTTACTCCAATGTGGTACCTGCATTTTCCACATCGATTATAGTCCAAACCTCATCCCATGTAATTTCCAAGGGTCTCGCTTGTGGTAGTACTCCAAGATCCTTGCAGATCCTTCAAATCACAACTAGTGGATCAAGTAATCCCTCACGTAAACCAAATTACCATAGCACCCTAAAAATATGAAAGAACTCCACCTGGCTCAAATATCATCCAACAACCTATTTGCCTCACCTAACTCGCACCAACTCCGCTACATCCTCTGCTCACACTGGTCCCGCCTCCATGGATGCCAAGTGATATTTTGGGGCACCAAACCATCAAACCCATCATAGTAATAAAATGCATTTCCCTCATAAGGCATCCTCACTCATTCCTCCATATCCATCCACCACCTCAAAGCATATGGCACATCCTCTCCCATCAAGAGGTGGGCTCGATACGACAGCCCCTTCAACCTCATAATGGTTACGTACTCTCATTCCCACAACTCCAATAATAGTCTACAAATCAATCCAGATCACTACATCATCCTCACACCATGTAGCTCTCTGAAGGTTTGCACCAACAACGTTGATCCCTACGCAAACCATAAATTACTCTCCACCATGTCATACACGATGCCAAGCATATTCTAGGGGAATATCACCCTTGAAGTGTCTGACAACACATATCTCGCAATCAATACCATTGTTAAGGTGTGTCTCAATCACAATGCCTTGCTTTGCCAATACTCCTCATACAAGACACCCCCTCATGATCCACTTCTCTCCATCGAACACCAAAGACTCTCTGCAATATTACACTCCTTTGCTCCTTCCCTCTTGATGTTATGATAGTCACTCCCTCTACTGAAACTTGATATATCTGATATAGGTCCTCTAGAGTAATTTTCATTTCCTTTGTTGAGTATTGAAATGTGTTCCTATCTGGATGCCAACGCTCACATAGCATCCATAGATAGGAATGATCAGTATGGATAGTTGATATCTATGTGACCCCATAAAATGCCACATCACGCAACCAATCTCGATCACCTGTCAACCACACACCTCTTCAATCATCCAATAATGATCAAAATCAATATCTTAGTCGAACCTCCTTGACCTACAACCACCCACAATTTCATCTTTTCAGCCTTAGTAAAAAAAATAAGAAAAAATTGTACAACACCATACGATTTGTATATTCATATGACACCGTACGAATCTACAAAAAATAGTAGATTCAGGTGCCCATTTGCCTGAAACCTACCCCCTTCATGAGATATTACTCAAAACCCTCCAAAAATACGACCAAAAAAGATAAACCATGCATCACACACAAGAGCATATTGAAATATGTGTCCAATAAAACAAGGCATACAAAAACACACAACATACATACAAGCATGCAACACCCTGACCCATTTATCATTTTTTCCCATATAAATCTACCTAGCCTAATCATTCCCTATGGTTTCCTTTCACTAAAAAATGATTCCTTAGGTTCGTTTTAAAATCCAAAAACATAAAAAATGAGGACAAAAATCCACTTACCGCCACTACATGCCCTCCCAAGCCAACACTCGTTGTATTTCCTATCATTCCATCACTTCAACTCCTTTATCCAGCAACAATCCACTTCACAAAATGCTCTGCATCACTCTCCTCCTCTCACTTTTTCTCCTTTGCACAACACATGAGGGGCATGCCCTCCAAACATAATTTTATTAGTGTGTTTCGTAAATTCGTATAGATGGGCACAAATGGTTAGATTTGCACCTCTTCATACGATTCTAAAATTTGGCTTCAAATTTTGCGCATTGATGTTAAATTTTTATGTTTATTGATTTCTCACCCTATCTTTTATTTCTTTTCAACAATGATCACTTTATCAAGTGATTCATCACTATTTTTTTGCTTCACCCATCGACTCATCGCTTGAGGGGATAGACATAAATAATCACAAAATATGTATTACATAAGATCAATACTCATACACTCAATCTTGGAAATTGTGTTTGTCTAAAAACCTTTGCCTAAGACTATCCCAAGCCCTCATTTGCTAGGGCAAACAAAGGCAAAACTTCTCTTCTCATCAAAACTCCAATGCAAACAAACACTTGGCATGCCTCAAGCCTGAGACTGTACAAATAATCATGAAATCCCTTCCTTGAAGTGGTATGTGTAAGACCACTTACAATGGAAGAATCATGAGAATACCTACCAAGGGCTAAACGACTTACCAAACCAAACCAATCTTAAAAGCTTGTCAAAGGTAAAGTTCCAAAGACATTCGCCCCTTCCACAGTTTGGGAATATTACATTGAACATGACTCAATATAATTTTACGTCTACTCCTCTCAAATAATCCTCACGGCTCAACAAAGGCCATAATCAACCACAATCATCAATCACTAATCCATCTCTCTCACAATCAACCACCAATTTGGTGTCATAAATTTTTGCACCGCATCATGTCTTCACACAAAACAATACAAAAAGGGGAAAATGTAGACACCTAAAAATCTCACATTATCCCTCATCCCATCATTATGGTTGATCAATTTGCAAAACCTACAAAATTTGCATAAATTAGTCTAAAAGCACTATTCATCCTATTTAAGCCCCCTTGGCCACTTAAGCCCTTTCCTACGCTAAGCCCCTAGTCACCACATGACCACCCCTTTAGCCTAAAATAGGGACACATCACCTAGTCTACCCTTTTGACTAGTCAACATGCCACATAAGCCTAGCTCACCCTAGTCTAACCTTGGTTAACTCTCAACCTTGGTCAAACTTCACATCATAGTCAAACTCAAACCCATGGTCAACCTAACCATGGTCAATCTAACCCATGGCCACCTCACCTAGCCTACACCTAAGCCCAGCTCACCCTAGCCTAACCTTGGTTAACCCCTAAGCCTTGGTCAAGCCACAAAAGTCAACATCTAACATAGGGTCAACCTAACCCTAGTAAGATCTGACCCTTGCTCCACACATCTCCCCATGAGCATTTAAAATCATAAATGAGGCTTGGAGACTTTTGGCTTTTAAAGCATTGAAGGCGTGAGTCACCTTCCACCTCACCTTGGTCAACCCTTAACCTATGGTTAATCCAATCATGGTTGGCTTTTTGACCCTTGCTCCACACATATTTCTATGCCCATTGAATGTCACAAATGATATTTCAAGACTTTTTTTAATCGAGGCATTCAACACATTAAAGACTTTGATGAGTCACTATCCATCATGAATTTATGAGGGATTGCTAATCCATGCCCCTTTAATGCATATGAATGGGTGAGTGTTTCTCTCACCCAAACCCATGCCACCTTAGGGGACACCTCACAAGACACCTAAGCCCCCTTGACCTTGGCAAATTATATAAATAGGTTGCCATTTCCTCCACTTTCAAGAATCATGCACTCACATACCCAAACTCTACCAAAATCAATCTAGACTACTCAACATTCACCATCACTCACTATCAACCCCCATGGAGACCCACATGAACTTGTCAACATCCCCTTTTTCCTTGTAGGTTGTCATATGTAGGTTCAAAAGGTGACTCAGCGAGGATCAAAAGTTCCAACAACATCAAAAGACCCTCCACATTACCCAAAATTATTTTTTAATAGCATAGTCAAATTTGTATGGTGGGGTGCAAACCAAAAGATTTGTACCCTAGGGTACGAATACCTAAAGGGATAGTTTTTAGTGCAAAACCCTGCAGCCAGCCACAAAACTAGGTAAAAGGTCATTGTTTTTCTGTTTACAATCACTTTCTAGCACTCTAATTATGCAATAGAATAAATTTTGAGTCTCTTTGTCTTTAATTACAAAGGGTTTGATTGAGATAGGACCCAAAATTTTCTAACAATTTTTGTAGGTTGTGTAGGTTAATGGGATCTACACAAAGCAACAGTGGCCCACGTGCAATAAGCCCACTCCCCTTTGAGGTGTTCATGGAAGACCTTGGTGTTGCTTGACCACTTTACTAAAAGAGGGCTTCCCTCTTGGGAAGACCCATATTGTAGCCTTCAAAGGAAAAATTTGTGAAAAGGACATCTTTGTAACCCCCTTTTGAATATTAATGCAAAGCAACACGTTTTCCATGTATACAATCATCGCTGATCCATCACACTACCATCATGACCCCTTGATATAGCCTCCTACCTACCTCATGGGCATGATCCCACCTAAATCCTATTGGATCTTGTGCATCATCTGGATCCCTAGGAAGCCTAATTGGTGGTCTAATAGCCATGTGCTCACACATCCAAACCTGTAAAAATATACAATAAACCAAGCTTTTCCCCTCCTTGTACATGACCTAGTGGAGGGTCCAGTATAACCTGTGCAAAATAAATGGACCTCGAACAAACTGCACTTGTTGATCCCTCATCTAGGTGATAATCATGTCCCACCTCCAATGCAACAGTCTCTTGTTGATATCTCCAACAAGCAAGCCAAAAATTACAATACACAAATGAGTTGTAAGTTGATCCAATAGTTTGACCTATAAACAAAATTAATATTGATGTTGTACCTCCTCAACTAAAACTAAGGGTCACCTTCCAGTCTTTGAAAATCTTGATTCTGATCCTGGCTCATGTGGATGTGGGAACCTCAAATGAGTACCCAAAGGATCCCCCAAACGTCCTTCAATGTGTCTGACTTCTCTCCTATTGGTAGAAAGTGGCATACTCCAAGTTCCACCGCTCTGCGAAAGTCATCAGCAATGCATGGTTTAGCTCAACATAGGACATCATAACTAGATACCCTAGTTTAGTAGCATCTAAAATTGCCCTATTCACCTACATCATGGCATCTACTGTCAATCACGGGGTACAAAATCGGCAATCCTAACATTTTAACACATCTAGAACTTGCATGCACAGAAAATAAAAAATAGAGTTATATTTTTGTCTAAAAAATATTTAATCTTTAACCCCCTTATCCCTTCGTAAATTCATCAGCTTTTGGTAAATTCGTCGGCCAACAAATTCACCACCCAGTGGTGAATTCATTGACATCCCAAAAATCATGAATACATCACCTATGCAACATATTCACGATGGCATATTCATGTCACATGGAGTGAATATGCTAGTTGTGACATATTTAATTAAAAAAGGTAAAAAAGTAAAAAACTAATTGATGGAAAAATCTCATACCTATCCCTAGGCCCCAGTTGGGCCTACTTCACCTCACACTAGGTCTAGTTGATGTTTCGTATGTCTCTGTTGTGCCATTTTTCAAGCCTTAGTATTTTCTCTAGATCTCTTTTCTCTCCTCTTGTATAGTGAAAATGACCTCTCCTCATCCCTTTTGCCCTAATTTACCTTGTTCGGGTAAAAATTTTTTCTTCTCTGATTTCTTACCTAGCCTATTCAAGTTTCATTGAGACCTCATTTTGTCCCTCAAAAACTCGAGGGGGCACCCAAACTAGGAGAAAAATCAATTTAGACTCTTCATTTAAAAAAAAAAAAGCACGACTTGAAAACTACCCAATAAAATCTTAGGTAATTTTTCTCAATCCTACAAGCATATTTTTGTGTTTCACCTCTAATCAAGGCTTAGTGACCTTGTTTCTCTAAAAATTGGGGGCATCTACAAGTATTTTTGATGCATTTATTTATTTTAAATGCATCAAAAAGGGGAAAAATATAGATAACTAAAATAGGGTCACCTAACTTGAACCAATTTTGTCAAAAATGCATAGAATGGTCAACCCAGCCATTACAACTACCTCAACCCTAGAATTTGCAGCCAAAACTCACCAATAGTGAATTCACCATCTCAGAGTGAATTCACCAACAAGTGAATCCACTTTCCAACTAACGTATTTGCACCTAGAAAAAATTTTAAACCTCCTCCATTGGATTTGATTTTAAAAGGTTGGTCATGGTTGAGAAGCATTGTATTTGAGGTCAAAATTGGCTGGTACACAAATCAAACATGTGCTTGTTGGTTATGAATATGCCACTAGGAAAGGATTTTAATATTTTGCACCCTAGATTTGCATAGCAGATTGAAAGGTCGGAAGGAAGGAATGCCTTCCATGCCAATCTCCGGAGAAGGCCGACTCCTATACTAATCTACTTTATTTTTTAGATAGAAGTGTTGGAAAGAGATTTAAAATGGAGAAAGAAATTTAAATATCATGTGTTTTAGGTGGGGAAGAACAAGCAGCACAATCACTAACTCATCACTAAACCAACAACAATCAAAACAATGTATGTAACAAAAACTATTACTGTGATTCTTTCCTATGTATCCTTCATTCAATATTCCAGGTCTACTTAATTGCCAATGCAGCCATCCAAGATTCAGAATGACAATAATTAGAAAAATAAATGACATGATGAAAAAAATACTTGTAGAAGGCAACATAAAAGAAAGAGATAAATAACAGAGCCAAGTATACTTTGAATTGGAATCAAGTGTTCAACTACAACTTCTTAGCAATATGTTTCCCCCATTTTACAATGCAAGTTCACTGCTATTTATAGTAGAAATTTTCCCCCTTTTACAATCGGAGCATAGCTCCCAAAACCTACAAAAGCTATAGAAGGCTACCAGATTTGATTATTGTCAGCTTGAAGCATGGTCCTTCTAATTTTTGTACAATTCATGATAGATTCGATGGTTGAAAATGGGTGGTTTATGTTAATGCGGTAGGTGTAGTACAGTTTTTCATTTAATGTTCACCTACCCTATCCTTGAAGTACATCTTCATCCTCCGTGAAATGTGCCCAAATCTTGAAACTTTGTTTTTTATTATCTGGGGAGGCACTATCTGCTTAACAACTCTAAAAATTGGGGGAAATCAGCTTTAAACACTCTCTATTGATCGCTACGGAGGTCGTTGGAAAATGAAGAGACACTAAGAATTGCTAAAAAGTGATGGTAATCTCCAAAGTTGAAGTTGGAGCGACCTTGGGAGAAAGCTATGAAGCACCCAAAAATTGAGTGACTAAGAAAATTTTATGAGAGACGGTGATCTTGGGTAGGTTCCTTACTGCAAATCGCTGAAAACTTGCAGCGCTACTAGGAAAAGTGGTCAGCGACAATGATCACGAGAGCAAGGACACTTAGAATTTTTACTTTGTTTTTCTTCCTTTTCGTCCATCATTGAAAAGTTGTGCGACACTGGGCATCGTCGAGCGGAGATAACGATCATGGTTATGGGTGGTTTCTTCCTTCCATTATGCACCCAAAAGAGTTGCGGCAATAGGCGTCGTTGATCGGTGATGGTGATTGTCGTCGCGGCAGCACTTAGGAAAAATTTATCCTTTTCATGTTGTGTTGTCGATCGTTGAAAAGAAGTGCGATGACGGGCATCGCTGGGAAGCGTGAGCGATCTCGGTTGTCACACTTAAATAATGTTACTATTTTTAAACCTCGCCCCAGATCACTCAAAATGTTTGCACCATAGAGGATCACTCAACAACAATGGTGATCACGGGCATAGGCCTAAATGTAGGAAATTTTTACATTTTCTTTCAAGTTTTACATCCAAATCTAAAAAATGATCTGCCTAACCTAGAAATGGAACAAACTAATAATGAAACATGAAAACTGGAAACAACTCTGAGGAAGGAGGGAGGCAACAACCTAAAATTTTTAAAATATTTCTACCCCTAAAAAAATGTGGCAACATTCCTGGTGGCTCGTGGGGTATCGAGCTCACCTCGATGCAAAGACCCATGCCTTTATCCTTTGGGCCCATAGTCACCCCCGGTCCCTACTTATTCTTGTTGCAGGCCTTGGTCTTGCTTCTATTTCTTTTGCTACTCCTCCTTTTTGGGACTATCTTCACTAGATTCATTTTCAATGTCCTCCTCCTCAGAATCTTCTTCGAACGACTCCTCTTCTTCTTCTGCATCTTGCTCCTAGAGTCAATACGGGATTAGATGCACTTGAATGTGACCTAGACCTAAGTCCATGCCTCCTTTGGGAAGGGCTTCATGATATGAATATCGCTCACCAAGTGCTTGAAGGTTTCCATCTGGATTATACCAATCTACTCAGCCTTCTGGCTCAAGTCTAGCAGGAAGGAGCAAGTTAGGTAGAACTTGGAGGTGAGCTCTATCACCTGTTCCTCTTGAATTGGGTCCACCCACCCATCAATGTCCAAAGTATCATTGGCAAAGGCATCCCATGTCGACCACAATGCTTCCTTTGGGAGGCAATCACCATTGTTATCTATAAAGATTGGGAATCTGAGTGAGGTGAGAGTTAGGAAGGGGGCCAGACATATATCCTTCTCCTATTCTAGTATGTCTAGCAATTCGCTAGCCCTCTAAATATTTTGAAATATTTCAAAGAATGTATGTAATGTTACCCTTGCAGTTGCCCAATCACAGGAAATAGAATCTATAAAGGGGATTTGGAGAATCTAGCATTCAAGGGTCCCTATCTTGACAGCCATATCGAGCCAGTGGTCTGCTTCTTGCTTTGCCTTCTCCATCATAGGCTTATCCTGGGCAGATGCTTCTTTTAATCGGGTGTCAAATTTGAGAACCAAAAGGGACTTAGAGGCCCGGGGTCTGAAGTTCTTCAATAGTCGGGTGCAAATTTCCTTGATGCGGTCCTTGGATAATGTCTCCATCTGCATAATCCTTTCCTCCAACTGCTATTGAGCCTACTAAAGTTGGCCCTGAAGTTTAGCTATCTAGTGCTCTGCAACCTCCTTCTGTTCTGCCACCTCCTTTTCCAAGGTGGTCACTTGTTGCTTCAGTTGTTGGTACTCCTTCGTAGAACTATCCAACTGGGCCTGCATTCTTGCCATGCCCTCTTCCAATTTGATTTTTTCATTCTCTAGCTGGTAGCAGTGCTCCTTCAAATCAAAGTGCTTTATGTGCAGTGTGTCGATTCCATCATGAAGAACCAATGCCTCATTTTCAAAGCTGACCTCGTTCAAATTTTTGGTTTTTCTACGATACTCATAATCTTTAGGGGTCATATCTTTTAGAGGCTTCTTAAACTTTGGAACCATTTTCTCCTTGTACAACATGTTGCCAAAATTAAATCTGGAGCGCTTCTCAACTTCGACAATCTCTTCACCTCTTCTCTTCATCACGCTTTGAGCCCATATGTTGGAGGTGCGTCCAACCAGATTTGCCACGGGCTGGTTCTCCATAATATGGATTACATTTGCCTCTCCAAATAGAGGCTTGGCCAAAGGTAAACCTTGTTGCGACATGTGCTCTTCTGCGAATAGGTAAGGCAAAATAGAATTTTGATATCCTTCTCCTCTTGGGGACAGCTTGGCCTGAATAGTGGAGGCAGACGAATTTTTAGGGTTTTTAGACAAATTTTCAATCAATGTGTCGGCTATAGGTGAAATACATGGAGAATGCAGCGAATCTGAGGCAACGATGCCTAGTTGGGCTTCTACTAGGGTTTGAAGGATGGCTCTATGAAAGAATGGCTAGGTTGGGATTGTTCAATGACAAAAGGTTGGGCTTCCTCAAGGAGGGAATGAGATGTGGCAAGGGAAAAGGTGGTTGTTGCTCTACTAACCAAAGGAATGACAATGGGGATAGGTTCAGCAGTGGAATACGAGGGCATCGTAGACACTGAATCAAAAGTTTGAAATAATAGAGAATGCATACCTATGAGCTTTGCTCGAGTTGGTGTGTTGAAGATTTGGGTCATCCACTGCTCATTCGCTAATGGGGATGTATCCTCCTTTATGATTGTGACTTTTGAGGTTTTGATCTTCTTTTGGGGTGGCATCATCTTGGACTACGGGACAACCTCCTTCACGGGTGCAGCCCTTTGCCCTTTAGAATTTTTTTATTTTTCTCTTCCTTTTGAGAGGGGCAACCTCTTCTTCTTGGGCGTTGGACGATGGGCTGACGGTTCCCTTCGAAGCTTTGGGGGTTTTATCATTAGCTTGAACTATTGCTTTTTTTGGGGTGCCAACGGTGCTTGTGTTGCTCTGGCCATTGTTTCTTGGGCCGTGTGCTGCGCTACATCTTGTTTGGATGGCGCTACTCCGACTGGCTACTTTTTGGAAGATTGTTACATCCTGGGTTCTACAACCTGACTTACTTGTACCCCACTGTTGGACCCTCCACCAAGTGATTGTAACTATTTGGGTGGGGCCTGCCCCTTTTGTAGGCATTGAAAGCCTAGGGGTACAATATGTCATAACACAATGGGCTACCATGTGGCATGGTGTTTATCATAGAGCATGGAGAATGTATCATCATTGGCCAAGTCTTTTTCAAAATTTTCCTTCCTAGTATGGACACGCATTATCCACCACTCTAATATATTTTTGGGTTTCCACCCTTTGCCTTGTAGTCTAGGCAACATATTTTTGTATGTTTTCGTATTTGGCCTATGGTTTGCATTGTGGATAGGATCAAATTCAGCCTCCATGAAGTAGAAGTTGTGCCACAGTGGGAAAGACTGTATGTCTTCAATATTCCACTCTAAGTCTACTCCCAATGGGTTATTGCACTCGGACATGATTTCCTTGTGTGGATAGATGTGGAAGTCATGTACATTCGTGAAATCCCTCACTATGTTGAGGGGATTGTACTTCCACCTTTGGGATAGCTCGACCAAGTCGAAGCTCAAAAGTGTGGTTGTCAGGTAATGATGTTTTCCATTAATTCCAACTTCGACCTCTCTATGATGCCTCCAAGGTAAAGTGGTACTCTGCGGTATAATACAATAGCAAGAAGGGTTTGCCCATGAACCCAAAAATCCTTATCATGAACCCCTGCATCAACCAAAAAGTATCATCGAAATCCTGGCTGCTCACTTGGTTTCTCATCAAACGTGGGATGCGCTGGCAGGAACCATGGAGAAGGGCTAGGGCTGGGCCCAAGAAGGCCAGATTGAACTTATAGTAAGACTCCTCCCTCAGCAGCACCTTGGTCCACTGGTAGACCGGAAGTTGCGCGCCATTCTTATCCTTGTGCTGAATTGGGAGTGTCTTTATACTACTGTGCATGTGAAACAAGAATAACCACGCCAGGGTCGAATAGTATCTAGAGTTGTCTCTCACCCCACTTTTCAATTCCTATAGTTGCAAGTGAATCCCATGGGCCACGTAGTCTACCCAATCAAAGAAGACCGACTCGGTTTTGTCCTTCATAGCCTTGGGGTTGTAAAATTCCCCCCGTAGGATGCATTCGGCAAGAGCGATTTGGTAGGGGAAGACCATTGCATCTATGTCGCAACCTAGAATCCAGGCCAACATGGTATAAATACTAGAGCTCTTGAAATATCTCAGAGGCCTAGGTTGCTTTGACCATTGTCGGGGCTGAGGAGGCTCATGAAGCTGGGACTCTACAAACTTCTGCATATTCGGATTATCTGAGTATCTGTTTGTTTGTTCACCGAGGTTGATATTTTTGATAGTGTAGTTCTTGTCCAATGATAGACTTGGTGCGAAGGCCGCCCTCATATTTTCTAGGTAAAGCGAGAACAAGACAGTGCCTTCATGGTCATAGACTTGCATGGTGTTTGGTTTGTAGTATTGCACAATTGCTACCACCAATTTCAGGTAATGATGCGCCTCTGGGCACAAGAACCAATATAGCTGGGAGTGGTAAGAAGCGGTGTAGGGGTGCGAAGGAGAGATCTTCTCTCACCAATTTTAAATTCTATACCATAGTTGGTTGGTGCTCTGTGAGTAAATCCCGTATTTGAGCTTTATCCAATTATCAATGGGAGGATGAGGAGCTGGCTTTGGCTATGTTGTTCAAGGTCTCTTCATTTTTTTGGATTCATGCACCTGGGCTTTCCCCTTATCTCTTCTTTCTCTTTTTTAGCTATTCTCTGGCATGCTTGAAGCCACTCGGCCTACCGCTGCACTCTTCTGCCCACTTTATTTCTTTCCCATAGTGAAGGCAGAATCCAATTTAGTTGTTGCTTAACTGCAAGAAAATCTGAATTTCACTCAGTGCAGCTTGGAGTGCATCGTATTTTAACTAGTAAAGTGCTTCTGAGAGATTGTGCTTTATAGTGATGAACTCGGGTGGGGTCTTTAATGGACGACACTTGAATTTAATTTCGGGCGCATAGAGTTGGTGGACATTGATTTTATCCTCGGGTGGCCATGCATAAAATACTATTTGGAGGCGCCAATATTTAAACCTTTTACCCTTGGAGCACATCCTTTTTGTACAATCATTTTTTTTGGAATCAATGCAAATCCTCATCTATTTATGATGCACGCTTTAAAATATGGGCTTTAACCCCCCTTTGCACACTTTCCTAGGTCGTTGGATGGAGAGAAACGTGGCCCATGTTTGATTTTGCCCATTTTCTTGAAATCGTTCAAAACTTGAGTGATCCTAGGTGTGGGCGGCTTTGGTGAGTGATGGAGGTCTTTACTCCTTTAGAAAAATTTGCTAAACCCGACGTCACTCGCAAAATAGGGCGCGCTTGGAAGAAGATGCATTGGGCGAGCGACAGAGGGTGGACCCACACTTAGAATATTTTTCAACTTTTCAAACTGCCTGCTTTCCTTGGCAGCGCTTGCAAGAAAATCCTTGTTGTCGTTGAAAAATAAGAGTGATGCCTATCTTTTTTAGAAAAGCGAGCAACGAAGGATGAAATAACTTGAAGCATTTGGGCTACCATTTCTTCGGTTCACTTAAAACATGAAAGCGCTCTTGGGATCACTCAAAAAATGAGCAACCTCGGGCAATATTTACTTAGTGATTTTTTTCTTTTGTTCTCTTCAACTCGGTCGTCGCTTGAAAGGGGGTCTCGCTATCACCCAAAAAATGAAGCGATTCCCGGATTTGTCAAAGAAGCGAGCGACGGAGGGCAGATCCCACAACATGAACACTCAGTAGAACTTTTGAAAACCCTTTTGGGGCTTTGCCTCGCGAGCCTGCTAACTCTGCTTTCACCTCTCTAGAACTTTCTTATGCAGGGGAAATTGCTTTTGCATCCACTTGAGATCAAAAATTTCCCGGACCCAAGGATCTGGAGAACAACTTGACTCAACAACCTAAAATTAAAACAACTGAAAAGCATATTTACATTAAAGCAAGGAAATAATTTAAAATAGTAGAAAAGAAATTATGTACAGAGGGAACCTCTTGGTGCTTCTCAGTGACGATAGACTTTTAGATGAAAGCCATTAACCGGTATCGAGAGGATATGACCCTCCATGTCTCTCATGACGAATGAATTGAATTAGTTGACCTTGGAAACCTAGAAGGAGACTTCCTAGAAGGCATCAAACTTATCATGATTACCTATTTTTTTCTTCCAGGAATCCCATTTCAGCACTAGGTCCCCGATCTTGAAGACCCTGGTAGTAGCTCCTTTTGCGAACCAGTTTCGTGTGGTGCCAGCGTGCTTCATAAAATATTCATGAGCTTTTTCTCTCTGTTCTTCAAGCTACAGCAACTGAGCTAGCCTAGCATCAAGGGGATCTAGGTTGTCCTTTTCATCATCAAGCAACTAGAGTGCGGGCATCTCAATATGGGTAGGAAAAACAACCTCTTTTCCATAAACCAGTGCGTATGGGGATGTCTTGATGGACTTCTTGATGGATATGCGGTCTACCCTAAGAGCTTGGATCCAGGTACAAGTGCTAGGACCTCTTATTTCTCTCTAGAGTCTTCTTTATAATATTCATCAGGTTCTTATTTGTCAACTCGGCGAGGTCATTCCCATGCGGGTAGTAGTTGGAAGAAGCCTTATGGTAAATACTGTATCTGCAAGTGAACTCTGTTAGTTTGGCTCTCGTGAACCCTAGACTGTTGTCTGTCACAATCGCCTTCGGGATTTTGAAGTGAGTTATCAAGCTTTCCAGGAAGGAGATGACTGTCTCCTAGTCGACATGCTTCGTGGGTATATCTTCGGCCCAGTGGGTGAAGTAATCCATGGTAGTCAGGATAAACTTGTGTCCTACTGAGGATTCTAGTGAGATATTATCAAAAAATTCTAGGCCCCACTATTGGAAGGGAACCTCCACTTGGATTGGTTGTAAAGGCATTGGAGCGTTTTTATTTTGAATAGCGAACCTTTGGCATTTTTCACACTTTTAGTAGACTTCTTGTGCATCCACAAAGATGGTGGGCCAATAATAGCCCGATTTGATCATCTTTAAGGGTGTAGGCCTTCCTGAAAGGTGTCCTCCCAACATTCTAAAATGGAACTCATCGAGGACTTTTTGTTTTTTCGTTCCCTTAACACAACGTAAGAGAACACCATCAATATTTTTGTAAAACAACCCCTCGGGGCACGTAGAACATACTTTAGAGCATTAAGCCTAAACCTCCTTCTTTATGAGGCATTGAGTTGATCTGGACATCTTCCTATGTTGAAATACCACACTATATCATCTGCCCAATCACTCTCCTCTAATAAGGAGTTGGCAAAGTTACCTTCCATCATCGGATCTTCCCATTGAAAAGCAAACACCTCAACGACATCACTTTTGGCTAATTCCTGGCATAGATCCCGACCTCGGATTAACTTGGTGGATCGTACCTCTATGTCAATTTCTTAGATTTTAGCAATCCATCCTGCCCTTTTGTGACTTGGTTCCCCTTGAATAATAAAATTTCTAACATCAAGGTGTATCACAAAAACTGTAATCTGGCTCTAAGAGACGAAGTGCTTAAACTTCTTCAAGGATCTCATGACTGCATGTACTTGTCGCTCAATAAAATTATATCTTTCTTCATGCGGCTGGATTACTTGGCTCAAGAAGGCTATTGGCCGCTCTTCACCGTCATCTCCTTTCTGGGCCAAGACCGCAACATAGCTCTCAGGTTCCCCAACTGCATAAAGGATGAAATCCTTAGAGTAGTCCGGGTTTACCAACATGGGTTCCTGAGCGATCCTGGCCTTAATCTCTTCAAAGGCCTACTTTCTTTCTTTAGTCCAGATAAAATTGACATCCTTTTTTAATAGCTCAACCATAAGTTTGATGACTTGAGTGAAATAAAGCATGAACTTCCTCACGAAGTTGATCTAGCAGAAGAAGGATTGGAGCCCTTTCTTGTCTACTGGGATGGAGAGTTTTAGGAGAGCTTCTGCTCTATCAGGATCAATTGCTAGACCTCTTTCAAAAATTACATGACCTAGCAGCTTCCCCTCCTTTACAATGAAGATTGATTTCTTGGGATTGATGGATATGCCGAACTCACAGCATCTTTCAAACACTTGTTCCAGATGAGAGGTGTGTTCTTCCCTCTTGTGGGAAAACATGGTCATGTCATCTAAATAAATGACAATGATTTTATTTAGTAGCTCCCGAAATGCAAGGTCCATGGCCCTCTGGAATGTGGCCCCAGCGTTGGATAATTTGAATGGCATGCGCTGATAGGCAAACATTCCCCATTTGGTGGTGAACGTCGTCTTGTGTTGGTCCTCGTCTCTAACCCAAATTTGGTTGTAGCCAAAAAATCCATCTAGGAGAGAGAACCTTTGAGCCCCGATGACCACATCAAGAATTTGGTCGATCTGTGGGAGCGGATAGTGATCCTTGAGGGAGCCCTTATTCAAATTTTAGAAGTCAACACAAAGGCGGATATCCCCATTCTTCTTTTTTACTGGGACTAGATTTGTGACCCAAGAATAATGCTTGATAGGATATATGATTTTGGCTTCTAGCATCTTCAAGAGCTCTATCTTCATCATAGCCTCGATCTTTGGGTTAACCGCTCTTTGTTTCTATCTAAAGGACTTAACCCCTTCTTCTAGTTCTATGGTGTGTTGTATAATCTCTCTGTCATACCCTTTTAGGTCCTGATAACACCAAGCTACAATATTTGGATACCTTTTGCACAAGGCCCAAATCTATTCCAGTTCCTCTGGGGTGCAGTCTGTTCCAACTTTAATCACCTTTCCTGGTTTTAGTTCCAGATCCCTGTACTGCTTGGCATCAACCTTGATCCTGTGGGATATAGCTCTATCATTTTGATCAAATAGGTTTTCAAGGGTAATGAGTCCCTTAGGGATGTGGTTATTCTTCAATTGTATCAACCCCTCATACCGCTCATCATCAGGGTCTCTAACTTTGATTGAACTTGCTTCATGAATTAAAAATTTGATGATATTGCTCATCAGAATCGAACACCTGCCAGTGGGTGTCCTTATCAGGCACAGAAGGCCTGTAGATGGTATAAATCAACTTCGACTTCTGCATAGTGTCATCAACCGAGACATACCTGGCTCCAATAGATGCCAAGATGTCAGCATGTTTATTCTTTTCTTGGGAGATAGCGTTGACATTCAAGGAGTCGAACGACTCCATTAGGTCCTAAACACGGTTGTGGTATGCCTTGAGGTAATTATTCTTTGAGGAGCACTTGTTTGTTATTTGTTTGCACAATAGCTTTGAATCTCCTAAGATCTGAAGCTATTTTATCCCCAATCTCTCCGCTTTCTTCAAGCCTAAGCACAAGGCTTCATATTCGGCTGCATTATTGGTGCAACTCCAGGCCAGCCTATAGTAGTAATATTTCTATATTCTCGATGGTGAGACTAGAAGAACTCCTACCCGACGCCATTCTTGCATCGAGCGCCATCAAAGTATAGCTTCCACAACTCATTTGGGGTAGGACCTATTTCTTATTTCGCTGGCTCTTTGGGTTTCTTAGGCTGAGTAACAGAGTAGCAACCTATGTCTGATTTAATGACATTGAAATCCAACAAGGAGAACTCATCCTCCTATTGTAGCTGCTCTATGGCTTCTTCCACTAGATCTACTTCTACTAACTCCTCGATCATAAAATGGACCATTTCATTCTACTGCCCTTCCTCAGGTATCTACTCAACTAGGAAAGTGGATGGTTTGTCATTGTATATTTTCACTTTCCTCCCTTTGAAAGGGACTTCCATGTGTGAGTAGTCCAGCGACAAATATCCGTCGAGCTTGGCGATAAAATCCCTCGAGAGACACATGCCAAAGTAGGGCTCTAGGTCAACAACCACAACCTCTTGGATCACCACGATCTCAAGCACTTTGTGCAACTGGATAGGAATGTCTGATGACACCCACCATTTTAATAGGAGTGTCGTCTAGTTGTAAGATGCCTTGATTGCTTTGCGTATATTCCATGTTGATTTCTTCACATTCAGCCCTTGGCATGATAGTGGTTGAGGCATCGGAGTCAATCATACAATTGTGTACCACATGACCTTCCATCCACAGAGACAGGTAGAAATGCGGTGGTCTATTCTTTCCGGTGATTGAAGTTGTCATAGGCTGAGCTAACATGGGTTGTGGTGGCTTCCTTCCTTTAACGGTCTTCAGTGACTCTTGTGATAGGTCCACCTGACCAGGGAGTTGAAGGGTATCGTACATGCTGATCTTCGTTGATATTTTCTTGGGTTCATCAAAAATGTTGTAGGCCAAAGAATATGGGCCCTCTATTTCTTTCGTCGGCTCATACCTTGTGCGGTACTGTTGCGTTGCTTCAACCCTATGCCGCTTTGTCAGCGATGGGTACTTAAGATTTTCTCGAGCCTGCTCTTTTGTTTCGTTCGAAGGTTAAGTCACAGGAGCATTGGCTGGTGGCACATTTTCTTTGGCGGGTGGCGGCAATGGTTTATCAGGAACTTTCGTGCCAATCTCCAGAGAAGGCTGGCTCCTATACTAATCTACTTGATTTTTTAGATAAAAGTGCTGGAAAGAGATTTAAAATGCAGAAAGAAATGTAAATATCATGTGTTTCAGGTGGGGAAGAACAAGCAACATAATCACTAACTTATTACTAAACCAGCATCAATCAAAACAATGTATGTAACATAAACTATTACTGTGATTCTTTCCTATGTATCCTTCATTCAATATTCTAGGTCTACTTAATTGCCAATGCAGTCATCCAGGATTCAGAATGACAACAATTAGAAAAAGAAATGACACGATGCAAAAATACTTGCAGAAGGCAGCATAAAAGAAATACACAAATAATAGAGCCAAGTATACTCTGAATTAGAAGCAAGTGTTCAGTTACAACAGCTTCTTAGCAATATCTTCCCCCCTTTTACAATGCAAGTTCACTGCTATTTATAGCAAAAATTTCCCCCCTTTTACAATCGGAGCACAGCTCCCCAAACCTGCAAAAGCTGCAGAAGGCTGCAAGATTTGACTCTTGTCGGCCTGAAGCATGGTCCTTCTGATTTTCATACATTTCCTGATAGATTCGATGGTTGAAAAGGGGCACTTTATGTTAATGTGGTAGGTGCAGTACAGTTTGTCATTCAATGTTCACCTACCCTGTCCTTGAAGTACATCTTCATCCTTCGTGAAATGTGCCCAAATACCAAAAATTCATTTGTTCTTATTTAGTGAGGTACTATCTGCTTAACAGCTCTAAAAACTGGGGGAAAACAACTTTAAGCACTCCTTACTTATCGCTGTGGAGGTCGCTGGAAAACGAAGAGACGCCAAGAATTGCTAAATAGCGACGGTGATCTCCAGAGTTGAAGCTGGAGCGACCTTGGGAGCAAGCTGTGAAGTGCCAAAAAATTGAGCAACTTCGAGAAAATTTGATGAGCAACAACGATCTTAGGCAATATCCTTGCTACAAATCGCTAAAAACCTACAACGCTGCTAGGAAAAGCGGTCAGCGACGACGATCATGGGAGTAGGGACATAATTTTTACTTTGTTTTGCTTCCTTTCTGTGCGTTGCTGAAAATTTGTACGATGTCGGGTGTCACTGGGTGGCGACAGCAATCATGGGTATGGGCATTTTCTTCCTCCCATCATGTGCCCAAAAGAGCTACGACGACAGGCGTCGTCGGTCGATGACGGCGATCGTCGTCACGACAGCATTTAGGAAAATTTTATCCTTTTTCATGTTGTGCTACCGAACGCTGAAAAGAAGTGCGACGACGGGCGTCGTTGGGAAGCGACGATGATCCCGATCATCGATAGTTAAACAATGTTACTCTTTTTAAACCTCACCCCTGATCGTTCAAACTATTTGCACCGTCGAGGATCTCTCAGCAGCGATGGCGATCGCGAGCATAGGCCAACACTTAGGAAATTTTTACATTTTCTTTCAAGTTTTACATCCAAATTTGAAAAATGATCTGCCTAACCTGGAAACTGAACAAACTGAGAATGAAACATGAAAACTGGAAACAACACTGAGGAAGGAGGGAGGCAACAACCTGAAATTTTTAAAATTCTTCTACCCCTAGCAAAATGTGGCAACAAGTGCTTAAAGCACATATGTAGCATTAGGTATAAACAACACCTCTAGCTTGCATTTATAGGTAAAGTTGTTATGTTAAGGTATTGTGTCTATTCCCTAATAGAGCTACCATAACAACATCTAGGCATCAACCCTATAAATTATTAGGGAGATATAGGAAATCATTTGTTGTATGATTCTTTTCACTCTATTTTTACCTATTCATTACTATTGTTAGACATAAATATTGAAATTGAGAAAATCCAAGTATATAGGGAAGTCACACCTATGTACAAGGATTTCTCTTTAAGTAGGGTGCCATTGATAGGACCAATCCATTTTCGTACTACCTTGGTACCACGTGTTGTTCTCTTTCACATAGCTTAAGGTCTCTTGCATACGACCACATATATAGAGAGGACTAGCTTCTTCCACTTATCGACGAATATATAGGAAGGGCAAGTATATAGAAAGGATCGGTATATAGGACTAGTGGTATATTAAAAGGGGGACCATTTGAGAGACATAAGGAACCCTCATTATTGCATTGAAGAATACAAATTCCAAAGACTAAAGTTTTTACATCACTCAACAAAATGGGAAAGGTAAAGAGAAAACATGTCAAGAAGCAAGCCAAAGCTTAAAAGTGTGTGACATCAAATAATGATCTTAATTTCCAAGAAGCGAAGGTGGAGAGAAGTAAGTCGAAGTATAAAAGTGTGTGATACCAAATAAATATCTTTATTTCCCAAAAGGTAAAGATCTTTATGAAGATAGAAAATTCTTAACACTTAGAAGCTACTTACGCATAATTCTCAAAGAAGTTGATGCTTGTGAAGACCATTTTGAAAATGGTGTTACATTTACTATAGATGTTGTGAAGATAGTACACATGACATTGATCACTCTTGACATCTATAACCATAAAAAGCAAGGGGAAACAAATGAAATAATAAAGGTCAAACCTATGATGGCAGATGCTTGTTGTGACACAAGCGATCTCAAGAGTATGCTGAAAAATGTTTGTTATGACACAAGTGACCTTGTCAAAAGGACAAGTTTTTCTTGTGATACTAGTGATTTGAAGTCTATAGTGGTAGATGTTTGTTGTGATACAAGCAATCTTATCAAAAGGATAGAGTTTGCTTGTGATACTAGTGACTTGAATATTATTGATGATAGTAGGGTTTGTGTTGAATATGAGCATCATGATCTCATGCTCAATCTTGTTGATTGTATTGGTCATGTCAAAGGTCATATTGCTAAAGACCATAGTGATAATGAAGAGTTTGGGTGTTTGAATGTTGTTGGCCATGATAAAGGCCATGTTGATGAAAGACATAGTGATGAAGAAATTGGATGTTTTGAAAAACACACAAAAGGAATTAACTCAAAATTAATGAAAAAAATGGGTTATAATGGTACAAGATTGGGTAGAAATGGGCAACACATGATAAAGTCCATAAAACCAAATGTAAGACCAAAGAATGAAGGCCTTGGTTTTGATGGCCAAGTAGGAAGTAGTAAGACCAAGTTTGTAAAAATAGAAATCTATGTAGAAGAGAAAACTCCTAGAATAAGTTGTAGTCATTGTGGATGATCTAGACATGTGATAGCTAGGTGTTGGAATTTGCATCCTTGTGAGATTTGTGGAGGTAATAATCACTCTCGAGAAAATTTTTGGCACAAATATAAAATGACCAAAAAAATACATGTTGATTGTGGATGGATGAATGTGATAGAATGGGATAGAGTGAAAGAAATGTTGAATGGATTTTACAAAAGAAGTGTTGCCACATTTGGCACGGGGTGCCATGTTTTCGATTTTTGTAAGTAGCCTGCTCTTTTCCTTCCTTCCTCTCTTTCCCTTTCTTCATTTCTCTCTTTCTCCCTCTTCTTTGCAGTCTTATTCCTCCCTCTTCCCCTTAAACTTCCCCCAACAAAGTTTCCAGAAGTGTTCCCTGAAAATGGTTAAGTGTCAGGGCGCACCCCGACTTCGCAGCGAAGTCGGAGTGCGCCCTCCAGTTGGAGCGCAGTAGGGACAGTGCGAAGTGTGACAAAACAGGAAATGAGCAAAATTGACTAAGTGTTGGGGCGCAACCCGACTTCGCAGCGAAGTCGGGGTGCGCCCTTCTTCCTGGGCGCACTAGGGAAGCAGTGCAGCAAAAAATCAGCTAAGTGTTGGGGCGCAACCCGACTTCGCAGCGAAGTCGGGGTGCGCCCCCCTTTTGGTGCGCAGTCCGAACGGCAGAGATGACAGCAAAGTACCGGTGCGCAACCCGACTTCGCAGCGAAGTCGGGGTGCGCCCTCCGACCGGTGCGCAGTTGGGTAAACCAGTCCAAAAATTGACTAAGGCACGGAGGCCTCCCCAACTGCGCTGTTTTCCACCTGCGCAACCCGACAGCGCCTTGATCCTGGGCGAAGTTGGATAAACTGCCTTTCAAGGCAGCATGTGTCACTCATCAACATCTGACAAGTGTCCACTTCGAGATTCGAGCCGAGACATGACCGGGAAAAGGACAAAGCATGGGCTGCACTATCTACGCCAGCTGCCATCATTTAAAGCCGATAAGAAGTTCCATCCGCCACAACTACCCGCACTCCCGCCGACCAAGGGTTTGACCCGACACACCGCCACATGGCTGTACATCTTTCAGGGAGACCATGCCGCAAGTACAATCCTGCCCGACGTAAGTCAGCATCAGCAGCCTCCTCGGCCGCTTGTGTCAGCTAATGTTTGGTCTGGGACTTTGTGCCCGCGAATGTAATCGGGGGGAACTTGAGGCTATAAATAGCCATGTAATTCATTGTAAAGGGGTGGAAGGGGAATATATTGCTAGGGAACTATTGTAGCTGTGCGTTTGCCTCTAATACAAGCATATACTTGGCTCTGCTTACTGTCTTTTATCTTGTATGCTGCCTCTCCTTGTCATTTCTGCCTCATGTTTCTTGTATCATTGCTTACCGTTGTACTCGAACTCGGACTCGGTATTTGATGATCAAGTATTCCCGGAATGCATAGATAGAGGATACATAGGATTAATGATAGTTGTAGTTTCAATGTGTGCTTTGTAAAGGAATGTTGTTAGTAGCAGTGATTGATTCGTTGTCGTGCTGCTTATTCCCCCCACCCAACTCCAATCACATTTGGATTCTCTTTCCGCACTTTTATCTCTTTCCCTGCACTCTTATCTTACACTAAAAACCCCACAGAAGCCGGCCTTCTCCGGAGATTGGCACGGAAGGCATTCCTTCCTTCCGGCCTTTCAATCTGTGGGCGAATCTGGGCGCAATAACAACAAATCCTTTCCTCATGGCAGATTCGTAACCAACAGTTTCTCTGGCACGCCCGGTGGGACATGGTAGTTTCCCACCCCCAAACAGAATCGAAGCACGAGTGCTCGCTTCATTGCTGTTAAAAATCAGAGCACCTGGCGACTCTGCACGAACCTGAATACTCTCTGAGTCCGTAAAGACCGGTCCTAACGCCTTCATGCAAACGAGAAGGTGGCGAGCAAGGAATCCGGGAGATCAGCCTGACCTTTACGAAATCGACATTGCCGCTCCAGGAGAGCGCGTCAGACTGGCTGATCAACAAGCTCGCATAGAAGAGCCCGAGGCTGAAATCGAAGAAGCCGAGGCTGAAATTGAAGAAGTAGAGGCCGAAGAAGAATCTACATCTTCGGACAGTACCGACACCGAGTACACTACCGGGTCAGAAGAAGACATGGCTGCCCAGCAGAACGATGATGACCTCTTCCCGGCGGTAGACTCTACGGGGCCGTTGGCCCTAGTCGGACAGCAAGCTGTGCCCCCCGCTGCCTTAAAATCCATCCCTACGTATGACGGCTACGGCAAGACGGCGTATGAACACATCCAGGACATTCTGGCCCTGGCTGCGCTACACTCCATCACTGACGAAGGTGTGAAGACCCGTCTGCTGGCCCTTTCCCTCAGGGGAAAGCTTCTCTACTGGTGGAGATCACTGCCAGAGGGATCCATCACAGGGTGGCGTCAGCTAGCCGACAGGCTCGTGAAAGGATGCAACGAGTCTGCTGATCCCTCTTCTTTACTGCATCAATTCCAAAGCATACAACGACACCCCCAAGAGGAGGTGTCAGACTTCAACATCAGGTTTGCGAGGTCTTGGAAACGAGTGCCTCGCGAACTCAGACCTTCAGCAGGTCAGGCCGCCTACTACTACCTGAGGTCCTTCAATTCAGACATTTGCCTGCTGCTGAAGGTGGCCAGAATCGACACATTCCCCGCTCTGTACGAGGCTGCCCAACAAGCTGAAATGGATATCATTTCCATCGGCAGACTTCCGCACAGGGTACAGCCGCCTATTTACCCTGATTTTCCCCGATCTCAGTATCCATCAGCTTCCGATTCAGTGCCGTCTACTTCAGGACAACAACCCCAGCAGCAATGGAATCCGACGCCAGTCGTGAATCCTTATGGTCCACCACAGATACATTATCCTAACCCTCCTCCTCCGCATTTTCCGGCGCTCCCTGCTCCTCCGCAGTATGCACAATATTCTACACCTCCTCCATTGGCTGCATTACCTCCCCCAGCTCAGTTGCCGCCACCTCCTGACAATGATATTCAGAATAAAATCCTCCAGGAGGTACGAGCTTTGGCCTCTGGATATCACACCATGTCCAACGACATGACTGTTCTAAAGAAGAAACAGGCCCAGATGGACCTCGTTCCAAGGAGGCCATATCCGCCCCCGGCGTTGACAAAAGATCAAGCCCCAGAACGGCGAGATCAGAGGCGGCCACCTCCAAGAAATGCTGCCATTGAAGACCAACCTGGTACTTCTGACCAGGTCAACTGGTGCACCACGTGCAATGACCCGCATGCCGAGGACGACTGCACTCTGCATCAACACTACCTCCAGACCTTGGCCGGCAGCGCCATAGAGGACGAAGAACTCTACATGATCCTGGGCGATGAAAGTAACTTCGCCGTCCCGGCAGGAAGACCCGTTGCCGCCTCCCCGCCAAGGAAGACAAAAAGTCCGCTGAAGCCGCTGCAAAGCCCTTAAAGGTATACGCCGAAGGGATAAAGGGCAACCTGCTAGGCTACCACCTGATAAGAGGTTATGGCCCTACACGGCCAAAGAGAAGACTCCCACAGTCAAGCCTCCCGTAGCCAAAGCTCCCGTGCCTAAAGCTCCCGCTGCTCAGCCTCCAACTGAAACCAAAGAACAAGCTCAGGAGAAGCTGAGATATCCGTCTCTGACCAAGAGACAGAGAGTTGAGGCCACTCAGCAGTACCGGACGAAGTATGAGCCGGCAAAAGAAGCGGAAGGAGCTAGCACCTTGGGTTACAGCATAGTAGACGAACTAAAGAGGACCCCTGCAAGAATCAGCATGTATGATGCTCTTCAGCTCCCAGGCCAGGTTGATCTGTTGCAGGAATCTCTGAAGATCATGAAGAATGGCAAGCAGATACAGCCCGCTGTTCTAGTGCAACCTCTGACAGTCTCGGCCACTGGGAAGAACAGACCACCTCCCTTCTATCTGTCATTACGGATGCAAGGGTACATAGTACACAACTGTATGGTGGACTCTGGCGCTTCCACGACTGTTATGCCGAGAGCCGTCTGCGACGAGATCGGGATGGAGTACACAAGGAGCAGCCAAGGCGTGCTGCAACTGGACGGCACCCCTGTCAAGACAGTTGGTGTCATTAAAGACATCCCTATTCGGCTGCACAAAGCTCTCGACATCGTGGTCATCCAAGAGGTCGTGGTCGTCGACTTGGAACCCTACTTCGGCATGTGTCTCTCCAGGGAGTTCACTGCGAAGTTAGGAGGGTATCTGTCTCTAGACTACTCACACATGGAAGTGCCCTTTAAAGGAAGGAGACTGAAGATCTACAACGAGAAGCCTTCCACTTTCCTAGTAGAGAAGATAACCGGAGAAGAGTCGCAGGACTGCATGGTTCAGATGACGGAGGAAGAACTGGTGGTAGTAGACATGACAGAGCAAGCTCTTGAGCTGCTGCAAGTAGAAGATGAATTCTCCTTGCGGGACTTCAACGCCGTGATTGAAACTGAGCAAGGCTGCTACACTGTTGTTCAGCCTGAGAGGCTTGACAAGTCGGCCAAAAGAGAAGTGGGACTCGCACCCGAAAAGCCGTGGAAGCTTTTCTTTGACGGCGCACGATGCAAAAATGGCGCCGGTGCTCGGTGTACTTTTGGTTTCCCCAACCGGGATCCGGAAGGACTACACCTACAAGCCGGCTCGGAGCTGTACCAACAACGAGGCGGAGTACGAAGCCCTATGCTTGGGTTTGCGAAAAGCGAAGAGGCTGGGGATTAAGCATCTGCAGATATTTGGCGATTCAGAGCTGGTGTGCCACCAGATTACGAACAAGTGCGCCTCCAAGAAGCACTATCTCAAGGCGTACCGTAATCGGGTGTGGGACCTAATGGAGTCGTTCGACTCATTGAATGTCAAGGCTATATCACGTGAGAAAAACAAGCATGCTGACATTCTGGCGTCTGTTGGAGCCGAGTACGTTCCGGCTGATGACACTGTCCAGAAGCCGAAGCCGGTCCGTACCATTTACAGGCCTTCTGTGCCTGATAAAGACACCCACTGGCAGGTGTTTGACTGTGACGAGGAGATCGTCACATTTTTGGTTAACGAAGCGTGTTCAATCGAAGGTAGAGACCCTGATGACGAGCAATATGAGGGGTTGATACAACTGAAAAATAATCATGTCCCAAAAGGACTGATTACACTTGAGAGTCTATTTGATCAAAATGACAGAGCAATATCACATCGGATCAAAGTAGACCCGAAGCAGTACGCCGACCTGGAGCTCGAACCTGGAAAATCAATTAAGGTCGGGACAGACTGCACCACAGAGGAACTCGAGCAGATCAGAACATTGTGTCGAGAGTTCCCTGACATAGTAGCCTGGTGCTACCAGGACTTGAAGGGGTATGACAGAAATATCATCCAGCATACCATTGAGCTAGAAGATGGCGCCAAGCCATTCCGACAGAAGCAGAGGGCTGTCAATCCAAAGATCGAGGCCATGATGAAGGCCGAGCTCTTGAAGATGCTGGAAGCCAAGATCATCTACCCCATCAAGCATTCATCCTGGGTTGCGAACTTGGTTCCCGTGAGGAAGAAGAACGGAGACATTCGTCTCTGTGTGGACTTCAGAAATCTGAATCAGGCCTCCCTCAAGGACCATTATCCGCTTCCCCAAATCGATCAGATCCTCCATATAGTTGCTGGAGCCCAGAGATTTTCCCTCTTAGACGGCTTTTTCGGCTACAACCAGATCTGGGTCAAGGATGAGGACCAGCATAAGACGACGTTCACCACCAAATGGGGAACGTTCGCCTATCAGCGCATGCCTTTCGGCCTATCCAATGCTGGCGCCACATTCCAAAGAGCCATGGACCTGGCCTTCCGAGAGCTGCTCAACAAAGTTATTGTCATCTACTTGGATGACATGACTGTATTCTCTCACAAGAGAGAGGATCATGTTCCCCACCTGCGGCAAATATTTGAAAGGTGTCGTGAATTCGGCATCTCCATAAACCCGAAGAAATCTGTCTTCGCGGTAAAAGAAGGTAAGCTGCTGGGGCATGTCATCTCCGAGAAAGGCCTAGCCGTGGACCCTGATAGAGCAGAAGCCCTCCTCCGCTTGCCCGCCCCAGTTGACAAGAAAGGGCTGCAGTCCTTCTTCGGCCAAATCAACTTCGTGCGGAAGTTCGTACCGGACTTCGCACAGGTAATCAAGCCCATGGCCGAATTGCTGAAAAAGGATACAGAATTCTTATGGACTGATGAGAGAGGGCAGGCCTTCGAGGAAATCAAGGCCCGCATTGCACAGGCTCCGGTGTTGATAAACCCGGACTACTCCAAGGATTTCATCCTGTACGCGGTGGGAGAACCCGAGAGTTACGCTGCAGTCCTGACACAGAAGGGAGACGATGGCGAAGAGCGCCCCATAGCGTTCCTGAGCCAAGTGATCCAGCCGCACGAAGAAAAGTACAACTTTATAGAGCGGCAGGTTCACGCAGTTATGAAATCTCTCCGGAAGTTCAGGCACTTTGTCTCCCAGAGCCGAACCACTGTCTTTGTGATACACCCGGACGTCCGAAGCTTCATCTTACAAGGAGAGCCGGGACACAAGAGAGCAGGATGGATTGCTAAAATCCAGGAGTTCGACATCGAAGTGCGGCCAACCAAGCTCATCAGAGGCCGAGCCTTGTGCCAGGAGCTGGCCCGAAGCGCAGCAGCCCAGATATCCGCCTGTAAGTGGGAGGATCCAACAACAAACACCAACCTAGCCAACTCTTTACCCGAGGAGTGCGACTGGACAGATGACCTCGTAAAATATTTCTGCACCGGAAGATGTCCAGACCACCCGAATGCCTCACAAAGAAGGAGGTTTCGGCTAGGTGCACTGAAATACACTCTTCGCCCCGAGGGGCTGTACTTTAAGAACATTGACAGCATCCTGTTGCGGTGCGTCAAGAAACGGCACCAACCCGGGGTCCTCGGAGAATTTCACTCCAGGATGCCTAGGGGTCACCATTCTGCAAGGCTTACGGCCTTGAAAATAATCAGAGCCGGGTACTACTGGCCCACTCTCTTTGGCGTACGCGCATGCGGTCTGTACAAAATGTGATCAATGTCAGAGATTTGCTGGCAGAAATAGAAAAGCACCCTTGCCCCTTCAGCCGATCCAAGCCGAGACTCCGTTTCAACAATGGGGTCTGGACTTTATCGGGGTGATTACACCGAACTCTGCAGCAGGGCACAAGTTCATTCTTACCGCCACCGACTACTTCACGCGGTGGGCAGAGGCGATCCCCACAAAGAATGCGGACCAGGAGACGGTCATCAGGTTCCTTGAGAGCCTCATTACCCGTTTCGGGATCCCTGAGTCAATAGTAACGGACAATGGTCCGGGGTTCGCAGGTGCTGTACTCACGGAGTACACCAAGAAATACGGCATTTATCACAAAATGTCTTCCAATTACTACCCACAGGGGAACGGTCTTGCCGAGTCCACCAACAAGAATCTGCTGAAGATCATCAGGAGAACAATAGAGAAAAACAAGAGGACTTGGCACCTACTCCTGGATCGGGCGCTATGGGCGGATAGGATATCCTTCAAGAAGTCCATTAAAACGTCCCCCTATGCGCTCGTATACGGCAAAGAAGCAGTCTTGCCAACCCACATCGAAATTCCCGCTCTCTGGATGCTTGATGAAAAGAGAGGCAGCGGGGATCCGGTAGATGACAGACTTTGCCAACTGCTGCAGTTGGAGGAAGACAGAGAAAAAGCGTACCAAGCCTTCACCAAACACGCTGAAGCGACACAAGGCTGGTTCGCAAAAGGTACCACTGCCCGAGTTTTCAAAATCGGGGACCTGGTGCTGAAGTGGGACTCGCTAAAGGCGAAACCGGGCAACCACGACAAGTTTGACGCCCTCTGGGAGGGCCCTTATCAGATTGCCCGGGTAAATCAGTTCAATGCATTTGTGCTCCGGGACATGGAGGGACAGATTCTCCCCATTCCCGTCAACGGGTTCCACCTCAAAATTTACCGCCACTGAAGGCGCCCAGATGGGTCCTTCCTTGTACAGATTTCCCTTCTGCATTTTAGTTTTCAGAATGTATATATTTCGGCATTTAGTTTTTCAGTTTTTAATTTTTCAAAAGCCCAAGTAAAACCAAGGCAAGAGCCCGACTTCGCAGCGAAGTCGGGTAGCGCTCCTCGAACGGTGCGAAGTTCGGAAGAAGGCAGCTGAAAAGGGGAGCTAAAATGACTAAGTATGGCTGCTCAACCCTACTTCGCAGCGAAGTCGGGCTGCGCCCCCTCCAAAGGGCGCAGTTGGGTAGCAGACTGCAAGAAAATGCCAAGTGTCAAACTGCGCAAGCGAAACTGGGCGAAATCGGATTGCGCCCTTTTTTCGGGCGATGTCTGAGTGCGCTCCAATTCCCGGGCGCACCCTGGGTGATCCGGCGCGGTAAGCTGAAAGCGTCTAAGTGTCAAATCAGATTGCGCCCCTGTTGCCGGGCGAAGTCGGATTGCGCCCATTTTTCGGGCGAAGTCCGAGTGCGCCCCGAATTTCGGGCGAAGTCCGAATGGCCCACTACAGCAAATATGAAAAATCCTAAGTGTTGGCCCAGGGCGAAGTACGGCACAGGGCGAAGTTGGGTTATAGGCCAGAAAATTCTTCCTAGTAAAGTGTGCCCAAATGGTGGCGATGACGTCAGCAATGGCACGACGCCCAAGGTGGTTTAATGATTGCACATCTTTCAAGGATGATGCATTAAAAAGGTAAGGTGCGTTTGGACCAACGGCTAATGGGGTGCGCTTTTCAAAAATAAACCCACACGCAGCCACCAAAAATAATAACGCCTCCACCAACTCCAAGTTAACTGCCCTAACGCCCTCCCTCGCGCCATTAATGTTGCGGTCGTTGTCTACAAAAGGGGCCCTGGCGCAACCAGAAAATTCAAAACGTTCAAGCTGATTCTCTGACTGCAAGGAATAAAGCTGACAAACTCAGAAGTCGTAATTCCTTCCTCTGCTGTTTCGAAAAGGATGGACAAGGGGAAAGCGCCCGTACAAGCGCAATCCAGTGAAGAACGGCGCGAAGCTGAGGAATCACCAGAGTCGAGCGCTCATGAGAGTGAAGCGCCGCCGGACCAGAAAAAGAAGAGCCGTACGAAGAGACGCGTGGTTGGGCAAATTCCGCCGCCACCCGTTAACCACCTGGCTGGATACAAAGATGGCTCCTTCTCCATCAGCCTCTCCAAACTGCGGCTGAACATTGCCAAATGGGTAGACCGGGTTTCACCCTCACACCACCTCGGAGCTGCATACAAATCGAACCTGTACTGGTTCTTGTGCCCTCCTGTTCATCGGTGCCCAGAGCTGGTTGAGGCGATTGTACAATATTACAAACCAACTGCCCGACAAGTCTGCGACAACAAAGGAAAGGTGTTGTTCACACTTTTCCGAGAAAGCGTCCAGCCAGCATTCGCCCCAGGGTTGCAGTACGACCCCAGCACAATTGTCAGAAGAATAAATCTAGATGAGCAGACGGGGCGATTTACGCAGACGAAGAGGATGAGGGAATTCCTCGACTCGGAGTTGAAGACTCCGCTGGCGCCCGGACAGTGGCCAACTGGCCCCATACCCCTGGACAGATTTGAGAATAAATACATTTACGTCATCCTGGCGTGGGTCCCGGGCTGCGACTCGACAAAATAGTACGGCCGTACCGCACTGGCGCCGCAGAATGCCTCCTGCACGGAGAATTTTATGACTCTACAGAATAGAAGAGTGGAAAGTGCCCAATTTTCTTCGACTAGGACTGGCTGGCATATGCGATTCATTCAAGCCTGGTCAGACTGCAACAAAAGCAGTCAACGGATTTCCGGTTCTGTTCCTTCCTCGCATGGCTGTGCCTATATTACATGCACTACCGGATGAACGTCCCTGACTTGAAGAAAACAAACGAAAAAGGAGAGCCGCTGCCCGTGTACGAGTGGACTGACGTTCTGTACAGAAAAGGCTCGTTCTATGAGTTTAACCTCAAATTTCTGTGCCAGGTCATGGGGTTGTTCAACCGCAAGGCATCTCGCCCGCCGGAGGTCATGACAAAATACCTGTGGAAGAAAGAGTACGGGGACACCTTCCGGCTGACTCGAGGCATCATAGTGAGAATCTACGGATTCAAAGGGAAGCCGTTCTTGCTGCCTTACTTCTGCACAGATCACCAGTTTGGGATGGAAATCGCATGGCAGATGGACTACGTTGAAGAAGAATTCGGCCAGGGCAAGAAGAAAGGCCACATCTTTCAGTATCCCTTCACCTGGGCGAATACTGAAGTATATGAAATCGGGCAGCACGTCTACCTCGAGCGGGAGCTCATTGACATGGGCCTGATAATGCTGCCGCAGCGATGGAAATATGACCCAGATGGGGTCAGGGGCAAGTTCACGCACATCTGCCCCCGAGCGGAGATCATGCAGGAAAGGAGAAACAGAACTGGCGCAGACCTAGAGTGGCATATCGAGCTGATGCAGTCATGGCCTCCATGGCATGAATTCTACTGCGAGGAGATAGCGTACGATCCAGAGCGGAACCCGGATCACCGGTTGGAATCCGCGGGTTTCAAAAGATTCCTAGCCAAGGTGGCGCCGCTCAGCTGGCCACAGGACAAAGTCATCGAGTGCTGGAAGATGAGGTGTCGCACACAGCACGATAAATCCAACCGGAGGAATCTGGCCGTCGATGATGAATTTTCGGCCCTATATGACCAGCACGCTGACACGTGGCAACCCTTCGAATTTCGAAGTTGCGTTCCCCTAGGCGCAAGAAAAAGGTATATAAGAAGGTCTTCGTCCCAGCAACCGTCAACTCCGGCGACTTCCAGCGCAACTCCGGCAAGTAGTCAAGTGGGCCCAATGCAGCCGGCAGCTTCTGAGACAGTGCCCGAAAAGGCGCAAAATTCAGGGAGGTCAACTCCTGAGGTGGTCTCCCAAGCGAAAAAAGCGCCCGCTCTGCCAGTTAGCAAATCGGTCGGTGCAGCATTCTTCCAGCTAGACCCCGATACAAATTTACCGTGGGGATATCACTGTCTGCTGCCCCAATCTCATCTCCTTCTCACGAACCAGCTGCTGCGCCAGAAGAGAAAAAGAGAAGAATAAGTGAGGGGATATCACTGTCTGCTGCCCCAATCTCATCTCCTTCTCTGAAGCTGCTCCTTCGCCGCCGCGCTCTTCACCCCAACCGTCCAAAACCCTACCAGCACCACCCACTCAGCCGCCCGTTTCCCCTAGGACCCGGTCGCCCTTAAAAGCGGCCACTCCTTCTGTAATACCTCCCGCGTCATTGTTTGCGAGAAAAATGTCGCGGCAAAATCCAATGCCGGAGGATCTGGACTTCATGGGTGAACTGCAGAGCATCGATGACATGCCTTTGGCAGTAAACACTTCAGGAGGTTCTGCCTCCTTTCTCCAGGGCGTAAGACGAAGAAGAGCCGAAGAGATAGCTGCCCCGGTAAAACGCACAAAGTTCGACCTAGACAGAAGAGTGCTGACAACCGAGAAATTGATCCCGAAAGTAAAGAAGCCTCTCCGGGAGATGACCGAGGCAGACTACGAACTTCAAAGGAAGGAGAAAAGCTTTGACGACATCAACGAGGAATACGAAATTCGTGGTATTCGTCGTAGGACAGACAATCTCCTCGTCAAGCATCTTGAGACCCAGGAAGCGCTGTTCCAGATGCAGAATAACACAAGGCAGCTTGAGGAGGACCTAGCTAGGGCTACTGCGCAGCTGGGATCAGCGCAGCAAGAGATAGAGGAGCTTAAGGCTCAGCTGGCCGCCTCTCAGCAGGAGGCCACAACGCAGAAACAGACAGCCGAACAGCTGTCAGAAGAGAAGGAGACAGCGCTGGAGCAGGTTTCACAGCTTCAAGATTCGCTGAAACAGGCGCAGTCGTAGCTAGCAGAGAAAGCATCACAAGCGGCGGCCTTTTCAAAGAGCAAGGCCAAGGAGATGCGGGCTAGTCTGCTACAAGGTTGCAAGCCCAACCTTGTTAAGTCCTTATCGGTCCTGGATTTCGCGTGCAGGATCGAAGAAATATCTGCCCAGGGAAAGCCTGTGGTAGAGGAGGCCGAACACCAGGCGAGGCAATGGCTGGACCTGGCTATGAAACTTGAGCAGTTTGAGCGCAAAGGCCTCCAATTCTCTCCTATGTCCCAACTTGCCTCAGAGTGGGCAGATGCAAGGGTAACCTTGCACATTTATTTTGATAAGACAGAGAGGATTAGAACTGCCAGGAAATCGCTGGACGCCCTAGAACATGAAAGGAACATTCTCCTGGCACCCTTTCACACTCTGTCCGAGCACGGGTGCCCGAGCTACGTCAAAGATGGCGAGTTTCTCACCCTTGAGCAAGTTAAGCAGAATTGGCTGTCCTTCGAGACAGATACAGCAGAAATTGATAGCTGGACAGAGCCAATTCAAGAAGCTCAGGTCACCCAGATGGTGTCGAAATACTGTAAAATCAACTCCTCCCTAAAGGAGTTGGGAAAAAGATATAACACCATCGACCTGCACGCGGTCGCTGCATTCCACGCAGCACTAAGAGAGATCAGCGACCTCGCGCCCTTCCAAGCAGCAGTCTGGGACCAAGCCAAGGCTGCATACCAACGCATCAGCGAGTGGGAGGCTGACAGTGGAGAACATTCAGGTTCAGAAGGAGAGACTGAGGAGGCAACTGCCGGAAGTGATCCTGAAGAAGAACAGTTGCCCGGAATGAAGCGGTCAGAGCAGCAGAAGGCAGGGGAAGGAAGTTCCTCTGCACCCAATGGATGAAGGCATGGTTCTTTGCGTCGAGGCGAGCTCGACACCCCGCGAGCCGCCAAGAATGTTGCCACATTTGGCACGGGGTGCCATGTTTTCAGTTTTTGTAAGTAGCCTGCTCTTTTCCTTCCTTCCTCTCTTTCCCTTTCTTCATTTCTCTCTTTCTCCCTCTTCTTTGCAGCCTTATTCCTCCCTCTTCCCCTTAAACTTCCCCCAACAAAGTTTCTAGAAGTGTTCCCTGAAAATGGTTAAGTGTCGGACGCACCCCGACTTCGCAGTGAAGTCGGAGTGCGCCCTCCAGTTGGAGCGCAGTAGGGACAGTGCGAAGTGTGACAAAACAGGAAATGAGCAAAATTGACTAAGTGCTGGGGCGCAACCCGACTTCGCAGCGAAGTCGGGGTGCGCCCTTCTTCCTGGGCGCACTAGGGAAGCAGTGCAGCAAAAAATCAGCTAAGTGTTGGGGCGCAACCCGACTTCGCAGCGAAGTCGGGGTGCGCCCCCCTTTTGGTGCGCAGTCCGAACGGCAGAGATGACAGCAAAGTACCGGTGCGCAACCCGACTTCGCAGCGAAGTCGGGGTGCGCCCTCCGACCGGTGCGCAGTTGGGTAAACCAGTCCAGAAATTGACTAAGGCACGGAGGCCTCCCCAACTGCGCTGTTTTCCACCTGCGCAACCCGACAGCGCCCTGGTCCCGGGCGAAGTTGGATAAACTGCCTTTCAAGGCAGCATGTGTCACTCATCAACATCTGACAAGTGTCCACTTCGAGATTCGGGCCGAGACATGACCGGGAAAAGGACAAAGCATGGGCTGCACTATCTACGCCAGCTGCCATCATTTAAAGCTGATAAGAAGTTCCATCCGCCACAACTACCCGCACTCCCGCCGACCAAGGGTTTGACCCGACACACCGCCACATGGTTGTACATCTTTCAGGGAGACCATGCCGCAAGTACAGTCTTGCCCGACAGAAGTTAGCATCAGCAGCTCCTCAGCCGCTTGTGTCAGCTAATGTTTGGTCTGGGACTTTGTGCCCGCGAATGTAATCGGGGGGAACTTGAGGCTATAAATAGCCATGTAATTCATTGTAAGGTGGTGGAAGGGGAATATATTGCTAGGGAACTATTGTAGCTGTGCGTTTGCCTCTAATACAAGCATATACTTGGCTCTGCTTACTGTCTTTTATCTTGTATGCTGCCTCTCCTTGTCATTTCTGCCTCATGTTTCTTGTATCATTGCTTATCGTTGTACTCGAACTCCGGACTCGGTATTTGATGATCAAGTATTCCCGGAATGCATAGATAGAGGATACATAGGATTAATGATAGCTGTAGTTTCAATGTGTGCTTTGTAAAGGAATGTTGTTAGTAGCAGTGATTGATTCGTTGTCGTGCTGCTTATTCCCCCCACCCAACTCCAATCACATTTGGATTCTCTTTCCGCACTTTTATTTCTTTCCCTGCACTCTTATCTTACACTAAAAACCCCACAGGAAGCCGGCCTTCTCCGGAGATTGGCACGGAAGGCATTCCTTCCTTCCGGCCTTTCAATCTGGTGGGCGAATCTGGGCGCAATAACAACAAATCCTTTCCTCATGGCAGATTCGTAACCAACAAGAAGGTTTTGTCCTTAGAAGAGAGCAAGGATAAAACAAAGTTTGGTGGTTGAGAAAGACAACAATGTAAGTTTTCCCATGGAGCAATGCAATCTTGGGAATCTTTAGAGATGCATGACCTCTGCATCAAACTTCTACAATGACAGAGCCTGCGGTGAAACATCATATGGAAGATTTTGAATGTGTGGTGGAAAGTGTGAGAGACAATGACCCAAAGGTGATCACCCAAAGGCTAACCCGAAGAATATGACCCAGAGGCAGACCTAGCTATGATTATTCCAAGCCAAAGCTAGAGCTAGAGCTAGAGTCAGTGCTAGAGTCAGAGCAAAAGCCATAGCTAAATCATAATTTCATTTTACCACCCAAGGAAGTAAGAATTGGAAGGGTAATAATTTTTGTGAAAGGTGCACTTTTGACTGTGACCAACACCTTCAAATATTTGCTATAGCAAATAATTCAATAAGGAGGGATAGGTACTTATTACATTGTTTGATAGATGTAATTATTACACCTTAGGGGATGTTTGATAATTATTATATCATTACATCTCATGGAGGTTGAAAGATTAATATGTTACACCTCATAGGAGGTTGAGAGAAGCTGAAGAGTTAGATATGAAGGTGAAGCACCAAGAGTCTCTTGAGACATCCAAGAGATATTGTATGTATTAATATATGCATGTACAGATATGAACATGTGAAACAGAGTGCAATAAAATAATGCGTTGAATGCTATCAATCTGAAATTTGTAGTCCTTTTGCTTGGCAAAACATAGAAATTTTTCACATCTTAGAAAAATTACATAGCAAGAGCATTTTGATTTTTTTTTTACACACACAAACAAACTAATTCTGCCCTACAATTACAAGCACACCTAAGAAAATGCACAGATGTAGTTACAAACTTAGATGGAATATATGCAGGTGCAGTTACAAGCTCAACCAAAATATGTATAGCTGCAATTACAAACTCAACTAAGAATCTGCACAACTACAATTTCAAGCTCAACATCACATTTCCATAGCTATGGGTCTTGCTCAGCAACATATTCCCAAAATATGTGCTCTTTGATTGACAAATACAATCTATTAAAGTGTTTAATTTCTTTTCTGTCCCATTGATCAATATTTGCATGGCCACCTTAATATACAATCACACAAAAAATGCACAGCTGCAGTTACAAACTCAGATGGAATGCGTACAACTGCAATTACAAACTCAATTAGAATATGCACAGCTGCAATTACAAACTCATCTGAGAATCTGCACAGCTATAATTATAAGCTCAGCATCACATTTCCAGCATTTCCACAGCTATAGGTTTTGCACACCATCATATTCCCACCATATGTTCTCTTTGGTTGACAAATACAATCTATTAAAGTCTTTAATTTCTTTTTAGTCCCACTGATCAACGTTTGCATGGCCACTTCAATATACAATCACACAAAATATTTAAGCTTTTCCACCTTTTATTCATCCCAAGTCAACTAACATATATTTGCATCAAGATTTGTTCAAGGTATAAAAAGTAAGAAATTCAGCATAGACATATAAGGAGATTAAAGTACCATGAGTATTATCAGGATTTAAGATGACAAAAGTCATTTAGTAAGACACCAAAATTAGAGAAGTTTACTAGGCAAAACTAGAGAAAGAATATATGAAGGTATAAGAGTTTTGCCATTCGATTCAAGGTAAAAGGCCACAATGCCACAATCATATTAAACAACCTTCATAAGATTCCACCATGATAAAATCAGAATGTTTTTTAACAAAATAACATGAAATGCTTTGTTATAATTATAGAGAGCATAAAATAAACTGCAAAATATAAATTTAATAATAAAATCTACAGTAAACTCTTTACTTCAAAAAAAAAAACTAGTTCTTTTAAGCTTATTTTTTCCAACTATGGATTACGTGATTGAGTTTACTGTAGAGATTAAGTTTACTGCAGAGACCCAAACCACATGACACAATAATACTCCAACGAATAATCTCATCCTTTTGTTTAGCCATGTCATCTCGTTCCTTTAGTATCCTTTCAATTTGCTCAATTACTGCTTCTTTCAATCTCAAAGTCTCACCCAACTGTTTTGCAATCTCTGCTTTTTCCCAGTAAGCTTCTTCCTTTCGAAAAAGGGCATCATCTCTTTGTCTCACTAGTTGATCCATTTGCTCAATTGCTTCTTCTTTCAATCTCAAAGTCTCACCCAACTGTTTTGCAATCTCTGCTTTTTCCCGGTAAGCTTCTTCCTGTCGAGAAAGGGCATCATCTCTTTGTCTCACTAGTTGATCCATTTTCTCAATTGCTTCTTCTTTCAATCTCAAAGTCTCACCCAACTGTTTTGCAGTCTCTGCTTTTTCCCGGAAAGCTTCTTCCTTTCGAAAAAGGGCATCATTTCTTTGTCTCACTAGTTGCTTCATTTGCCTAATTGCTTCTTTCAACCTCCAAGTCTCACCCAACTGTTCTGCAATCTCTGCTTTTTCCTGGTAAGCTTCTTCCTTTTGAAAAAGGGCATCATCTCTTTGTCTCACTAGTTGATCCATTTTGCTGAGTTCCATGTTGTATACAGTCAGACAGATCAGCAAAATCAGCCAAACGTGACGCCACTTCAATCTAAAAGATTCAGCTAATATTTTGGATATAGCTGCCTATTCTCTCAAAGCTTCATCCTTTTGATGGAGGACATTATCTATTTGCCTTCTCAATTGATCCCTTTCCTTGATTATTTTATCTGCATCTGTCTTCAAGCAAGTAAGTGAAGCCTCCAAAACCTCTTTTGCACTTTCAGACGCCTTTCTTATTTTCCTCTCAGATTCAAGCTCCAAAATGCTCACATCTCTTTGCCTAACTGCATCTGCTTTCAATCTCAAAGATTCAGCTAATGTTTTGGAGATAGTTACCTTTTCTCTCAAAGCATCATCCTTCTGTTGGAGGGTATTATCTATTTGCTTTCTCAATTCATCCCTTTCCTTGACTATTTTATCTGCATCTGTCTTCAAGCAATTAAGTGATGCCTCCAAAACCTCTTTTGCAGTTTCAGACTCCTTTCTTCTATTCTTCTCAGATTCAAGCTCCAAAACAACAGCTTTAAGGCTCTCTGCACTTGCTGAACCTTTTGGCATCTTATTTGGTGTCTCCGTTAATTCCCTTTTGTCACAATGCATATGGTCATGAAAGCAAGAACTTCCAAGGAGAGATTAGTGTATAAGTAAACTATGCACTAGTGCAAGTCTACACATGATAAGAATAAACAAGCCTGTTGCAGTGATAACTTACCTTAGGATAAAAATATAAGTCCGACACTCTCCCAAGAAAAAAGTCTGACCCATATTAGGTGCAGCTCCTCTTCTATTAGTGTACCCAGGATAATCTGCTATGTTAAACTCAACTGATTCTTTCAAAAGCAGCCCAGATTCTTTTGCTTGTTCCACCACTTTCCACTGGTTATAGGGAGCTTTTACTTTATGAGTAACATGGATCTCTCCCATTTTTCTAAGCATGTTCCTTGCATTCTTGAAGAACATCTTTACCAAAAGGCTGTGCTTTCTGCCCACCAAACATAGTTAAACAGTCCTAAACATAATTTCCTCAATTTAGATAAAACATTATTCACATTCATAAATTCCACTATAATAGAAAAGGTTTTAAAATTTAAGAAACTTACTTGATAATGCTGTCATCATTTTCACTTACACCAAATCCTGCATGAGGGAAGTTGAAGACGATTCTATCGAACAACCTCTCTCTTAAATTCTCATGCTTATCCATTTTTGTAACATCCACACCATGCAATGTCATTGCTCCATACCTCTCCAAATTTTCAAGGTTTATTTTTCCCCATGTGTACGAACTTATTAACGTCTCTGCATTGAGGAGAGACATATAAATACATAAACAGAATGCTACAAACGAACATAACAGGAATTATTAATTTGAAGCAACGCTTGAAAGAAAGCAGGCAATAGAAAACTTGGTGGGAAGATCTATACCTCTACTATCAAGAGAGGTGGGAACCAAGTTTTCAGTAGACTCAAACGCATTGGCCAAAGCCATAGAAAATGTGAAATCCCCTTCCCCCACTAATAAAATCTGATGAATATTGGAATAATGTTTGATCCTTCTCTCCATATGAGAATATAAAATAACCCACAAAGGTCAAAATAGCCAGGTCACTGTCAACATCAATTATAAGATAGAATCAGGAAGAAACCTTGAAATGATTCCCTAAAAGACCTAATTAATTCAAGACACTAAACCACTTTCCAAAATGGTATATCGGTACATTGAGAGATTCCAAGTTGACATCACTTTCGGATCTAACTCTAGATCGACCGTGTACTCACAGTATGACACAATAGAAGAGAGCAAAAGCATCAACTTCAGAGGTTGATGATCTTTATAAATAATTTGATGATCTATTTGTAGATATAGAGGAATATAGGGAAAAAATATGGAATATGATAGGGTTTATATGACAACATTGGATGAAAATGAACCCACGACAGTTCAAGATGCACTTAGTGAGGCTCTGTGGAAGGTTTCTATGGAAGCAAAACAAACATCTCTCATGAAAAATCATACATGGAAGCTAGTAAATCTACCTTCAAGAAAGAAGCCCATTGGTTGCAAATGGGTGTTCAAAGTAAAGTATAAGGCATATGGTACTATTGATAAGCATAAAGCCCATATTTTTGCAAAGGACTATGCTCAAAAAGAAGGTATAGACTATGAAGAGAATTTTGCCTCTATTGCTAAAATGACTACCATTTGAGTACTTTGTGCCATGGCAGCTCAGTTTGGGTGGAAGTTACATCATATGGATGTAAAAAGTGCTTTCTTGAATGGTGACCTACAAGAAGAAGTGTACATGACCCAACCAGAAGGATTTGTTGTTGAAGTACAAGAACATAAAGTTTGTAAGTTGATCAAATCCTTGTATGGGTTGAAATAAGCTCCTCGAGCTTGATACATCAAAATAGATAGTCACCTAGTACAACATGGTTTCCAAAGAAGTACTTCAGATGCAAATCTCTATATCAAGAACAATGATTCTGACATAGTGATTTTGGTGCTATATGTAGATGATCTAATCATAATGGGGAGATGAGAGAGTATGATTGATGTAGTAAAATATGATTTGAAATAGTATTTTGAAATGACAGATCTAGGACTTCTTCACTATTGTCTTGGTTTGGAAGTGACTCAGAAAAACATCATATTAGAGTAACACAAAAGAAATATGCCAAGACATTGATTGAAAAATATCGTATGATTGATTGTAAGTCTAAAGCTACTCTAATGGAGTTTGGACTCAATCTATCTTGATATGATCAATCCCCACAGGTATATGGCACTCTCTATTGTTAACTGATTGGAAGTCTCATATATCTAACAAAAACCAAGCCAGATCTTAGTTTTGTTGTGGGTTATCTTTCAAGGTTCATGTAGGAACCAAAGGTGAGTCATTGGAAAGCAGCAAAGAGAGTTCTTCATTATGTCCGTGGTACAATAGATTTTGGCTTGGAATACAAAAAGAATAACAAGTTCTATCTACAAGGATACACGGACTCTGACTATGCTGGATCCATTGATGATCAAAAGTTGACTTCTAGATATATTTTTCATCTTGGATTTGGTCTTGTCTCTTGGCATAGTAAGAAGCAACACATGGTTGCTATATTTTCTGCAGATGCAGAATATCATGCAGCTAGTGGAGTAGTCTGCGATATAATATGGTTAAGTAACATTCTTACAAACATAGGTCTTCCAAAGAACCTTCCACTTTATTTGTTTTACGACAATCAAGGTGTTTTGAATCTTGCCAAGAATCCAATATTTCATGATCACACCAAACACATCGACACTCGATATCATTTCATTCACAATGAAGTTCCAAAGCATCACATACAACTCTAGTACATTCCTACTGATCAGCAAGCTACAAATATTTTCACCAAGGCACTTGCATGTGTCAAGTTTGAATTATTTTGTAATACTATCTGTACTTGCCAATAATGTAATAAGGGGGGATGTTAGAAGTATTTCATTATTGGGTGAATAAAGGGTAGATTAAAATAGCACTTCATCATGTGCTCTCCAAGTTGGTAGTTTATTCAACCACCCGAGTGGTTCATTAACTACCTCAACCAACTAGCAATGTATTTAATCCATATTCATTTTCAATGAGCTTAGGATTTTATCATGACCTACTTGCAAAAAAAATTTGAACCACCTCAAATTTGAATGCAATCAATTTCTTGAGCATACTTCAGTCCTACTTAACTAGTCTTGGATTTGGAGAAGATCCTCTTCGTTATATTCCTTTTGGATTTAAATGCGATAAATTTCTTGGTCTCAAGAATACTTCAATACTACTTAGCTAGTCCTTGATTTGGAGAAGATCATCTTAATTCTCTTCCTTACCTTAGGTGCCAATTCTTTCTGCCCCACAAAGGAGTTTGGATGAGAAAGAAACATCCCAAATCTAACCATTTTGATATAGAGGTAAAATTATTTTCTTTAATACATTTAAAACTTCATGAAGATATACTAGATAGGATCATAGATATTCCACCATATTTTGAGTTCCAAATGCTGCAAATATCCCTTGAGTGGATAGGAGTGATCACTATTATGTAATTTTTCTAGGGTTAACCTTGTACACTACCCATACAAATTAAATGATGCTTTCACATGGTCTCCCCATTTCTTAACACTCTCTGTGAATGTAAGACAACTCAATCATAATGTAAGGATTAACCCTATCTTAGTCAATCAAGAAAAAGGATGTCAATTCCTTCACTAAGCTTAATCCTTCGAGCTAGTATTTAGGTGTAAGAACCTCTCTTCTCCATGATGAGCTAACTTAAGTTATTCATCTCATCCTCATGATGAGCTATCACTAAGCTCAGTCCTTTGAGCTAGTATTTAGGCATAAGAACCTCTCTTCCCCATGATGAGCTAACTTAAGTTATCCATCTCATCCTCATGATGAGCTAACTTAAGTCATTTATCTCATATCAATGATGAGCTAGCTTAAGCTATCTGTCTCATATCCATGATGAGCTAACTCAATCCATTTGTCTCATCTTCTTCATGCTTCCAAAGGTTAGCTATATCTTCCTAAGAGCTAACTTACATCATTATTGGTCATCATCACCTTGTATCCCCACAAGGTGTCATCTTGGTTATGACCATTATTACCTCCTAGAAAATCCTAGGTCACTCTTGCCTCATCACAAGGTGTATTTCTATTTACCCACAAAGGAGTTCAAATTAGTTGCTTATAGTTAGTCCCTTACCCTTCCAAACTAACTTATTTCATCATCTTTCATTTGATAATGGTTGTAGTTATTCTTGCTCCATGCAAGATATCATTCCTAGGTAAGCTTACATGTTGTCACTACCTTGGTAATGTTGGTCACACTTACCCCATGCAAGATGCCATGTAAAAGTAAGTTATCCTTCCTAGGATCAATTCTTAAGCATATTCAACTTATCCATGGAAGCTTCTAGTCCATCGTATCTACAGTATCTTCACAAAAGCATATAGTCCATCACAACCTAGGGCTCTGATACTAAATGTAACAATCCAACTAAAACAAACCTACTCAAGAGAGAATTTTTGTTTTCCTTTTTAATTAATATTCATTAGGGGTCCACATATCCCCACCTTGTGTAAGTCCATCTACGTAGGTGCATTAAGCATAACGTACATAAGCCATCTGTATCATATCCACAATGATCTAGCTTATCCCTTTTAGTCTATCAAGAGGGTATGCTTATACCTACACCATACATAAGTATTTCTACACAGGTGCACTAAGCATGTTGCAAATAGGCCATTTGTCTTTCTCTCTCTCTACAAATTCCTTCTATTCTAGTAAACCATACCCATATGATTATAAGAAATATATGTGACATTCACGTATATTTCCTATTAAGTTCTCAATCATAATTTTCTTCCTTAATGAAAGTATCAAGTCCACAACAAGATATATTTATAAAGCAATAATAAACAAGATCATAAGATAATAATAATCACATCACATATGACACATCATATATCTTGGTAAACCCTTAAGGAAAAAACCCAACCTTCAAATATCCTTTTCCATTTCATTAATTTAATTACCTCCAATATAATTATAGAAAGAATCCCATAAGTCCTTTTTATACATTCATCAATGTAAGAACATAGTAACCCCATAGTTTCTATGCTCCCAAATACATGAATAGTTCCTTTAATTCATATTTCATCACAAGGAAGGGATCCCATTATTCTCTCAAATGAATTCCACATTCATTCTTCCTATTTCAAAATCAACATCAAGATAAACACATGAATAAATCCTTTAATTCATGTTACAAAGCTATGAGGGAACCCCATAATTCCCTTGAATGAACTCCACGTTCATCCTCCAAAGGATATCTCCTTCCCTTGGTCCAAACTCAAGGGTCATATCTTTCTAAGAGCCCAATGTATCCGTAAATCAACTATAGCATTACATACGTCAACTTATTAGAGAGGATCCCATAATACTCCCAATAAGTTCCCATGCAAGCATACCAAGAAAGTAAAGAACCTTCTCCATCCATTCAAGCCTCTCTCTATCACTATTACATCATAGCATGTATTATACTATCAAACATAACTTAACCATACCAAAATATATTATCCATTAATACATTTCTATCATATTTAATCCAAAGGTATACACTATCCACTAATGTAGTCTCTACCTCATGAACCAAGTTATCCTTTAATGTATATTCTATCTCATAAAACATATTATCCACTAACATGTTTCCACTCATCAAATCAATTAAATACATTATCCACTAATGTATTTTCTAACTCATGAAGTATACTATCTACTAACATGTTTCAAATTCTTCAAATTAAGTGAAATACAATATCCACTAATGTATTTTCTATCTCATAAAACATTTTATCCACTAACATGTTTCAATTGATTAAGACAAATAACATACATTATCCACTAATGTATTTTCTATCTCATGAAACATATTATCTTCTAACATGATTCATATCATTAGATAACATAAATTACATTATCCACTAATGCATTTTCTAATTCAAGATTCCAAATATAACCTTTCATTTAACTAAGGTTTAAAATCATTAATTATCCTTCCATTAAATCCAAAACTCTAATTAAGTTTCTCCACAAAATTGGTTCCAACAAACACTCAATCTCTCCATGAAATTGATTTATCATTCTCCCAATTTCTCCACGAAATTCACATACAATTTTGCTCCAAACTTTTCTCATGACTAGAATTCAATTTCTCCACAAAATTGGCCTAGTCAAGCATTCAATTTTTGTTGAAGGTAAAGTGGAGAAATATAAAGCTCGCCTGGTTTCTAAAGGCTATTCTCAGGTAGAGGGAATTGATTATGGTGAAGTATTTTATCCTATTGCAAATCTAACCTCAATAAGATTTCTTCTATCTGTGGTTGTTGCATTGATCTTGAAATAGAGCAAATGGATGTAAAACATACATTTCTTCATGGATATTTGGAGGAAGAAATCTATATGAGACAGCCTGAAGGATTCATTGCTGAAGGAAAGAAGGATTTTGTATTTTGTATGTAAGTTAAAGAAATATCTGTACAGAATAAAATAGACACCTAGAATGTGGTATTAGAAATTTGATGCTTATGTTTTAGGACTTGATTTTTTTCGTAGCAATGCTGATCATCGTGTATACTCAAAGCAAATTGGAAATGAACTTGTCATTATAGTTATGTATGTTGATGATATGTTACTAATTGGAAATAATAAGGAAATGATCAGGGAAGTGAAGCCTCAGTTAGAATCACAGTTTGACATGAAATATCTTGGCCCTACAAATTTTATTTTGGGTATGCAAATAAATAGAGATCACTCAAATAGAAAGTTGTGGCTGAATCAGAAGAAGTATGTTGAGACAATATTGAAGAGATTCAGTATGCAATATTGCAAATTTGTAAAGGTACCTATTCCTTTGGGGGAAAATTGTCTGCTGAACAATGTCCAAAAATAGAAGAAGAGGTGGAAGAAATGTTCCATGTTCCTTATGCAAATGTTGTAGGGAGTTTAATGTATGCCATGGTATGTAATAGACCATATATTGCCCATGCATTGGGATTTTTGAGCAGATACATGTCTAAACCTGGTAAAGAGCATTGGACTGCTGTAAAAAGGGTTTTCAAATATTTGTGTGGTACATCTGATTTTTCAATCTGTTATGGAGGTGCAGGTAACAAAAATAGATCCTTATATATAGAAGGTTTTGTTGATGTAGATTGGGCTGGAGATCTTGACAATAGAAGATCTACTAGTGCTTATGTATTCAACTTGTTTGGAGGGGCTATTAGTTGGATGAGCAAAAGATAAACTATTGTTGTCTTTCAGCCACTAAAGTTGAATACATGGGAGCCACTGATGCAAGTAAGGAAGCAGTATGGCTGCAAAGACTATGTGCTAAGATTGGGTTCTTTCAAGGAGTTGTGAAGATAAATTATGACAACCAAAGTGCTATATTTTTGGTAAAGAACCCAAATTACCATTCAAGAACAAAGCACATTGATACAAAGTACCACTTTAGTAGGGACATGATTGAACAAAAGAAAGTGTTGCTAGAAAAAGTGGATACCAAGGTAAATGTTGCAAATGCTTTAACCAAGGTAGTTAGAATAGAAAAATTCATATTTTGTACAATTGAAATGGGTTTGGAAAGACTTAGTGTTGGAACTAACATTGATTACAGCCTTTCTACAAAGTATTCAAAAAGTGGGAGAATGTTGGATGTGTCTCATTCTTTGCAGAGGAAGTATTGTACGGTAGGCCCCATCTTCGATGGCCCCGCTCGTTGGTTAGCTGGCCAAGGGGGTTCAGGGGGGCAGAGATATTATCAAAGCTATTTTCAGAGGTGTTGGTGGGATTTTTGTGATTGGTGGGTATGGGTAGTTTTAGCCCATGGTATTTTGCCCATGGTATTCTAATACCACATTGTGGATTAGGGTTGTAAGAGTTTCCTTTATATTGATTGTAATTTCCCATTATGAGCAAGGAGTGAATAATAATATCAAACAAGGTGTGGCTCTTGTTTGATGGAGTAGCCCATATTGAGTGAACCAAGGTAAATCTCATGTGTTCTATGTGCATGATTTATTGTGAGTTATTTTTTTCTTCTGAGTTATTTGTTTCTATATTAATTATTCTGGAATAAGTTTGGGTAAAACTCTTCATATGGTATTAGAGCTAGATTGTTAGCCATAGAGGGACACCTTTATTGCTAGGGTTTCAATTCATTTGAAGAGGATCTAGGGTTTCTAGGAGTTATAGAAAACCTATTTCGGAGTGGGAGTTTTACACAGAAGGATCTTGAAGAAAAATGACATCAAATAATTCAAGGATAGAGATTAAGAAATTCGATGGAAAAAATTTTGAGCTATAGAAGTTAAAGATGGAGGATCTGCTCGTGGACAAATATCAGTGGTCTATTATCTCTGAAACAAAACATGCCAGTACAACTAATGAATATTGGGAAAAGTTGAATAAAAAAGCGAGGAGTAATTTTACTGTGTCTTGCATATTCTGTCCTAATCAATGCTTTTGGAGAAGCTACTACAAAGGATATCTGGAATAAGTTAGGGAACATGTATCAATCTAAGTCCTTGGTGAACAAATTATTCCTCCAAAATAAACTATATAATCTGAGGATGAATGAAGGGGATTCAGTTGCAAATCATCTAAATGCATTCAATACGGTGGTAAGTCAACTTGCATTTGTTGAAATTAAGTTGAGTGAGGAAGATAAATATATTACTTTGCTATGCTCTTTACCAGATTCATCGGATAACCTAGTTGTAGCAAATGGTAGTACAACTTCAACTACATTGAAGTTTGAGGATGTTGTGGTATCTCTATTATCAGAGGATATGAGGAGAAAATCCATGGAGGGCACATCAAGGGATGCCCTAACAGTGAGAGGGCGTGTCAAGAAACAATATAAAATGAGATATGGTGATAGATAGAAATGATTGGTTGATCGATACTGGTGCCTCTTTTCATATGACTCCTCATAGGGGTGGTTCAGTGAATATGAAAGATATTATGGAGGGGAGGTACTATTGGGAGATGATTCACAACTTAGAATCATTCGTCGTGGAAGGGTAAAAATATTTTTGCAGGATGGTAGGATTAAAACCCTCCCAGGTGTGATGCATATTCTTGGCCTTACTAGAAATTTAATTTTTGTAAGCAAAATGGCTAATGCAATAGTAAACATCAGTTTTAGTAAGGATTCATGCAAAATGGTTCATGGATCTATGGTGTTAGCAAGAGGAGTTTGGATTGGAACCTTGTATAAGCTATTGGGAATCACTATGACAAATGAGTGTAATAGCTCAACTATTGCTGAGGCTAAATCAAATTTTTTTTTAACACTCTGGCATCAAAGAATGGGACATATTGGAGAAAAGGGATTGTGTACCTTGTACATGAAAGGTATGGTCCAAGGTATCCCTAATTGCTTAATGGTTTTTATTTTTGTGAACATTGTATTTATGGCAAGCATAATCATGTTAGTTTCCCATCTAGTGCGACAAGATCAAAAGAAGTATTAGATCTAATTTACAGTGATATTTTTGGTCCTGTTCCTATTTCATATCTTGGAAAATCATGGTACTATGCTTCTTTTGTTGATGATTTTTCAAGGTACGCATGATTTATTTTCTTAAAAGTAAAGATGAAGTGTTTGATAAGTTTAGATAATTTAAAGCACTTGTTGAAAATCAAACTGATAAAAATATTAAGGTGTTGAGGTATGATCATGGAGGAGAGTATTGTTCAAATAAATTTGAGGATTTTTGTAAGCAATGTGGTATTGCAAGGAAGAAGATTACTCCATATACACCACAACAAAATGGAGTTTTTGAGAGATTGAACAGATCATTGATGGAAAAGGTAAGAAGTATGATTAGTGGTGCTGGTCTGGCATAGGAATTCTGGGAAAAAGTAGTGAGTGTGGCATGTTACTTGCAGAATCAATCTCCTACATTAGCATTGCCAGATCAAACTCCATTTGAAGTATGGTTTGGTAAGAAAACATCTCTTTCACATCTTAGATTTTTTGGCTGTGATGCATACATGCATATTCCAAAGGATAAAAGAAGTAAGCTTGATAATAAGGCTGTTAAATGTCTTTATTGGTTATAAATATGGTGTTAAAGGATATAAACTTTGGAATCCAGAAACTAAAAGGACAGGTTCTGAGTAGAGATGTGGTGTTTAGAGAAATAAAAAGTGATCACAAGAATGAAGTAACAGAAGAAGAACCTGAAAAGGTGCAATTTGATCTCATGGAAGAAGGATCCTACTCAGAAGAAGAAGAAGAGGATGAACTAGAGGTTCATACACCTGTGGTAAGGAGATAAACACAAGAAAGAAAGCAACCTGATAGGTACAGTCCATATGATTTTCCTTCTTTCTTTGTTTTCTCTATTACTGATGAAGATCCTAGAACAGTTAGAGAAGTTGTTAATTATGAAGAGGTAAACCTTTGGGAAGAAGCCATGAATGAGGAAATGATGGCCTTGAAAAAGAATAAGACATGAGATCTAGTAAAATTACCTGGTGGGAGAAAAAAAACCTTTGATATTATTATTCACTCCTTGCCCGTAATAGGACATTACAATCAATATAAAGGGAACTCTTAAAACCCTAAACCACAATGTGGTATTAGAAATTTTATACTTATGTTTTAGGACTTGATTTTGTTCGTAGCAATGTTGATCATTATGTATACTCAAAGCAAATTGGAAATGAACTTGTCATTATAGTTCTGTATGTTGATGATATGTTTCTAATTGGAAATAGTAAGGAAATGATCAAGGAAGTGAAGTCTCAGTTAGCATCACAGTTTGACATGAAATATCTTGGCCCTACAAATTTTATTTTGGGCATATAAATAAATAGAGATCATTCAAATAGAAATTTGTGGCTGAATCAGAAGAAGTATGTTAAGATAGTATTGAAGAGATTCAATATGCAATATTGCAAACCAGTAAAGGTACCTATTCCCTTGGGGGGAAAATTGTTTGGTGAATAATGTCCAAAAATAGAAGAAGAGGTAGAATAAATATCCCATGTTCCTTATGTAAATGTTGTAGGGAGTTTAATGTATGCCATGGTATGTAATAGACCAGATATTGCCCATGTAGTGGGAGTTTTGAGCAGATACATGTCTAAACCTGGTAAAGAGCATTGGACTGTTGTAAAAAGGGTTTTCAGATATTTGTGTGGTACATCTGATTTTTCAATATGTTATGAAGATGCAGGTAACAAAAATAGATCCTTGGATATAGAAGGTTTTGTTAATGTATATTGGGCTGGAGATCTTGACAATAGAAGATCTACTAGTGGAATAAGTTAGAGACTTTGTAACAATTTAAGTCCTAGTGAACAAATTATTCTTCCGAAAGAAACTGTATAATCTAATGACGAATGAAGGGGATTCAGTAGCAGATCATCTAAATGCATTCAATACGGTGGTAAGTCAACTTGCATCTATTGAAATTAAGTTGAGTGAGGAAGATAAATGTATTACTTTGCTATGCTCTTTACCAGATTCATGGGAAACCTAGTTGTAGCAATTGGTAGTACAACTTCAATCACATTGAAGTTTGAAGATGTTGTGGCATCTCTATTATCAGAGGATATGAGGAGAAAATACATGGAGGGCACATCAAGGGATGCCCTAACAAATTTTCCACAAAGTTTCCCTCCATCTAATCATTCAAATTATCCATTTTAACCATCCAAGGGTTCAGTCAAATACACCTTCATTAAATCAAGGTTTTTAAAATAAAAAAAAATACCCTTCATAATCATTCAACAAATACCCTTTTTCCATTCAATCCATAAATAACCTTCATTAGATAGGGATTAAATTCAAACAATATAATAAAAGCATTCCTTAAATCATGGCCCCCAAGGCCCATTAATCACATAGTTAAAAGCATTTCTTAAAACATGGCTCCATGGCTCTTTAATCACTATAATTAGAAGAATTTATTTTTTGCTTGGCTTCCATGGCCTACTTAGACATATAATAAAAAATGAAAAGCATATATTTTCCCACTTGGCCTCCACAACCTACTTTGACTCCATAATAAAGCATAACAAGAATTCATATTTCCATTTGGCCTCCATGGTCTACTTTCACATGCATAAAGGGAATAATTTACCATTTATTTAATTTATAATCCAAGGCTTTCTATATAAATCAACTCACACTTATTTTAAAAATAAAGCCACAGTCGCCTGTTTAAATCAACTCACATTTATTTAAAATCAAAGCCAAAATCATAGTTATTTAAAAGAGGTTTTTAATAGAATCAAAACCAAGCCATTAATAATCACAACATACAAACAACGGGTCCACAATATTGGGATGTGAAATAAGCAATAGTTAGTGGACCCTCAACAACATAGGGAACTACCACGTGGCTCAATTCTAAACACAAGTGCATCGTGGCTAAATGCCTGGCCTAGTCCCTTGGCTACTAAACTATACGTACCTCTATTCATATAATGGTCGGAATGTCCCCCACTTCTTATGTGTGGGACTAAGGTGGGGGAAGGCTGAAATAGCCTTCCTTCATCTCACACCCTCCCCGAGCATAGTGCCACTATGTGAGGGCGGTGCTCCATTTTATTCTTAAGCCTAGACCTAAATTATTATTTTCTAAGACAACAACAACATCACACCTAGACTGAGGGAAAGCTCAATGACAGTGAATGGAACTCACACAATCCTACTTTTGGATGAAATATAAATATTTCACCATATTCTATGGTTGCTTGAAAATACTAACTATCAAAAGCACATAACATTTTCAAGGTTGCTATAATTTATGGAGGATGCATAATATTTTCAAGGCCGAAACTAATCAGTAACTTTAAATATTATTTACCATTGGCCATGTCATATTCACTGGTGTCTAGTGAGAACTTATTATCATTCTCTTGCATTTACTTGTAGTCCTTAAACAAGGTGGGGGTTCATTTACCAACATCAAAACACCCAAGCGTATACCCCAATGCTAGTGTAACTTTATGTAAATAATAGAGAAGTCGACTTCCAAAGAATAAAACCCAATGGAGCTGGGAAGATGTAGCTTATTAGGAATATTATAGAGTAAGATAGAATACCCTTAACTGATTTATCATAATTATGAGAATAATTTGGGTTGCAATGCTACCCTACTGCTATAACCCTCTACTAACCTATGAGGGACATGTTAAACTCACCCAGATTTTCAAATACGTTTATGATACCCAAAGATAAAGTTGCATAGGGGTTAGAGGCAAGGTCAAATGACCCAAAATAAACACTCAAGGTTGATTGCAAAAATTGGCTCCTCATCTTGGCAAGCTCCAACCACTTGCTAGTTAGCCTAACAAATAGGATAGGCACATGATATTATGATTATGATAAATATTTCTTTAATTTTTTTCCCATTTTTGCAAATATGCAATCTGAACAACATTTTGGTCATCCAAGATATGTATTGATTCAGGGCCTTATAAAAGGAGATCACACAGGGTATTGAAGGGAAACTACGTAGAGCTAAAATGAAGTTTGATATGATAAATAACCAGACTTAATCTAATTCTAGGAGTATTCAAAAGAATATAACAATGGTTAGAACCTCTGACCTAAAACTCCTCCTTCCACTGAACTTCGAAGGGTTTCCCTTCTTTTTTGAATGTAATGTCCAAGCATCCTCCTTTCTCATTGCTTTTGTTTTGAACCTCCCTCCTCAAAAAGGCCTGATGGATTTTCACCCAAGCCATCTCCCATTCCCTATCTTCTTCATGAGCTTTAAGAAACCTGCAACTCCTTCCTAGGTGGTAAGGGGGTAGAATTTTACTATTGTAGCCTGCCAGCTTAGTCCTAGTTGACAGGGGCCCAAAATTTTCTTTCAACAAAATAACCATCCTTCCAAAGTGTACTACACACTTACCTCATAAGGAAAGTGAAAAGAGACTCACACATATTAAAAAAATTATATTAAATTACCCATGCTTCTACCACAATAAATGGAGCCATCATGCAATACAACAATTATTAATAAAACCTTTTTTTGCTTAATTAAATTAAAAGAAATATTAAATCAAATATTAAATTGCTAGTTTAATGCATTGTAATGGTTAATCATTTTATTTAACCATTATATTCAAGAGGAAATATTAGACATTTTCCTTGCTACACAATTTAAAGCATTCATCAAGGTGGATATTAAATTGTAACCTACCATCATAAATGGTTAGTCAATTTAATTAGAAACCATTGCAAGCATTGCCATTATTTAGCTCCTTTGCTGATCAATTAAAGTTATCATCAAATACATTTTTAGATTGATAGCTCAACATTGTCCACCTACAAACATCCCTTCAAAACCATAAAGACATAGCAGTGTCATAGACATAAATCACGATCAAATTTTGCATCATATCCATGCATAGCTACAACACCAACAGGGTCAGGTATTGAAACAATAGAGGTTTGTCTTATGTGTGGAATTGAAAAGATTGCATCTCCCAGATATATGAGAAGAGAAACAATCAAAAGCATCCAAAAGTCACCTTTCTAAGGCTATATTATGGAGATAAAGCTCCATGTATTGTATCATCATCTGAACATCAATTGATGTAATACATTCAAGCATTGAAGATATTGAAGCTTGTATACAATTTAAGCAATATTTTTTTTTTAAGTGAAAAAACCCTTGTAGGGCCACCTTGGTCTGAGAGACCATGACTAGGGGGTTCTACATTGTCAAAGTCACCCAAGAGTCGTACCCGAACCTACCCGCACCAACATTATCAATTGGATTTTGGGTACCCAATTCAACTTTTTGGTAGGGTGGAGATTCGAACCTGGGACTTCCCTTGGAGGATTGCCCTCTCCTCTCCAACTCACCTACAATACCTAGGTACAATTTAAGAAATATTATTTTAATTTTTATTCATGAATGATATTGACCATTTATTTCATATTACTGTTGTTATTTCCATGAATGTTATGTTCATTAACATTGGTCATTTATATTGAATGCTCAAATATTGATTTTATATTTGATCCTAAATATTGGGACCTATGATAATCTAGATAAAAATCCAACACTTTGTTGATACATTGGATGAAGTTGCTACCCATTTATAGAAACAAACAACATTCCCCCATCCATTATAGAAAGTTTGTAGACATTTAGGACTATGATATTAAAATTTGATAGGTCCCATTTCATAAGGAGTCAAAATTTTGGTTTTGCATTTGTTTTTCCTAATTTTCATCCTATTTAAATACGATATTTCTTTCTTTGTAGTCCTTCTCTATGACCTACTTGCAAAACATATTTTAATATCCTCCTAGTGTTATGCTATTCTTTCAAAATCCTTTTCTCTTTATTCTTCTATGACCAACAATATATTCAATCATGCTTACATGGCTTGATGTTGGTGTCTTCCAATTCAAGATGTAATATTTAGATGGAAGGGAGTTCCATATTGATTGGTAACACAACCTCTTTTCCATATACTAATTTTTAGGGTGGTGATATAGTGGATGCTTTTGGTATTACTTTGTTTACCCATAATACTTCACAAATATTTTTGTGCCAATCCTTTTGTGGCTCAAAAATAGTTCTTTTAATGATCCTCATGATATTCTTGTTAGTTTAATCAACTAACCTATTGCCCTAGGAATGGTAATTGGAAGATTGATTAAGTAAGAACCCATATTCTAGGGAAAACATCATCACCTTGGCCCTCTTGCAATAGGTGGCATTATCTATGACTATGGTGATCAAAGTCCTAAGTTTGGTGATGGTATCTTCTAATAATTGAACCACTATTTCTTAATCGACTACTTTGGATGGGACTACTTCAACCCACTTTGTAAAATAATTGGTAGTAGTAAATACCCATCCGTAACCTACACTTGATAGGGGGTTGATTTTGTCTATGAAGTCTAGGAGCCATTATTGGAATGGTTCAATCATGATAATGGGATTTAGATGCATTGGTGCTCTTTTATTTCCTTTGAATAAATAATAGGATGTATAAACTTTAACCTACTAGTAGCAATTGGAAAATATGGTAGGACAATAATACCCAACCCTTAGGATTTTATTTATGGGTGTAGAGTGATGTTTTCCCTCATCATGGTATTGTTTAATTAGACCCTTTGTACTTTATTCTCTAAAAAAATATAGTAAGACATCATCATATCATTTCCTAAATTAAATTCCATCAAGCTAGAAATAATGTGCTACCTTTTTCTTGATTTGAGCTCTCTTTGGATATCAACCCTTTTGGTAACTATTTTTTGGTCATATATCTATACATATTACCTATCCACTAGTTCTATCTGTAGACATGGAAAATTGATCCATTAATATGAGTCATTTTCCTGAGATCCTTAGTTATCCCTTCAAAATTTCTAAAGTACAAATTTGAGCATCTTTCCCCTTATTTTTAGCTTATTTTTCCTTAGCCTTTCCAAATTCACATTTGCCTCTTATGGGATGCAACTTTGGAATACCAAATTCGCACCCTCTAAAAGTAGGGTGTAAATTTAGTAATTTTGTGTTTTTCCTCTCAAAAACCCTCTCGAATGTCGATCTTTGTGATGTTGGCCCTTGCTCGAGGTTATGTTTTGTTTTCCTATCTTTTTTCCCCTCAAAACCTCTTATAAATAAAGGGATTGGATTCCATTTTTCTCCAGTGAAATATGGTGAAGTTCTATTTTTTTTTACGAAAAGTGCTCTTGATGAATCTCTGCTTTTAGATTGCTAAGCTACTTTGCTTATGTGCTTCTCATGATTAGCTACCCTTGGTGAAAAAGTGGAGGAGTCTTAACAATAGGAGAGGTCTACCATTTTGGTCTCTACCTTCACTTTATCATTGCTCCTTGCTTTCTCCATCAATTAATTAGGTTTTACTTGTGTTATTAGTAGTTTAGAACATTAATTCTCTATTTTACATTGCATTTTTACATTTTTGTAGACTAGAAAAGGCTTTGAACCAAATTTGCTCTTGATCCATACAAGGTGTGAATTTGCACTTGCCCATTAAAAGGTGCAAATTAGGTAATTAGGGATTAGGGGTAAGTTTTTGGTCCTAAAACCCTAACCCATCTTCTTGCATGCTTCATTTATATCATATTATTTCTATTTGTGCATTGTTTCCACGATTTCATGCTTGTTATATCTTGATTGCTTGTTACAAAGGTCAACAATAACTTTTTATCGAATGGTTAGCTAAAGGGACCAAGGGGGATTTATTGTTGCACCTCCAAGATCAGTCACATAGCGGCCTAAGTAGGCCCCAAAATGTTGATCTATTTTACAAAGTGTTTTGAAGCTATCTTGCAAGTTTTGAAGTTGTTAAATATATCAGGATGAAATTTAAAAGCTAGGATCAACCATCGGATCAAGTAAGTTCTCTAAATAGGCTTCTTAGGTTGTTTTTTGTTTACTTTTTTCTCATTTCTATTCCAGATTTAAATCATAAGTGAATAAAAGTATCCAGTTCTATTTTTAGGCATTTAAAAGAGAAAGGGTATATAGTTTACATATAGGTCAATCTTGTTTGTGCATTATCTTGAACCTTTTATTAAAAATAAAAGAATTTATTTATTGTAAATTAGGGATAGTATTCATTGAAACAAAGAATCATTCTACATATAACTCCTTGTTTGATTGCATCATTGTTTTCCTTGCATTATTCTTTAATTCTTCATAGCGTAAATCTTAGAAAAACCAAACATAGATTCTTGTTAAAAATAAACACATCAAACCATTCCATCCTAGACTTGGAATGAGTTCTTAAACCATTCTTGATGAACCCTTCAATTACCCAAGCACTCAATTGTAGAGGAAGCAACATACCACTACGGTCACCTCGACTCCTAGAAGATCCAACTAAGTTTCGACTCCCAATGGATACATTTATTCCTTGTCCTTTGTCTCAATCCTATTGATCCAAACCTTAGGAGTAAGCAAAATATTTCAAATTTTGATGAGAATCCTCAAAAGGATGATCAGATTGATAGGGAGAATCCTAATCTAGAGGAAAAGAAGACTTAGAGAATAATGATGACATTGATCCTATTTAAGGTCCTCATGGTAGACTCACCTTAAAATCATTTAATCATATCTAAAATTTCTATAAGAAACATAGGTAAACCTTGAATAAGGCCCTAGATGAAGACACTCACTTCAAATAAGCTAGGACATCTCATCATCAAACCATTTATCCTCAAAATATTCATGTCAATGCTCTCTTTCAATCTTCTCATAATATCAATCTATTTCATAAACCCATGTATGATACTACAACAACCACCAATAATGGGAGAATTTTTCAAACTCCTCCAACTAGTGGCATACCATAAAATAGTGTTCAATTTCCTTCTCATTATATTCCTCCTTCTAATATCCATATTTCTTCTTCTGTTCCACAAAATATGAATTTTTCCATAACAAGATATTACTCAAAACATCCCTTATCATAACACATACCATACCAATGTTAATGCAACCAAGTTCTCTTTCAACAACCTACCTAGAACCTACCCTTAGGAAATCTAGAGGTATTGCACAAAAAAAATCTCAATATGCAAAGTTTGAAAAGCATAGTGAAACAATTGGCATTAAGAATGGATACACTACAAGCACCAAGTTTCACCTAAAAATATAAAGAAATGTGCAAACAACCCTTAGACCCTATAATCGCTGCTAGGCCCTACCCTAAGCATTTCCCAATGCTAGTATTACCTATTTATAAGGGAATAGAGGATCCAATAGAAAATTTAAGGATTTTTAGAACAACATTTCATGATATTAATTTATGATGACATGTTGTTGCTAAAAATATTTCCTAAGAGCCTTGGTGGTATGGCATTGGAATGGTATTATCAACTACCCCATAATTTTTTGAGAAACATTGAAGAAACATATAAGTTGTTATTAAAAAAATTTGGAGCTTACGTGGAGAAAGGAGTAACCATTCAATATTTGTATCTCCTAAAGCAAGGTAAAGATGAAAGTTTCTCATAGTTTTTGGCTCTATGGATGAGTTTAGTTGGATGATTAAGGTACACCTTACCTCCTCGAGACATGCTAGATATTTATTAGTAATTTTCAAGAGCATATATCATATGAATTGGAAACAACAACCATTACCTATTTTGAACAAGCAATATATTTGGCAAGAAGAGAAGAGAAGGCTCTTATTCGAAGAGCTCAGATTAAGTTAACAAAATAATATGAGAGGACCATGAAAACCCAATATAATAACAAGCATGTGGTTGGTGATGGGGTAATAGATAATAGATAAAAAAACAATGTTAATGTTGCTAATGCCTTATACAAGTTAGTAATTATCAAATTTCAAAAAAACCCATCAAGGAACTTCACAAGACTCAACCAACCTATTTCATCGATCCTTAAGCAACTTATGAAAACTAATATGATTGAGTTACCACCCATTAGGCAATATGATACCACAAAAAATTGGTATAAGCCTGATCAACATTGTGAGTATCATAAGATAGAAGGGCAGATGACACATTCATGTAAGAGGTTAAAACATGTGATTCAAGACTTAATAGACAACGATTGTCTTGTCATAGAGGACTCCCAACCTACTCATAACCACAAACCTCCAAATAATCATCTCCTACTCAAAAAGCACCTATGACTAATCAAGATATGAGGATCTTCCAAAATCCCCTACCCAATCATCAACAATAGACAACCAACTAGGTGTCTTACCATAATGTGCCACCATCCTATAACAACATGGTGGGTATGATAGTAGCTACCACAAGACAACAAGCTCAATCTCAATAGACTCAACAATATCAACAATAGACAAGTTCTACCTCCAACCAACCCTCTAGACCACCCTTAGTTCTTAAGAGTACCCAAAAAAGGAGCACAAGTGTAGAAAAACTAACCTTAGTGTTGAAGACACAACCAAAAGTCTCTTTTGAAATTCAAAAATAGTTAAACACACCATCCAAGATATCCCTCTTAGATATTTGATAGAATTCTATTCATAGGGAAGCCTTGTTGAAGCTTCTAAGTACATAATTTATCCCAAAATATCTTCCCCTTAGTAACCTAATTAATGTCATTGGTTCTCTTGGAATAAATCAGATATCATTTTATAATGACAATCTTCATTCCTCAAATTTACAAAGGGATTCTCCTCTTTACATCACTGGATATATTGGGGAAAATTTTATCAAGAGAATGTTGGTAGAAAATGATTCCTCCCTCAATATATGCACTTATAAATTCTTACAAAACTTTGGATTAAGGGAGGAATATTTAACCAAATCAGATGTTATCATTAAAAATTTCAACAATGAGTCCCAAGAGGCCTGTGAAATTTTATCCCTTACCCTTAGGGTAGGACCCAAGATCTTAGACACTTTGTTTTATGTGGTATCTTGTCCAACATATTTTAATCTTCTTCTTGGATGCCCTTGGATTTATGCAATGAGGGCTATCCATTCTACTCTTCATCAATATTTGAAGTATGAATTTAAAAATCATCTTATCACCATCTAGGGTGACCCTCATCCATCCCGATATTGTTTAAATGTTGAGCAATATTAATATAGTCTCAATATTTATCCATATATTTCTCTTCATTAAGTTTCTTATTCTTCTCCTCTCATATCTTCTCATCATTCTCAAGTCATAAAGGAATTTTAAAAATTTGGAATAAGTGAGGAGCCATCAATCATAATCGTATCACAAGATCAAGCTAATTTGTGTGATGACAATCCTCTTTTTATATCTAGCTAAGCTACCACCTTCACCCCAAACTATGGGTTTACACCATAAAAAGGGTGAAGTAGTACACATAGGGATGTGTACCTTTGTCTACATGGGTATGTACCACAAAGAAAATATCTATGGTAGCAACCCCTTTCCAATAGAGAGGGACTTTACCCATTGCTATCTATCCAATGATTACCCACTTCCTAAGAAGATCCTATCTAGTATGGGATATGTAGGTAACAATTTGAGGCCAAAATAAAAAGGAATTTGAGAGCCTTTGGAAGTTGAGCTTTGAACTAAGATATGTGTCATAGGTTACATCCCTAACAAAAACTAACCCTTACCAACTAATGATGATCAATTTGTCACTTATGCTAAATTTTTGGATCATAATGGCTTGGAGTGGAGTGATGAGGAAGAAGGACCTCCTTATCCCTACAACATTTTTTTTTTCAATGAGATAACTTTTGTGCACCCTAAGTTAGTTGTGACCCCAGGGGAGCATGTTGAAGGAGATACTCTTTGTGATATAAATCATGAAGATGTTTTTCAAAATAGCTTCTTCTTTGATGGGTCAGTCCCTTGTGTCATTCATGTTGGGTCTTCTAGTTCCCAAGAGGATTATATTACTATGTATCCTAAATATCTTGAGCAATTAGAAGTTGTTGTCCCTATCATTAAGAAATACAACACAATCCAATAATGTGTCAACTTTTGCCTAGATCGGTTGAACCAATTGGAGCTATTGTATGAGAAGCACATCCATCCCTTAGAGCATCTTCGAGCCTATCAAAATAGGCTCAAGAAATCTTACTCTAAGAAATTTTGCACTTATTATTTTGAGGTTGGGGACCTTGTACTCAAGGAAAACCAAAAGAACACTAATGCTCAAGCAGATCTAAAATGTAAATTTCAGCCCAATTGGTTAGGCCCATTTGTCATAACGACTAAGTTTGGCTTAGGTGCCTATTTTTTGGTAATGTTAAATGGTAAATATCTTAAAGAATCAATGAACATAATGCACTTAAAACAATATTATGCATGATTTTGCATCTTTATTCTTCATCTTGCATTTATTTTGCTTGCTGATATTGCATGATTGCCTACCATATCTTGCATGAATTGTTTGACATTGTATTGCATTTGTATATATGCTTGTCATATAGTTGCATTGTTGCTTGATCATACTGGCATGGTTTCTTGATCATATAGATTTTTAGGACTTCACCATGAGGTAAGGGATGAAACCTAGTTATGTTCTAGCGCACATGTATTGCACTCATACTAGGACTCTAATGCTTAGCGAATCCTCAACCTAGGGTGCATCTCCATGCATTTTAATATCATTGCATTTATCATTCATCCTTTTCATATATTCTTATATTCCTTGATATTTTAAAGTATCAATCATCATAATTTTTTCTCCAAGTCAAGGGATATAGTTCTTCATCTCTTGTATATATTTTATCCTTTGCAAGTTTTCAATCATTTCTTCTTTTTCTCCAAGACAAAGGATATACATTCCTTCTTCCATATACACATCTTGTTTTGCTCACACTTCTCCTTTTGATATTTTTATTATTAAGGGATCCTTGTGAGGAAGGTTAGATGCTGTATGAATATCATCTAACTATATTACACACATATCTTAACTATAAATTTTTTGAAAAGGGACACACACACACACGCATACTTCCTCTTTCATCTCTATTTATTCTATATTTCTTCTAGCACATGCACACACACACACACACTCATGCTTTGATCACTTATATTTTGCACACACCACACCCCTATCAAGTTTCACTCCTATTGTTAGATTAATCACATCACTATACCCCATATATGATAGCTTCATGGTATCCAAGCGAGTAACAACCTCCATATCAGACCATTTATGAGAATACATCCTAGCGGGTATCTCTCCAAATACAACCATTAGCGAGCACCACACCCATAGTAGGTATCACTCCAAACTTAATCACTTTATGAGCATAACATCATTACAAGATAACTTCATGGCCATTAGCAAGGGGTAGCCTCCACATCCGGTCATTTGTGAGCACACATCCTTCTAGGGTTTCTCTCCTTTTTCCTTTTTTTCCTTTTGATCTCTTTAGAACTTTGCTTATCTCTTCTTTTTGTCTTTCTCTTCCTCCTATAATTGTTTATTTCTCTCCTTTTATTCTTATTTTTGTTCCATCCGCTCATTCGCTTATCTCATTTGCATTCATTTTAGTTAAATTTTATTCATGCATTTCATTAGTTAGATTCATTTTTCATTTTGCATTCATTTAATTAAAATTATTATCCATTGCATCCCTTATGTTTGTGATAATCATGCAAAGCTAAAAAAACTAATAAATCACACACATAATACACATACATTTTACACCATAAATAATAAAAGCAACATGTATTACTCGCAAAGTATAAAGTGTGTGTCAATCGGTCAGTATTTTTATTTCTTTCTATTTGCTTCTCTTTTTCTTTTGTGTTTATCTTTTCAAGTTTCTTCAGGAATTTTGAATTCCTTCTAAAACTCAAGGGGTACCCCAACCTTAGAGGCATTAATTTACATTAATGTCTCGGTTTGCATGTAAAATTTGAAGTATCAAAAATGACATCAATTTTGTATTATCTCTTCATCCAAACTAGTTGCCTCTTTTTATGTTCATTGTTCTTTTTCCATAGGTGTCTACATATTTATTTGACGCATTTATTAGACCATAAATGCATCAAAGAGGAGGCAAAATGTAGGTATGGAAAATTGACCCATTAAGATGAGTCATTTTTCTTAGATCCTTAGTTTTCCTCTCAAAATTGCTAAAGTGCAAATTTGAGCCCCTTTACCCTTTTGTTTAGCTTGTTTTTACTTAGCTTATTTCTTTAATAAGGAATTATATTATTTATTCATCATTGTTAAAGATATTTTAATGATTAAAATTATTAGGGATAGCTAGTTTGAAGACCACCTCCAATTTTTTAGGTTTATCCAACATATCATTAGTGGGATAAAATCTAGCTACCATGCCTACCAACTCATTTACATTGGCATTTGATTCTCTAGAAATTGCTTCAATGTCATATGTGTCAAAATTTTCTAGTAAATCCTATACCTCATGTTTATATGACTTCAAATTCTTGTTCTTTGTGGTGCATTCAAAATTAACCTAATTTACTATTAGTTTAGATTCACCATATATTCTCACATATCTAATTCCTAACTTCTTGACCTTTCTCAAGCTAGTATAAAGTGCCTCATACTTTACCATATTATTGGTACAATTGCATAACAATTTGCACTTAAAATAATGTTGTGCACCCTACAAGTCAATGCATTGAACATCAATATTTATATTATTTGTAGTTCTGCCACCATCAAAGTACATTGTCCAAGTTTTATTTATTGCTAAGCATGTCAAGGCTAGGATATTAGATGGTACTTTTATGATGATATTGTTTCCTAATCTAGTCTCCTTGTATTCAATCCTTAAATCTTCTTCATATTGCAAGACACTAATTACCATGTCAACCTCTAAGTTCTAGTCATCTCCAAGATACTCATCATCTTCCACAAACTCTAGGAGCTCATTCCAATTTATAGTGGCTTTTCATATAGATTATGTAAAAATTAGTTGCAAGGTGGCTCATTTTCAATCTTGATCACCTTTCCATCCTTAAGCATATTCGTATGGTTATAATCCATTTCCAAGTAATTGTTTCTTAATAACTTGTGCATATACTCTCTAGATGTAAACATATTAAAGCATGAAGGGAGGTCAATAATTATTACCTATTACACCACTACAAAATCTAGGTGTCTAATTATGGTCATGACCAAGTATTTGAGTACCCCTACTACATTAACGCTAATACCATCCATTTGGATTGGGTGCCTAGCCATCTTGGTACAAGGCTAACCCATATCTTCACAAGAAACTTTAGGCATCACTATCATGGATAACCCTAAATCAAAAATACAATTCCTTAGTATGTATTTTTAATTTTAAGGGTCACATAAAATGGAGGTGGATTTCGCATATTAGGATTTTGGATACTCAATATATATCAGTCATGTTGACTTGAATATCTGCTAGATGTTTTGCAATTTAAACCTTGTTGATCAATAATATTGATTAGAGTGGGTTATAACTATTTACCCCTAGCATAAATCTTCATTTTATTTTTCAAAGCCTCTTCTGTTAGGATTTATTACATCATAGACCATGTGAGTAGTTAAGGGTTATAACCCCCCCAAAAAGGTACATGCATGGATATTTGTTTTTGCAAGTTTGTTTGAGGATTTGTTATGCCTAAATTAGGCATCCCGTGTACTTAAATACCCTTAACTATCATTATGTAATTCATTCAAATATTAAGTTCTAACATATGGTATTAGATCAAGTAGAAGGAAGAAAGAGTTCTCCTTCTAATCCTCCTTTAGCTTCATCATAAAGATATCCAAATAGCACTCTATTAAGGAAATATAAATTTTAAAGTTTGAGAAAAAAGTTTCAATGGTAAAATTATCCTATGTTAAATCATTACCATGAAGAGAAATTGCATGGTTGAATTTAAATAATTTCAAAGTGGAAAACCCTTGCAAAATAAAAAAATGCAAAAATCCTTCAAAAGGATTTCAATCCCTTCTAATACCAAAAGGTCATAAGCCTACAACAACCAGATCAAGTTTTACAAGAAGGAAAGAATTGCCAAAGGTAAGAAGAGGAAGCCATAAAGTAGCTCCTCAAACTTACAAGAAGAAGAAGTCATAGAAGCTCTTCAAAATTACAATAAAGGGAAGCCAAAGAAATCCATTTAAAAATCAAAATCATTAAAGCCATTTAAAAGACATCACAAAAAATATTGCAGAAGTTCAAAGATGAAGGATCATGAAAATGATAATTAAAAGCTCTTGAATCTACAAGAAGCAACAATATATAAGTTGTAAAATTATAGAAGAAAATATCTTAGAAATAGTTAGAACATATCTAAATATGAAGAAGTGAAGGCAGAATTTGCTTAGTGAAAATACCTATAATAGGCACCTAAAGAGGCATCGACAAAAGGTAGAAATACCAAAAATAAATAACATAAGAATTTTACAAAATTTGGAGTAAGCATTCCAAAACACAACGATAATATGTTGCATAAGATGTCCAAAATAAGATAATTTTGAATTAGAATTCTGGAGAAATGCGTGAGAAACAAGATACAACCTATTCTTAGAATTCATAGATTGAATGAAAAGGTGTAAGAACCTTGTGGAAAATATAATTAGAAAAGTGGAAAATGCCCATGTATCAACAAACCAAACTATTTTTCAGAAAGAAAGAATAAAAAAGAGTAGAAGCATGCACTGTGAGAGTGAGAAAAGAGAAAGAGAAGCAAAATTATGACTGTGTTATAAGAAAAGATCGCATACAACTATACCAAAATAATTTGTAAAAGCAAAAGTAGATAAACAAGTACAAATTAATTGTAGAGGAAAAGCCCTATTATAGTAGTGTGTCATATGGAAAAATCAAATATGTGTAGTCTGAGAAAGCAAACCAGAAAGGAAGAAGAAATAACCCATGAATCATTCATGTGAAAATAAACCAAATAATATTGTAAAATAATACTGTAAAAATTAACGTATATGTGAGAAGTGAGAAGGTGAGAGTTGCACTCACTCAAGCATCAAAACAATCTTAAAACAAAAAGTTCTAATCACATGCAAACATCAATATTCCAAAGGTTTCAAAAAGGGCACCTGGGATTAAGTCGACATGTCTTCCAAGTAAAGAGCGCATGAGAATTTTGAAGTTGATTTGATAATTGAAGTAGAATATCTTATCTCATATATTTTGTGATAAATAAACAAAATTTTAAAGTTTTAAAGATATTTATTTAAAAGAAGCTTATTACTCATTTTAAAGGATTATATAAGTGAAGGAGAGATTTCAAAAGTTGCTTGGGAAAAACTATGCAAAAAATTTGAAGGAAATAATGAAGTAATTATTTTGCATTTACAATCATAATTGTACTCTTTTAAGGTTCATAGTGGAGAAAGTATAGAAATTTTCTTTGAAGGATAGCAAAATTAAAATATAAGTTACTAACTATAGGAGAAAAAGTGGAAGACAAGTTTCTTGTCCAAGTTACATTAAGAGCACTCCCAAAAACATTCAAAAATTTAGTCACTTCTCTTCAAGTGCTAAATAAAACCATATACTTTGATGAATTATTTTTCTTCAAGAATATGAAGTGGAAAATCTAGTTAGAGATGAAATGACTAATAATGCTTTGATATTGAAGAAAAATGTATAAAATAATACTGTAGCAGCATCACAATCTATATATTAATGGAGAAGAAAATATTGTCACATATACAATATAAAAGGTCATACCATGAGCTATTGTAAATATAATATTTCTAAATAAAATGAATAGACCTTTTCAAAGGTTTTATTCGAGGCAATCTTCATCTTAATATACATTTGTGCAACAACAATGACTAGAAGAAGAAAATAAGAAAGGAAACTTAGTCCAAAAATTTCAAGAGATGAAAAATGAAGATGGAAATGAAATAAGAGCTCTTATGGGGAGGATTATAGACAATCAAGACAAAAAGCAAATTGAGGATGAGTGTGATAAGAATGATAATACAAATTATTTAGAAATTTCTAAAGGAACTAATGTTTCAATTAACAAAATAAAAGTATCTGAAAAAGACAATAGGAACAAATGAAAGGCATGGATTAAAATCAAGATCATTTTAGAATTGTAATATTTGTGAGAAGACCAAACCAAAAATATGTTACAAAGAAAAATTCAAATACATTATGGATGGATCAACAAATCAAAATGGAACTAGATCATGGATATGTTAAAATGTTTTTATGGATAAAAATAAAGTTTGATAAACAATGCAAGGAATAGGTCAATAGAACAATGCCAAAACTACAAATAGTACAAGAGATAAGGCCAAAGAACAAAGACCAGAATCAAATATTGAAGGCTAAAATCCTTCACACCAAATAATATAATACAAGGGGTGGTGTTGGAGGTATTACATTATTTGGTACAATGAAGTACCATTGACTACTATTATAAATATTTAGATTAGGAAATGTGTGTCTAAAGTATGTGTTAAAGTGTGAAGAGTATTTATGTGTCATGTAATCAAGTGTGAGTTATGAGTGTAAGGTATCAAATGTGCAAGTGTGAGTTGTGAGTGAAAGGTCTCAAGTGTGCAAGTGAAGAGTCATAAGTAATAGGTGTTGTGTGGAAGTGGAGAGTCATATGAGATGTGTAAATTTGTGAGGTAGGAGGTTATGTAATCATGAAATAATTTTTCATAATGTAAAGCATGTGAAAGGTTGCATTTCATGTGATTTAGAGGAGAGAAAAAATTAGAAGTATTTTTATATATTGATGATAAAGGCCTATGCAATATAATGTGAGAAATTCTGATTTATGAATGTAATAGAGAAGTTTCTTATTGAGCAATACTTGTGTTATTAATGATATTTTGCATGTGAGATTTTTATTCTAGAATATTTACATATGATAATTTTAGTAATATTTTCCAACACATATATACTTGTTGGAAGGAGTTTTACGAGGTAGATTTAGTAAGAGAAGAAATTTTAAATTTTGTAAAAGTTTGCTATGGCTAGTGGAGCACCAAAGTTCTTGTTTCCAAATTCCCAATTGTTGAGAGGAAAAAATTATATTTTTTGGAAGATCATACTGATAACACAATGTGATCTTGAGTAAGTTTGACATGTAGTAGATGGAAGCACTATCTATCCTACGATAGGAGGATAAGATCAAGAAAATTTTGACAAGGTAAACAAAAAGGTAAGACTAATCATCATGTTTGGAGTAGTATATGAGGTCCAAGCATACATTAGAGATATGACCAGAACCAAAGATGCATGGGATAAGTTTAAGATAATATTTGAAGCCAAGAATAAAAATCAGATTCTATTCCTCCAAAGCCAACTCCATTGTTTGAAGATGAAGAATGGAGAAAAGTTGGAGCATTCATGGGTAGAATTGTAGAGTTGTTAGCATCATTGCAAGCACTAGGATAAAAGGTATCTGATAAAATTGTAATTCCTATTATTTTGAGATCACTTCCATCTAAGTACAATATTTTTTGATGACACTAAATATTATTGAGCAAACACCAAACTTTGAGAAGATGATGAATCTACTTCAAAAGTAGAGGCCTTCCATACTATATAATAAGAAAAATTACAAGTTACAAGTCAAAAAGGGAAGCAACCATTTAGGATAGGCATGAGACCTCCATAATGCTTCCAAAAAATAAATATTTTCTAGATATTCTAGATCAAATAAATGATTCTTAAAGGAATACTTTCAATACACAAAGAACATGTGAATATTGTGGAAGAAATGGACACACCATAAACGATTGTTGGCATATTCCATTAAAAATGGATCACCTTCACGAGAGATGAACCAATAGAAAAATAGGTCATCTTCATAACAACAAAATCAAAGCTGAAAAGAGAACATCAAAGTAATGTAGCCAAAGAGAATCAAGCTAAAGAAGAAAAATAAAAATAAGAAGAAGAAGAAGAAGAACATGTGTTTGTCGCACAAGCAGAAATAAGATAGCATAACAATGTTTGGTATGATTCCAAACATACGGGAGGTTAAGAAACTTGGATGCATTCAAATTATCTAGATTATTATTGGTACAATGCAACCAAGAACATAAAAGTCCATGGAACCAAGAGTGAAGATGTACACTTAGAATGTGATTCTTCACCATTAATAGAAGTTTTTGAAAAGAATAAAGATAATGAAGAATTAATGTAATTGAAGATTCAATCATTGACAACACACCAAAGAAACTGTGAATACATTGCATACCACAAACAATATCTTCTACAAATGAACAATGCAAAGAAACAAAAAAATATTGATCTCACTCCATTAGGAGAGTCAAAACATAAGATATAACAATGCATAAGAAATATTAAAATCTTGTGATTAATATAAGGTTGCATGGGAACATCACACTAAAGATCAAAGAAAGTAAGAATATATCATATATCACAAGCAAAGACTTGATCAAATAAGTGAAGCCATGGAAAAGAAGTAAGTAATTGATCTTACCTCAATAGAAGACATTGATCAAGACAATATTTAGGAACAAGTCTACACAACAAGAGAACAATTGATCTCATAATCACCTAACATATTCAATGGTGAACCAACACATTGAAGACATACATTTCAAGCTTTGAAGTCTATAAGTATCGAACAAGTATTTTATAATAAATGCATTTTGGAGTACATTATTGGTAGAATCCGACACCCCAAAGTATTTAAGTAAATCTACATTAGGGGGATTTCTCTCAAATTCCTACATCACCCTAGACATTGTTCTTTAGTCATAAGCAAAATAGAGCTTTTTACTATGATGTAATAAGAGGGGTATATTAGGAGTTATTACATCATAGACCATGTGAGTAGTCAAGTGGTATAACCATCCCTCACAAGGTACATGCATGTAGTATAAGACAAAGTATTTGCAAGTATGTTTGAGGGTTTGTTATGTCTAAATTAGGAATCCTATGTACTTAAATACCCTTCACTACCATGATGCAATTCATTCAAAGCTTAAGTTCTAACATCCTAAAGTAAATCAATTTTCTTGGGTAGACTTTAATGGGTATTTTTCATTTCCTTTGTGATGTTAAACTTGAATTTATAGAGACACTCTCACTTCGCACTGCAAACTTTTGATACTACCTTGTATCTATTGCACAACCTTTGTTGATGAGAAAGGGGTAATTTAGTCATTGTTCAATCTCTTTATAAAGCTAATCTCTTTCTTTATTAATTTCTCTTTCTATAAGATTATTTGTTCCTCCATTTCCTCTATCTATCTATTTTGGGCTCTTTTTTTTTCTATTCATTTGTCCCGGTTTGTGCCTCTCCTCTTTCCTTTTGGGGTGTACTTATGGCATCTCTTTTTGTACTATTTTTTCTTTGTATTCATGTCCCTATTGGTTTGTGCTTCTCCTCTTTCCTTTTGGGGTGTACTTATGGCATCCATTTTTGTACTCTCTTTTTCCTTCTATTTTTCTTATTGTGTTGCTATAAAACCTTTATCCTTCAGGTGTAATGGTGGCCTCCTTCTAAGCATTGTCATACCTTTGTGTTGGTTTGCTTTTTAGTTGGTCACTCTTTGGAAGCTTTCTTCTTATCCCTAGTCTCAACCCCTTGTTGGTTAGCGCATATGGCATCATCGTTGAATGTTGACTTTTCATCCATTTTTATAGTGCTAAAATTGGTTAAGATGGCATTGTTGGGGTTGGGTAAGATAGGTGTTGACTATTGAATTCGAGATTGTTAGTATGTAGGTTGATTAGTTGCAGGAACTAATTGACACAAGATGACAACCTATTGAGGTTGACATTGTTGATTGTACTGTACTATCTAAGAGTGTCTTATAGCTCTAACATATTTTGTAGGATCATGCCTATCATTACATAGAAGACATAATGCTAGCTCAGCCTCCAAATTGTTCACAATATCATAATGAATTTGATTTGCTCCTTGGTTAGCACCTTGTCCAGGCGACACCTGATATTTTATAAGATATGGGTCTTCCTTGTTGTCAGTTTTGTAGTTGTTGCCACTATTTCCGTTTAGCATTGTTCTGATCTATCAATATTTTGATCACTTTCAACGTCTCACTCGTTGCAAAATTATTATTTAACTCCTTGTTTGAGTTGAATAATGCAAAAAGAGTTAAAAATTATAGTTGAAAGTCTTCAATAGATGATAGGCTCTAGCAATGATGAGTAATAATAAATGATGATGGAAAAGGATTAGTAACAACATTTGACTGAGGATTAGAAATGAGAAAAATGATACATGTAGAACTTGATGTGGATTTATACAAAGTGTCAAGGTTATAAAGCCTCATTTGGTGCATCCAATGAACCTTCTGGCGACCCACTATCACTCAAGAACCTATGTTCCCTTGAAGGCAGAGTAGAGAATATTTTGAAATAGTCTGAACAAGTAGCAAAACGTACCCTCCCGTCCAAATAGTGAAAGTTGAATTTTCCATGTATATAGACTTCAATTTTGGACAAGTTTAAATTGTATGAAACAGACGTTGAATTCAATTTAAAAAGACGCGTCTTTGTCGAAAATGTCCGTGACATGCCCCTGTACATCCAGGAACAACAAGAAGTACGACACGTTTATTTGTAAGAGTATGATCACACTTATCTGTAAAGAGTGTGACACGCATTTTCCTTTATTTCGTCCTTCGCGCTTGTTTCACAAAACTTGGAGTAGCAGACACTTCTTACAAAGAACGCGACGGACCCGGCAAGCGAGTGTTACGCTCAAATGTCTCATTCCTCATAAAATGAATGCAGTTTTTAGAAAGGTATTTACACACCTCCCTTGTCCAATCCATTAATATATTGTATTAATGTGTGATCTATATCTTGATAATTAGTAATTGATGCTTAAGCAAATCCTCTACTCTTCCTATGCATTTGTTTTTTCCTTTTGCTCTCTATTACTCTTTACTATGATATTTAAATATATATTTTTTATTTTTGTTGTTTTTATAAATCATTGTAAAATCTAACATTTTATTAGAGTATGTATAGAGCACCATCACTTGGTGATGTGGAGGATTTATTTAGTATTGTTATTTCTTCTTTTGATTTTAAGGGTAAACTATCTTTTCGACTCTAGTGAGTTGTTGCATAAGCAGAAAATGAGAATCAATATATTTCCATGGCAATCAAGATCAAAGACTACAATTTTTGAGGGAAGATTCAAAATTTTAAATTTATTTCTTGACTTTTCTATTGTAAATGATTTTTTTTTTACTTTTAGGTATGTGAATTTATCATGATTCTTCTAAATTACAAGCACATGCAAACAATTTCAAAGCTATAGAGGTAAAGTAGAAGTAACCCAAGGCACATTAAAGTCTTTAATGAAGTAAAAAATAGCTCTTGCATATATTATAAAATAGAAACTCATCCTATTAAAAATTGTTTTATGAGATTACAAAAGATTGAAGTTGAGTTTAAGAAGGTAGGAGATTCCTTCTAGATGGCAAGGGAGTTTTAGATGGGATCTCCTCTCGTCCTAGTGAATTAGGACATTAGATATTCCATTAATAAGGAAAATATTCTTGGCAATATCTTTCCTTGGCCCCTTTGTTTGTTAAAATGTGTAATCTAATTTTATTGGAAAATACTTACATTATATGATGTAATCATTTATGTATATATATGGGCTAACATCATATAGTATTTTAATAAAACTATTATGTATTAACATATGGGATCAGAGTTTAATAGTGCAAGGTTAACCTTATTAAACCCTAACATTAATGTTATACCCATCAATAGTTAGGTAATTGAAGAGGTATTTATACAACTCTCGTACCCAATTTATTGTATCTATGGTCTTTATATTGATCTTTAATGTTGAATGTCTAAGGGTATCCTCTCATCTTCATGTGTAATCACTTCATTTTGTTCTTTATTCCTCTTTGTTATGAATTTAAATAATGTTTTTGCTTTTTTTTTTGTTAATAGGTTATATGTGGCTACTATTGGGGCAAATCCCATCAAAATATCAAACTATTACATTTTTTTTTTTTCGGTTACATAGGAGAGTTGGTCACAACCACACTATTTTTAGTAAATGAAAAGTGCAAGGTTCAAACCATGGGGGTTGCTTCCACCAAACCTATTGTGCTTCGTTATTGTTGACCTAGCATGAAAGGGACCATCGATCGCTCGATATTTGTACTGTCATCGTCGATATGGTGCGCACTCAAAGGATTCAGATCAAAATACTACCTTTGCAAACAGGATTCCCTTGAGGTTTGAACCTGAGTGTCTTCTTGGTAAATTTTTGGTAAGACAACCACTTCCCAATCCACCTAGCCCATGGGTGCAAAATATTACATTTACTGCAACATACATTTTTATCATAGTTTTTTCATTTCTTATTTTCCTTAATATATTCTTCAACTTCCTCAAAGTGCTATGTTTCCACAATTTGCTCCTTGACATCATTTCAATTAAGACATAAAATTTCACTCGGACAGTTGCCTTCTAAAATTTGAATTTCACTGAGATGAATATCAACACCATAATTAGCTAATTTATGTGCTACTCGATTTCCTTCTCTATCAATATGCTCACTCACTACCAAGAGATTGCCTCTAGTAATAGATGATGAACATTAGCAATAATATTATTTTTATCCAGTCTCTAGATCCATTTTTGTTAATAGCATTAATGATAATTTGTGAGTCCCCTTCAATTGAATTATATTTTCAACCTTTTGCTGCAATTTTAATCCTTGTAAGAAATGTTCTAGTCTCTGCATAGTTGTTAGTTGAAGATCCATATGATTCTGAATAAGTGAGGAGAATTTTGCCTTCACTATTTCTAAAAACACCACCTCCACTAGCTTTTCCTAGTTCCTTTAGAAGCACCATCAAAATTATTTTTGATAAACCCAATTTTTGGACATTTCATTTTTACCATAGATTGAAGTAGATCCTTTGTTGTAATCCCATTGTCGCAAATGACTCTTCCATGTATGTTCAAATCTTGTAGCCAAGTTATTAACATTTTTTTTTTTGGAATTGAGACTTTCCATGATGAGCACCATATTTGCAGACATTCTCCAAGAGAGAAACTAATACGTATCCAAACTTTGGCATGATTTTGATATTTATTTTTAAAAATTCTATTATTCCTTTCAAGCCATAAATTCCAACAAATAATGATAGAGCCAATCCTTCAAAGAATACATAATTCTTTAGCTTTGAAATAATTTATCCAACATTTTATCAGCTCTTTCAATGTTGATGGAGCTACCCAATATAATTTCATATTTTTTTTAAAATAACTCCAAATGGTGTGAGAAAGCGAACAATGAAGAAGTAGATGGTCTGATGTTTCTAAATCCTTCTCACACAAGCCACATTTGAAGGGTCCATAATATCATCTTCTTTGTAAACTCTCTCCTGTAAGAATCTTACTTAGAACTGTTAACCAAATAAGTGTTGAGGCCTTAGAGAGAGCCTCTAATGACCAAACATTCTTCCAAGGATCAATGAATCTTTTTTTGGATTGTTAACCAAAGAAGTGTTGAGGCCTTAGAAAGAGCCTCTAATGACCAAACGTTCTTCCAAGGACCAATAAACTATTAACCAAAAAAATGTCGAGGCCTTATGAAAGCTTTTTTCTTACCCCTAGTCTCAACCCCTCATCTTTGAATGTTGACTTTTCTTCCATTTTGATAGTGCTAAAATTGGTTAAAATGGAATTGTTGGGGTTGGGTAAGACAGGTGTTGACTATCGAGTTCGTGATTGTTTTTTTTTTTTTTAAATTTGGGATTGTTAATATGTAAGTTGATTAGTTACAAGGACCAATTGACAAAAGATAGCGACCTATTGAACCTAGGATTGTTGATTGTGTTATTCTATGCTCTAACATATTTTGTAAGATCGTGCTTATCATTACATGAAAGACAATGCTAGCTCAGCCTCTAAATTGTTCACCATATTATAATGAGTTTGATTTGCTCCTCGGTTAGCACCTTGTTGAGGCACTTGATCTCCTATAAGATATAGGATCTTCCTGGTTGTCAGTATTGTAGTTGTTGCCACTATTTCTGTTTAGCATTATTCCCATGTATCAATATTTTGATCAATTCCAACATCTTATTTTTGCGAACTTATTATTTGATTCACTGACGTGAAGAGAGTTAGAAGTTATAGTTAAAAGTCTTTGATGTGGATTTATACAAAATGTCAAGGTTACAAAGCCTCGCAATTGGTGCATCCAATGAACCTTCTATCACTGGGACCCTTGAAGGCAGAGTAGAGAATATTTTGAAATAGTCTGAACACGTAGCAAAATGCACCCTGTCGTCCAAATAATGAAAGTTGGATTTTCCATGTATATAGACTTCAATTTTGGACAAGTTTAAATTGTATGAAACAGATTTTTTAATTCAATTTAAAAAGACGCGTCTTTGTGGAAAATGACTTTTATTTGTAAGGACTATGACACGCATTTTCCTTTTCCTTTATTTCGTACGAAGAACGTGTCGGACACGGCAAGCGAGTGTTACGCTGAGTGCTTCATTCCTCATATAAATGAATGCAAGTTGAGATAACTCAGTCAGGTATTACTGGTTGATGCAGTGCATGTTTATAGCCAAGTCATAGCAAAACTTTCAAAAAAAATATTCTATGGGAAGAGCTTGTCGTACATTCTCAAACTAAAATCCAGGAAGATATGTGATTACTCAAGCAAATAAATACAAGGCAATCACGAACTTTTCCAAGATAAAAACAAAAAAACAAAAAACCTGGATATGAGCGTAGCAGAAGTTCATGTCATAATGTGTAATCTGATTTTATTGGGGAAAACTAATATTTTATGATGTAATCACTTGTGTGAATATTTATGTATTAGTTTAGGAGATTATCGTTTAACTTTGTAAGTTTAGATTTATTATACTTCAACATTAATGTGAAGTTGGTTAAGGGTTTTGAAATTAATTATATAAATTAAATTTAATGTGAAGTTGGTTAAGAGTTTTATAATCAATTATATAAATTAAATAGGTATTTATATACCTTTCTTATCTAAGGGGGTGAGTATGTATGTGTTTGATTGTACATAACAATTATAGTATGTATAGAACACCATGGCGATGTGGAAGATTTGTTTAATGTTGTTATTTATTCTTTTGATCCTAAGGGTAAACTATCTTTTTGACCTTAATGAGTTGTTGCATAAGCAGAAAATAAGGATCAATTTATTTCCATAACAATCAAGATCAAAGACTTTATTTTAGGAGGGAAAATTCAAATTTTTTAATTTATTTCTTATCTATTCTATTGTAGATGACTTGTTTCTAACTTTTAGGTAGCTATGTGAATTTATCGTGGTTCTTCTCAAGTATAAGCACATGCAAACAATTTCAAAGCTATAGAGGTAAAGTAGAAGTAACCCAAGGCACATTGAAGTCTTTAATGAAGTAAAAAAATGTTTCTTGCATATATTATAAAAGAAAACATCATCTTATTAAAAATTGTCTTATGAGATTATAAAATATTGAAGTTGAGTTTAAGAAAATCAGAGATTCCTTCTAGATGGCAAGGGAGATTTAGATGAGATTTCTTCTTGTCGTAGTGAATTGGGCCATTAGATATTCCATTAAGGAAAATATTATTGTCAATGTCTTTCCTTGGCTCCTTAGTTCAGATTATGAGGAGTGTTAAAATGTGTAATCTAACCTTATTAAAAAATATTTACATTATATGATTTTGTCATTTGTGTATGTATATGGGCTAATATCATATAGTATTTAAATTTAAAATTATGTATTAGCATATGGGCTCATAGTTTAATGCACCTTGCCAGGGCCATAACTTTTGCTCCGAGTGTCCGTTTTGCCCCGTTCTTTTTTTAAAACGTGCAGAATTGCATGGAGAACTTAAGAAAAGTGTCTAGTTGCATTTCGGACAAGAAAATACCTCTAGGAGGCCCAAAATTAGCTTTTAATGTAATTTTTAGTTTTTGCAACTAAAAAGTTATCATAACTATTAGTGTAGAACTAGAGTGGGGTTGCTATCTTGGGGTAGTGGGTATTATTGAATAATGGGTGCATGATTCCATTTTGGATGCCATCCGAGCTTTTTTTTTAGGGTTACTAAAAATAGCAAGTGAGTTGCTAAAAATAGAAAGTGACTAAAAATAGTAAGGGGGTAGCGTAGGCTAGGGTTTTTTTTTTGGGGAGTATAAGGAGTGGGAGACTCTATTGTAAGGGGGATGTGAATTCAGATAATGAAAGGAAGCATTTGCAGGTTTCTTTTTACTGGTGTATTTTGTATGATGTCTTGTCTTGCAATTTTACCCTTGGAGTCCATTGTCGGTCTCTTGCAGTGAATTTACATCAATTGGTATCAGAGCGGGTGAGATCTCGCTAGTGGAAAGAAGATGAATAGAAGAGGGAGAGGGTGAGGGATCTATGCCCAAATGAATAAGCAGATGGAGGATCTGCATGCAAAAATAGCATGGTTGACTGGTGTGATTAACCGCATGGTGGAGGCCCGCACCAATGTGGACCCAGATCTAGGATCTGATAATGAGACCATGGCTGAGGAAGGTGGATCTGAGGATCACGTGGAAGAAGAACCAGAATATTTTGAAAGTAGGCTGATCCGAGCCTTGGAAGGACTTAAAGGAAGTCGAGATGGAATCAAGATCGAGGTTTTTGAGTATGTTGGTGGGTTAAAACCAGAGGAGCTAATCGATTGGGTAAATAGTATGGAGAAGTATTTTGAATGGAGTAATCTGGCTGAGGAAAAGAAGGTGAAACTCGCATGCACAAAGTTGAAAGGGCATGCTTTAATTTGGTGGGATCATCTACAGATGAAATGATAGAGGAAAGGAAAAGAAAAGATCAAGGCTTGGGATAAGATGAAGAAGAAGTTGCAAGAAAAGTTTGTGCCTGTAGACTATTCCCAAACTTTATTTCATAGATTTTAGAACCTTTGATAGAAGGACCAAAGCATCGAGGACTACACCAATGAGTTCTACAAGCTATCTATTCATGTGGAGCATAACGAGACCGAAGAGCAAAGGGTTACGAGGTATGTAAATGGCCTAAGTTATGCTATTCAAGATGAGTTGAGTATGCATCATACCCTTACTATAGAAGATGTGTATCAGATGGCCTTGAGGGTCGAAGAAAAGCATAAGAGGAGTAATTACAGAAGAGGGAAGAAGGGATTGACATCTTCTCCAAATCGAGGGTATGGTGGATCTAGCTCATCAAAGGGAGAACCCTCAAATACAGAGAAACAAGAAGAGATAGAGCAAGGTCGTGGTACCTACCAAAGAGGAAGAGGAAATAGAGGAGGTCGAGGTAATGGGGGAGGTCAAACTAGGAATGGATCATGGAAGCCATATACCTATTTTAGATGTGGTGAGGAAGGTCATAGAGCATTTGAGTGCACCCACTATGATGTTGAAGAGAGGAATCAAGGAGGACAGGCTAGAGTCAACCTGGTTGAGGAAGAGGAGGAAACTAAGATAGAAGTTGTTATAGACACGGGTGAGAATCTCATGATAAAGAGAATATTGATTGCTCCAAAGAAGGTAAAAATGCAAGTGGATGAGGGTGGTGAGTCTTGGCTATGAACAAATATCTTTTGCACAAGATGCACATCGAGAGGAAAGGTATGCAAAGTAATCATTGATGGTGGTAGTTGTGAGAATATGGTCTCTAATGTAATGGTAGATAAAATGAATCTAAAATGTGAGAAGCACCCACACCCCTATCACATTTCATGGATCAAGAAAGGAAATGAGGTGACTATTGATAAGAGATGTTTAGTAAAATTCTCAATCAAGAATACTTATAAAGATGAAGTTTGGTGTGACGTGATTCCTATGGATGCCTATCACATACTATTGGGGAGGCCTTGGCAGTATGATAGGAAGATCATCCATGATGGGGGTCAAAATACATACACCTTTTGGAAGGATGGTGCCAAGGTAGTATTGTTGCCTCTTCAAGAAGAAGGGCAGAGTGAGAGTTTGTTGACTACAAAGGAGTTTATCATAGAGGCACAAGAATCTGGTTGGTGCTATGCATTGATAATGAAGAAGATAGAGGTAGAGGAGGTTCCTATACCATCGACAACATCCAAGTTGTTGAAGGAGTATGTTGATGTCATACCAGATGAGTTACCTGATGGGTTACCATCGAAGAGGGATATTCAACATCACATTGATTTAATTCTTGGGTCAGTTCTTCCAAACCAAGAAGCCTATCGGTTGAGCCCAACCTAGAATGCAAAGTTGAATAAGCAAGTGATAAAATTGATACAGAAAGGATTAGTAAGGGAGAGCATGAGTCCTTGTGCAACTCCCACCCTATTAACTTCGAAGAAGGATGGCTCATGGTGGATGTGTGTAGATAGCAGGTCCATAAATAAAATTACTATCAGGTACAGGTTCCCAATACCTAGAGTGGATGATATGATGGATGTCTTAGCAAGGGCTAACTACTTCAACAAGATTGATCTACGAAGTGGTTATTATCAGATCAAGATTAAAGAGGGGGATGAGTGGAAGACTACTTTCAAAACCTGAGATGGGTTGTATGAGTGGATGGTGATGCCATTCAGGTTATCAAATGCACCTAGTACCTTTATGCGGTTGATGAACCGAGTGTTACGAGAATACATTGGTAAGTTTGTGGTTGTCTATTTTGATGATATCTTGATTTTTAGTAAAAGTGAAGAAGAGCACTTGCACCATGTGAGGTTGGTGTTAGAGTTATTATGGAAAGAGAAATTGTATGCTAATTTGAAGAAGTGTAGATTTCTTCAAGAAAGTTTAGTGTTTTTGGGCTTTGTAATTTCCAAGGATGGCCTGAAGATGGATGAGGAAAAGGTGAAGGCAATTCTTGAATGGCCTATTCCAAGGAATGTAACAGAGGTGAGAAGTTTCCATGGTTTGGAAACTTTTTACAGGAAGTTCATTAGAAACTTTAGCAACATTCTTGCACCCATAACAGAGTGTACGAAGGGGAAAAACTTTGTATGGATAAAAGCAACAACTCAAAGTTTTGAACTCTTGAAGAAGAAGGTTTCAGAAGCACCCATGTTGGTATTACCTAATTTTAGAAAAATATTTGAAGTTGACTATGATGCTTCACATGTGGGGATTGGCACTGTGTTGAGCCAAGAGGGGTAGCCAATAGCATTTTTCAGTGAAAATTTGAATGAGGTAAGAAATAATTACTCCACTTATGATGTAGAATTTTATGCAATTGTGCAGGCACTGAGGTATTGGTGACATTATTTGTTATCCAAGGAGTTTGCATTGTACACTGATCATGAAGCCTTAAGGTATGTCAATTCTTAGAAGAAATTAAATAGTAGACATGCCAAGTGGGTCTCCTTTTTGCAAGAATACTCATTTGTGTTGAAGCACAAGTCCGGTAAGCAGAATAAGGTTGTTGATGCATTAAGAAGGAGAGTACTATTGGTAACCACCATGGAGAATGTAGTGGTAGGATTTGAGGGGATTAAGGATTTGTATGAATCTGATGCAGATTTTGGAAGTATTGTACAACAGTACAAAACTCCAGTTGTGGGTGAGGTTGGTCAAATATTTGTTGAGTATGTTATGCAGGATGGCTATCTATTTAAGGGGAAATAATTGTGCATACCTATTGGTTCCATGCGGGAGAATATCATCCATGAGCTGCATAGTGGTGGTTTGGTAGGACACTTTGGCATAGATAAAATAGTTGCTCTTGTGGAGGAAAAGTACTATTGGCCATGGTTGAAGAGAGATGTAATTCGATTTGTGTCCAGATGTAGAGTGTGCCAGGTGGCTAAAGGCCATGTACAAAATACAGGGTTGTATACGCCCTTACCAGTTCCCCTAGGATCATGGACCGACCTGAGCATGGATTTTGTGCTAGGGCTACCCCATACTCAGTGAGGTAAAGATTCCATTTTTGTTGTAGTAGATAGGTTTTCTAAGATGGCTCATTTTATTGCTTGCCAGAAAACCAATGATGCAACCAAGATTGTAGTACTTTTTTTGATGAAGTGGTGAGACTGCATGGAGTTCCAAAGACCATCACTTCAGATCGGGATGTTAAGTTCTTGAGTCATTTTTGGTGGACATTGTGGAAGAAACTGAACACAAAGCTACAGTTCAGTAGTGCTTATCATCCATAGACTGATGGATAAATCGAGGTCATGAATCGGAGCTTGGGCAACCTTCTGAGGTGCATAGTTGGTGAGAAGCCATGACAATGGGATTTAGCCTTGTCGCAAGCAGAATTTGCATATAACAGCTCAGTGAACCGCTCGATAAGCAAATCACCATTTCAAATTATTTATGGCTAGAACCCCAAGGGTGTTCTAGATTTGGTTGAATTACCAATCCATGAGCATGTTAGTGATGATGCAGAAGCATTTGCTGAACATATACAACAATTGTAGGAAGAGGTCAGAGACAAGTTGCAGAATAGTAATACTAAGTACAAAAAGGTCGTTGATGTGCACAGGTGCATCCAAGTATTCTAGGTTGGGGACATGGTGATGGTTCACCTTTGAAAGGAGTGATTTCCCAAGGGGACATATAATAAATTGAAAATGAAGAAAATTGGCCCTTGTAGGATTCTACAGAAAATGAATGACAATGCTTATAAGGTGGAATTGCCAGTTGACCTCGATATTTCACCAGTTTTCAATGTCTCTGATTTGCATGAATTTCATGGTGATATTGTAGTTGTTGAAGAGGTAAACACCATAGCTTGGGAGAAGCAAATCCCCAAGAAGAAGAAGGAATGCATTGCGTAGGTCCTTGATAGGAAAGTGATCACCACATGCAATGGCAACTATAGCAAATACTTGGTACAGTGGGAAGGTTTGTCCCAGGCCGATAACACTTGGATTTTTGAGGAGGAACTAAAAAGGCTTGACATTGACAAGCTCGAGGTATTTCGTCAATAGAACTCGTAGGAGCTGAGTTCATTTTCAACTAGAGGAGAATAATGCACCTTGCTAGGGCCATAAATTTTGCTCCGAGTGTCCATTTTACCCCGTTATTTTTTTAGAATATGCATAATTGCATGGAGAACTTAAAAAAAGTGTCCATTTGTGTTTGCAAGAAAAAAATACCTCTAGGAGGCCCAAAATTAGCTTTTAATGTAATTTTTAGTTTTTGCAACTGAAAAAGTTATCATAACTATTAGTGTAGAACTAGAGTGGGGTTGCTATCTTGGGATAGTGGTTATTATTGAATAACGGGTGCATGATTCCATTTTGGATGCCATCCGAGCTTTTTTTAGGGTTACTAAAAATAGCAAGTGAGTTGCTAAAAATAGAAAGTGACTAAAAATAGTAAGGGGGTAGCGTAGGCTAGGGTTTTTTTTTTTGGGGAGTATAAGGAGTGGGAGACTCTATTGTAAGGGGGATGTGAATTCAGATAATGAAAGGAAGCATTTGCAGGTTTCTTTTACTGGTGTATTTTGTATGATGTCTTGTCTTGCAATTTTACCCTTGGAGTCCATTGTCGGTCTCTTGCAGTGAATTTACATCACATTTAATGTTGCAAGGTTAACCTTATGATACCCTAACTTTAATGTTATGCCCATCAATAGTTATGTAATTGAATAAGTATATATACATCTCTTGTACCCAATTCATTGTATCTATGTATGGTCTTTATCTTAATCTTTAATGTTGGATGTCTATGGGTATCCTCTCATCTTCATGTGTAACCACTCTTCATTTTTTCTTTATTCCTCTTTGTTATGAATTTAAATAATGTTTTTTATTCTTGTTTGTTCAACAATTCAAATATTTTTATAGTAATTGACTCTTGATAAGATTATTCATGATAATTTAATTTGTTATGATATTGTAATAATATGATTCTTTAAAATATTACAATAATACTAAAAACATTTAATAGAAGTGAAGTATGCTTCAATGTTATATAACCAATTAAATACTATTTAAAAATTTAATATATAATTTTTAAAAACTATTACTAGTTTTTTTAGATAAATATTTATTTTATAAAAATATAATATATAAATTAACTATATACTTTGCATTCAATGAAAGATATAATAATAATAACTATCCATTTTTTGTTCTAAATGGCATATACTATGTAGTTTTAATTTCTTCTTTAATGAATTTTATAGTTGTATACCTACAAAACCAACAATTGTATTAGAGAGCATGAAATTATTAAAAGACACCCATGTTTATATTTTTAAAGCTTTAAAATCATGGATTTCTTTTAACATTAAATAAATAATTTTAATCTAAACTAGATTACTTTCATACGGCATGGATGAAATTTAAGTACTAATTTTATCATTTGATGTAGATTTCCATACTCCATTATGGATTTGATACTATACCCGCTACACCTCAAATCCAAAATCATTTCTAGGGTGTACCTTAATTTTTATGGTAATCATCTCATATTAACAAATATAACTTTATAAAACTATGTAGAGATTAAAGGGTTTAAATTTCTTTTAATTTAATTATATTAATTTTTGATGATATATATATATATATATAACTTTTGATTGGTTTTACTTTTAAACATGTTTTATCTATATTATATAATCACATAAGTGATCATAGTGTTACTATAACAATTTAAAAATTATGCATGTATCATTTGGAAAATTTTAAACTTAGATTTCCTTCTTATAATTTAAGAAATCTAACCGATTAAACTAATGTCATTAGATTAAAATGTTAAGGTTCATCCATGAGATTTGAACCTTGGTTTAGAATGTTAATATACATGAATTGTTTAAAAATAAATTCAACTAAAATACTTCTACCTTATACCTACTTTCAATTTGAAAGACAAAATATATATAAATTTTTATGTAAGAAAGGTATAAAAAATATGTAATAATAATTTTTTTATATTGCAATAATTTAGTCTAATAAAAAAATATCCAAAATTTTAATCTTAGACGAATAAAAAAAGAACTTAAAATACACTTATTTTTCAAATGCAACTTTACAAAAAATTATTTATTGAATAAGAAACTAAAAATGCATGTGACTAAAACAATACAAAATATTTAAAGTTCTATTATAAAATAACAATAAATATCAAAGGTATGTTATAAATTGCATCCCAACCCATATCATCTAAGTTAGGTCCATTTAAAGATATCCTCATGAGTACATCTAATGTACCCAAACCTAGCTTTAATTTTCTCATATCTTTGATAATATTTTGTTTAAAAATCTTCTTTCACAATCTACTACACTTGCAAAAACAGTAAATATAGCTTGCAACAACTTCATTATATGAGGGTTATTTTTGTGTCATTTGTCCTACAATGCTTCATTCATTGAAAATCCCTCACAAGATAAATTTAGTAAATCAACAAAATAATGCAGAACTCTTTAATAAGCTTTAACATCCAATAAAGGTACAAAATCATTTGAAATAGTATGCTATAAATATTGAAGAAGTTTATCAATCCAATACTTTTTATGCTCTCTTTTATAAGCTTTAACATAAAATAAAGGTACAAAATCACTTGAAATAGTATGTTATAAATATTTAAGAAGTATATTAAACCAACACTTTGTATTCTTTCATTTAAACAACTTATTAGAGACTGTATATACTTTTTTACAAGCTACAAACAACTATCTTGAATGCATTCAATAGGAGGTTTCATAGGGTATCCTAGGATTTCCTCCTGAAAGTGATGTCCAAATTTAGGTTTAGTGAGGATTGGATTAATATTATAAAATCTTGTATATCCTTAGTGAAATTCTTTGTTATCATAAATGGATCTCCAACTGGCTATTTTAGTAGCTGCAGAGACATCTGAAAGAGAGAACCTCTCTCACCCTATATCTTTATTTTGATGGCTAAGGTGTTGTGAATATTAATAAAGGCAGTAACCAAGTGGTTAAGGTATTAGACCATATCTATCTTTGAACCTGATATTGCATCATTAGTTTACAAATGACACCCTTTTATATTTCGTTACTTCTATTCCTTAGGCTAGAGTGATTAAAAGAATTTTGTATTCCTTTGATAAGGTGACAGCCAAAAAATAATTTTTTTGAAAAGCAATATTTTCTTTTTGAATACTCTTCCCTCTAGGTAGAGAAAGATTGCTACTATTTTGGGTTGCGAGATTGTGAGTCTCCATCTGTTTACTTAGGTTTACCCTTGTTTAAAGGAATATTTAAAGAGAGATTTTGGGAGCTGGATGGAAGGAAGCCCTCCTTAGATTAGCAGGAAAAGCATTTTTAGTTAAGTCCTTTCTCCAAAGGATTCCTATATTTTTTGTCCCTTTTTCAAATTCCTAAGAAAATTCTGCTCAAGATTGAATGTATCCAAAAAATATTTTGTGGTCAGGTGTGGATAATAGAAAGAGAATCCACCTGGTGTCCTACGACCAGACCTATAGTAGTAAGATTCAAAGAGGCCTGGGTATCAAAAAACACCACCTAATGAACAAGGTCCTCCTAGCCAAACAAGGGTGTAAATTGAATTACAAGGAGAATGTGGGATGGATCCACATAGTCATGGCTAAGTATTTAAGTTAGGATGGAAACTTCCTTATGGATCATCTCCCTTCATTGGGATATACCTTTTGATAGGGAATACTGAAGTCAAGGTCTACTATCATTAAAGGAATCAGATGGTGTTTGGGTAATGGAAGGAGAATTAACTTTTGGGAAGATCCTTGGTTTTTGGATTGGCCCCTTTCTCACTATGAAAACTTTTGTGTTGGTTCTATCACAAGAACCTTCTTTGGGATAAAATTTATTGATTACTTGGAGCCCTTTAATGGTTTGAAGAGATGGAAATACTTGACCTTGTTTACCCTGAGTCAAGCAAAGAAGAAGGTCTAGAAATTTATCTCAAAAAAGTTGAAATTTTAGATCATCAAGAGTGGGGAAGAGGAGGATTTTCATTTTTGGAAGGGGAGAAGGATGGATCCTTCTTTGTGAAGTCAACCTACTTCTATTTGGACTCTAATTCTAGGCCCTGGTTCCCTCTAGTTAAATTTTGGTTAAAGGGACTCATTCCTAAGGTTAACTTATTCTTCTCGTTGGCCATCCAAAATAAAATCTTGACAGTGGATAACCTATAGAAAAGAGAAATATTTTTTTTCTGAATAGGTGTTAATTTTGTAACTCAAATGAGAAGTCTATTATCCATACTTTCATTAAATGTCCTTTCTTACATGGGATGGTATGTTTTTTCCTAAAATCTTTGGATGTTTGTTGGATTACCCTGAATATCTTCTTAGATTTCTGTGAACAATGGATCCCTCCCTTCTATGCACCAATTTTGAAAAATTTTGGCACTTCTAATTACCGTTTCTCTACTAGAATATTTAGAAGGAAGGAAACAAAAGGACTTTTGAAAATTTCCAAAGAGATACCACCATTTTTTCCTTAGAACTATTACATTTGTGGTTGAGAATATCTCATACCTCAATTTGGATTTGGATGATGGAGGAACATAGGATATCACGTTGGAGCTTGACAGATCAACCTCAACTCAGGCCAAGAGCTCTCTCAAATTGGGAACACCTCTCCCAAGTTGGGTAAAACATAAATTTTATGGAGCGTAAAAGGGTAACCTCAGGATTGTGGGTGCTAGAGGGATGGTTAGAAATGATAAAGGTGATCTCCTTTTGGCTTTTACAAAAAATATGGACATCTAAACTAATCACTTTATAGAGTCAATAACTCTTTTTTAAGGCCTACTGTTATTAAAAACTTTAGACTTTATAAGTATAATAATTGAGGGAGATTCCCTAAACATTATTAATACCATGAAAGTATCTCAAAATCCCATTTGGAATATCTCTAATCTTATTTGAGAGGCTAAAAGAATTTTGCAGTCTTTGGAGGATGTTCATTTACAACACATCTTTAGAGAAGGCAATGACACTACAAATTTCCTTGCTAATCTAGGGGTCTCTTGGATTCGCATCTCCATGTGGAGGGGTGACTTTCCCCTTGGTATTATTTGTTTGACTAATGGATTGGTCTTGTAGGTGGTTTTTGACTTGGTTTTTTGTCTTATGCTGGGGGAGTATTTTTGGGTATTTTTTTGTTGTATCTGAAAGCATGAGATTCCGGAAATAAAACACTGAGATGCAATAAAAACAGGACTAAATCGATGCATAAAATAACACGGATAGAATTAAATTAAAAACAGGAGCACAACCCTTTTTATTAATGTAATTCCGCTCGGTTACAATATGTCTCCTCAGTTACATGTTCTCGGTTACAACAGATGAACAGTGATCCCCTTCCGCATGCCCACACGTAAAATGGGCGGGCTGTAGTGTTGCCGCCGCTTGTGATGATGAGTCCCTGCTTGCTGCTGTTCTTGCTGCAAAAGAAACAGTAAACTGTTAATAGCACCTGCGGTAAGAAGTCGGAACGTTTGTCTTTGTGAAACAACGAATAATGTATGCAAACATTTGATTAAATGCATAAGTTAAATAACTCTACGTAACCTGCTACTTTTATAAAGAACAGAGAACAACAGGCATTCGAAACAACATGTATTCGCCAATATAAGACGTAAACTGTTATTTAACGCATTCGAAGACAACATACATTATAAAAACATGAACTGTTTTAACATGTATTCGAAAATAGCATATACTACAGCAAGTGTTTTTGAAATAGCATAAGTCAAATTAACTAGGGAACGTATATAGGGATACCCAAACGGGCCACCCCGTAAAAGCTTAACTTCGGCACCAATCCACTGGGGATGGGCCCAAAATCTGGAGAATCAGGGTTGTCGTCGAATTGATGGACTCTGTGTCCAATATCGTATCTGAAGATTCAGATGACTGTAATCAGGCGTTTAGTTTAACAGCACTTCGTTGTTTTTCCAGAAAATGCTTCCCAGTCCTTTATTACGTATCGAGCCGGTTTTTTATAGAGGGTTCGGCCTCTGAGAACATTAATGTTCAAAACCCTAAATTCGCAGGCGCCGCTCAAATTTGATCCTTATCGGGCCATTATGGGACCTGGCTCGCACTGACAGATCGTAGTTATGAGGCGTGGCCTCGGATCGGATATTTTGCTAACACCGCTTGTCTCATTAATGTCCGCTGTAAAATCCGCCGTTTTACAGAGCCATGGGGTCTCTTCGAGAAGGGACACGTAGAGGTGCCACGTGGCGGTCGTTCCTTGGATGGTCGAATGTATGCTTTTGATTGTGGCCAGGTGTCGCTCGCTTTGACCTTTGGCCAGTGTTGCTTGAGGCCCAAAGTGTCGCGATATCGCGACGCTTTGGGCCGGCTTTTGCTCGGGGCCCAAAGTGTCGCGATATCGCGACACTTTGGGCCCGCTTTGGGTCGGGGCCCAAAGTGTCGCGATATCGCGACACTTTGGGCCCGCTTTGGGTCGGGCCCAAAGTGTCGCGATATCGCGACACTTTGGGCCCGCTTTGGTCGGGGCTCAAAGTGTCGCGATATCGCGACACTTCGGCCAGGGCTTGGTTTTTGACAAAAGGCTTGGCTTGAAGAAGGCTTGAAGAAGGCTAAGAAGGCTTTGAAGTTTGTTAAAGGCTCTAGAACGACCGACTTTGCTCTGCTCATTTTTTGATCTTTTAAACTGTTGTGTGAGTGGTTAAGACCACTATTTGACCTCTAAGGGCTGCCCTAAAAGCTGTGATATCAATGTGATCAATGTTTGTAATCACTTAATCGAAATGGTGCTGTTTTGGTGTCTACAGATGCCCCTTTTTGGGAAGCGCTGCGGGTGACGCAGTGCTGAGCAAAAATATACGACCAAAGCACTAATGATTAGGGTTTCTTGGTAACCTAACCAACTTTTAATGCCCCAAGTATGGAAAGGGCATGCATTCTTGAATCCTTGCTTCGACGAGCTAAGGAATTTGATTTCAAGTGTTAACCTATTTTGGTGAGGTGTGACTTGAGCTTGGACATTGATCAGTCATGATTAGGCAAAGGGCGTAACCTTTTATCCACAGGGGAACCTTGTGTTCATGCTTCCGGGAATGCCAAGTATTTGATTGATTTGATGATTGCTTGTTTACTGCCCCAAGCAGGAGCGTGATTGTCTTTGTCAATGATTCTTTGAATGCATGTCATTGCCTTGATTGGGTGTGTGCTTGTTGATTGGTGACTAAGTGTGACTACCCCCTCAAGCGACGAATCGATGAGGGAATGACCTTCGTGAGAAAAGCGACGAGTCGCTTGACCCAAGATGACTTAGGTTAGGGTGCCTTTAGATGTTTTTCCATTTGAGCACGTGCAATTTCCCGACATTTGGACCTATTTTTGGTGGGTGTTAACCCTTTTGGTGATGCCATAATGGGGTGAAATCATCAAAAACCCATCTTCCCGTGGAGCGGTCCAGCTATGATAGCCTTCTTGGGGAAGTAGGAGAATGAGAATTTGAGCCCCGACATCGATTTTCTATGCCAAGAGGTTGAGTGCAAGAGCACTCGTGTCCGGCAATGCTTATTGCTTCTTTTTGTGTTGCATTTTTGTGATGTTTTTGTTGTTTTGATTTTCTTTCTTTACGTAGATGTCATGATTTTATGCACAATGATTGATGTTGGTGGATGCATGCTACTTTATATTGATGGATGCATATGGTATGATAATTACCAATGTTGTATGTTGATTTATTTTGATGGATGCATGATGAATGCAAATGCATGTGATATGCAGAAATGAAATGGATGTATGGACTTGGTGATATTTGGTTATGGCACCATAGACTGTTTAGAACTCCATTACTTTGCTATGTACAAATGTGGTGTTTCTTCTTTTTGTATTTTCTGATGGTATTGCAAGGATGAAAAGTAGTGTAATTGGTTTAGAAATGTAGCTAAGGTTTTTCGAGACTCAGACAGTTTTAACTCACTAGCCATGACTGTACTTTATCTTACAAGACTTTTGAACAAGGTATGAATCGGACTTGTTTTTAACCAAGTTATTTCACATCCCTGTGTGTGCAATTGAGTTCATTTATGTGGTATTTGTCAGGATACCGCCAATGCCAGATGGGCTTTCAACCGAACTCGTATCGAGGATCACCTAATTAGCTCCACTAACTCCTTTGTTGTATGTAGTTAGATTAATCTGCGGTGTTCTCCAGGATACCATAAGCTAGCTCATCCACATGCAAACATTGATCTGTACACAAGTTAATGTGATAGATATATCGTCATGCGAGAAGTTTACCGCCAGTGACCGATAGGCTATCAACCAAACCGGTACTGAGGCTTGCCTCATGACCTGTCAGAATGCTGAGAGTTCCAGGGATTCAAGGTCAACTCCCTTCTTTTCTTCAATTGTATTGGGATACTTGCTCGTTATAGTGATAATAATCACTGTTTATTTTGATTTATTTTTCTTTTCTCTTGAGCAAGGGATTTGGATATGGAGTGACGATAATCACTATTCTTTGTGCTTTTTGAGATGTGCACTCGTAGGGTGTCAAATTTTGAAGTTTTGACATTTTGCAAATTTTTGACGTTTTGCAACTTTGGGATTCTTAGGGAATTGGGTAGGGAGGATGCTTGTCCTTTTGCCAACTCTCAACATTCTTGGGGTCATTCGCACAGGGGGATGAGCAAGATAACCGTTTCGCTTATGGTAACCTGGATTACTGTGCAGGTTTCATCCTTCGTTCACACAACTCGGGAATTTTTGATGTGTTTTAATTTGTGTTGGGATGTTACGTAACAAGGTGTATTGCAAGTGTAACTCTACCTTCGTAAAATCTGTTTGACTTGATACATTTCATTGCTAAAGAGCAAAATGATGACTGAATCACGAAAAACTCTTGATACATTAAGAGACCACTGACTCTAGTGTGGTAAAGTGCATGGTGTTTTGTTGTTTTTGTAAAATGGAACAGTGTGGAACAAGATGGACTAGTAGAACCATGATAGCCTATGGTGCCTTTGACCTATACGACCATGAATATGCAATGTATGGATGCAATGCTTGAATGCAGCTATGTATTTTTGTATTTTTGATGGATTGATTTTGGTGAATATGAAGATGAATTGCGAGAAGAACTCTCTATTTGATGAATTTGAATATGCCTAGAAATGAGATGCAAATTTTTGTTGTTTTTGGTGATTTTTGTTGTTTTTGAATTTTCATGATTTTTGACCAAGTGATTGTGGAAATCCTTGGAGCGTTTTGGGATTGACCAAGCGATTGCAAGAATCCTTGGAGCCTTTGGGATTGACCAAGCGATTGTAATAATCCTTGGAGCATTTTGGGATTGACCAAGCGATTGTGAAAATCCTTGGAGCATTTTAACCGAACGGTGGTTGACCAAGCGATTGATAATCCTTGGAGCATTTTGGGTTGACCAAGCGATTGCATAATCCTTGAGCTTTTGGGGTGACCAAATTCCTTTGAGCTTTGGGATACCAAGAGATTGCGAAAATCCTTGGAGCATTTTGGGTTGACCAAGAAACCTGAGAATAGGAAACCTGAGCTTGGTGACAGAAACAAGTGACCAGGATCAAAAACCTTGGGGCTGACCAAGCGATTGCGATAATCCTTGGAGCTTTTGGGGTGACCAAGAGATTGCGATAATCCTTGGAGCTTTTGGGGTTGACCAAGAGATTGCGATAATCCTTGGAGCTTTTGGGGTGACCAAGAGATTGCGATAATCCTTGGAGCTTTTTGGGGTGACCAAGAGATTGCGATAATCCTTGGAGCTTTTGGGCTTGACCAAAGGGTTTATGAACACCTTTGGAGCATTTGGTGTAATCCACTTGCTCTTCAGGGAATAGAGGTACCCCTAGCTTGACAATCTTTGTGCACCGGATCTGGCTCTGTAGGAATTGGCACGAATGGATCGGCCTTATGCACGGATAGGAGGACAGGGTCTGCCTTCGACACTGATGGTGCTATGATATCTCTGGGTGGAAGTTGCTCGCGACCTTCCCCAAGGAGTGGGATCGACATGTGATGCTGGTAGGTTGGGTCTATGCGCCACTCATGCCCTAGTATTATGTTTATCATTTGACATGCTTCATCGATATTTATGGGATGTCGATGCTGCCGTATGTGATTGCTTTGAGCTATCTCTGTTTCATCCTCACCTTCGGACAATGTGTATAGCTCATCAGAATCTGGAGATTTTGAGATATGGAGGACTGTATCATCAGGTAGCCCTACAACCAGGGGTTGATCCTCTTCGAAAAGAGCCTCATGTAAGTTGGGCATTGGGAGCTCCAAAATCTTGGTCTCTACCGACTCTAAGTGTTCTAACACTTTGTATGTATCGGGAGATTTGAGCTCCTCCTCTTTGATTGGTTCGTGTTGAGAAACTGGGGACCTATGGAGGGGTAGCTGAATAGCACCCCCCATGTCTTGGTAGGGCAGTTCATCCAGCTCTTCTCTTTGCTTTGATTCCTCAGAGGCTTCTTGGTGACTTTCTAAGGGTGGCCCATAAACCTGAGTGGGTTCCTGAGGAAGGCACTCGTCATTGTTTATAGGAGTAGCCTCCTGCTCATGTCTAGGAGGCATTGGGGGTGATGCTTGATAAGGTCGCAGAGACTCGTCTCGCACCTGGGGGTTGTGCTCCTCATACTGTTGTGCTCTTTGGATGCAAGGGGTTGGCGCCTTCTCAGGTAGTTTATAGCGCAACTTATCCGCTTTGCGCTGCATGTATAAGTTTTCTAACTCCTGGCGACCTTGTTCAACCTGCGTTATTTGAGCTTGGCGGACGACTTTTCTGGCGACTGTCGGGTCGATGTGGTCTACCCTATTTTGCTCAAGAGGTTCGGATTTGTGCCTCTCATAATGTTTTGTCTTATGTGTGTGAGGGGTTGGAGTCCTTTCCTGCATAGTGTGTTGGAACAACTCATCCTTCTGGCGCTGAAGGCGCTCTTCGTTAATATGGTACAGTTTCTCTAACGATAGTCGGTCTCGCTCACGTTGCGTGAGTTGCACCCGACGTGCGAAATGCTTGACAGGCTCTAAGATAGTTGGTCTTGTCGCCTCATGTGTAGAAGGCCTAGATGCCTCTCTGACATATCTATCTTGGTCGTAGTGATCCAAGATCTCTAGAGGCCATCTCTCTCTGATGGGGGTGGCAGCATTTATCTGAGGCGCTGGCCTCAGAGTGTGACCATGATATTTAGCAGGTGCAAAGGCGTATTGCTCCCGTGATGTGTATTGTTTTTGAGGAAGGTAGGAATCTTCCTCATGCTCTCTTTCATAAGTGAGCACGATTTGGCGGACGGAGTTGGCTTGGCCTGCCTGAGGAGCCTTGTGCTCTGGATTTGTCATCGTAGTCCTGACAACTGGAGGGGTTGAAAGAGGGATAGTGTAACCATGTGGTTCCTCTCGTCGAACCCTAGGTTGACTCAGCGCTTCATCGCGCGGTGACCGCTCATAACGAGCATCTAAGGTAGCTCTCCTATGGATGTACCCCTCATGGGAGGATGTGTGTTGAGTGCTATGCTGAACAGGAGTGCTCCTAGAAGGGGTACCCCCATAGTCCTTATCTGTTAAGGTGTGGAGGGGACCGCCTTGTGTGTCAGGCCGCCAAGGTGGTATGACCAAATCCTTGGGGTTAAAGCGAAGGCGACTGGCGCCCTCCCTCTGTGCACCTTCTGCAGCGTCCGCCCTTGATTGGGCTTGGCTACGGGTGTACACCATTGTGTTGCTTCTCTACTATCTAAGCAGATTTTATCTCGTTTATGATGATTTGTCTTTTTGTGCACACCAAGCGGAAATGAACACACACATACACAAAACCGTGATTATCTCTTTTAAGGATTGATAGTGTGTCCTAAATCGGTTTAGTGCATTTTGATGTTTCGTTTTGTGTTTGCAATTTTGGAAGAACGTTTAAATGCATAATGTTGGCTCATATGACTCCCATAAATGGTCGCCCCTTCAATATACCATTTGTCGGACCGATATACCAACCTCTCTATATACCCGCCCTTACGTGAGGGAGACTATAGGTACGTGAGAGCAGATGGTACGTGGAACATAGGCGGTACGGAAGGGGAATCGCTCTGTTTATGACACCTACCATAGAAGACTTATCCTCGCGTGCATGGGAATCACCCCAGCAACACTCGGTCAGCTTTCGTCAGGATTTACGTCTAGCAACAGTCGCGATCGAGGTAATGGATGCAATATCTCAAGCCAAAGTGATAATGGAATCCACCTTTGGTCTTGCTCAAGGGTTGGGGTTTTACGACCAACGCCTTGGTTTAAAGTACCACGTGGTGTGTGGGATTCATTTTACTTTGCAAATTTGAAACAAGCAACCGAAAAAGAAATCTTTCCCTATGCCAGACAGATATTACAAACCGGAAAACAGCAAGTGGAAAATTGCAAAGAAATTTTCTACCTTTCTTTAAAATTTTTTTTTTTTTAGATGAATAATTACGCAGATAACTACATAATTAAATAAAGCAAGAAAAATCTTTAAGAAAAATTTCTCTACCTTATTTTAAATTAATTAAAAATTGAATAATTACGTACTTAAATAAAGCAGAGAAAATTTTAGAGAAAACTTTTCTACCTTACTGTAATAATTAAAAGAAATTAAAATGACGGTAAATGAAATAACCCGAAACTTCGCAACAGAAAATGATATGGACGGCTAGAATCGTTACCTCCTTTCTGCCCGAAATTGTTGTTTCTGACCTCCGGCTAAAAAGAAGTACCGTTAAGCACAAGACACAACAAGTTTAATTAACTTCTGTGATTTTTAAAAATATGGGAACCGGTCCCACCGTGATCGCCACTGAAAGCATGAGATTCCGGAAATAAAACACTGAGATGCAAATAAAAACAGAACTAAATTGATGCATAAAATAACACGGATAGAATTAAATTAAAAACAAGAGCACAACCCTTTTTATTAATGTAATTCCGCTCGGTTACAATATGTCTCCTCAGTTACATGTTCTCGGTTACAACAGATGAACAGTGATCCCCTTCCGCATGCCCACACGTAAAATGGGCGGGCTGTAGTGTTGCCGCCGCTTGTGATGATGAGTCCTTGCTTGCTGTTGTTCTTGCTGCAAAAGAAACAGTAAACTGTTAATAGCACCTGCGGTAAGAAGTCGGAACGTTTGTCTTTGTGAAACAACGAATAATGTATGCAAACATTTGATTAAATGCATAAGTTAAATAACTCTACGTAACCTGCTACTTTTATAAAGAACAGAGAACAACAGGCATTCGAAACAACATGTATTCGCCAATATAAGACGTAAACTGTTATTTAACGCATTCGAAGACAGCATACATTATAAAAACATGAACTGTTTTAACATGTATTCGAAAATAGCATATACTACAGCAAGTGTTTTTGAAATAGCATAAGTCAAATTAACTAGGGAACGTATATAGGGATACCCAAACGGGCCACCCCGTAAAAGCTTAACTTCGGCACCAATCCACTGGGGATGGGCCCAAAATCTGGAGAATCAGGGTTGTCGTCGAATTGATGGACTCTGTGTCCAATATCGTATCTGAAGATTCAGATGACTGTAATCAGGCGTTTAGTTTAACAACACTTCGTTGTTTTTCCAAAAAATGCTTCCCAGTCCTTTATTACGTATCGAGCCGATTTTTTATAGAGGGTTCGGCCTCTGAGAACATTAATGTTCAAAACCCTAAATTCGTAGGCGCCGCTCAAATTTGATCCTTATCGGGCCATTATGGGACATGGCTCGCACTGACAGATCGCAGTTATGAGGCGTGGCCTCGGATCGGATATTTTGAAACCGCTTGTCTCATTAATGTCCGCTGTAAAATCCGCCGTTTTACAGAGCCATGGGGTCTCTTCGAGAAGGGACACGTAGAGGTGCCACGTGGCGGTCGTTCCTTGGATGGTCGAATGTATGCTTTTGATTGTGGCCAGGTGTCTGCTTTTGACTTTGGCCAGGTGTTGGCTTGAGGCCCAAAGTGTCGCGATATCGCGACGCTTTGGGCCGGCTTGGCTCGGGGCCCAAAGTGTCGCGATATCGCGACGCTTTGGGCCGGCTTTGGTCGGGGCCCAAAGTGTCGCGATATCGCGACACTTTGGGCCCGCTTTGGGTCGGGCCCAAAGTGTCGCGATATCGCGACACTTTGGGCCCGCTTTGGGTCGGGGCCCAAAGTGTCGCGATATCGCGACACTTTGGCCAGGGCTTGGTTTTTGACAAAAGGCTTGGCTTGAAGAAGGCTTTGAAGAAGGCTAAGAAGGCTTTGAAGTTTGTTAAAGGCTCTAGAACGACCGACTTTGCTCTGCTCATTTTTCGATCTTTTAAACTGCTGTGTGAGTGGTTAAGACCACTATTTGACCTCTAAGGGCTGCCCTAAAAGCTGTGATATCAATGTGATCAATGTTTGTAATCACTTAATCGAAATGGTGCTGTTTTGGTGTCTACAGTATCTTGTTGCTTCTTTCTCTCCTTAGGGTTGGTTTTAATCTGCTTCTCAATTTTTTTGCTCTTTATATTTTCTCTATTTTGAGGAGCGTGGTATTTTTGGGGACTCCTCCTTATTTTTGGCTTTAGCTTATATCTTGTGAAGTGTTGTCCTCCTTCCTTATCCATTTTTAAATTTCTTTGGTTTGACACCTTTTTGAGAGGTGGTCTCATCGGTGGTCAGTTGCCATTTTTTGAAGTTGGTTATTTTTTCTCAATGTCTTTAGTGTTCTTTTTCTTCCCCCCAGGTTTCTCCTTTTGTTGTGTCGGATGCCCTAATGGTTAGTTTTGGTTGGTTGGTCTATACTCTATTGGTCCTTATTTTCTATGCTACTATGGTTAGTGGCTTGCGACCCTAATAATCATTGGGCTAGGTGTGGCTATGAGGCCATGGGAGAAAGCCTAGTTTTATGTCATTTTCACTTTTTGGGAACACATTGGATGAAGGGATTGAAGTGGCCCTTCAGGATATGGATTTATCCTTTGCACTTGTGAGATGGGATGTCTTACCTCTTAAAATTGCCTCAATTGATGTGGTATGTCGATCATAATCTACCTATATTGGGGAACCAATTTGATAGCACTTGCTATTTGAAAGTTGGTTGTTGGAATTTTCTTTATATTCACCAACTCCTCTTTCCTTGTTATATGATCCAATTCTTGAGGTGGAAAAATAAAAGTGCTCTTGCTATAGATAGTCTTCAAGCTTGTAAGTTGAGCCTCATTCTTTGAGCATTTAAAATTTGCATTCCAACCTGCATGTTCATTCTCAATATTAAATTTGAGCTTCTAAATTTGCATCACATTTGGGACTGGCAATTTTTTCCAAATTTCCTAGGAAGGATACAAGTGTGCTCCAATGGTCTAGTGACCTTTTTAAGCCCGTTGTCTATATTTTTTTCTTAGAATAGGTTGGTTGGTGGTAAGGGTTATCAGGTCTTGCAACATCTTTGCCTATGGATAAATCATTAGATCATGGAGGGAGTAGTGTTGGAACCAGTCACACTTGAGATAGAGGATGATATTAGGAATATTCTATGGAAATGGGGCCTCTTGGACTATATTATAAAGTTACATTGGTATAGTAAATATCTATCGAAGCAAATGGTGCACTCATGGAAATATGGGATGGCGAAAGTGGGAGGAATAGAATTTTAGGTCTCCTTTGTCTTAATTATTGAGGAGATAGGCTTGCTACTGGATGTATTTTGTCATCATAGGGAAAAAAATTCCCTGATAAGAGAGTTGGGGTACTTTTTGGATGAATATGAATATCTACCAAAAATCAAAAATGGATATTAGATTAAGGTACTTAAGGCCCCATGGAATAGGGTAGTTTTAGTGGTGATGGATTATTTCACATTGGATACAAACAGAGACATCCTATGAAGCTACCATGTCATGTTTTTAAATCAACTACATCAAAATAGATTGATGAATATCCCATCATTCTTATTTAATTCTATGGAGAAATCCATGTTAGATGTTAAGAAAGGGAAAGGCTCAAACCCAATTCACCAGGGGTTGGCCCTTTTAATTTTTGAGCATGTTGTAAAGTCTAAAGGATTGTCATGGGAGGCTACTCTCAAACAAGTGGCACTTTAGAAGGAGGCTTTGGTAACTATTTTTTCCTAGGGTCATCTCACTCAAAATCTAGTGATTCAAAGATGTTGGATGACCTATTAAGTCCTATCATTTTTGGAAATCCAAGAGAGAATATCCTAAAGGCTTTTGGAGGTGTCTCAATTTCACTTGGAGTATTAGAAGAGGGAAATCAAGGAGGTCTAAGCACCTATTTGTGAAGTCAATAAAAGTCAAGAAGTTCCTTGTTTTAGTGTAAATTTGGATTTGGAGGAGCAAGCTCCTATGAGGAAAAAATGTAAATTTTTGGGGGAGTTGGTTGGCTATCTAGGGAAGTATCCTTCTAACTTATTATATAGTCCACCAGATCCATTCCTAAAAATACTATACGATAACTAGAAAGCTTTGGTTGGGACCTTGAAGGTGTCAATTGCTTACATGAAATATATCTAATATATGATACATCGACACCAGGGTGATCTAGGGGCTTCCAAGTTGGACCTATGGAATGTGGAAAAGTCTCCTCCTAAGAACTAAGCTCTAATTGGTGCTTGTCTCCCTATCTGTGCTGGCTTCTTAGACCCATGCGGGGAGATTTTTTAGTTTCTATTTAGATCTAGTCGTTAGCATCTATGCTAGTCTCAGGGTTCTATATTTTTCTAGATACTAGGATCTCCTATGGATTGGATTGTTGGGTTGGTTGTTGTTCTTGACAAGATTGTAGGGTATGTTGGGTGATTTTTTACCTCTACCTTGGTTTCCATATGTTCTACTTTTTGTAAAAAGTTTGGGGATCCTTTCAAAACCCCTTTTTTATACCTAATAAAAAATAATAATTATTTGATTGAAGGGTATTATAGTAGGGAGGCCAATACTCCTTTTGATTCAATTTATACCATCTACTATATGGGATGTAACTAAAAATTCTAAGGGTATGTCATTCCCATAGCATTGTATTTTTTTCAAACTCAAAAAAGAAAATTACAAATGTTTTTCAAGAAACATATATATAAGGTTGGGCCCCATTCAATCCCACATAATTATTTTTAAAATATATGCACATAGCCATCACTTGGTGATTAGGTATGCATATTCCACATTTATCATGCATTGATAATATTAAGTATATTAATAGTATACAAGTGCATCTTTGCAATGTATAAATGTTTGTGACATTTTTGTAATGCACATGTTCTTTAACATCATTCATACGATATTGTAAATTACTTTCAAATTAATATAACTAGACAATATAATTTACATAATAAAATAATTTTTTTAATATTTAATTATAAAATCGTTAACTATTTTACAGTATTTCAATAATAATATAAAATAGACTAAGAGGTATTATAGTTGGTATTGTCTAAAAGGAACAATGTGAATTTTTGTGCAAAGTAGTTCTTGATGATATAATTCTTACCTAAAAGACCATACATTTATTTATTGTTAACAGTAATAATCATCCACAAGCGAATGTTTAGTTTTTGGTAACTAAATGAATGGTTAATAAATGAGGAGGTGAAAGGGGTATTTATGGCAAATAAAATGAAATAACTTTATCTTTGGAGTTGACCATTGATTTTCTCCCTTTTGGGGTCATAAAATAATAACCATTGATCCAAATGACTCATCATTTGAACCTATAATATCACAATTATGCATTAAAAATCCTAAATTAAGGACTTGGGTTCTCCCATGGATTCCTAGAGGTTAGATTATCTAGACCCTATACCACCATCTATGCCAGAGTGACCTTTGGGATTTCTGAAAGCTCATAGAAGTATTACAAGTGATTAATATGTGCAATCACTAAACCAAATTTGTAGAGCCGCATAAGGTAGAGAGAGTCCTAAGGAGATTTGGGTACCCACACCTAGCTAGAGAATTCTCACTTCTTGAGCCACAATGCAAATACCATAGGGAGTAGGCTATTGATAGGGTGACCAAACCACCACCTACATAGGTTTATCATAAACCTAGGAGATAGCCATAGGGAGGCCCTACAATATAGCATGACAAAAGCCATCATCATGAATCCTATTAAAAGCACTTGAGTGAGTTTTATACTAATAAAAATACTGATTAGTAGTGATGATTCTTTAGATGAGGAGGAGACACTCATCGAGGAGACCACACTAGAGGTGACCTAGGAGGAGATGCCACATGAGAAGACAATCGATGAGGAGGCTACCAAGGAGGAGGAAAATGAGGAGATTACCAAGGATGAAGACTCAAAAGGACAAGATGGATCTGAAGGAGATTCATGTTTGTGATATTAATGTGGATACTATAAACCTCAAGTCACCATCCTCTAAGGAGCGTGATCCTACATGGTAGTCAAATGACTTAGGTATAGAAAGTCTTCTTTTCTCATTTTTTAACATAGCATATTATCACTTCATATAGATTGCTTTCAATAGTATTATATCTAGAGTTTAGATTATTTACTCATTATGATGTATATAACTCTATATTTTCTTATATGTGATTATAAAGACATCCTAGGAGTGGCATGAATTGAGAGAAAAATTAGAGTCACTTTGTGAGGGTCATGGATTATAATAGTCTGCATCCATCTTCTCCATCATAGGTCGACCCATCAGAAAGTTCGTTTGACCTATACAATAGAGCATGGTAGCTTGGTACCATTTTATCACAAGCACCAAGGGGAGACAACACAACTTGCCTACTTTGTGAGATGGAATTAGAGTTATGGCCATGGTAGGAGGCAATTGAGATGGAACGAGCCATATAGTAGTAGGTTATGTAGGCACAAATATATTTGGCATGATCCTAGATGGAGTTAGTAGGATTTAGGATGTCAATTTCATTATGCTCCTCGACTCACATCTCTTAGACTATGGCACAAGTGCATAATACTCAGTCAAAGATGCATAGAGGTTGATTTTATAGTCATAGCCTTTGCATTTTGTATTGTACTATATTCATTATTTTATTACCACCATGTCATTCATAGCATGTAAATAGGATTCTTTTGGATGATGGTTTTATATACTTGAGACGAAGGGTAGCTTAGGATGATGGCAATTAGTGCCTCATGTACCATATTGTACCTTGATGTATCATGATTTTGATATAAATACATACATACATACATACATATATATATATATATATATATATACTCTTTTTTCCTCTTTATATGATGACTTTATTTAATTTACTACATGTATTACATTTAGTTGATTCATGGCATATGCATATGATTTGTGTAGCATTCGATGACATTCCCATTTTTTCTTGATATGCTCTTAAGATTTGTGTAAAACATGACAACATATCAATATTTCTATGATACACACTCAATATTTATGTAGCACATGGTGATATGTCAATATTTTATGACACACACTCGAGATTTCTATAGCACATGATAATGTGTCAATATTTTATAACACATACTTAAAATTTGAGTAGCACATGATGACATGTCAAGATTCTACAACACACTCAACACATAGAAACATGCAAATTAAGGTTTTGCATATATAATTTGAGTAGTATCTAGTCATGCATTAATAAGATATCACATATGATTTGTGGAGCATTCAATGATGTGCATTCATAAAATTTAATTACTCTAGAGAATGAAATATTTGTATATTATATTGAGATATGCTCATCAAATATTGCCTCATCTAGGAATGGCCATGCATGGTGTGGCATATTGCTCATACATGCCACTAAAGTAGGTAGACCACATGTAATATTTGATAGGAGCTAAGTACCAACAAAGACACTCATTACTATAGTAAGGTGGATTGAGAGAAACCAGCTTATGCCACATATACACAAGTATTTGAATCCAATCCTAACATAAATCATGAGATAAATATTGATGGGCACTATGGCAGTGAACCATGTCCACTCACTACTAGAGGGTGGCCTAGGGATTCCAACTTATGCTATGAATAATATATTAGTATATATACCCAAAGCCAACTCATGCCCTATCACTAATTATGGACGCATTACTTGATAAGGCATATCCACTATGATAAAGGGAGAATAAAGATAAGAGCAAGAAGAGCACATGCTATATACACATTGTAGCTCATCCTAGGAGAGGGAGATCCCATTGAAGGGAAAATAACCATACCCTTAGTACAATAGGTTTGATACTACAATATCTAGTCTAGCGCATTGTTCAAAAAGGTATGATTTCCACCATTGTGGGACATCAAAATGATTGATTGATTAGAGAATTTATGTTAGTGTGTTATGGAAATAAACATTACTTTAGTGTTCCAACCACATACCATATGGGTGATGATATATGATTTAGAAATATCATCATGAATAAACTATTATAAACTCAATACTTCCCTCATAGGATCTCAAAATATCTCAAGATAAAATATTCACATAATGTATTCAATTTATGATAATAACAACCAACAATAACTCAATGTAAATATTATTGAGAAATATATCTACTTTAGTAATGCAATACAATGTAATGCAAAGATTATTTGATCACATATTACAATTATTAATCTTCAATATATATACATTTGATATGATAATATTCACATTGACAAGACTCTTGACCTTTATAGTTTAAAAAAACTATTCATATCCTCAAACACATAGGAGATATAACACTTCATATTTCTCATGGGAGAAAAAAACATAAAAATAAATCTATTATTGACTCCACATATCCACATAAGGACAAAGACTCTAATTATTTCACATACTAAATGATAAAATCTTACATAACTCCATACTTAAATGACACATCACTTACATAATTTCTCATAACTCCATACTTACTTACATGACATGTACTATATACTCAAATATTAATCACACTCTAAACTAAACTATTTACATGGTATTTTACAATATTATTGCAAGGTTTCAAATAAGGTAATACATCCAAAATAAATCCTAGATATAATACTGATGAAAGCAATCTATATAAAGTGATAAGGTTTTATGCTAAGAAAGGATAAACAAAGGTTTTCTATACCTGGGTTATCTTACTACCATATAGGATCACCCTCCTTAAGTATGAAGCCTAGAGATTTATAGTGTCCAAACTAACATTGTAGAAATGAAGCTCATCTACCTCCATATCCTCCTTTTATTCCTCATCCTCAAAAGTATCCTTGATTACCTCCTCCTACACGATACCCTCCTTGGCCACCTTTGGTGTGGCTTACTCTATAGGTGCCTCCTCCTTGCCTACCTATCCTAGGCCTCTCTAGCACTACATTGTAGGACCTCTTCATGGCTATCTCCTAGGTCAATGATGGTCCTATGTAGGTGATTGTTGGCTCACCCTGTCTATAGTCTAGTAACTGTAGTATTTGTTATAGATCAATAAATAGGAGCTCTTTGGCTAGGTGTGGGTCCCTAAGCTACCATAGGGTACTCTCTAATTTATGTAGATATATAACCTCAATCTAGTGATTCCACATAACAATCACCTATTGAACCCCTATGAGTTTTAAATCCCATAGGCTCCTTTGGTGTAGGTGGTGGTTTGATCTAGATGATATAGTCTTAAGGAATCTGTGTTAGGGGTAGCACCTATGTATGTGATGTACCTATGATATACCCCCACCACTTGGATTATATCTCTTCTAATGCCACATCATGGGGGTAGCCTAAGGGTTTATACATCAAAAAGTGCTCATAGACCCATGCTTGTAACAAGAAAACTAGGCTAATGGTATGTGGCCATCGATCTTCAATATGGTATAGGCCATGGTAGAGCAACACTAATAGTATTCTCCCCTATTCCAATCCCCTTTCTATTTTAGTATGAATCTCATATATGACTAAGCACAAAGGATAAATCAAAAATGTTGAGAACCTATTCATTCCCTTATGACAAAACATGTATGAAAATAGGAGGATCCTAATGCATCATGCAAAAATAATGGTAGTAGCTAATAAAATTATCTCTAGCATGATCATCCTATGTTGGTCAAGTCATTTCTCCCCGATGGATTACTCCACCATCTATAGTCAAATATCCTCTATGGTATCGATCTAAGGAGTCTTCTCCAAGAACATGAAGCCTTGTGATGAAGTATGTGTCCTCTAGGGTCACCCTCATCTCGATGACCTTGTTGAGAGTTGACCTCCACAAGAAAGTGTTGTTCATTGTTGCCTAAAAGAGCATAGTACTTGTTAAAAAAAGGAGAGGATAAATGTTTTGCTAAATTCCTTTAAATGTATAGGGAAATTAAATTTAATGGAAAGAGCATTTATGTTAAAAAAGACTAAAAACCCAATTAGTTACTGCTTAGTATAATTTTCCATCCTATTTAGAATTGTCCCAAGTAGTTACAATACCTCTTAAATCTATTATTACAAAAATATTCAAACAAAATTTGTTCACCTTCATCTTCCATATGTTTTTGAATTCATCCTTACATTATTAACTACCTATTTTATTTTTATATTAAAAAAAAATTATCATTACAATAATTTATTAGTTCCTTGATAACCATTTTGGAACTATATTCATACCTTAAGTATTTTTTTTTTTAAATCGAAAAACCCCTTGCGGAGCCGCCTTGGTCTGAGAGACCACGAACAGGGGGTTCTACACCGTCAAAGTCACCCGGGGTCGCACCCGACCCTGCCCGCACCAACATTATCAATTGGATTTTAGATACCCAATTTAGCTTTTTGGTAGGGTGGAGATTTGAACCTGGGACCTCCCTTGGAGGATTGCCCTCTCCTCTCCAACTCACCTACAACACCTGGGTATACCTTAAGTATTTTAATATACTATTTATATCCTAATTTTATTCTTATCTATGGATTGGCCCTAATTCTTGCTAATATTTATGATAATTTTTTGAATTTTCAAACCAATGCACCTTATGGTGTTTTCCTTTGATTATGCACTTTGGATCTTCATGCCATTTACCATTCCCACTAATGTTTTCATCCTTCTAAATATTTTATATTTTTTCAAACTATTTCAAAATTAACTTATGTACTAGTGTGGAAAACATGAAGTGTAAGGAAAAGCCTTCGAACTACTTTCTTTTATGTTTTTTCTAAACCTAAAAAATGTAGTGAATATCTTTTGTACTACCAACATGTCAATATTTATATGACACACACTCAATATTTTTGTAGCACATGGTGACATGTCAAGATTTTATGACACACAATCAAGCACATAATAATGTGTCAATGTTTTATGATACATACATACAAATTTTGTAGCACACGATGATGTGTCAAGATTTTATGACACACAATAAAAAATTGTGTAGCAGATGGCAATGTGTCAATTAAGTATTTTCATGTATAATTTGAGCAGTACGTAGTCATCCATTAATGATATAGCACATATGATTTGTGCAATATTAAATTATGTGAACTCATAACATTTAATTAATCTAGAGCATGAAATATTTGCATAGCATTCAGAGACATGCTCATCAAATGCATCCTTCCTTTAGAAATGGACATGCATGGGGTGGTATACTACTCATACATGCCACTCAAGTAGGAAATCCACATGCAATATTCAACAAGTACCAAGTGCCAACAAACACACTCATCACTACAATGATGTGGATAAAGAGAAACCAACCTATTCCATGTATATATGTAAGTATATGGTCCCAATCCTAACATAAACAATGAGGTAGGCACAAATGGACTCTATAACAATGAATAATATCTATATATTACTATAGGGAAGCCCAAGGGATGCCAACCTATGCCATGATCAATATATCATTATATATCCTCAAAGCCAACTCACACCCTATCACTAATGATGGATGTATTTCTTGATAAGGCACATCCACAATGACAAAGGGAAAAGAAAGATACGAGTAAGAAAAGCACAAGCTATATACATGTTGTAGCTCACCCTAGGAGAGGGAGATACCATGAAGGAAAAGTCATTATACCCCTACTACAATGATTTTTATACTACAATATCTGGTCTAGCACGTTGTTCAACAAGGCATGCTTACCACCAAAGTGGGACATCAAAATGATTGATTGATTGGATAATTTGTATTTGTTTGTTATTTAATAAAAAAATTAAAAAATATTGCCTTAGTGTTTTAACCATATACTAGATGGGAGATGACATGGGATTTAGATACATCATCATAAGTAAATCATCTAAACTCTAGCTATAATACTAATGAAAGCAATATATATAAAAAATATATATATATATATATATATATATATATATATATATATATATATAAAGTTATAACGTATTATGTTAAGAAAGGAGAAAAAGAGGATTCCTATACATGGGTCATCTATATTTTGTGTAAGATTACCCTTCTTGAGGATGGAGACTAGAGGTTTATGGCATCCACACCAACCTTGTATAAATGAAGCTCTACCTCCATCTCCTCACCTGAGTCCTCACCCTTGAAAGTCTCATTGACTACCTCCTCCTACACCATATCATCCTCGAGCACATATGGTGTGGCCTACTCTGTATGTGCCTCCTCCTCACCTAAATGATCATTGTTATTGATCAATATCTCCATTGATGAAGATATTTATAGAGTGATCCAAATAGGATATGGTATCCTCTCTTATTATCTTGGGGATGAGAATCAAAATAATGATGCCTCACACAGAGTAACATAATAGGGCCACTCCCAAGAGAATGGGGATTTGGTTTGATCGAGGATATTTGGGACTTTTTTACAAGGTTGACACTTGTTAAGATGTGATATTTAGGAACACTTTCCTAATATAACAACTTGGAGGAACAATGGTTAGAAAAAAATATGAAAAAGTAAATATAGTGGAAAGGAAAAAATAGTCCTAAGCTAACAAAGTAGTGATGTGCCAAAGATCAGATAAGATCCTCTTACACAACAATGCTAGCCGTAATGTGAATCATATATATATATGAAAATCACAACCATACAAATGCATAAAAGAGATGGGTCAAGTTATGAGAACCACAAATTGCTACTATAAATAGACATATAGGCCTCTAGTATACACACATATGCAAGTGAACTCATAAATAGTTAAATATTAGACACATACACATACATAAAAGATATGAGTTAGAGTGTGAGGACCATAGATGGATACCCAAAATAGAAGCACAAACCTCCAATATATATGCAAGCAATATTATAGAGATTATGCTAGGAGTGGAGGTTTAGTTGCCTACAAGACCACCTAGAGATGTGCATACTGCTATACAAGGAGAAATAAAAGGAAATATTTACAAACTTGTCAATGCTTTACAAAAATAATATTAGTATTATTTATAAATTACAACAAGGAGATTTTCCTTCTAAATTTGTGTAAATATTTCAAAATGACTTGCTTTCCTACAAGTCAAGTAACTTAACTAAATTTTCTATGTCCTAATATTTTAAAATCTAGAAGTTTTATGAGTCCTTGGATGCTCACTTACTTCTATTATTGCCATCTACCCTTTCTAGGGATTCTTAGATTCTAAGTGTGGGAAATTAATATCACTTGGCTCAAAGTTCTCTTCTAGTATGGATCACATTACTTCTATGTTTAGTGTACCAACTGCTTCCTTGAGTTGCCACATATTTGTAGGAATAGGGCTATTTATTTCAAAATATAGTACACCTCAAAACAAGATGTAGGTTCTAGGATCACGACCCTAGTTGGGGGTATGGGGGGGCAGTGACCCTCCATGCAGGGGTTTGGGGACAAGATCCCTTGAAGAAAATTTGGATTTCCTATAATATTGGAGCATAAATAACCTAACCTCGAGGGCTTTTCTTATTCTTCTAGTCTCATAACTTTGACTATCATCCAACCTTGGAATTTTTAGTCATTTTATGTTAGTCAAAACTTTTTCTTCTGATATTTGAACACCTTATGTGCTTTGTAGACCACCAAAACTTTTATTCTTTTATTTTCCTTAGACCTTTCAAAAAATTTTATCTTTAGAGTTTTGCCTTCTTTGTGCCTATTAGAAATTTTGATTTGAACTTCTAACACCTTATCTTTTTCTTTTTGACTTCTTTACCTCTACTTAGGTTGTCTTTCAAGCTTCTCCAAAGGCAATATTTTTTAGTGTAGTGAGAATTCACTATAGGATCCATGATGATGGCCTCTCCTGGGTCTTTCTACTGATAATTGTAAGGTCCCTCTATGGCTCTCTGCCAGGTCAACGGTAGCATTTTGTAGGTGGTGGTCTGCTTACCCTATTTATAGCCTTCTCCCTATAGTATTTATATTATGGCTCAAGAAGTAAGAGCTCTTTGGCTGGGTGTTGGTCCCTAGGTTTTCATGGGATCCTATCTATCCTATGTAGCTCTAAAAACTCAGGTTGATAATCCCACATAACATTCACCTATCATTCTCTTATGAGTTATCATAAATCTCATAGGTCGCTTTGGCATAGGTGGTGGTTGTATCCATATGATCTAGTCTTGAAGAATTTGTGTTAGGGAGTGACACCTAAGGATGTGATGTACCTTTGATATGCCCCCACTACCTAGATCAAATCTCTCTTAGTATCACATCATGGGGTAGCCCTAGGGATTTATAAATTTTAAAGAGCTCATAAATTTTGCTTGTAACAAGAAAACTAGGCTATTGGCACATGCTTGTTCATCTTGAATATAGTACATGTCATGATAGAGCAATGCTAGTAGTCTCCTTCCTTAGTCAAACCTCTCCCATGTTCAATATGACCTTCTTATATGACCAAGTACAAATGATAAATCAACTATGCTAAGTTTCTATTAATTCCACTATGACAAAACACCTAGGCAAATAGGAGGATCTCTATGCCTTGTACAAAATGAATAGCTATAGCTAACTAGATTTGCTCTAACATGACCATATTTTTCTAATCAAGCTATCACTTCCCAATGGTCCACTCCACCATCTATAATCAAATCTCCTCTATGGTGTCGATTTGATGAGTCTGTCGAAGAATGTGAAGCCTTGTGGTTAAGTATGTATCCTCTAGGGTCACCCTCATCTTGATGACATCATAAAGGGCCAACCTCCACAATAAATTATTGGTTTTTATGTTCTAAAAGTACATGGTATTTGTTAATCAAGGGAGAGGATAAATGGTTTGTTAAATATTTTTAAATATATAAGAAGATTAAATTTAATGGAAAGATCATTTACGTTAAAAAAGACTAACAACCCAATTAATTATTGCTTAGGATAATTCTTCATTCTATTTAGAATTGTCCCAAGTAGTTAAAATACCTCTTAAAGCTATTATTACAAAAATATTCAAACAATATTTATTCACCTTCATCTTCTATATGCTTTTGAATGCATCCTTACATTACTCACTACATATTTTTATTTTTAAATTAGAACAAATTTATCATTATTGTAATTTATTAGTTTCTTGATAACCATTTTTTTGGAATATATTCATGCCTCGAGTATTTGAAAATGATATTTATATCCTCATGTTATTCTTATCTATGGATTAACCCCAATTCTTGCTAACATTTATGACAATTTTTTGACTTTTCAAATCAATGCACCTTATGGTATTTTCCTTTGATTCTACATATTGGATATTCATGCCATTTTAAGATTACCACTAATGTTTTTTTCCTTATTTATCTTTTATATATTTCAAACTATTTTAAAATTAACTTATGTACTAGTGTGGAAAACATGAAGTGTAAGGAAAAACCTTCAAACTACTTTCTTTAATATTTTTTTCTAAACCAAAAAATGTAGGGAATATATTTTTTACTAATTTCTTTTATATGTTGTACCCAAAATCTTAAAGTGCAAGGGATAACCTCCACATGCTTTTATTTTTATGTTATTCCAAAAACCCTAAAGTGCAAAGGACAACCTCCATATTACTTACACTTTTTTATTACAAGAATATGGTTTTCTACTATTTTGAAGATAATAGAGATGATTTGGGTTAGATGAAAACTCTTCTACCTATTGAAATTTAAAAATTGATCTTGAATATTTCGTTGTAACTTTAATTCATTTTGAATTCAAGTTACACATTACAATTACTTATCTAGCACATCCTTCTTGGTTTCTTCTATTCTTTACTCTTAACTAAATTGTGATAGCCTTTATCACCTAAAGAGATTAAATAATTTTTCTTGATGACTTTTTTAAAATGAAAAATAATTGATCTAACTTGTGTTCTACTAAAAGACAGTTTATTTTTGTTTTAATTATGAGTTTATCTCATTTCTAAAACCATTCACCTCTTTCTCAATAATTTTCATTATGCAACCTCTTTCCATGTGTACACATATAAGTTGTATTAGGATATATATATATATATATATATATATAAGTTGATTTATGAAACTTTAAAAAGATTCACATGGTAGAAGCTTTTCAATAGTTTTTTTTTTTATATATATATAAAAATTTTCCCCGTAATTATAAATACAGGAAATATCTACTTATAAACCATGTTTGTCATGCATTACTTTATTTCTAAATTTTGAACAAAATAAATTTTCAAAAAAAGAATTTTAGAGGAAAGTTGAATGAACAAAATAAATTATAAGAAAAAAGAATTTTAGAAGAAAGTTGAATAATGTGAATTCTGTCCTCTTTGTCTTTTAATTAATTTTTGAATCTCATATAAGAATGCATTTCACTTTAACTTGTACATATCAACTTGTTTTTTAAAGAATCATTATATAATGTTTGACCATTTCATCTTTGACACTCACTCTTGATAAATAATTTATTTTCTTGAATATGGTCGATACAAATTAATTCATTTTATGTTTTTAATAAGTAATTAACAAAAAAATTCTTCAACTTTTATTTGAGTAATATTGTCTTAAACAAATTTTAACTATTAACACCTAATTTTTCCGTGAATTTTTTTATTTTTAAAATATCTTCAAAGCAGGGTTATGCATAGCAGCTATTTATAGCCAATTGGTTAAAATTAAGATTTTAAAAAGTTGAAATTGATGAATATTTGAAACCCTTGACCAAAGCCCATTAGCCAAAAAAAAAATTTGGGTACAATATTTTTGAGAGGGTCGATCCACCCTAATTTTATAATAATTTAGAACAATAATATTTCCATGTGTACATAGCTAAGTTATATTAGAACATCAATTATATATAATTTAAAAAAAAAAAAACTTAACACACTAAAAGCTTTTCAATAGATTTATTGATTTTATATAAAAAATTTCTCCCATAATCATAAATATAAACTTAGGAACAAATGGCTACCACCTATTTCTAAATTTTGAACAAAATAGATTATGGGAAGAAAGAATTTTGGAGGAAAGTTGTATAATGTGAATACTATCCTCCTCGTCTTTCTATGTATTTTTAAACCCCTTAAAAGTATGTATTAAACTTGTGCATATTAACACTTTTGTTTTAAAAGTCACTATATTGACCATTTCATTTTGACAATCAGTTTTGATAAATCATTTATTGTCTTCAAGAAGACTATAAAAATTATTATTATTTTTTGTCTTTAATGAACAAAAAAATCATTTTCTCTTGCTAAAACAACATTACATTCAAGTAGCACTTGAGGTGCAATGCAACGGTTTGGGCTTTGACTCTTCTTTGGAAGGTTCAAGGTTCAAACCGTGGTGTGAGTGAGTGTGTGAGGGGGTGGATGTGTGTCTCCCTGAAATTGTTGTAATAGGTTGGGGGATTCCTGGTCGAAACCCCCATCTCTTAATATATATATATATATATATATATATATATATATATATATATATATTTTTTTTTTTTTTTTTTTTTTTTTTGATATATATAGAAGCAATGGTTACAATCACGATTTTTTGCATTCAAGTAAAATTGTCTTAAATAACTTTTATTTACTAGCATCTAAATTTTTTATAAAATTCTTTATTTTTATAATATCTCCAAAGAATTAGAGCAAGAACATACTCACTTTCTACCCATATTCCTATATTTTTAATTAGATGTAATTATATCTTTATTTTTAACCACATAAACTTTTTAAAAAAATTTGATAATTTATAATTGTAAAGGGTGAAAAAACTTTACTAGTTCACAATCTAAAATCTAATAAACATGTTATTTTAATTATAAATTGAAAAACTGACTTTTTACATTTTATATTATATAATTTTATAAAACTGTTATAATTTATTTTTAAATATTTTATCTTTTTATTTTATACATTAAAAGTTTTCTATATTATAATTTTAAAAATAATTATAATTTTTCCTAAATTTATATATATATATATATATATATATATATATATATATATATATATATATATATATTTATTTATTTATTTATTATGCCCGTCAACAAGGGCATTATAATCTACATTTATTAGTTCCATAATTTTCACTGTTGGTCGAAATTCATTTAATTATTAAAGGATATAACGATAATAATATTTTTAAACAATTCAAGAACGAATAATTCAATGTTCCATAGATACATTATAACATAAAGATATTCTCTGGAGCTATTCTGCTTGCAAGTGTAAATAGTTAAACAGTAAACCATAGTTAAACATGTCATGACAAGCCCACACGTATGTGAGGTGCGAGTAGACACTAGTGAGAAAGCACATCTTAAAGTATGAATAAAGCAAATACAGAACAAGAACAAAACAAAGGCTAAGTAGGAAGATCTGGCGTCATGCTTGAAGAATAATTTGCATCCAGATCCATGAGAATCAAGACCAGTAAAATTTAAAGAACGTTGTCCTAGAACGAGTTTCCATGCGCTAGGAAACTCCTAGGAAAAAACGTGGGTCAAGAAACGTCCGTCGAGAAAATATGCAACCCACTCACCTCAAGCAACTGAAAGCGGTTGATTTGCGTTCACACAAGTGGACCCTCTTTGTGCTTTGAATGGCTGAGAAGAATGCTTTAACAACAAGAATAAACTGGACCAATTAATTCCTCCTCTAACTTCCTACACCGCCCCCTTAGCGAGTCTTTATAGCTATTAATGCTTATTGGGCACTATAAAAAAAAGTGCGAAAGCTTATTTTTCTGGATGCATCTTCAAACCATCTCAATGGAATTCTGCCTTCATCTTTAGAAAATTGCAAAATTTTAGAGAATTTAATGCTCTCCAACAACCGGCTGAGAGGTGTGATTCTTACAGAAATATGGAGGTCTTCAAATCTCAAAGTGGTGTTGCTTCAGAACAATGAGTTTGAAGGCCAAATTTCTGCGACAATTGGACAAGCCAAGAATCTCTTTTATTTGGATGCTTCTTCAAATAATTTCAACGGAAGCTTGCCTTCATCTTTAGCAGATTGCAAAAACTTACAGTTCCTACTGTTGGGCAGCAATCGACTGAGTGGTGAAGTTCCAGCGGGGCTATGAAAGGCTCAAAATCTGGGATATTTAACCCTTCAGAGAAATAACTTTGAAGGCCAAATTCCGGCTCTATGTGGTGGTAAAAAGTTGGGGATCCGCTCGTGTTCCTCCTCTACTAAATTATTATCTAAGCGTTTAGCTACAATTCTCGCGCCATCTTTAATAGTTGATGTGGTAGCATTGCTCTTCATTTCTTTACATTAAAATATTCGTTGATTTTTCTAATTAGATTGTAGTTAAGCTTGGATCGTAGTGAAACTTCAATTAATCAATTATAGTAGTAGAATGAATATGTAAGAAATAAAAGAAGAATTACCACAGACTACTTTGAAGTGCTTAATAGTTGTACATTTTTAAGTTATAGTTTAACAAAAGGAAGTTAAAAAATTACATGTTATATCTCTCGTATTACGTATTGCGAGTGTGTCGATATTAACGCATCGCATTTAATTTTGTCATTGGTGAGGTATCAAACATGAAAGATTTAAGTTTTGGATTTTTTTTTTTTAATTTTTAAAACTATGATTTGGACAAGGTGTGTATAATTGTTAAAAAAAAACATAAAAACATAATTTTTTTTAACATTAAATACATAAGTATATTGGAAAATATGATATATTGAAAATTTAAAAATAAAGTTAAAAATTCATGCTTATATATTTACATAATCCTAAGAATTTTATAAAAATATTTTTTTACATGGTTATACTAACACTTTAATGCTACCATCACAAGAAGTAATAAACTTATATATTTTATATATATATATATATATATATATATATATGTTTCTTATTAAATTTAAGATTCAATTAAAAAATTAGTAATTATTTAAGAATATTATTTTTTTTCTTTTAAAGTTTGTCAAGGAAGATTATAGTAATGAAATCAATTCTCTTAAAATCATATTTATGGAATTGATTGAAAACAAGATTCATATTAGCTTTAATGTAAGATCTTAAAAATATTTTCTTTCTATTTGAAAATAATTTTGTTGATAAAATGAATCTATAAAATTGCATCATAACAAGATTTATAAATGATCAAATGGCATTAGCTTAATTAGTTATTCCTCAAATTTCAAGGAGGAGATCTAGGTTCCAGAAGATACATGTGAAATAGCCAAGCCATTAAACTACCACTATGTGATCATGATAAAATATGGGTAGGTCTCATTTCCATCCCATTTAATAGAATAAAAAAAAATTAAAAATGATCTTAAACTATATACGTCATATTAGAAAATGTTCATGTGAAACATGATTTTAATATTTTTTCATTACAAGGTTTTATAAAAAAGGATGGCCTCTACTCTCTAATTAGTTAATACCATATATATAATAGAGGAGACCTAGGGTTTATGTCCATGGGTCTAGGTGGATTGGTAAGTTGGGGCGCTTACCAAGAGGAGACCTAGGTTCCAATCCCACGGGCTTGCCCATGCACAGATAGTAGTCCAGATCCAATTCCTTTGAGTGGTGCACCAGATTGATGACGACGGTGCAACCCCTGTGCATTCGACGATCCCCATCTCACGCTGGGTTACCATGTACCGAGACGGTGGAAGTCCTAGGAGCCTTCGTAGATAGTTTGAACCCTACTAGTTGTGCTGGTAGTTACTAAAAATTGTGATTTTAACCATTGCTTCTATATATATATATAATACTTTGAATATATGAACCACTTCATCCTTAGATATTGGATCTTGTGAGATTCGCCTAAGATTAAGGTGATAGGAAACATGCTACAAGCTAATCTATAATTACAAATGAAAACAATCTCTCATTCTACCATCTCTAATACAAATTATTTAACATTACATATATATATATATATATATATATATATATATATATATATATATATATATATATATATATATAATACTTTGAATATATGAACCACTTCATCCTTAGATATTGGATCTTGTGAGATTCACCTAAGATCTAGGTGATAGGAAGCATGCTACAAGCTAATCTAGAATTACAAATGAAAACAATCTCTCATTCTACCATCTCTAATCCAAATTATTTAACATTACAATCTACCATCTACTAATAAAATATTATCTCATTAGTGGAGTGGGATGGTGGAGTGGACACTAAAATAATATTAACCCACTAGTGGAGTCAGATGGTCGAGTGGACAATAGAATAATATTAACCCACTAGTGGAGTAGAATAGTGGAGTGGGCACTAGGATAGTGACTTCCATAGTGGATCACATGTGTGTTGACTTATCCTCCATAGTGGATTACATGTGTGGGATAAATAAGTCAACATTTACCTAAGCAAGCTTATTCTAAGTGCTAGGATAATTAATACATAAAATAATGCACTAACAACCCATAAGCACAACTTAGATGGGTAGAGAAAGATGGATCCTGAAAAACATGTAGTCATATTAGGTACCCATATACAACATGATCTCAGACCTATGAGGGATATCGTAGTGGTAAGTCCTTAGTTTTCATCCAGGAGATCCAAGTTTAAACCTCGATAAGAGGGGATCGGGACCCCTCATAAAAACTCATGTTTTAACTCAATATTTAACCAATAGGTCCTTGGTTCATCAATTGGGATAAATACTTGATGTACCCCACACCAATGTTCAAATCTCGATGACATCAAATAACTCAATTTGACTAAATCAATGTAAAAGGGAAAGAAAAACCCTTTCAAAACTTATATACAACATGATCTCTTATAAGCGAAAAAAAAAAAAGAGAAAAACTCATAGAAACAAAAATCCTTCCCAAAAGAGAAAAACATTTATAATCTATACTTATTGTAGGACAATACTACAAATCAAGAACCTACTCCTAGATGCCAGGTAAAGGTGTCAGTGTAGTCAATACCTTTTGCCACAAGTCATGCTTTGAACTTATCAATAGTTCCATCAACAACAACATATTTTGTTTGATAGATCCACTTGCATCGAACTGGTTTCCTTCCCTGAAGATGAATCAAGTCCCATGGATGATTCCTTATTAATGAATTGTATTCTTCCTCCATTTTTGAAATAATATCCATGCGAATTGATATGGTTGCGTGACTTGATATGGTCATGCGATTTGAGATGATCGTGTGATTTGAGATGGTAATGTAATTTGAGATGGTCATGTAATTTGAGATGGTCAGGATTGTCTAACTCTAAATTGGTAGGTTAACAAGAATATCCATGAGAGTCTGCAATTGGGCAATATCCAAACAATTTGAGCGTAGACTATTTTAGCTGGGTAATGTCCAAATGATTTGAGATGTGAATTACCTAAAAATATATCAAAAATAACTTCTAAGCAAGTGGGAAATGCCCAAATGATTTGAGATACGAACTACCAACAAATTTGCAAAAGAAACGTTTTTGCAAAAAAACTGACTCTAAATGAAGTTCTAAAAAAAATAAAATTCTAGAGGCCTATGATGAATAAGATCCTTCACTCCCTCAAGCTCTGATACTATGTGAATCAAGTCCCATGGATCTATGTGATAGGAAGCATGCTACATATTATACTAGTAAAGAAGACAAACACAAATATGTAGAATAATGATAATATTCCACAAGTGCAAAATTACACATGAAAACAACATTATATTCTACCATCTATATTCCAAATACCATCTACAATTGATATCTACCATCAACCATCTACTTAAGTGTAAGCAAGAGATGGGTATATATAGGTAAACTCCACTTCCATAGTGGCTAATAAAATATTAGCCCACTAGTGGAGTGGGATGGTGGAGTGGACACTAGAATAATATTAGCCCACTAGTGGAGTGGGATGGTGGAGTGGACACTAGAATAGTATTAGCCCACTAGTGGAGTGGGCATTATGATATGCCTTCCATTGTGGATCACATGTGTTTTGACTTATCCTCCATAGTGGATTACATGTGTGGGATAAATAGTCAACATATACCCAAGCTTATTCTAAGAGCTAGGATAATTAATGCTTAAAATAATGCACTAATAGATCTTTCCTTACTAGTATGCTTCTATTTCTAACTTCAACAATGAAGAAATTATTAAGATGATAACTATTTCCACTTTTAAGACCAAAAGAAATTAGGTATAAAGAAATCTTCATTTCCTATAATATGTTGCCTTTATTGTTAATTTTATATATGTACTTAGAAGGTGACTCATTTTAAGTATCTTTTTGTGATAGATTAGGAGTAGATTGTAATGAATATGCAATAAAATATTTTGACACAAATAATAAACCTAGTTTTTTTATCTAATATATTTTGCTTTCTTAAACAAAAAAATACTATAAGTTAATTATGGTAGAAAAAATAAAAATATAATAGCAATAATAAATTACAATAATTAATGAAAATATTGTTACTTAGATGTTATGCAAATAAATATGAAGCCTTGACAATATTTTTAAATGAAGCAAAGAATGATTTGTTTATCTTTTACATAAAAACAATTCATAAGCAAGCAAATCTATTTTTATTATTTTCTAAATCACTCATAGAACTACTTTTTCACTAAATAAAAAAATATTATTAATGAAACACCACAAAAGAAGAGAAACTATATAGAGACAACAAATACAAATGAGATAGTAAGTATGTCTTGTTTTACTAATTGTTGGATGACCTATGTGGCTTTGGTAGATCACCTTGGCCTCCTCTAATGCATAGCACAAGCATAATTGGTGTAAGCATATCATCCACACATGGACATCATAACTTGTCCCTTCATCAAAAAGAAGATTGAGAGAGAGTACTTTAGAAAAGTAGAGTGATATAAAAAAATGCAAGAGGAAATTTGATATAAAAAGAATAAGAGATGCAAGAGGATGATTGTAGGATGAATGCAAGATGTGTAAAATTACTAAACTTGTTATAAGAATATAAAATAAATAATAAATCCCTCCCCTAGATTATGGAAAACTAACCTATTGACATGTCATCAAAAACCCTAAGCAAAATCAATAGCATGCCGTAATCATTGATTTTTAATCAGATCCATGTTATGATCTATGCAATCGCATCTTATACATCATGTGTTTGTTAAAAAAATTAGGGTTTAGGGTTCATTATTCACATTTCTACATTGAAAAGCACAAAGTAAAGTGAAATCAACACATAATGGGCACATGAAAGGGGAAGAAGATGAAAATGGAGTAGGCATGCATTTTAACAAATTTCTCAACATAGGTTCGAGGTGTAGACCAATTGGTTCAACCAAACCCCATAAGGGGGGCAGAGGTTCAAGGTTCAAATCTTGGGCCTCACCAGACTGAATTCTTGTCCCTTTCCTGGTGATTTCATCGGCATAAAAGATTTAAAATGATTGTGGCATGGTGGTTATAGGGGCAGACTGTGCAAAAAATTGTGTGGCAGCTTTTGGGGCGGACGTCGCTGAATACTGTAGTGGCCATAAAATTTAAACAACCTACCTAGATTCGTGGTAGCTACCGATTCCACCATGTAAATTAAAAAAACAAATATCAGAACATAATTATACCCAAGGACTAACTAGGTTAGTCCACCCCTATCCCATGTAAAGAGGTCAAGGCTCTCTATGAGTTATAACATAAATTTTAATGATCATTTTTTATACATCTTGCCCTTTCCCTCAGACCACTTATGAGATCAAATGAGACAACAAGTCATGCGTTCTTAGAAAAAATAGAAAAGTATCAACATGCCACAATTTGAAACAAAAAGAGACATGCATGAAAGTCAAGCAACTAAAAAATTAAAATTCTTTTAAAATAAATGTTTTCATAAATAGACAAAAATTAGCAAAACAATATAAGAAAGTAGCAAATGACACAACATAATAGAAACTATATAGCTCATACTTACCATGTTATATTTTAAAATATTTTGATAGATAACTCAATTACTCCATGCATGAAAATATACTATTTAACTAGAAGATATGATAAAATAGCAAGAATCATACCCTAGACCTAGATAAATAAGTCTATTAGAACTAGAGCTTTCTTCTCTTAAGCTAGCTAAGTTTGATAATATTAAGAACTATATTAGAAGATTTAAGGTTTTAAAGGAAGATATTACATCTTTTGGAGGTAAAAAGAAAGATTATGTAGAATGTGGTAAGATTGTCCTTGTTAATCTCTCTCCCTTATTTCAGATATTAAACCTAATGGTTCATATGATTCCTGTGCTCTTTGAATCATAGACTCTTACTCTTGATTAACAATTTCCTCTCCTAGTTCACTTTTAGGTTATAATGTAAAATTTTAATGGTGGAACTTCTTAAATATAGGCTCACCCAAAGGAATTTAAATCCATGGAGGCTAAGACATAGGAGCCTATGGGAAATCCAAGCCTTTAAAGAAATTAATACCACTTGTAGTTATTGTAAAAGGGAGGGAAATCCAAGAAATAATTGCTTATTAAAGCTACAAAGGATTGAAGTTGAGTTCTTGAAGCAAGGTGGACATCTTCTATGTGATGGGGGAGATTTGGATGGATCTACCTAAACTACATAGTCCCTCTAGAGCATCTATTATGGGGGAAGATATTATAATCACAAGTATCTTCTCTCATTAACCCCTTAATTCATATTATGGGGGGTGTTGAATTTATAATCTAATTCATGGTCAAGAGTTGGCATTGTGTGATGTATTAGATTGGCCTAAGGGCATTTCATTGTACAATGTATTAATTATTTTATAATATTTTATTATGTAGACCTAATAGGCCATGATTAATCTTATTATGGTTAAACCTTATAATATTCATAATTAACCTAAAGACCGCTTGTTATATCGATTTAGTTTAAACTTTATGATTTAATTAGGGGTTTTTCGTATTTCTATAAATACCCTCCTCATACTCCTCACTTCTTATTAGAGTGTTGTGTAATATAATCTATGGATTGTGATTATATACAGTGTCTATAGGCATGCCCATCATACCTATCTATTTCTTTCATTCTTTTACACTTTTTGTATAAGGTTGGAGTGGATGGTTTGCTTCTATTCATTTCTAAAAAATATTATGAATTCCAACAATATATTTAGAATTAATTATACGTAGTGTCTATGGATTCATCTTGAGCTTTCTACAATAAGATAATAAAGATGAAATATTTTTTGTATAAGTTTTTTTTGAAAAAATACGTACATTTTATCAAAGTGTGTAAGAATTTTTAATGGCCCTATAGATGCTAATATGTATTTCAAGCATATTATTAAACCACATGACATGCCTCAAAGTATTACATGTGGAATGGACAAAATATTTCAAAGCAAATTTGGAAATATTTCTTTAATGTGACAAAGGTAAAAATTAACATGAGCACAAGATACTTCCTCTAGATAGATATGGTGAATATTGTCTAGGATTATACCTCAATATGTATATTAGATATGATAAACCAAGTGTATGGAATGATTATATCTAGCAAGGTGTTGATATAATAATTATTGTCACTCAGTGGTTCAAATGAATCCCTTTAAGTCACTATAGAGATATGTTCATCTATTCCCCATGGATTGGTTAGATGAAGAGGGAGATTCCTATAATCACTAAGGCACTAGAGAAGATGTAAAATATAATTTCACTATTGAAAGAAAATTTCACAATGTTTGAAAATATGATGAAAAGAAATTAGACCATTATAATCCCAAAAGAAAGTATGAAGTTGGGGATATGGTTTTCTAATGTTTATAATAATACAAGTAAATGATATTAATATTAAAAGGAAAGATAAAATTATAATCGAAGTACTATGCATTATATAGAGTAAGGTCCAAGGTTTGACACTTAGTTTATTCCTTGGATAACTCAAAAACACAAAGGGTGCATGAATAAACTAATTGCCTCATCAAATTATTAATGAATAAAGGGAGTTTAATAATATTTCCATTGCCTCATATGGATGATTTTATGGATTGCTTAAGTGGAGCAAAGTACTTCACAAAGATAGATTTGAAGAGTGGTTATCATCAAATCTAAATTAGGGAAGGAGATGAGTGGAAAATTATATTCAAAACAAAGGACAAATTTTAGAAGTGATTAGTTATGCCATTAGGATTGACAAATACACCCAATACCTTTATGTGGTTGATGAACAAAGTTTTGAAGCCCTTTCTTCGAAAGTTTGTGGTTTTCTATTTGGATGGTATTTTGGTATTCAGTAAGAGCAAGGAGACCATTTAGCACATTTGATATTGGTATTGCAAAGACTACAAAAGGAAAAGTTGCTATTCAACTTGAAGAAATGCAATTGTATGGAGGAATCAGTGTACTTGGATTTTATGATTTTCCAAGAAGGGTTACAAATGGACACCAAGAAGGTGAAGGTCATTATAAATTTGCCATCACCAAGAAGTAAGTTTAAAGCTAGGAGTTTCCATTGCCTAGAAATATTTTATAGGAATTTTATCAAAAACTTTAGTGAAATTTGTGCTCTAATCACAAAAACGATGAAAGGAGAAAATCATGAATTTAAGTGGATGAATGTGACAGAAAAGAGTTTCCAGATTCTAAGGGAGAAGATAACAAAGCAACCCATTCTAGCATTTACTGATTTTAACAAGGTCTTTCAGGTGGACTATGATGCCAATGGAACAACAATAGGAGTCTTGATCTAGGAAGGCAGAACCATCACCTATTTAAGTGAAAATCTAAATGAGACAAAGAAGAAGTACTCAATCTATGACCAAGAGTTTTATGCTATTATTCAAGACTTGAAGAAATGGAGGCATTACTTGTTGTCAAATGAGTTTGTTTTGTTCACAGATAATCATGCTCTATAGGTCATAAACAATCAAAGTAATTTGAATCAAAGGCATATGAAGTGGGTAGAATTTTTGCAGGGATATTCATTTGTCTTGAAGCATAGAAGTGGTCATTCAAATCAAGTGGTTTATGCCTTAAGTGGAATACATATATTGGTGAAAATGATGTATATTGAAGGGGGTTTTGATTCCATGAAATAGCTTTATGTTTATGATGTAGACTTTAAGAAAGCTTGAACATCATGCAATAATCCTACTACAGTGGACATGACACCATGTGTTAGATTTTGATACTAAATACTTAAAGCAAAATAACCACAAGATCTTAAATAAGGTTGCTATATCAAATATAACAAAATAAAAAAATTCTAAACATATAAAACTCATAAATAACTCATGCAACAACTCATAAAACTGCCATTAAAAAATGCTCATGAAAATAGTATTTTGATATAGAATGGAGATCTCAAATACACCATACTTCCACACACTCTCACTCTACATTGTGCTATTACAATGTATCATTACATTATGTTCTTGCATTCACATAGACACATATATAATGGAATGTGATTCTTCATATGGAGTACTCTTGGCCTTCACCTTATTGAGACTCTTCACTTTCCTACTCTCATGACACATGTACACTCTTACATAATGGACATTTGTGCACATCTACACTCATAAAACTACAAGATACTTGTGCATTTCTTGCACATTATTACATTACATAAAATATAACTCACACTCTAATCTAATATACTCTCCTAATATAAATATGTACCCAAGGTGATACATTAGCATGTACCAAATAATGTAATATATTCCAACACCCCCCTTTATTACATTATTTGGATATTGAAGACTTTAGTCTTCGATATGGTCTTTGTCCTAATTTTGGAACTTGTGTTCTTCTTTTCTACTTTCTTGATTTTTCTCCCTATTTGTATCCTAATCAAGTAAATGATTACTATCTTCATAAAATATTATATTTGCTGAAAGAGCTTTAACTTCACATTCTTTTGTAGGTTCTTCGGGTACTCGAATTTCTTGAATATCTTGAGCTAAGTGACCCTTTTATTTTTCTTCTCTATATTGTAACTAAGGTTGATTGTATTGATTCTAATAAGTATGCTAATTCTGAAATTGTTATTGATGTGGAATATATTAATTCTGATATTATCTTGGTTGAAATGACCTATTTGATTAGATTTAAAATTTTTTTTGATTCCCATGATATTAATTTATTGGATTGAATCTATAATAATTTGTACTATATCCTCTCTTTCTGCATACTTGATAATATCTATTATTTCATTTTGATCTACCCCTTGAGAATGAAGCAATTATTTCTTGTGGATTATATTTTGAGACTGTAGAGGGGGAAAACTGCCCTACCACGTACAATTCTCAAAGGCTGGATCCACAAGAGAAAGCCTTGAGGTGAACCATGGGGGTATGTTGTTCTCTACACTCGGTGCTAGGGGGGAAGGGTTCACCAGGAATGGTTTAAGGACTCGCTCCAAGTCCTCTGGTTTTCAAGAATGTTTGATGTATTTGATTCAAGACAAACACCTAGATTTGGCCTTTCTAGATCTATGCTATAAAAGATAAAGGACAATGCAGAAATACAGAATGCAAGAGTACAAGAGCTAACCCTAGAATGATTCTTTCTTTGAATGCTTTTCTAACCCTAGGGTTCCAAATAGACAACCTTTAAGCAAGGGCTCAAGAAGAGATGCACAAACAGAATTAACCCTAAGTGCACACTATATGTTGTTTATCTTTCAAATGCCTAGAAATTAATTAGATATATTTCTTATAAATCAGATCTAGGGTTTACAACAGAAATATAAAGCACTCAACAAACAGCCTAAAGACTAATCAGAACACTTAGCTTATCCGGTGATTTATCCTTGCCTTTATCCCTTTATCCAATGCTATCAACAATTCATGTTCCTGCAAGATAACTTGATAAACACTTGAAAAATATGATTAGCGTTAGGGGGCTACTTAGGCCACTGTACAACAATGCTTGGAGGTGCAACAGTCAAGCCCCCTAGGTCCTTTTAGCTGACCTTTGATAAACAGAAGTGGAAATTGACCTTTGGAAGAAAACAAGCATATCACAATACAACAGAATAAAATGATAAAACCACAGAACAGAATGTAGTACTATGCTCTAGATGCAGCCTAAAATGCAATTATGAAATCTGGAACAATAGTTTACCCCTAGATATGGCTCAGGTGAAATCGTACCCCGTAATAGGTGACCGTGATAATGCATAGGTGGAATCGTGCCCCGTAGAGACCCGGGCATGATTTCGTAGAAGTGAGATGAAACATCTCAGATCAAAGCGAGATAATAAATCCTAAGTGCAATGAACGAAAATAAACATGCAATAGAGCGCTTTCACCTGGTAGAGAGCGAGGAAGTAGGCAGAAGGGTTGAGACCTCCCAGATAGTTGATCTCTCCTTAGGGCTTCAACACCAATCCACCAAGAGCGAGCAACAACAATCAACAATCCAATGCAGCAGAAAACCAATCAGACTTCACACTCCAAAGTTAACTTGCTTGTGAAAGAAGAAGAAGGATGCAGACCGAATACTAAGAACACTTTGCAAGAAATAATAATTAGCATTAAATCATCAAATGTTGTCATGCAATATTTTTGTGTGTGAAAAGTGAATTCAAACCCTCCTTATATAGCGGATTTGAAGGTGAGAAGGGTAGGAAAACCAAGGAGGGCCGATGTAAAACATGCCAAACCCAAAGAATTAGGGTTTTCTTAGAACAAACCCTAAAAATGTAAAATCATGCCCCATCAAGGCCGACCATGATTTTACCTATGCGAAGTCACGCCCCATCAAGGGCGAGCATGATTTTACATAGAGAGAAAAAAGGTAAAAGAGGGGGGAGAAGCCTTACCCTTGCCCTAGGCAAGTCTAAGGGGTCTCCTAGAGGGCTCAAGGAAGATTGCCCACTAAAGTGGGTCAATTTTCTATGTCTACATTTTACCCCTCTTTGACGCATTTATGGCCTAATAAATGTGTCAAAGAAAATATGTAAACACTCACAAACAAAAGGTGACAAGCAGAAACAAGGTGGCTAGTTTAGAAGAAAAGGATGGTGCAAAAATGATGTTATTCTGAACACTTTCATGTTTTACATGCAAATCAAGGCATTAGGGATATTAATACCTCTAAGGCCAGGGTGCCCCCTCGAGTTTTATGAGGGACACATCCCTCATGAAAACTTGAAAAGATAGACACGAAAGAAGAAGGAAAAGAAAAAAAAAGAAAGAGAAAAGCAAGTAAAAATAGGGATAAAAGTGAAAAGGGGTAAAACCCTAATTCATTTTTACCACACGAAAGAGGAGAAAGGAGCTCTAGGGAAAAATGGGAGATGGCACTACTAGTGCACCATTCGATGATCATGAGGGGCGAGGCCGACATAGAAGTAGAGCGAGCACAGGTAGGGTCAAAAACCATCCTAGCATTTTAATTTTTTCAAAAATTATGCTTTTTGGGTGGTTTTCCACCAAAATTATGGTTTTGTCGCATACACCCAGCGTGATTTCTGCTCGACCATGATTTTACCTAGGTAGTAGTGGTAAATTATCCCATTGAATAGAACCAAGCATAATTTCATGAGATCATGCCTCAAAAGCGGGGCATGATCTCACCTCGATGAAATCATGGTCCTAGAAAACCAGGCACGATTTCACCGAAAGGGTAAAAGAAAGAAAAACAAGGAAAGACACAAGCAAGCTAACCTTGGGAATGCAAAATTTGAACTTAGCAACAAACTTAGAGTTTTTAATTTAATGTAATTTTTAATTAATTTATTTATTTAGAATTAATTTTTGATTAATTTAACTGATGGAAAATTTTATTTTTGTTGTTATTGTAGCTTAGGGTACTCGAGAGCCATGAGTGGTGAGTAGGCTCCTTGGAGGTGGAGCTAGAGGTACTCAAATAGGTAGAGAGAGACACACTAGGAGTGGTGGGGCTAGACCACCTAGTGAGACTACCTCGAGTAGAGGTAGACAGGGCTCTACTAATGATGTTAGTGGAGAGATGGTACCCGGAGTCATCTACCTTTCGATTACCCATAGGAGAGATGACCATCACACTAGAGGATGTGTGGTGCATCTTGTACATCCCTATCAGAGGGATGATAGTTTATAGAGCATGAGGGAGGCCAATGACCTTGCAATGATTTTTAAGAGGCTGGACCCACCAGGTGCGAGAGAGCACCATTATCATAGATGACCTAGTGGGGTGATATGGGGTGGACCCATTGATGACCATGCTCTACGGGTGGTGGTAGGACTATTGATGTGCCACACGAGTAGGTGATATCTACCATGGACTATGGTGGGTGTAGTAGTAGACATGTGACACTAGGGAGTTTGATTCACATGGGATCCATATGTGTTAGCCGCTTGTACAAGATATTGTACAATATCATGTACAAGTGGTATACAAGGATAGTGTGCATGAATTTGCTCTAAGTATGGAGCTAGGAGCACATAGTGATGCAGAGACCAGATGCACTACTAGGACCATTGCCCAGCCTAGAGTGACCAACAACATATAGATGGTCCAGATCCCTAGAGCGGGTCACGAGGACCTACATCGAGCACCTACCACTAGTGAGGTAGGTCATAGATGAGCTGAGGGAGGCCAAGATTATATGGTGACCCTAGAATCTACACCCAGGATGGGCTGAGGATAGGATAGAGCTAGTGAGGGTCAAGAGGACTAGATGGCTTACTACAGAGAGAGGGGAGCCAGAGGTCTTCTAGTTTGATCGAGTCCTGAGGTAGTTTAAGATCTTACAAGGAATCCCAACCTAGAGGATTACTAGTATCGAAGAGTCTACCAAGACCCAATAGGGGTGGGAGGTAAACCTAACTTGGCTAGGTGGGTAGAGGAGGACTTGGATGATCCTCCTTACATGGATCCTAAGGTGGATGATGTAGGAGTGGCCTTCAACTATAGTGATGGTATAGAGGAGTCATGCCCTAGAGGGTCTCCCCACTAGTTTTGATACAGAGGTACCAGGTGATGGACCCAAGCATGTAATAATATTTTCAAGAGGTAGCTCATAGAGCCACAGAGAGGGTGCAGTAAGGCCTTATAGCTCCAAGATAGAGGTAGGCTCAAGTCTAGATTATGTTGGTGATGGAGGACACCAGTGCTACAAGGACCAGGGAGGTAGGGGCATCTAGAGTTACCCCCATAGAGGTTAGGGTACTACCAAGTAGAGGATCAAGAGAGACCTCCACATAAATAGTTGTTGATCAAGGCTAGGCCTCAAGATGAGGGGATCCAAGGGAGGAGGTAGAGGTGCTACGAGCATAGGTGGTGACTCTATAGATATAGGTGGACCTACTCCAGGAGGATAGGTCCAAGAGGATCGAGGGACTACAGAGCTCATTGAGTACCATAGAGAGGGAGAGGGATGTAACTCGAGTAGAGGTTGATCATCTCTAAGGGAAGGTGAGCCATCTAGACACAGAGCACTAGAGGGCTCGGTAGAGGGGATGGCTATCATCAAGAGTAGCCAAGCTAGCGATGGGGTCCACCTTCTACAAGTGGAGCTACAAAGGGTAGGGGAGAGGCTAGAGGTGGCCATTCAATGGGCTACCTTTTATGAGACTATGTACTACCAAGTGGTACCAAAGGGGTAGAGAGTGACACTCCCTCCATCCCTCAATTTAGCTAGTAGGTCATGATCTCGATCATAGATATTCTTAGCTTCATCATCCATGGGTATGCGACTACCTGGACCACCTCCTCCTCTAGGAGAGCAGAGGAGATAGGCTCTCAGAGCTAGGGCTAGGGATCAGGATGACATGCCAATTTTTATTGTGGTATGCATCCCTAGGGATTGGTTGAGTGTACCAAGACTGGACTATGGTACACCAACCAGACACTAATGTATCTCTCTTTTCTCATCGAGTAATACATAGTTGCTTCTTTTATATTTTGTGTGATTGTGTGCATGTGATTTGATTTAATTAGATGTTCTTTAATTTTAATATTTTATACATGAAATCTATCTTAATGCAAGACTATATGAAATGCATGGATGAACAATGGATGGAAGGAAGAAAGAAAACATGAGACAAAACAAGAAAGAAAACCAACAAAGAGAAGAAGAGAGAGAAGAAGAAGAAAAGAAGAAGAAGATCCAAAGGTCAACCATCTAAAATAGAGAAGGATAGGTGAAACATAGTATCAAAATCAGCATAGGTCGCAAGGGACCAATGTGATTAAATACTATGAATCATACCAGAAAAGAGGGAGTTAAACCCACTATGGGTATAGTACTCACCGTAAAGGATGAGGTGTTGGAGTCTGACCCGCTATGGGTGGTTGCTCGCTAATTGACTATTGTGGGGTGATTACCCACTAGGATGTATGTCGAGGCCTACTAAAAATGGCCAAGGAGCTTATCCTGTAATGGGGTGTTGAGCCCATTGAGTCAAAAGGGAGTATAACCCGATAGAAGATCATATCCGATAAGATACCCACTAGGATGTATAATTATCCCATATGGGGTGTAATATATAAGGATAAAATATATTAGGTGAGTGCTACCCCCGATAGGGGTTTTAAAGATGAAAACAATATAGTGAGTGTGTGCAAATGTGTAGAGAAGACAACTTTGAAAAAGATAAAGGAAGAAATAAAACACACATATCTCCTTGTCAAAAGCAAAGGAAGACAAAGAAGAAAAAGAAGGCAATGAAGAAGCGACAAGGAAATATTAACAAACTATCATTCTTGATCTAAGAGATACTCTCAATACTTCTAAGACCAAGGAAGATAGAACTTTGAACAAACAAAGAGAAGCAAGAAAGAAGACTAAAGAAGAAACCCTAGGTGGGGATCTTACTAGGCATCAGAACCCTAGTGAGAGTGCAATGCATGTGAGCTATGACCTAACTAGGTATCATCACATGCCATTGTCGCAAGATCCCCAAAATCTATATGATCAAGCAGTCATGAACAGGCAATCATGCAAAATATGACATTCAAGCATGCAAGTTGTGTTAAATGTCAGGCAAGCAATGCAAAAGGATGACAAGCAACAATGCAGTATGAACAAGCAGATGGATGCAACAAAAATGCAAATGCATAGCTAAATGATAATTAATTGATTTGATGTAATTTTTATTTGTTTTTATTATTTTTATTTTATATTTATTAATTAATTTAAACAAGCAGGATGAAAGTCGACACAAAATCTAAGTGTGTCACCTTTCTTGGGATAAGAAACAAGTGTACCATGAACTATTTCATCAAAGAAATCCCCAAAAAGTAAGTCATCTCGATGATGAAAATCATGGAGAAGCTCCTTCATGGCTCTTTCTCTGACAACCATGGCACGATAATCAATACATTTGTGAACAAAACCATTATTTTTAATATAAATATCATTATAAGACAACCAAGCAGGATCTACTTTTAAAATAGAAGGCTTATTTTTAGAACATACAGAATCAATCATATTGCAAAACAAGATCTCAGAAGAATAAGGGGGACCATCATCCTCATTACCCACTTCTGACTTTTGATAATCCATATATTCAGCATAAGTCATAAGATGATCATCATTATCAAATGGTAAAGGTTGGTCTTTACTAGGTATAAAACCTATGCCACATCTCCCAGGCCAGATCTCGACATCCAAAGGCTCTTGAATGCCCTTCTATTGTGGCCCCAAACCTTTACCTACATATCCCATACTAGATAGGATCTATTTAGGAAGTGGGTAGTCATTGGAAAGGTAACAATGAGCAAAAGAATGCTCAATGGGAGAGGGGTTGCTACCACGTATATTTTCTTCGAAGGTAGTTCCTACGAAGATAAAGGTACACATGCCAATGTGTACAACATCACCTTTCTTATGGGGTAAACCCATGGTTCTTGGTGATGGTGGTAGCTTGGCTAGATCCAGAAGAGGTGCTTGAAGAAACTGATTATCATGATCCTGAGATGAAAAATTTAAGATATGTTCCTCACTCATTTTTAAATTTTGAAATTGTTCTGATATCTGAGATGAGGAACATGGAGAAACCATTGAAGAAATAGAAGGACATAGGTTGAACTCAGATTGAGCTCGCTCTACATTTGAGCAAAACTCAAATGGTCGAGGATCACCCGAGATGGTGACAACTTGATTTTTAAATTCAAACTTGAGGTATTGATGAAGAGTAGAAGGGATGACCTTCATTGCATGGATCCAAGGTCATCCAAGAAGAAGATTAAAATATGTAGGACAATGTACCACATAAAACAAAGTATCCAATATTTTAGGCCCAACCTTGAGGGGAAGAGATATGACACCACAGGCTTCTTGGGACTCATTGTTGAAAGCTTTTATAATGATATCGGATTTTGTTAAATCTTCCTCTTTTAATCCAAATTTTTGAAAGAATTGATATGTACACAAATTGAGGGAAGAACCATTATCAATCAAAATTCGCTTAATAAAAGTATCCCCAATAAGTGCAGTGATGTAAAGTGAAGAATCTGCTTGCAAGTTTGAGGAAGGTTTATCATCATCCGAGAATGAGATGTGATGTATCCCAAGAGAACCTACGACATCAACTATAGCATTAGGAGAAATATCTGAGGGAACCGATTGCTGCTTTAGAAATTCCATCAAAGCATCTCTATGGTTGGGAGAAGTTTGTAGGAGCTCTAAAACTGATATCTTTGTTGGAGTACTAGCTAACTGCTTTTGGAGATCAAATGAAACCTTAGGTTGTGGTCTCAATACAATAGGTGGAGTCCCTGTATCTGAAACTTTCTTTTGATTATTCTTCAAAACTGAACCAGGTTGTAATACAAAATTCTATCCTTGCTGAGGATGTTGAGTCTGAGCTTGCCTTCTTGTAGTTACCCCAACCATGCCAACCATATTACCATAGGGAGGAGGCTCATTCTGATGAGCCACCTGATTTGCTACTTGTTGATTATGTTTTGGCAATGGATCTTTAAATATTCCCATATCTTGATTGGTAGTCATAGTTTGTTGGGTAGGTACTTGATTATTCAATGCCTGAGAATTGCCTAAGTCAATACATCCTACATCAATCAAATCTTGAACCACATGTTTCAACTTCTTACAAGAATTTGTCCAATGTCCTTCCACTCTATGATATGCACAATGTTGACCTACCTTATACCAATGAGTTGTAGTATCTGGTTGTCTTATGGGAGGTAACTCAATTGCATTGGCTTCTAAAAGTTATTTCAAAGCTGCTTCCATAGACATATTAAGCCTTGTAAAATTCCTTTGTGGAGGTTTCTGAAGTACTATCTTTTGTAGGTTGTTAGTAACATTATTAACAGGCCTACTATCCATTCCACTATCACCTCCTATGTGTTTATTCTTATGTTGAGACTTAGTAGGTTTCTCTTCTTTGAATTTGAGTTGGCCTCTTCTGATAAGGGCATGTTCTACTTTTCTTGCTAAATCAATTGCTTGATCAAAATATGTAATAGTAGTAGTCTCTAATGCATAAGATAATTGTTCTTGTAAATTACCAATAAATATCTCAAGCATATCCTTTGGAGGTAAAGTATATCTCAAACATCCAACTAAACTTCTCCAACGAGCCAAGAATTCTGAAAAGCTTTCCTCTTTACTTTGTTTTAAATTGTAAACATCTTTCATTGTCACTTCCTTTTCAATATAAGCACCAAATTGTTGAACAAATAATTCTATTGTTTCTTCAAAACTCTTCAAGGAATAATTAGGTAACCGATAATACCACTCTAATGCCATGCCACCAAGACTCTTAGGAAATGTTTTAAGTAACAACATGTCATCATAAATGAGATCATGGCAAGTTGTTCTAAATCTTCTTAAATGTTCAATCGGATCTTCTATCCCCTTATAAATAGGTAAAACTGGCATAGGAAAATGCTTAGGATAAGGCCTAGCAGCAACAATAGGATCCAATGGCTGATTACACATTTCCTTATAACTGTAAGTAAAACTTGAAGGCTGAATCATCTCAACTTTTGAAACCAACTGCTTTACCATATTTGTTAAATTTTGCACTTCTGGATTATTGTTATGCATTGTTCCCAGATTCCCTAAAGGAGGAACATATGTGTGTTGAGGAACCAATGCTTGATTCAAGTTGGATGCATGAATATTATTGTTATATGTGGCACCTTGTGAAAATGGACAGCTAACATTTGGTGGGATAGAAGCAAAAGTATTGAGATTAGAGGATTGAGGAATAAATTGAAAACACTTTTGAGTGACACTACTAATTGGAGGGGCTTGCAGATTCCTTCCAATGTTGGTGGTTGTAGTAGTATCAATAGCTTGGTTCAAATTATCAGGATGCATTGATTTAGGCAAGGGGTTATTTTGGTCAAGCATAGGGGAGCTTATTGGAGGAGGAGGTGGAGGAGTTTCACCTCTTTCGAGATGAGCTTCTCGCTCCATACCTCCCAATATCTTATCCCTATTAGCTTTCATAAAACCCCAAATATGATCAAATGATGAAAAGATGAACCCACCATTAGGTCCCTCATAAGGATCAAAATTCATTTCAGTTTCCATATTATCTTGTTCTTCTGGATCTATGTTAGGATCCTCTCTATCAATATGATCATCTTCAGGAGGAACATAATCAGATTCAAGGTGCTTCCACTGACTTCTAAGGAAAGGAGCCATTAGAAAAGTGAAAGGATAGAAGAGAATGCTAACAACAGAAACAAAAATATTTTTAAAGATGTTATTAAGGTTTTTCAGCCACACAAACAAATTTAGTGATCTTGCTTAAGATGTTTTAAAAATAAAGGAGGTGTTCACGTCGGGTTCACCAAATATGTAGAGGGGGAAAACTGCCCTACCACGTACAATTCTCAAAGGTTGGATCCACAAGAGAAAGCCTTGAGGTGAACCATGGGGGTATGTTGTTCTCTACACTCGATGCTAGGGGGAAGGGTTCACCAAGAATGGTTTAAGGACTCGCTCCAAGTCCTCTGGTTTTCAAGAATGTTTGATGTATTCGATTCAAGACAAACACCTAGATTTGGCCTTTCTAGATCTATGCTATAAAAGATAAAGGACAATGCAGAAATACAAAATGCAAGAATACAAGAGCTAACCCTAGAATGATTCTTTCTTTGAATGCTTTTCTAACCCTAGGGTTCCAAATAGACAACCTTTAAGCAAGGGCTCAAGAAGAGATGCACAAACAAAATTAACCCTAAGTGCACACTATATGTTGTTTATCTTTCAAATGCCTAGAAATTAATTAGATATATTTCTTATAAATCAGATCTAGGGTTTACAATAGAAATATAAAGCACTCAACAAACAACCTAAAGACTAATCAGAACACTTAGCTTATCCGATGATTTATCCTTGCCTTTATCCCTTTATCCAATGCTATCAACAATTCTTGTTCCTGCAAGATAACTTGATAAACACTTGAAAAATATGATTAGCGTTAGGGGGCCTGCTTAGGCCATTGTACAATAATGCTTGGAGGTGCAGCAGTCAAGCCCCCTAGGTCCTTTTAGCTGACCTTTGATAAATAGAAGCGAAAATTGACCTTTGGAAGAAAACAAGCATATCACAATACAACATAATAAAATGATAAAACCATAGAACAAAATGTAGTGTTATGCTCTAGATGTAGTCTAAAATATAATTCTAAAATTTAGAACAATAGTTTACCCCTAGATATGGCTCAGGAAAAATCGTGCCCCATAATAGGCGATTGCAATAACGGATCATATAAGCATATATTATCAAGTTGGGAAGATATAAGCTTTCTACAAAAACCTAAAAATTAGGTGTTCTTACTCTCATTACTAGGGATACATAAGGAAGTCTACAAACTTAAGGTTTTATCAAATCAAGCTTATATACATCAATAAGGGATCATATATTCTAATATTTGGAGCTATAAGGTAGACTACTAAAAATCTATCATGGATGATATTTTGAGAAAAGCTTTCAATAATGAAGAACTATTCCATGAAGTAAAATTCTACTCTCAAAACTTAATAGATACTCTAGAAGGATACGAGTATCTACTCTCCAGTGATAAAGAGAAATTATCCTTGTTTCTTAAAGAAGCTAAAGAAATCATCTTTACAACATTGATTAACTATCTTCATGAAATCCTCTTCACAGCATGGTGGAACTAAAAAAGAGATTAATTTTTTATTGAAAGAATGTATGATAATGTATCTATAATTAATTGTGTTTGTACTTAGCACAAGAAACAAGCTGGCAATAAAGAAACATACTATTGTGATGATAGACTAACTTGTCATGAAGCAGATATTTCATCAGCACCAATGCAGAATCATAGGAAGAGAAGGAGAAAAATGAATAAAATACATAATAGAAAGAAACATGGCATCATGAAGACTAAACCAAAAATCTTACAAAAAGTAGAAGAACATTTAGCTACAACTTACTTTGCATCATATGAAGACACAGATTGCCTACAAAACCTAAATATAGTGAACAATGAAGGAGGAATACAATGCAAGGTCAACTAAAAGAAGAACCTACAACTTCAGCCTATTTTGCATCATTTGAAGACTGAAGTAGAAGAAAGAGTACCAAGATCAATATGAAGAGGAAGATCCATATTGAAGACTAAAGTCTTCAATACCCAAATAATTTAATATAGGGGGTGTTAGAAATAGAGTCTATTCCATCATTTGGGTTATGTAAATGTATCTTCCAAGGTACATACTTAGGACATTAGATTACTTTAGGGGGAAGTTATCTAGTTACTTCATGCAATGTAATAAATGCACAAGTGTCAATGTGCAAGTTGTATATGTGCAAGTTGTCCCTTGCACAGCTAGGTAGAGTGTTGGCCAAGGAACCTGTCTTCCTATATAAGAAAGGCCTCATTGTTAGATAGATATGAGAAGGGGGACATAGATAGATAGAGCTGCTTACAACATAGTCGTAGGTAGTAGTGCAGTGTTGTGTATATCACCATATATTGGTGATGGGTGCAATGTAGTTCAGTAGCTTCATTAATGGAGTGTTCATTTCCTCCATAGCTACGTTGTATTCATTTATGTTATTTCTATTCAGCATACTTCAGTCATCTTGCAGATTTACTTTCTTTTATATTATTCTGCATCTTGTGATTGCTATCTCCCATTGCTCATTACATCAAAAGCTAATAGTGGTATCAGAGCTACGGTAGATCTAGTCTATGTAGGTCAATAGGGAAACCACCATTATCATTGAGCCTGAGTGTTTTGTCAAACTGATGCACCGTTGGACCAACCACTATCAAAAGATCTCAGAAGAATCTAGGTGGTAGAATTAGGGAGAGTCACAAGTGAGGACTGAAAGAAATCTTAGTTCCAAAAAATACTGAGATTGCATTTGACTAGAGTCTTTCCACAGAGTTACAGGAAAAACTCGTGAAGACCAAGACTCAACATTCAATCCACTAGATTGACAAATCATCTAGTGAAGATCATCCAAGATATCTGGAATTTGCTAACTATTGCCTAAAGTTTCTTTTGTTGCAGAAAATTAATTCTCAGAGGATTGGGACTCCTCCTACAATAGAAAGCTAGGAGACTCCAACTTCATTGCTCGAAGGTCGGTGTGCCTTCATAGTGCAGAGATTAGTTCCTTGTGCAAGAGAAGAATACTATGGAAGAAGACTTCTAGTGAAGAGTTGTGGTGAAGTCAGGAGACTGAAGATCTCCATTGTTGAATCGAAGAACTTCACAAGTTGAAGAACAGGCCATAGAAGCCTTGACACAAAAAGGCCATAGAAGCCTTGAAGAAAAGGCCATAGGAGCCTTGAAGGAGAAGCCACAGAAGTCTTGATACTAGAAAGGCCACAGAAGCCTTGATACTAAAAAGGCCACAGAAGCCTTGATACTTAAAAGGCCATAGAAGCCTTGGTACTAAAAAAGGCCACAGAAGCCTTGATACTAAAAAGGCACAAAAGCCTTGATCCTGAAGAAGAATTTGAAGAGAATATCTGATTCAGAAGTAGACTAAATATTTTAGTACTAATACTTTGTTGTAGGGAAAGAAGATTCAGTGAGTTGGGAAACTTCCTACAAGAAAGTTAGGAAGGGTATCTTCTTTAGAATCAATTCAACACCTAAAGCAAAATCGAAGAGATCAGGAGAAGATCTCATTGAAGAACTTCCAATATTAGAAGAAAGAAGAAGAAGGACTAGGAGAGTCCTACTCGAATCTAGAAGTAGTAAAATCATATATCCAGAAGAATATCTCACCACCAACACTTCTAAGAGTAGAAGGTTGAAGAGAAGGTCTCAAGGAAGACCATCAGAAGCTGCAAGATCAAAGACCTTGGGAAGGTCTCATCGAGCATCCAGAAAAAGGCTAGGAGAGCCTGACTGAAGAAATTCTCAAAGGAGAACTCATTGAAGAAATCCACTACCAAGGAGAAGCCCCTGATAGTGAAGGACTTGGGACAATTATCGCCATCCGACAACAAGCCCAAGAGAAGAAGAATTTGGCAAGGAGTGCCAAATCTGTGAAGAAGAATTTGGCAAGGAGTGCCAAATCCTAGAAGAAGATCCTGCTTGAAGTCAGAATTTGACAAGAAGACTTGAAGATAGAAGAAGCTCACCAAATCTTGGATATTTGAAGATTACCTCTCATAACAAGAAGGCACCACTTCAGAGATAAAATACTTCTCCAAATATACAATAGAAGGAGGAGAACACAAGAGGAGAACAAGCCATCAAATCCTAGGCTCATGAAAGAAAGTTTGAGACCATCATTTGGTGAAGAAGGAGTTATTCAGAATAGTCTACAAAGAGCTGCAAGATCCTACTCGAAGCAACAACTTGGTGATCCTAGACACCAAGATCTACATCCTCTATAGAAGTGGAAAAAGAGCTACAGAAACTTTCAAAAAGGTAAGCAACTTTTGGTGCAAGTAGATTCATTAATTGGATTACTTATCAGATTTGTTAAAGCACCTAAATTTGGATTAAAGTTGCAATTAGATTACAATATTCAAAAGTGCAAAAATAAAGGTTCTTTTTAAGGTTCATTTGCACATTTATTAGGAGTTGATTAGATTTTTGAATTACTTCTATCAACTACCTATCATCTACTTTGGAAAAAGAAAAAGAAGACTAAGTCCTACAATATTGATTGTAGTGAAATTATAGAATAATTATTGAAGGTTCATTTCAGATTATTCTTGATTAGTTGTAGTAAATTTGATTAAGTGCATTATCTTGAGAGTTGATTGGAGTGATAAGGTGAAATTGTTAGTGCATTAAAAGTGAAATATTATTAGATTCATTTGCACTATTCTATTGCTCTCAAAATATTAGCTTTTGTGTACTTGAGAAGGGCACAAAATCAGAAATTGTCAAAGTGTCTAAAGACACTATTAGTGCACAAAATCTGCAACACATAGTGGCCAAGTGAAGCCACCAAATCAGGTTAGAATCCTCCAAAACTTGGAGAAGAATACAACTAACCAAAAATAGAAATAGAAGCTTCAAATATTGAGACTTGGTGAGTCTCAAATCCAAAGCATTACAGGGTTAATTGCTTGTTACAAAGGGCAGAAAATTATAGCTACAAAGAAGCTTCTATCTACATCATTAAAGGCTTGGATTTATCATCAAAGTATCCAAGAAAAAAGGGTAAGGAGTCTAGCTAAAGAGACATCCTCAAAACCCTCATATTTGCATTCAAAAATCTGCTACAAAGATAGAATTTCAGACCTGCAAAAGAGTGCAAGAAAAAGGTGCAATAAAGAAAGTTTTATATACATGTAAGGTTACATGGTATTGCACTTCTACAATACATTATACGTAGGAAGAGAGCAGATTTAAAGGTGCCTCAAAAGGCACAACATCTATAGGGTAAGCCAACCAAGGAAGGATGAACGTTTGCACTCCTCTTCCATAGCAAAAGGAGCCACTCAAAGGGCTCACTCTCAACATATCTTGGATGGATGAACCTACAATATCAAAGCCCACACAAGGTTGTTATCAAGCTGCATTTACATAGATAGAAAGGGAGCTCATATACGAAGAGAAGGCATCAAATCTACTTCTACCAACATGGGATGGACAACATAGCAAGTGACTATCTACACTACAAAGAAGCACAAAAAATAACACATTGAAGGTATAGTAGACAAGGAGAAAAGGTGCTACATTCAGGTCTTAAACTTGGTGAAGATCATCCACCAAAGGAAGCACCAATATCACTTTCAGAATCACCATTCGAAGCTCCATAGCACCTCATCAAATCACCTACAAAAGAGAAGGTTTCTTGTTATCCAAGAAATAAAGCAAGCTAAGAGAAGGCATATGAAAGGAGTTATATTCTCCTTGGAAGCATTATAGCATAGGTCTTCATGCAAAGCATTTGAATGCCACTTGGCATAATCTTTCTAAAGCACCATTCTATCTCTCAATGCTCAAGAAACCTTCACATAGGAGTTACAGGGAATATTAAGGAGGTGGTACCACTTGTTATCCTCCACAAGCCTCACACAAGTGCCCACATGAGTGCTCATACATTACAGAGTGCCAAAGAAGCGTTAGACAAGGAAGTTGGTACATTACAAAAGGAGCGAGCGCTCATACATAATAGTTGTGACACTTGTCACAAAATTCAAGACTTATCTTCCATAAAAAGGATGATCAAGGAGGTGAAAGGATAGTCAAAGCAAGGTAGCAATGATAGCAAGTGAGTCTAAAGTGACTCGATAGCATCTCAATCGTATCACGATAGTAGCTCAATAACTACATGATAGCGGATCGATAGCAACTTGGAGAACAATCCGAGAGCAAACGGTGAAGCACATTACTCCTAGTCAAATGGGTCAAGGAAGCATTAAAGTGAGTGTTGAAGCAAATAGCAAGTGGAAGAATCTTCCATTACTCATAACACCCAAGAAGGACAGTCTACCATCAGGTTCATAAAGGTACAATTTCCATCTAATTTGCTTTCCATAAAAAGGGAGTTATAAGGTTATATTATAAGGTTGAATTATTGAAAGAAATCAATCTTCATTTGAAAGCAAAACTTAGGGAAATTAAATATTAAAATTGTCTAATATTTGCAAAGCATAACCTAGGAGAAATAAGGAATACTACTTGGAATTAATTCATTTAAAGTTTACAAATATTAATGTGTTCTAATTTTCCAAATTTGGGAGTCATAAGGGCTACAACTCCAAACTAGGTTATTGGAAATTAGAAATAATCCAAGGGATATAAAAAGAGGTTATTAAAGATTTTTAATAAGGTTGGAAAATTATAATATTCTTGTCTCAAAAACTTCTCTAAAGGGACAAAATAAATCCAACATTAAAACCTCTTCAAAATTGAAAAGTGCTTAGTTCAATAGGAGTAATAAGGTGTTAAGAAGTTGATTTTTTATCTTTACAAAATTTGTACAAAATCAACCAAAATTGAACTATATCTTTACAAAAGCACTATATTATATCTCTAGGGAGTCATAAGGTATTCTAAAAAACTTGATGATAATAATATCCTTCAAATATTATCAAGTTGGGAAGATATAAGCTATTCATACTCTCATCACTAGGGAGACATAAGGAAGTCTACAAACCTAAGGTTTTATCAAATCAAGCTTATATACTTCAATAAGGGATCATATATTCTAATATTGGGAGCTATAAGGTAGACTACTAAAAATCTATCATGGATGAAATTTTGAGAAAAGCTTTCAATAATGAAGAACTATTCCATGAAGTAGAATTCTACTCTCAAAACTTAATAGATACTCTAGAAGGATACGAGTATCTACTCTCTAGCGATAAAGAGAAATTCTCCTTGTTTCTTAAAGAAGCTAAAGAAGGTAACTTTACAACATTGATTAACTATATTCATGAAATCCTCTTCACAACATGGTGGAACTCACAAAGAGTGGTTATTTTTTCATCGAAAGAATGTATGATAATGTATCTATCATTAATTGTGTTTGTACTTACTCAACACAAGAAACAAGCTGGCAATAAAGAACAATACTATTGTGATGATAGACTAACTTGTCATGAAGTAAAGATTTCATCAACACCAATGCAGAATCATAGGAAGAGAAGGATAAAAAGGAATAAAAGACATACTAGAAAGAAACATGGCATCATGAAGACTAAACCAGGTGAACCCATACAAAAAGTAGAAGAATATTTAGCTACAACTTACTTTGCATCATATGAAGACACAGATTACCTACAGAACCTAAATATAGTGAGCAATGAAGGAGAATACAAATTCCATTATCCGTTGGAGGAAGATCCATATTGAAGACTAAAGTCTTCAATACCCAAATAATGTAATACAGGGGGTGTTAGAAATAGAGTCTATTCCATCATTTGGGTTATGTAAATGTATCTTCCAAGGTACATACTTAGGACATTAGATTACTTTAGGGGGAAGTTATCTAGTTACTTCATGCAATGTAATAAATGCACAAGTGTCAATGTGCAAGTTGTATATGTGCAAGTTGTCCCTTGCACAACTAGGTAGAGTGTTGGCCAAGGAACCTATCTTCCTATATAAGAAAGGCCTCATTGTTAGATAGATATGAGAAGGGGGACATAGATAGATAGAGTTGCTTACAACATAGTCGTAGGTAGTAGTGTAGTGTTGTGTATATCACCATATATTGGTGATGGGTGCAATGTAGTTCAGTAGCTTCATTAATGGAGTGTTCATTTCCTCCATAGCTATGTTGTATTCATTTATGTTATTTCTATTCAAGCATACTTCAGTCATCTTGCAGATTTACTTTCTTTTATATTATTTTGCATCTTGTGATTGCTATCTCCCATTGCTCATTACATCAAAAGCTAACAACTTTTAACTTTTAGAGAATGCAATTGGGTTTGAAGATTCAAGATAGTGGCTTTATTCTTTTCTTCAAATATCTTGGATAAAGTATTCCAAGCATTTGTAGAAGTTGCTACTGAACTAATATATGGTTGTATATCATCTATAATTTAAAATGTCATTATCATGAGTGCTTTTGCTTCATCTTCTTCATACTTTTGAATCTCTCTAGCATCTTCAGTAGGTTTATTTTTTTCTCCTTTAACAATGTCCCAAAGTTGTTCAACTCTCAATATTGACCTCACTTTGTTTTTCTATGAAGTGTAATTAGGACCTTTAATAAGTTGGGATTCTAAAAGAAAGAATTTATTTGTTGCCATGATAACACTTGTAGACTACCTTATATCTCCCTAAATGATAATTTTAATATAATCTTCAACTTCTATTCTTTAAGGCAAATTCCTTATTTCTCCCTAGTTATGAATGAGCAATCAATAATTTTGACAAAAGTTTCAATTTTTCAAATCTCTAGGTTGAATTCCTTTTATCTCCCAAATTTTAATAATATGGTTTCTAAATTTCAAAAACCTATGTTGGTGTTGAATTCCTTATAACTCCCTAATTAGAAATTTATAAAACAAATATATTTGCATTTTTTTTTTATTGGTAAAAAAAGGATTAATTAAAAGTGGGTTTTGAAAGGAGTCCCAAAACCTTAATACATCATGGAAAAAACCAACAGGTCAATAGACCCACCCCGAACTTGAATAAGCAAAGGCTAAAACAAGGAGGTGGTCTCGAAGATACAACCCCAAAGAATGAAAATTTAAAATAACTCAAATTCCTACTTGAAAAATGAGTTGGCAAAACCACGAGAGTAGAAAACCCAATGACCGCCAAAGAAAAAAATTCAAAATTAAAATTACAATCCCACCGTGGCCATCCTACCAAGCCAACCCAATGGGACCATTCCGTCAATAATATTGAAAAACGAATTATTAAAATAAACTTAGATTTTCGTCAGAAAACTGAGTTGGCAAAACCATGAGAGCAAAAAATCAGAACACGAGCAAAAAATTTAAAATTAAAATTTAAACTTATAATCCTATCATGCCCATCCTACAAAGCCAACCCAATGGGACCAACCCGCCTAGAAGGGTCTAGGAAACCAAAAATTGGATAAAGGAGCAGCGAGAAAACTAGTGATGAATATCTGCCTATGGAAGCCAGGGAAGAACAATAGGAACAAAGAAATCCCACTAGGGATTAACCATCAGCCAATGGTAGCAACAAAGGAGGATCTCTTCCAATAAGGGATAGGACCATCACAAGATAATCCAACAAGAGAATCTCGTTCAAAAGCATAGGAAAACCAAACTAATATAGAAAGGAATCCCATTCAGAAAGGTATGGGAAACCCAAAGACACATCCCATAAACAACTGAAATAAAATAGGGCATGGGAAGTGGATAAACATATAACAAATATCTCAATAGGCCATAATATCTCTATGTGAAATGGACTAAGAATACAGACTGAAGAGGAAGGGTCCAAAGATCCCAGCCTCAAATATGATCCATGACGAGAGTGAAACTGAACACAGGTATTGTCAATCATGCCCTGATAACTACAGTAAATTATGAAGCATGAGGTCCCAACCCAAGACCTTTAAATTGCAAAACCAAACCACCAAAGATGACCACCCACATCAAAAAATTACACAGTCTTGTCGATCTACAAAGGGAAGAAACTATAGAATTCAGAGCCATAGTTGCACAAAAAAACACAGGGTCCCAACCCAAGACCGAAATGACAAACTATAGCAAGAGCCCTACTAGAACACCCAAAGGCAAAAAAACACTGGAAAATATGATTTGGAGCAAGAAGTGATGACCATCTGTAGATGCTAAGCATAGCCCCCCCTAAAGCCACAAAAAATGAAGATAGTGATCTCAAGCAGCAAGAACAAAAAATGCCAAACCCTATTTCGACAGCCATAGCCCCCCAACTAGACTGGCCGAAAACCAACCAAATCGAGGCACTTGGAATAGGGTCTCCAAGATGATACTCCAGCAATGATATTTCAGTAAAGCATGAGAAACAACCCTGGAAGAACCAGTGGATCTCGCAGGCCTGGAAAGATGCAGACCATGAGTAGGGGAGTGGGCAAATGGGACAGGGCTAATCCGATGGGGCCATCCCATCGAAGCCAACCTGCTCCTTGAGAAATCCAAAATATTTGTAAATTCAATATTCCTATTTCGATGTAGAAATCCTTATTCCTCCAAGTTAATCTATTTGCAAATATTTCAATGTAACTTGAATTTCAAATAGAATAAAATAATTCAAAAAAATTCAAATTAAATTCTTCTCACTTCAAAAATATTTCAAATCATTCAATAAATATTCTAAGGTTATAATTCATCAATTCATTACCTTATTCCTCCATTCATTCAATTAATCTCAAACATAATAGATTAATTAATCTTAACCTTAATAATAATATTCCTTATGCCTCCTTAACCTTTGCAAAAATAAAATTAATTTAAATGTTTTATATACCTCCTTGTATATGGTGTGCTACGATTTCGGCTTGCTCCTCATGAGACTTTTCAACTCTGCAACATGCGCTCTATTTTAGGCACTCTTCTCTAAAAACAAACTCTTCAAACTTTAATACAAATGTTTTCTCTCTCCAATGTATTTAATGCTCCTCCTTGTGTATGGTGCTCACTAATTTTAGTCTTCAAGACTTTGACCTTCCTCTGCATGCTTGTTGGCTTCTCTAACAATCAATATACAACACTCCACACACTTGCTCCACTCTCTTCTCTCACATATATTCCTTCTATGACTTATCCCTCATGCACTTATGGATACAAGGAGATGTTTCAGGAGCTACCTTCAGTGCTATGACACTTAGCAAATTTGTTCTTCACTTCTTTATGAATACATTATGTCCTCTCCAAGTGGCAATTAGGTCAAATGGTTGGTGCTTCTCCTCCTTGTAACACCTTTTCCTCCTCTTGGTAACACTCCTCTTCTCCTCTATGCTTGATAACACTCTTCTCCTCTACACTTGATAATGCTCTTATTCTCCTCTACGCTTGATAACACTCTTCTTCTCCTCTACACTTGGTAGCAACTTCAACTCTTCACCTCCAATGTTCTTAACACTCTCTACTCTTCAGTTCTTCAATGTTCAACATCTTCTTTCCAATGTATCTTCAGCAAATGACTATTTGAATTCCTCCTAATGATGTTTGGTTTTCTTCCAATGATTCACTCCAAACGACACATGATTTTGATGCTCTCCAAAAAATCTTTGTAACAATGCTTGCTCTTAGCTTTGGTGGCTCCTCCTACAAACAACACTCCTCACTCGATGACTTTAAGCACTATATATTATCCACAGCATACTAGGAATTCATAAGGCATTCTACATAACTTGGTAATATCAACATTTATCAAATATTATCAAGTTACGCAATATAAACTTTCTTCAAAACCCAAAAATCCTTCAGAGTATAGACTCACATTACTTGGGAGTCATAAGGAAGCCTACAAAACTAAGGATTAATAAAGGTTTTATCAAATCAAGCTTATATACTTCAATTAGGAATCATATATCCTAATATAGGGAGTCATAAGGTAGACTTCTAAGATTATTGTAAATTCAAAGAAGGATCTATCATGGATGATATCTTGAGAAATGCTTTCAATAATGAAGAACTACTACACAAAGTAGAATACTACTCTCAAAAATTAATAGAAAATCTAGAAGGATACAAGTATATATCTAATAATGATAAAGACAAATTTTACTTGTTTCTTAAAAAAAGCTAAAGAAGGTAATTTACAACATTGATTGGTTATCTTCATGATATTCTCTTCACAACATGGTGGAATTCACAAATATTGGTTATATTTTCACCAGATGCATGTTTGATGGTGTATCTATCACTAATTGTGTTTGTACTTACTCAACACAAGGAACAAGATAAAGAACAATATTATTGTGATGATAAACTAACTTGTCATGAAGCAAAAATTCTACCAGCACCAATGCATAATCACAAGAGAAGAAGAAGGAAAAGGAAGAAAAGACATGCTAAAAAGAAATATGGTATCATAAATACTGAACTAGTTGAACACATACAACAGTAAGGAGAACCTCCAACTACATCTTACTTTGCATCATATGAAGACATAGTGTATCTACTGAACCTGATCACAGTAAGCAATGAAGGAGAATACAAATTCCTTTATTCAATGGAAGATCCACATTGAAGACTAAAGTCTTCAATATCCAAATAATGTAATACAGGGGGGTGTTAGAAATAGATTATATTACATTATTTGGATCATGTAAATGCATATTTCTTGGTACATACTTAGGATATTAGATTACTTTAGGGGTAAGTTATCTAGTTACTTCATGAATTGTAATAAATGCACAAGTGTCAATGTGCAAGTTGTATATGTGCAAGTTGTCCCTTGCATAGCTAGGTAGAGTGTTGGGGGCAGAACCTATTTTTCTATATAAAGGACCATAGGCATAGAGCTGATATAGTAGTAGGAAGTAGTGTAGAATAGTGTGGTGTGAAGTAGCAAAGTGTGATGAAATGTGATGGACTGTGATATGCTCAATGCTCATTCTTGAGAAGTAGTTTTATTCATGGAGTGTTCATTTCCTCCATAGCTACTTTGTATACATTTCCATCATTTCTATTTATAGTATATTTTTAGTCATCTCACAGATTTAATTTATTTCATATTATTCTACATCTTGTGATTGCTATCTCTCATTACATGCTACATAAAAATCTAAAATCATCCCTAGAGAAGAGGAGGGTTTTGAAAAACTCGACCGCTTCTTCCTTGATTTCTATAATATCCTTCAATATAATACCATATGAATTCATAATTTCTCTAACCTTGTTATTGCTCCTGTCTTAATGTGGGCATGTGAAATAATTTTGTGTTCCTATCACCTTCACGAAGCCAAAGGGATATTGATTTTTGATGCCAAAAAATTTCTTCATTTGCCAACATATTATGGAAATTTGCTAACAATTTTCTTTCCTTGCGTCTATCCCCTTCAGTCACCTCTCCTGACTTCAAATTTAATTCAACTTCCTTTAACTATTCAGCCAACTATTGTTTCTTTTGTAACACCTTTCCAAAAATGTACTTGTTCCAAAACATAATATTAGCTTTAATAAATTTAAGCTTTGAAACCACTTGAGAAATAAGAGGGCTCAAAAAACCTCGAGACCACCATTCCAAAATTTTGGATTCTAAGCCCTGATGTTGCAGCCACATTGCCTCAAACCTAAAGGGTTTGGGAAAAAAACTAGAGTTTGGAACTTTTTCAAACACCATAGGATTATGATTGAACCCCACTTTGGGGAGAGAGCAAAGGGACGCATATCTGAACATTGGAAGAACTTCCTTGGAGACTAACACCCTATCAAACCTAATATGAATATTCTAATTGCCTAGATGCCTGTTACTCTAAGTGTATTTAGAACTTTTCAAATCCACATCCATCAACTCCTAGTTATTAATAAATGTAGCAAAATCCTCCGTACTTTTATAACCAAAATCACTACCACCCTTTTTATCCAAAGGGTATAAGGGGGTATTGAAGTCCCCAATGAGAATCCAAGCTTCCCCATTGAAAATTTCTCTCATAGATCTTAGAGATTCCCATAGAATATTCTTGTTAGAGGTTGTATTAGGGGTATAAATATTAGACATAATCCATCTCTGCCTAAAGTTCTTACTGCAAAAAAAAATATTAATCACTCTATCAAATATAAATAGAATGGATCCATCTAGTTTCTCAAGGTCCCATAAATAAAGGTGATATGGTATGGCATTATATAATGCCTTAAAGGTATTTATTGTAAATTATTAATGAAAGGCATAGCATGTAAAGGTAAATACAAGCACATTAAATGTTAGGTAAGACATATCAAATGCCTTCTTATCCTTATCTTCTCATGGTATTGGGTTCATACCGTGGTATTGTAAAGGCACTTGGTACCTATATATTGCATTTTTTATCAATAGAAACATCAATCTGAAGTATTACCTATAAATCCGTATCAATTTGGTATCAAAGCTAGCATGATCTGGCTACCTATGGAGGGAATTTCCCTCATGGAAACTCCCTCTCTTCCTTCCACATTTTTATTCTCTAGTTTGAGCATAGGATTTGCATAGGTTTTGGGTCATTTTTGGCCTCATGCTACTTTTTTGGCTTCGGGTTATTGCCATCCAACAAGAAGATCCTAATTTAGAAGCTCAATTATAGTAGACTTCAGTTTTAGGACTTGCTGGAGTTTGAAGATAGAGATTGAAACTAGATATCTCTGGTGGACTTGTTGCCCTCTGCCACAAAATTTGTTGTTGTCCTCAAGTATATTTTTGTAAAAAGATTTTATTTTAAATATAAAAAAGAAGCATCTTTTCAATTTATTTTGTTTAAAAAAATAATTCGTTGATAGGTGAATCATCTTCTGTCACCTGAGATATGCAACTACCTTTGAAGAACACAAACTTATACTGAGATGGGGGGTGAACAATATAAGACCACTTTTTACTTTTCTTTCCCAATCAATATTATGCAATATATCAATGGCAATATCAACAATAGTAATCAAAGCAATGCACAAATCACCATACACAATTGAGACACTAATTTAACGTGGTTCACCCTATGTGGGCTACTTAACGAAGAAAATATTTCACTAAATTTTTCTCAAAAAATCTCTTGGGAAACCTTTCCTTATTACAATGTTTATGGACCTTTGTCCAAAGGAAACACCAATCCCCTAATCAATTTCATGGATCTTTATCCACAAGATAACTATTTCTCCTCTGCTTTGGTAGGTGATATTTTACAAGAACTACTGCCTCCACTACATTGGCTAATGGATCTCTATCCACTAAAGACTCCTACCCTCACTCATAAGACATGTCTTCACTGCCTTGGCTAATGGACCTCTATCCACTAGAGACTATTGTCCTCTATACTCTATCACCTCCAAAGCTTGCTCTCAGACCAGTCTCAAATTTTCACTAAACATAGTCCTTCGATCTAGCACAAATCTGCTCAATATCTATCTCTGATATACACTAAACATAGTCCTTCGGTCTAGCAAAAATCTTCTCAATATCTATCCTCAAATTTGCACTAAAAATAGTCCTTTGGTCTAGCACAAATTTGCTCAATATATATCCTCAAATTTGCACTAAACACAATCCTTCGGTCTAGCACAAATCTACTCAATCTCTATCCTCAAATCTACACTAAACATAGTCCTTAGGTCTAGCACAAATATGATCAATCTCTATCCTCAAATATGTACTAAACACAGCCCTTCAGTCTAGCACAAATCTGCTCAATCTCTATCTCTGGTTTGGCATAAACTTATCCTCAAATATGCACCAAACTCTATCCTCAAATCTATCCTCAAGCCTTAACACAAAGCTTGATTCAATCACAAATAAACTCTTCTAGATCTACCCCAAACCTTAACTCAAGGTTTGAACAAATAAATCAATAAAATATTCTCACAAGTCTTCTTAAAGACTTACCTCAAATTTATCCACAAGTCCTCTCTAGAACTTGCTCTCAATTCTCAGAAGTATTCACCAAGACTTGCCTCAAATATGCTCAACAAGTCCTCACTAGAACTTGTCAAATCTCACAAAAACATATAGAGAATTGTTAGAGAATCAATATGCTTCACACTCAAAACAATGCTCAATCACTTTCAATGTCTCTTTCTTAATCATAGAAACATATAGATAATTGTTAGAGACTCAATATGCTTCACACTCACAACAATGCTCAATTACTTTCAATCTCTCTTTCTTAATTATAGAAACATATAGAGAATTTTTAGAGACTCAATATGCTTCACACTCAATCACTTTCAATATTTCCTTCAACTCAAATTTAAAATAAAGAACAATTTGTTTCACAGAACTAGAACTATCACTTCAACACTTCCACTTGACTAGGCTCAATCAACTCCACTCAATAAATCACTCCTTTCTTACAAACCCTAGTTCAAATATATGAACACTCACTCAATTATTTCCAACAATGCTTATCAAACAATCTCACATAACAATGATACTCATGATCTTTGTCTAAACCCTAGTTCAAGATAGTTCACAAGTTCTCACTCAAGATTCTCAAAAAGCTTACTCAACAATGCTTATCAAACAAGGTTTTTACCATCAATTTTCACTCAGAAAAACCTTTAACAATCAAACTCAACAATGCTTATCAAACAACCCTTTTCTCTCCAACTTAGCATTCACAATATCCAAAAATCACTCACAAGGAAGATGTACCCATACCTTTTGTTTGATGAAGAATTGACCTTATAAAACTTGTCTCAATCACAATTATTCTTTTACCAATATTAAGGGTTAGTTAGCAAGAACCTTCTCAAAAATTTAACCAATAATTTTCTCACAAATTATTCTCACAATACAAAAGCATTAGATCTCAATTACACCTTATTACTCCTTTCAATTATCAAACCCAATAAGACTTTATTTCAAAATAATATTCAAACTCCTCTAAAGCCTTATTACTCCTTTCACCACTTTAATCACAAAAATCACAATATAAAATTATTTCCATAAACCTTATACCTCCCTAAATGCTCATGCCAACAAAACTTGGGACAAATAATTAAAATAAAAAAATTTAGTACCTTTTACCCTTGGTGGGAATCAAACCCACGTTGCGCTTCCACTAGCGCCCTAGTCGCGGATTCCACTACCGCGTGAGCTAGGCGGTCATGTGGGACCTAAGTGTACCTATGCACACTTATTCCCAACATTGCCGCCAAAGCTTTTAAAAATTAAAAGCTTCCTCCTTTCTCTACCATAGAGTCTCAAACCCGAGACCTCCCCTCTACTATAACTTAGCACCCAAGCCAATCATCGTCTAGGCTAGCTACCCGGATGGTGCTATGATTTTGGTGTCGCTCCTCTTTATGCCTTCCTCTCCTCGGTGTTAGCACTGCACACATTTTGTCCTTTCACTTTTGCGTTCGATCGATGAGCACAACCAATACCACAAATTTTTGAATGCCACCTTAAGCCTTAGATTTAGGCTTTATTAATATACCTTTCAAAGGTATTTACCTTCACATCGATGGATAGGAAATTAGACTTGCATTTTGAAAATAATATTTTAATTATAATTATTTTAAATTCAAAATGAATTTAAATATTATAATTAAATATTTAAATGTCCTTTGGGCCTTTTTAAATAAAATATAAACTTCCTTAGGTTTTTAGAAAAACCTTTTGCCAATATCACCTTTAGCAAAATAACCTTATTATTTTCTTTCAACCACCATGGAACGAAGATATCTTTTCATCCCTTTTCTTTTATCCAAATATTATGATCTTGCTATCCTTCTTGCTTCTCTTTTGATGCTTTAGCCATATAATATTTAAATTAAATATTATATCCTTGCAACTTATAAAATCAACCATGAACCATTTTCTTAACATTCCTTTGACATCTACTTAGTATTCCTTTGACATTAATGACAACAAATCCTGCTCATATTTCTAACAACCTTTGTCACCTTTCAACACTTACAGACCACCATAGGTGACATTTTTCATTTTTTAGGGTTACTAACCTGTTATTGACCATTCATCGGCCTTAGATAGCAGTAGTGGGTCGACGGGGCTTCCAATAACATCACAGGATCGATAGGGCCCCCTTTAGAATGTAGTAACTATGACGCAAAGCCTACAAAACTCAAGATGCAGAAGCACCAACACATCACACAAAGATCGAAGCTCAATAATTGAGGCTTTAACTCCATTGGTCGTAACAAATTTTGGATCAGGAAACTTTCACCCTCATTTTTTATTGGCCAATGCGTATTTTGATAATTCCAAATCGAGAAAATTTTACCCTAATACCTGATTGGCCAATGTGCATTTCGAGAATTTTGGATCGAGAAATTTATTGGCGGATCTTGACAAATCGTAGGTTTCCATTGTTTGTGTATCTTAAGATGATAAGTGGCATCATCTCCCTAGTCAGATCGTATGAACGCAGTGCTGATACATGGTAGAATTTTTGGCGACGGGTTTGTTTGTCATTTTAGGGCAGTAAGCCAAATTTTTATCCCACATTTTGTGTGGGAAAGGTGTTATAGCCTTTAAAAGAGCACTTGTACCCTAAGGTAAATAGCTAGCACATGTTGGATGTTTTTAGTGTGAATTGGCTATGCTAGTGGTGGTGGTTTCCATTGCATGCCGTTGGTCATGCACTCTATGTTGATTGCACAATTCCTTGACCGACGTGGGGATGAAGTTGACCATCCATTTGTTTTATGATACTTTAGTGGACCACCAATTTTTTGAACTGTCGTGAGCTGGCACCTATTTGATAAAATATTCCTTGAGAATATTCTTTGTTACAAATTTGTAAAATGGGAAACTTACTCCTTTCTTTTTGCTTCCCAAGAGCCTACCTCTTTTTATTACTCTTTGAGGTACTCTTCTTTTGCAAGTATAGCCTTATTTAAGTCATTGGAAAGCTCTTTTTGTAACAAATCTAGTAGAAGCATCAAATTTTATTTTTGTAAAGGTTTTCTTTCACCTATGATGATTTGAAGTTTATGTTGCTCAAAATTAACTTGAAAATCAATATTGTAATATACAGTGCATTTTAGGTTGAACCCAACACTCCTCAGCCTTATGTAAGTGAACCTAGTACTCAGGGCCTCCTCTATCACACCTGCGGATGTAACGACTAGTTATCCATGCATTTCGATAGGATGAGGTGGTCACCATAAGGACACTTAGCATTATTTATTATTGGCTCTTCTTTTGAGCATTTGTATCTTATCCACACTCAATAGAGACTATTTTGGAAGTATATTTATCCTCCAGACCATGGCCTTTGCATACAAGTACTCCTCACTAACAGAGTAGTCTTGGAGATGTTCATGACCACAACCCTTCTTATGTGATCCACATACATCACATGGGTACTCCTCACTCATGGAGTTATTGTTCTCTCTTCCTTCACAAGACCACGACCCTTTCATTGTGATCCTAGCCATCACATGGGTCTTCAAGCTCTCACATAATTTGGTACTCCTACAAATTAGAGTTTGTTTAGCCCTCCAACGATTTGTGGATTTTAGCACATCAACTTTTTAACTCAACACATGTCTTCACCAACAGGACACAATAGACAACACTGCATCAATTCCTTTGGCATTAGCTGACTTTACTGGATCCTAAGCCTCTTTCAGCTCCCGCTTCTATTTCTCTTTTCTCCTCCATATTCTCCTTCCCTATTTGTATGCATTGGGGACCAATGCATCTACAATGGGGAGGAATGATAGGGATACAATATGGCATTAAATAATGCCTTAAAGGTATTTGTTGTAAATTATTAATGAAAGGCATAGTATGGCAAAGTAACAACAAGCATATTGAACGTTTGGTAATGCATATTAAATGCCTTATTATCCTTGTTCGCTCATGGTATTGGGTTCATACCATGGTATTGTAAAGGTAATTGGTACCTATATCTTGCATGGTTTATCAATAAAAACATCAATCTGAAGTATTTGTTTGTAAATCCATACCAAAAAAAGACCCCCAGATGCTCCATTGGTAGAATTTACTACAAAACTCACCTCCTTCCAAACTAATTTTCTTACTGCCTCTACGTTAGAACTATCCATCTTAGTTTCTTGAATAAATATAACATCAGGCCTTACCTCTCTCCTAAGTGTCACCAAAATTCATTACTTGGAGGGCCCATTCAGGCCTCTGATATTCTAAGATAACAATTTTATCTTCGATATTTGGAGCCATTATTCCCACTCGAAGAACCGAAGGAGCTAAAGAATGTGTCAAGTTTTAGTTGTTTACCTTTGCTATCCTTCTCTTTCTCAAACTTCAATTGGGATTGGAGTCCATCAACAATTTTTAACTCTGCCTCATAGATCCTCAACACTTTGTTAGAGGGTTTCCCTGCCTTACGATTACCTCCAACATCCATTTGACCTTTTTGGGCACTTCTAGTTTTGGGTCTAGATTTTTTTGTGCCCAAAGAGCTCACCCTTGGGCATGGTGACCATTTCAACTCAAGAAGGATTGGTGACTCCTAATAAGGAGCCTCACTAGGCTTCTAGGGGGAGCAAAGTTCTTCTATGATTGGCTCCTTAGTGAGTAAGCTTTGATAAGAGTTATGAAAGAACTCTAAAGGGATTAAATTCTTCATTACCAAGTATTTTGTGAGAACCTAGTCTAGAATTATACTGCTATATGGGTTCATATTCTAAACTACCACTTTTTTAGACTCATTAACATCCACCACAAGGAATTGGTCCATTATCCTTTCTTCTAGTTCAGGCTCATCCAAAATCAATTCATGTTGGACTAGCTCAGATGGGGCTCCATATTCTTGGCTTAAACTAACTACCATTTTGGTCCCATTATTCCTTTGGGTATCCCCACCTGGGGCCCTATGAGAGCATGACCTAGATGAATGACCATACCTCTTATAGGCAGAAAATCTCATGCATATGTTCTCATAAATTATCAACTGAATCCAGGGACTCTATCTGGACACAAGCTTGATCTGGCCAGGTAAATTAGCCTTCGAGTCCACCATGACGCACATTATGGTAAAAATCATCTTGATCTTGGCTCTAGTAGTTGAGTCAATCAATATCAGGTCTCCAATAGCTTTAGCTATGCCCCACAAAATATCTTTATGCCAAATATGAAAAGGTTAATCTAGGAGTCACACCCAGAGGGGGGCTAAGTTCACCTTTTAATCTTGGGGTTGAGGTTAGGACCATATTTTTATAGAAAGAGACCCATATTTCCAAAGAACTAGGGGCCTTCATCTAAAATATGCTTTGCATCCTCTTCATAGTTTATTTTGATGAGGAAGAAGGCATTAGACATTGCAACAATATCAAGTGATTCCAGTGGCTTCTATTTGAGAATCATCCAATGTCGAATAAAGTCAAAATTTGATCTACCACCTTGGAACTTGTTGAATAGGTTCCATGACCCTTCCTCCAACTTATTATAGATTGGAGAGAGGTCGAAGAGTGGTTTTGAGATATGATATCGCAAGCCTTTAGCCGTAATAATAGAAAATGAGGACACCCCACTAGGTTATTATAGATTTGAGAGAGGTTGAAGAGTGGTTTTGAGAGATGAGATCGCAAGCCTTTAGCTATAATCACAAAAAATGAGGACACCCTGGGGTTAGAGAGGTGACCAAGCCTTGGGGACCCACTCTTAGGTACCCTAGAGGACACCCCAGGGTTAGAGGGGTGATCAAACCTTGGGGACCGACTCTCAGGTACCATAGAGGACACCCCACTATGACTAGGCACACCTTAATCCCTTTCATTCCCTACCAACCTCTTGAGGATCGCACCTTCCTACTATCCACCTGATCCTCCAACTTTCTACAAAGCACTAGCGCATCTATCTTCCTACAAACCACTCGGTATGTTAGATTCTTGCTAGCCATTAGTGCTTTCATTTACCTATGAATTTTCAATGCCTCCTCCTCCCTATTGCCTATCAGTGCTCCCACCACCCTTTAGATCACCACCCTTTATGCCCACACCTACATGACCAGTCTACTCAGATGCCTTCCCGCCACCCTACTCCATTCTTGAGTACACCTTCGTTTCCCTAGCGTTGCTGCATTTACCTATGTTTCCCTAGAACTGCTACACTTATCTTTGTACCCCTAGCACTACTAAACTTACCTTCACTTCCCTAGCACTATTGCACTCACCTTCACTTCCCTAGCACTATTGTACTTATTTTTGTTTCCCTAGCACTGTTGCACTTGCCTTCGTTGCCCTAGCATTGATACACTTGCATTCACCACCCTAGGACTACTATGGTAATTCTTAAAATATTTTTACTATTTTTATTTCTTCCATTGTTTTCTTAGCATTACTGCACTTGTCTTCACTACCCTAGCATTGTTACACTTACCTTTGTTGCCCTAGAACTGTTGCTACACTATTAAAATATTTTACTATTTTTCTTTCTACATTTGCTACCCTAGTGTTGTTGCACTTGCCTTCACTACCCTAGCACTGTTGCACTCACCTTTGCTACCCTAGCACTACTAAAATCCTTCGCTGCCCTAGCACTACTAAAACACTATTAAAATATTTTAATTATTGCATTTGCCTTCGTTTCCCTAGCACTACTGCATTCACCTTTTCTTCCCTAGCACTGCTGCGACACTATTAAAATATTTTACTTTTTTATTTTATACCTTTGTTACCCTAGCATTGTTGCGATACTATTGCGACACTATTAAAATATTTTAAATATTGCAATTACCTTCACTTCCCTAGCACTATTGTACTCACCTTCGTTTCCCTAGCACTGTTGCACCCACCTTCACTATCCTAGTATTGTTGCGGCACTATTACCTTCATTGCCCTAGCACTATTACGACACTATTAAAATATTTTAACTAATGCACTTACCTTCACTTCCCTAGCACTATTGCACTCACCTTCGTTTCCCTAGCACTGTTGCACTCACCTTCACTATCCTAGTACCGTTGCAACACTATTAAAATATTATAGTTTTACTATTTTTCTTTCTACCTTTACTGCCCTAGCACTGCTGCACTTGCCTTCTTTGCATTAAGGATATATTGCTATATATGGTTTGTATTTGATTCAATTTTCCTACCTTATAGAAGGAGGTAGACTATTTTAAGAGTAGGAAGCATTTAGACCACAAGGATTGGATCCATTTGAAATTTCTAAATTCTTGATCCAACTCCTATTCAAATTGTTAAAGTAATCTGCATCATTTGGCATATGGTTTGAAAGATAATTAGAGACCGAAGTCTAAATGATGTAGCAAGCATCTATTGTATTTGTTTCTTATAACTTTATTTTAAATTCCAAACATGCTTAGCATACCCATTTTCCATCAACAAGCATAGATACTTTCAAATTTAGTAAATAACATCTATTTAGCTAATTTTTTCCTTTGTGATTCACATCATCTAAAGCTAGCAACACAAGTGATAATATTAGTCCAAAGTGCATTGTCCAATAGGCCTATTTGTGGAAAGGAGTTTGAAACACTAGCTATATAGAGAATAAGTAGTTCAAATGGAAGGTGTCCCAAGTAATATAATATTTAAATTCTTATCAATATCATACATAAGAGTTGGGAAAGTATTTCAACACAACATGGGATGTTGTACCTAATAGAAGGTGAAGGTAATAGATCATCAATAAATCAATATCTAAAGGATTTTATTTGAGCAATATTTGAATCTACAACCCGATAAACAAGGGAAAACACTAAAGAAGAATGATTTTGATTAATATAAGTAATAGTAGTAGGCTAGACAAGACAATATTCTTTTACTAGAGATCTAGTATAATAACTATGATAGATTTCTATGGTGTAAGTGGCTACAACCGCCACTTATGCTATATTAATTAATCAATTCTAGTGGATTTTACCACCTAGTATTAGATGTTAGATGATAAGTTGACTATTACAAAGTGCCTAAATGTATAACTTTTATCATCTACATTAGCATTTACCTTAAAATTTTATGATGTTGAGCTTTCAGGCCTCCTTTAATAAAAATATCACATAGCCATTTAAGTTGCAATAGAATATTGTGGAGATCAAGTGGATTTAATATGAAAGACTCTCCTTTTTGTATAAGAATTTAATATATTTTTATTTTTAATATATTAATTTGTATTGTCTCCTAATATTTGTACATAGGGCCATTGTCCTACACCTATGTGTTGATGAACTTAAATGTTATGAGGTACCTCTTCTAGGGTAGCAATAATCTAGGCGAATTTTTTGTTAGTGAACTTAAATTATGAGATACATCTTCCTTATATTAGTTTTTCATAGTAGTTATCAATATTATGTGTTTGTGTAATATGAGCTTTTATGTCTTGTATCATCCCTAGCTATGCAAACTCGTTGTCTTGAGGTACCATGGAGTGGCCTATTCTTTTTTCCTACATTTCTTCGATGGTATGCAATGATATCCATAATTTTATGTTCTTTCCTTGTTATTTGAGTCTTTGGTCATGTATTCATGGGCTTGTACATGAACACCTACATGGATAAATATTTGGAGTCAAAATTTTAAAAAATATACAAATTTGCCTACGAAGCGATATTCTTGCAACTCAAAGTGATTCACTTATAATTTGGAGCAATTAATTGGATTAGAAATATTTTTCTTGCAAAGTGCTACATGGGGAGCTTATTCCAAGGGGAGGAGAGGGGGAGAGGTGGAGGAGAGGGTTTGTTGGAGGTTGTTGCCACTGCCACACTAGGTTGTGGTTGATCCATCACCGTCACTACCTGATAACAACTGAAGACCCATATACAATTTTGATGAAATATTGGACTATGAAGGAGGTAAGCATTCCTCTTTCTTACATTTAAATTTTATTTGGAATAAGTTTGTCGACTACAATCATGAAATGTATGCAATGAAGCTAGGGTTTGCAAAGTGAAGCACAAAGAAATTAATTCGAAGGGGCAAAAGGATTTAATTTGCTAGGGAGGAATATTTCTATGCATATGAACAACAGTTTGAAGATTTTTTTTTGGCTAGAACTGAGGAGTGCACATAGTAAAGTTAGGGTTTACAAGTGAAGCACAAATAAAAGTAAAAAATATTAGTGGTAGTATTTTATTTTTCCTAAAACTAGAATATGCTCAAATCTATTCATTTGAATAAAATGAAGGTGGATCCAATTCTTGACTAATATCTTTAAAAAATAACACAAGAAGCATCATCACTTTTTAAAACTTAAGTGCACTCAAATTTGTTCATGTGAAGAAAATGAATGTTGGACACCTTACTTTATAGATTCAAAGTATACAAAAGGTGAAAGGAGTTAATTTTGACAAGGAAGAATATTTTTGTGCATATGAATGGTTGTTTGAAGAATTTCATCATTTGGAAGTTCATGCAATAAAAATAGGGTTTCCAAAAGGAAAATATTAACTTTTGTTTTTATTTGGTATTTTTAAAATGGCAGTATAATTTGGGAAATTGGTTTCTTGTTTTTTATGGAGAATGAAGAGGAACGTTTGAACTTCTTAGAGGACCCTTTGAGGGGCAACACATCTTTTCAAATATAAGGGTCAAGGGTCCCATTCTTGAACAAGACTTAGAAGTTGAGAACTGGGGGTCCTTGGGGTTTTTTGAGTGATTAGAATAATACTGTAGGTTATTAGACTTTAGTGGATAGAGAGGAGTCTATATCAAAAGGTTCATATTAGGTTAGTTTTCCTATTGAATGCTCACTCTCAGTTGTCTCAAAACACTCTACTCAAGTGATGGTTCTAATGAATGAGCAATCATTTTATTGCGGGGAAGAAAAACTTGAGCAGGCTCCAAACAACCCAAACTCACTTTGTCAGACAAAATTTCCTTTGTTTGGTTCAGATTTTATTGGTAAAAATATTGATTTAGAGGTCCTAAGTGGAGTGGGTCCAAACTTTCAATCAAAACAGTCTACAACTTCGGTTACTAAAGTGCATAAGGCAAAAAAAGTGGTTAAAAAGAGAAGGTTGAAGATCATAATGGTACTTGAGGAAGACTTGAGGATGGAATAATTTTTAGATTTTTTAGGGAAGGCCCTTATTGGAAAGTTACATGGATGTCAAATAGCTGATAATACACTAAATGTAACAACCCAGGTCAAACTCACTTGGTTGTCGAAATCTGAAATTCAAAGATTTGATATAATAAAAATGAAGTCACAATTTGACAATGCACACCTAAATTTATTTTTGTACCTTAGCATAATTTTTTGTACTTCAATATTATAGTCCACTGCAGACGGATTCATGACTGCTTGAGATTGGCCAAATCCCACAATATGTTGCCATTTATGAGAACCAACTTCTCCTAATTGAGTTCTTAGGTTCTCGAAAAAGGGTTATCCTTCTAGGTCCCATAACACCTAGAAGGATGGACACATATTTTCCCTGTCTCATAGCACGAATGACATTAGTCCTGCTGACCTTCACACAATCCTAGAATATAACCACACTTAGGTCCATGCTAGAGTTAGTGTTGTTATACCTAGTTCCTAGTATCAACCATAAATTTGTGGAGGCTACCAGGGCCTACCACTACTCTGGATTTTGGGTCCATATTTCTCATTTCACATCACAGTTGACGATTAAACATCCCATACCATATATCGCTAGAATTTCCAACCTCAAAGACCTACTCCCAGGCTTGAGTTACCATTGGTTTTTACACAACCATATTGTATTCATGAGAATCCTCACATACCACTTTGTACAAAAATCTAGAACAACGTCCCATACCATCGTTCATTACTCTCCATGGCATAAGGTCCACTCACCCTTCTATCTTTGTCAGAGAACAGTTATTCTTGAAATGCAACAACCACATCTGCAATCTTGTTGGAGTTGGGTGGATTCATCCTTCTCTATGGTACTGAATTCTTGTTAAACCAACCTTCATGATAGGCTCAATTTCTTTGAATGGATGGCATCCTCCTCGATGACATCGCACTTGTAGTATAACACTTCACTTGATGGTTCTACCACCCTTCTCGGTGGCTAGTGTTTTGTTTGGGTTATGGGTTGAAGATCTCTCAATTTTCAAGGTTTACATCACCATTAGCCAATAATTTTTTATTCAAACTAAGAATGCATGTAATTCTCTTTAGATATATTTAGATATATTTTCAATCCATCTAAATAATGGTACAGTGCACATGATAAAAGTAAAATCTTATTTTAATTAAGTTAATTCTTACAACTTTTATATTACCATGATATTTAAACGTAATGAAAGAATTTTCTATTTTCAAAAGAAAGAATATTAATTAAATAAATTAAATCTAAAAAGATACTACTACAACTTTTATTTTTCCAAGATTTTAAACTTAAGGAAAAGAATTATAATTAATATTTATTGAAAATAAGTTTCTATTTCATAAAGAAAAATTTTTAAATATCAAATAATCTTCATTATAAATAAGATTCTATCTACCCTTTAATCTATAAAGGATAATTTTCAAGCATCAAATAAATCTACCTACTTTAGTCCTCAAAAGAAAATAATATTTAAAATATTTAAATCCATCGAACAACTTCAACACTAATTATCAAGCTCTAATTACAATGTTTCATGAATGCAGATAAAAGCTTTTCTCCAATTCACATAAGCTATATAATGTTATGACCTCATTTTACATTTTCGAGACTTCAACATCATGACATGTCTTCACGTTATGTTTACGAGACTTCAACAATTTCATTTAAGACCTAGTTTCTAAAATCATAAACTTTATAATCTCATATCCCAATACATCAAATGAATGCAAACGTTCTCCACATCATTTAAGTTTACGATTTACGGTAAGACAACAACCACAGGATTTAGAAACCACTGTTGTAGCATTTATGCGGATTTGACATATTATAATTTTTTTGAAAAATATCATTTTTCCTAGTGATACAACGAGGCACAAGTTAATAATAAGTCAAGAATGATTGTTAATCTGACTGTGCCTAAGACAATCCTACATTTTGGAGTGAGAAAAGGTTTTTGAACACTAGAGACAAACGCTAACCAAGGCACCGACATGACCTTACTCTAATTAGTTCCCATTTTTCTCTTTGCCTTGAATTCTATGTTCAGCTACACTATACGAACCCTGGCGGTGAAAAAATCAACAAGAACTTATTCCAAAACAAATGGCTTCAAAGTGAAATGCAAACCCATTTACATAAAAATGAGACTCACGGGAACACCGGGCAGCAATAATAAAGTTTAGGTGCAAGATATAATAATATTTTTAAAGGAAACAAGTGCGACACTCGAACTACAGTGAGCGCAATACCACTGTGTCGCAAAACTAGTCAACAGATCTGATTATCCACTATTGACAATAATTTAATTATGCCTAGCTCAATTCAGTTACAATTAAAACTCATAAATAACCTATGCTCTGCATTAAACTATATTCTGACCAAATGAATCATTTATCAAAGGCAATAATATCAAGATTAGAAAATTGTAATATCTTTTGTATGCAAATCACAATATTTACATTATGCTTATTCTAGAGAACACACCTGCTATATAGTCAGGTAACGATATAAAAAATTACGACTCAAACAAGTACCCTTTTAAATAACATATTGGCTCTACCAGAGATATATGAACATTTAATTAAAATTTATCAAATGAACATTGTTGATAAAACATATTTACATACGGATTCGCCTAATAAGAAGCGAAATTCCTTCTATTTGATTTTCTCTTAATATGTATAAAAAGAACATGAAGTTGCAGTTCCAATTAACATCTTACACCAAAATTAGAGATATTTCTTCTCAAATATCACAATGAATTATAGACTTGAGAGTGTCTAAAAATATGCACAACACTCTTGCTTGAAAATAGAACCCATTCCCTTCAGCACTATCCGGTGAATTGGACAATATGGTTATTGCATATCTCCTCAACAAAATTTTAAATGGCAAGGAGATAGTGGAAGGGTTGCTATTAGGGTCAGCATGGCCCATTATGGATGCAACTATAGCATGCAAACAACTATGCAGTGTAACAATTTTAAAATATAATTCATATGCATCATTTCTTTGCAATCATATGGAAGCAACAATGCAGTGTAACCATTTTTTTAAAACATAATTCATATGCATCATTTCTTCACAATCATATGGAAGCAACAATGCAGTATAACCATTTTTTTTATACTATGTTCAATTATTAAGAGTCACTGCCTCTCACACAAAAAGTCATTTATAGATTTTTCTTTTTCATTTAAAATCCAATCCTTTAATCAATCCTCAATATTAATGCTTTCACACAATGACAAGAAAATTCAATGGTTAAACCTTGCAATCCTCACTTTAGCACTTCCAACAATGAAACAAATACCAAAGAGTGCATACAAATATATGATCAAGACTTCAGTTGAGTATATAATCCAACTTGAGAAAATATTGATGAGAACCCAAATCAGTCGCGAACCGAGGTTTAAAAACAAAGTCGTCCACCAACAACAAACACAGGCAACAAAATACGAAAAATAGATTACCTCTATGGATTTTCATCTCTCCTTATAAAGGATTTTGAATGTATTCTTATGGTGACACATCAAAATCTTCATGCAGTATGATTATTCTTTCTAATTGCTAGGTGGAAAGGTATTATATATATATATATATATATATATTATCCGAAGGAAAGAAATAGTTTTAACAACATTGAATTGTATGTATATATACTTTATATTTCTATTTATATATTTTTAAATTTTAAAATATACTTTATAATATAATATATACTTTATACTTTATTTATATATAAATATTTAAATAGTAACTTAAATTTTAATATATATATATATATATATGTATGTATTTTAATATTTCTAATTTTTTATATATATATATATATATATATATATATATATATATATATATATATATATATTAAATATATATATATATATATATATATTATTCCCTTTTCGAAAAATAAATATTATATATTAATTTCACCCAAAAAGTAGAATGCATTTAATTTTTGCAAGCAAACATAATGCAAGTATCAAGTAGAATGTCCTACATGAATTCTTCTCAATGGGCTTCCATGTACCCACGGGCCATGGTGCATTATGCACCACATCACATCCCACCTTACCTGATGCTTTCAACCACTATCTCTGCCAAGGGTGGGTGTTCTTCTCATCCGACTCACTCGCTATGGAGTGAAAACCTGCACTTGCACTCATAGATATCTTTAGCAGTATCACATTCTTCAAGCCAAATAGTGGGGATGTTACATTCTCCCCCACCATAATTTAACACAGTCCCTGTGTTAGCCCAAATAATTTTACAGGTTTTCACATTTCTTGAAAAATAAAAATGTGTATATATATAAATGTCAACCATTATAAACTTTATCAAAAGATGCAAGCATTTTAGTATATCAAATATGCATTAAAAATATAAATATTTCAAATATCCAAATATCAAATAAACATTAGTCTTCAAACAAGAACGAAAACTAATATTTCATTGTTGACATATCTTCCCATGTGGCATTTCTTTCGGAGTAGAGATCCCATTGGACTCTACATTGATCAACAACTCTTTTACTTAGTTGTTTAGTTCGGTATCCTAGAATCTTGAAAGGGCGAACCTCAATGAGATACAAGTCCATTGTCTGTAAATGAGAAACATCTAGAATATATGAAGGATCAGCTACATACTTACGAAGGAGGGACACATAGAAGGTACTGTGGATTTTGGATAAATCTAGTGGCAAAGCTAATTTGTAAGCAATAGGACTGATTTTGATAATGATTTCGAATGGTCCTACAAATCTAGGGCTAAGTTTAGTGGATATTATAGAGATATTGGTAGGTTTAACTCTCAAGAAAACTTTATCGTCAATATTATATTTTCTAGGAGTTTGGTTTAGGTCAGCATAACTCTTCTGATGATCTACGACTTCACAAAGTCGCTAGCAGATTTCTTTCAACTTGACCTCCATTCTTTTCATAGCATCAGGATCGATCATTTCTTGATCGTCCAAATTATCCCATGTCAACGATGTTCTACACTTGCACCCATATAGGGCTTCAAATGGGGCCATGCCCAATGTGGCATGGTAGCTATTATTATAAGAAAATTCCACCAGGAAGAGGTAATCTTCCCATTTACTCTGGTGGTCCATGTAGTACATATGCAACATATCTTCTAGTACTTGGTTGACCCTCTCGGTTTTTCCATCCATTTCAAGATGATAGGTTGTGCTAATGTTAGATTTGTGCCCCATGCTCAATGCAAAGCTTGACAAAATTTAGAAGTAAATCGTGAATCCCTATCAGAGATAATTATCTCAGGGAAACCATGCAATCTCACAATTTCCCAAGTAAACTTCTAAACTATTGTAGGAGCATCATCATGAACATTGTCAGGTATAAAATGTGCCACCTTAGTTAATTTATCAACTATAAAAAAAATTACATCATGCCAAAATCGATTCTTGGGAAGACCAACTATAAAATCCATGGAAATCACTTGCCATTTTTGTGTTGGAATATCAAAAGAATAAAGTCTTCCCTTAGGATGTTGATGCTTAGCTTTAAATTTCTGACATTCGAGACATTTTGCAACAAAATGAGTTACATCACTCTTCATTCCTGGTCAAAAGTAATCATTCTTCAAATTCTCTCACATTTTCACTACTCGTGGATGAGCAGAGTATGGAGCATAGTGTGCCTCTTGTAATATAGTCCTTTTTATCTCATCATTATTTGAAACTATTACTCAATATCTGAAATATAGAAGATCATATTTTATTTTGAAATCCATATTCATATTTGACCCTTGCTCGACCTTAATTCGAAAAAATTCATTATCTTTCTGCAATTATTTAATTTGCTCTGCCAGTCCATACTGGCATCATGTTAAATCAGCTACATGTCTCCTTCTATTGAGTGCATCAGCCCATTTTTTCTCTTTCCCCTTAATATACTCTATCCCGAAATCATATTCGGCCAAAAATTTCATCCACCATCATTGTCTAGAATTTAATAATGGTTGGGTGAAGATATACTTCAAAATTTTATGATCTATTTTTAATTCAAATGATTTACCCAACAGGTAGTACCGCCACATTTTGAGATCATGAACTATGACAACTAGTTCTAAGTCATGAGTGGTATAATTAACCTCATGCTTCTTAAGTTTTCTAGATTCATACGACACCACAGTCTCATTCTGCATCAGGATACCTCCTAGCCATTCTAAAGAAACATCCGTACAAACTGTGAACAATTTACTTGGATCTAGAATATGGAGAATAGGTGCAGTTTTTAACTTCTCCTTAAGTGTTTAAAATGCCTCCTCACACGGAGGAGTCCATCTGAAAAAAAATTCCCTTCCTTTTTCTTATGTCACAATTCTTTATGCAACTTTCTCTGGAAAGTTTCTCCTATCTTGTTGCCCTTTGTTACCCTGATACTTTCCTTTGTTCCTATTGTCTCCTCTGAATCAATCACCATCTCTGTATTTCTTATATTGGTCCTTTCCTTTAGCGGGTTTTGGGTATCTTATTTTCTTAGATTCATCCTTCTCAAACTTTTGATAATAAGCCTTCTTATTCTTTTGGCATAATTCTTCATAACATGTGGTATCAAAGGCTTCAGTTGAATTATTTGGTTTGATTCATCCAATAGGAGATCTAATTCTAGGATGTAAACCCAACACAAATTTGTGAGCTTTAAACTCCTCACATTTATCATATTCAGGAGCATACTTTAAAAGTTGAACAAATCTTTGATAATACTCTATCACTGACATGTTTTCTTAATGAATATTGGTGAATTCTACATAATTCTAAATATAAAACTATGGTGTGATAAATCTATCCATGAATTCTTTTCCAAACACATCCAAAGGAATATCAATTGTCTCCTTTTGAGTAGTTCTCTTATATGTGGTCCACCAATATCTGGCAGGACTTGTTAAGTGTGCTATAGCCTAGGTAGTTTTAGATTTAGCACATAGGGGTTGAATGGAAACGTATCCCTCAGCTTCACTTAACCAATTTACAACTACTTCAGCATCCCCTTCCCATCAAATTTAGAGATATCTAGCTTTGTTATTTCTTTTTGTAATTCCACACCAATTTTTCTTCTAGAATATCCCTCAGGAAATTTACTTTGTATTCTTTCTAACTCTTTAATTTTAGTTAAATTTTCTATTACCTTCTATTGCTAAGCAATAATTTCTTATTGTTCAGATAACTATGCTCTTTTTTGTTCCATGTGCTCACTCATTTGAGCCCTTTGAATTTCCATTTGCTCCTTCTATTGATTCAACTGTTCTTGCATCAGCTGAATCATTTTAGTCATGTTATCATCATTTTGTATAGCCCTTCTTGTTGCTGGCTCCTTTTATTTTCTCAAAATACGTCAAGATATTTTGGATTTTTATACATGATTTGAATCTCTCACAAGTCGTATCAGTCCCCTTCTTGGAACTTTTGCCACCTCTTCTTGTAGGTAGCATTTGCTCTTATAGAGGTCCCTACCATTCTACTTAATGACAAAAGAACTATGTCAATCAATAATTCACATTTTTAGAACCTAGGATTAGGCTCTGATACCAACTGTAACAACCCAAGTCAAACTCACCTGGTTGTCAAAATCTTAAATTCAAAATTTTGATATAATAAAAATGAAGTCACAATTTGACAATGCACACCCAACTTTATTTTAGTACATTGGCATAAGTTTTCACACTTCGAGATTATATTTCACTGTAGACAGATTCACGAGTGCTTGAGATTATCCAAATACCATAATATGCTGCCATTTATGATATCCATATTTTCCTACTAAATTTCTTAGGTTCTCGGCAAGGGGTTATCCTTCTAAGGCCCATAACACCTGGAAGGGTGGATGCATATTTTCTCTATCTCATAGTACAAAGGACATTGGTCTTGCTGACCTTCACACAGTCTTAGAATATAACCACACTTAGGTCCATTCTAGAGTTATTGTTGCTATACCTAGTACCTGGTATCAACCATCAATCTATGGAGGCTACCAGGTCCCGCCACTACTCTGGATTTTGGGTCCATATTTCACGTCATGGTTGATGATCAAACATCCCATACCGTCTATCACTGGCCTTTCCAACCTCGAATACCTACTCCCTAGTCTTAAGTTACCATTGGCTATTCCACAACTGGACCGTGTTCATGAGAATCCTCACGTACCACTTCGTACAAAAATGTAGAACAACGTCTCATACCGTCGTTCGTTACTATCCATGGCATAAGGTCCACTCACCCTTTTATCTTTGCCAAAGAACAGTTATATTCAAAATGTAATAACCGCCTCTACGAGCTTATTGGAATTGGGTGGATGTCATCCTTCTCGATGACATTGAATTCTTGTTAAACCAACCTTCATGATAGGCTCAATTTCTTTGAATGGATGACATCCTCCTTGATGACATCGCACTCGTAGTATAACACTTCACTTGATGGTTCTACCACCCTTCTCGTTGGCCAGTGTTTTATTTGGGTTATGGGTTGAAGATCTCTCAATTTTCAAGGTTTACATCACCATTAGCCAAAAAATTTATTCAAACTAAGAATGCATGTAATTCTCTTTAGATATGTTTAGATATATTTTTAATCCATCTAAATAATGGTACAATGCACATGATAAAAGTAAAATATTTTTTTAATTAATTTAATTCTTACAACTTATATATTACCACGATGTTTAAACATAATGAAATAATTTTCTATTTTCAAAAGAAAGAATATTAATTAAATAAATTAAATCTAAAAATATACTACTATAACTTTTATTTTTCCAATATTTTAAACTTTAAGGAAAAGAAGTATAATTAATATTTACTGAAAATAAGTTTCTATTTCATAAAGAACAATTTTAAAATATCAAATAATCTTCATTATAAATAAGATTCTATCTACCCTTTAATCTATAAAGGATAATTTTCAAGCATCAAATAAATCTACCTACTTTAGTCCTCAAAAGAAAATAATATTTAAAATATTTAAATCCATTGAACAACTTCAACACTAATTATCAAGCTCTAATTACAATGTTTCATGAATGCAGATGAAAGCTTTTCTCCAATTCACATAAGCTATATAATTTTATGACCTCATTTTATATTTTTGATACTTCAGCATCATGACATGTCTTCACTTTACATTTTTGAGACTTCAACAATTTCAAGTCAACATACATTTTCATTTAAGACCTAGTCACTAAAATCATAAACTTTATAATCTCACATCCCAGTACATCGAATGAAGGCAAACGTTCTCCACATCATTTAAGTTTACGATTTTTGCTAAGATGGCAATCACAAGATTTAGCAACCACTGCTATAGCATTTACACAGGTTTGACATATCATAAATTTCTCAAAAAATATCCTTTTCCCTAGCGATACAGTGAGGCACAGGTTAATAATAAGTCAAGAATGATTGTTAATATGACTATGCCTAAGACAATCCTACACTTTGGAGTGAGGAAAGGCTTTTGGACACCGAAGATGAATGCTAACCAAGGCGCCAACACGATCTTACTCTACTTAGTTTCCATTATTCTCTTTGCCTTGAATTCTATGTTTAGCTACATTGTACGAACCCTGACGGTGAAAAAAATCAACAAGAACTCATTCCAAAATGAATGGCTTCAAAGTGAAATGTAAACTATTTACATAGAGACAAGACTCACGGGAACACCGGGAAACAATAATAAAGTTTAAGTACAATATATAACAACATTTTTAAAGGAAACAAGTGTGACACTCGAACCGCGGCAAGCGCAATACCACTGCATCGTAAAACCAATCAACAAATATGATTATCCACTTTTGACAATAATCTAATTATGCCTAGATCAATTTGGTTATAATTAAAACTCATAAACAACCTACACTCTGCATTAAACTATCTTCTGACCAAATGAATCATTTATCAAGGGTAATAATATAAATATTAGAAAATTGTAATATCTTTTGGATGTAAATCACAATATTTACATTATGCTCCTTCTAGAGAACACACCCACCATACAGTCGGGTAATGATATAAAAAAATGACGACTCAAACAAGCACCCTTTTAAATCACATATTGGCTCTTTCGGAGATATATGAACATTTAATTAAAATTTATCAAATGAACATTGTTGATAAAACATATTTATAGAATATGTATTCGCTTGATAAGAAGCGAAATTCCTTCTATTTGATTTTCTCTTAATATGTATAAAAAGAACATGAAGTTGCAGTTTCGATTAACACCTTACACTAAAATTAGAGATATTTCTTCTCAAATATCACAATGAATTATAGACTTGAGAGTGTCTAAAAATATGCACAACACTCTTGCTTGAAAATAGAACCCATTCCCTTCAACACTATCCAACGAATTGGACAATCTGGTTATTGCATATCTCCTCAACGACATTTCAAATGACAAGGAAATAGTGGAAGGGTTGCTATTAGGGTCAACATGGCCCATTATGGATGCAAATATAGCATGAAAATAGCTATGCAGTGTAATAATTTTAAAACATAATTCATATGCATCATTTATTTGCAATCATATGGAAGCATCAGTGTAGTGTAACTATTTTTTTTTAAACATAATTTATATGCATTATTTCTTTGCAATCATATGGAAGCAGCAATGCAGTATAACCATTGTTTTATACTATGTTCAATTATTAAAAGTCACTGCCTCTCAAAATCCAATCCTTTAATGTAATATTCAATATTAATGCTTTCACACAATGACAAGAAAATTCAATGGTTAAACCTTGCAATCCTCACTTTAGCACATCCAACAATGAAACAAATACCAAAGAGTGCATACAAATATATGAGAAAGACTTCAATTGAGTATATAATCCAACCTGAGAAAATGTTGATGAGAACCCAAATCAATCGTGAACTGAGGTCTAAAAACAAAGTCGTCCACCAACAACAAACACAAGCAACAAAATACAAAAAACCGATTACCTTTATGGATTTTCATCTCTCCTTATAAAGGATTTTGAATGTCTTCTTAAGGTGACACATCAGAATCTTCATGCAGTATGATTATTCTTTCTAATTGCTAGGTGCAAAGATATTATATTATATATATATATATATATATAGATAGATAATCCGAAGGAAATAAATAGTTTTAACAACATTGAATTGTATGTATACATACATTTATATATACTTTATACTTTATTTTTATATAAATATTTATCTAGTAATTTAAATATTAATATATATATATATATATATATATATATATATATATATATATATGTGTGTGTGTGTGTGTGTGTGTATTTTAATATTTACAATTATATATATAATATATATAATTCTCTTTTTGAAAAAGAAATATTATATATTAATTTCACCCAACAGGCAGAATGCATTTAATTTTTGCAGGCAAACATAATGCAAGTATCAGGCAGAATATCCTACATGAATTCTTCTCAATGGGCTTCCATGTACCCATGGGCTATGGTGCATTACGCACGACATCATATCCCACCTTACCTGACGCTTCCAACCACTGTCTCTGCCAAGGGTGGGTGTTCTTCTCATCTAGATCGCTTGCTATGGAGTGAAAACATGCACCTGCACTCATAGATATATTTAGCAGTATCACATTCTTCAAGCCAAATTGTGGGGATGTTGCACTAAATGAGTGTTTGCAGAAGGTATGGGTCCTATTTTAGGATATGGGCCAAATTTTCACTTACTTTCTAGAGGATGGATAGGGTTTATTTTTTGATCTAAGGAAGATGCACAAAAAATTTTGGGAGGTCATTGGTATTGGGGGTCTTCTTTTTTGGCTTTGAAGCTTGGATGGCTTGTTTTGATCCTATGACTGAAGTTGCTAGGAGAATCCCAATCTGGGTAAAACTTCTAGGTTTTCCAATGGAGTTATGGTCAGAAAGAGCTTTGAAAGAGATTGAATATTCATTAGGTAAAATCTTGGATATAAATATTTCTTTCAAATCTAGTGTTTTTTGGTCTATAGCTCAGGTTTAGGTTGAGATGGATATAAATGGAGGCTTACTGGACTATATGGAGATAAATGAAGGCTTCTTGGATAATTTTAAGATTCCCTTTAGATGTGTTCGTTGTCATGTTTATGGACATATTTCTAAGGAATGTTCTCAATATTTCACATAGAAAGTATGGAGGAGAAAATAAATGACTAGTGGGGATTTCAAGTCAGCTAACAACAATCAAGAGATACCTATTTTTCATAGCTCAGTAGTGCTCCTTGATTTGGCACAAATAAGCAAAAATAATGTTGTTGAACCTAGAACCGAAACTATAGAGGAGGAAGAAATTTTGGGCTTAGATTTATTTCCATTTCACTGTTCACAAGTTGTTAGAGAAGGAGATAGAGTCTTAAATAAAACTATAAAAGGATTGGAATCCAATACTGTTAAGTTTGTTGGTCATACATCTAAGCCTTATGACAATTACTGCCCAATACATGAGAATAATATGGACTTAAGTAATAAAGAACTTTGTGCACTTCCTTATGAATATTTGAAGAGAAGTCCTAGGGACAAGGAATTTTCTAAGATTCTAGACAATGGATTGGTAACCTCAAACATATTAAATAGGGATTGTGATCCAAATATTTTGACTATTGGGGGAAGTCTTTGTGACCTATCAGGTGAATCTTCTAGGGAGGTATCTATTTCAGGGGATGATTTGGAGATAGGCTCCTCTTGTAGATATTTGTTGCATTCTAGGAAAATAAAATCTGAGATGAGAACTTGTGTAGTTGTTGGAAGATTAGGGTTAGGTTTGGATCATAGAAAGGAATATTCCACTACTTCAGTAGGTAGGAAATCATTTTTTTCATGCACATGAGAAGGCTTTGAGGGAAATTCAATGGGGTAAACAAAAATCTATCAAAGGGATCCTTAGAGCAGGATAAAACCCCTCTAAGATGTTTAAATGATCTTGTTATCCCTTAATATTTGAGGTCTTGGCAATACCTCTACAAGACTTACCTTAGCCAGGCTGGTGGAAATTCATAATCCAGATGTTATCCTTCTACAAGAAACCATGGGGGTAAGTACAAAATTCATTGAAGGGTTAAGTAAATTGCTTAGGGACTAGGAGTTCTTGGCTCTAGATGCTATCAAAAATTCAGGGGGTTTTTTGACTGGCTGGAATAACTCAGTATCCTTAATTAATTCTTCCTTTATGGTTTTAGGCTTGTGGATAAAATTATTTTTTAAATAATTGGGTTTGAGGTTATTAATTATTAATTGTTATGGTTCCTATGTAAATAGATAGGTCTTTTGGGAAGATTTTTTCTCTCAAAGGTGTGTTAGGGATGAAAGAGTTATCATTGGTGGGGACTTAAATTTTACTATGAATAGAAGTGAGGTATGGGGAGAATCTTCAAGACTTGATAGACTTACAGATTACTTCAAACATAATATTGAAGAAGCTGGTTTAATTTATTTGGAACCAATAAAATTAATGCCTACATGGAGAAATAATAGAGTTGGGAAAGCTGGGATCTCAAAGAGGTTGGACAGATTTTTGATCTCAGAGTCATTATATAATAAAATAGATAGAAAATGATCATGGGTTGAGACTGGAGGTGGCTCGGATCATCCTCTTATACTTCTTCAATTAGAAAGTCAAGAGGAAAAACCTTCTAGTCCTTTTAAGCTCAATTCAATTTGGTTAGAGAAAGAAGATTTTCAACAACTAATTAAAAAATAATGGATTGGTTATGACCAAATTTCCAAGTCATCAGCGGGTTTTCAATTTGCTACTATTTTAAAATAATAAAATGAGTTGTGTCATCTTGGATTGCAGTTAAAAAGGAGAGTATGGATAGAGATCTCAAGTTGGTGAATTTCACAAATTAATAAAAAGAATGAGGTTGGTTTGTTTAAAAAGGAGAAAACAAGACTGGTTGAACAAGAAATTAAGAAGAACAAATTCTTGGAGTGGAGGGAAGCTGAATGGAGAATGAAAAGTAGAGTTGTATGGTTAAAAAAAGGGAATGAAAATACTAAGTTTTTTCATAATTTTACTAATCACAGGAAGAAATTTAATACTATCTGGGAGATGCAGAATTAAGAAGGAGCCCTCGTTAGGAGTTTTTTAGAGTTAGCAGATTTAGGAGTAAAACATTTTCAATTTATCTATAAAGAACCTGATAGATTCAATATTGGGGAAATTTTAAATTTAACTACTTTCTTCCACAATTTTGTGAGAGAGGAGGATAATTAGTTACTTATGAAGGAGGTCACAAAGGAAGAACTAAAAGTTGTCCTAACTTTTTTCAAAAAGGATAAAAGTCCAAGGCTTGAATGGCCTATGGGGTTTTTCCTAGTTTTTTATGATCTGGTTGAGGAGGATCTTCTCAGAGTAATGGAGGAAGTTAGGTTGAGTGGTTAGGTTTTGGGGCTTTTAACTCCACTTTTTTAGCTTTGATTTCAAAAAAGGAGAAGCCTAAAATATTTGATGAATTTAGACCTATTTTGTTGTGTAATTGTATCTATAAAATCATTGTAAATATTTTGGCTATTAGATTGAAGAATATTTTCTCTGAAGTTATTTCTCAAGAGTAGTTTGGGTTTTTAGCAAGTAGATATATTTTTGAAGCCATAGGAGTTGCACAAGAGGGCCTTCACTCTATTAAAACTAAAAATATTCCTACAATGGTCCTTAAACTAGATATATCTAAAGCTTATGATAGAACTAGTTGGTTGTATCTCATATTGATGCTCTTACATGTGGGTTTTAGCTATCCTATAGTGAAGTGGATTATGGGATGTATTTCTTATATAATTTTTTTGTTGGTTGCTAAAGGATTGAGTAGAGCTATTTTGGATGCAAAAAGGGCAGGATCCTTGTCTGGGATCAAATTAGGGGTCCTTTATTTATCTCATTTATTATTTGTTGATGATGTATTGTTGTTCACAAATGGTAGTTTAAGGGAAGCTAGAAACCTGAAGAAAATCTTGGATACTTATAGTATTTCTACCGGCATGGATATAAATTTTAAAAAATCCTCTATTTGCTTTAATGTTCTAGAGCAGGAGATTGAACAGGGTCTAATTAGAATTTTTCCTTTTAATCTCTTATATTTCCAAGAAGGCTTTAAGTATTTGGGTTTTGTATTGAAGCCAAATACTTACAGGAAGAGAGATTGGGGATGGATTTTAGAGAATATTGAATTTAGGATTAACCATTGGTGTAATAGATGGTTATCTATTGGTGGGAGATTAACACTTGTAAAGTTGTTTCTTGAGGCAATTCCTGTGTTTTGGCACTCCTTGGCCTTCATTCCCAAAGGAGTTCTGCTTGATATTTATTTGGACTGGACGCAAGTAACATGAAGGCATTCTTTTAGTTAAGTGGTAGAGTATTGCTAGGCCAGAGGAGGAAGGTGGCTAGGGTCTTAAAAATATCCATCTTTTTTGTTCTTCTCTAGAAGCAAAAAGGTCATGGAGGATTTTGACCAAATAAGGATTATGGAAGAATATTATTGAACAGAAGTATATTTTTCCAAGGTCCTTTATGGATTGGATCATAAATCCACAAAAAAACATTAAAAATATTTCCATTCAATGGAAGGCACTAGTACAAGCCTTTCCTATGATTGAAAAATATTTGTCTTGGAAAGTGGGAAATGGTGAACAAGTTAGAATAGGGGCTGATTCTATTTTGGGTTGTGGAGAAAATAATTTATTGCTAGAAGTGATGATAAGTTCTTTACAAGACAATGGTTTTTCCTTTCTTCATTAGGTGGTGGAATCAGATTCTTCTAGTCTTTAGACCCAAGGTTGGAAGTAGTCTCAGGTCTCAGGTATTTCTGATGAGCAGGCTATTTTATGGAAGGTTTACACTGATGGTATTAATAAGAGTCATATCAAGTTTAGAGCTAAACCAAATACTATTGCTTGGGCATACAACAAATTTGGGGGTCAATATACGGCTAGGATTAGTTACAAAGCAAGTTTTGACCCTCATCCTCAAGGGCCTACTTGGTGGTGGAAAAAAATATGGAAATTATCTACCCAAAAAAAATTTATTTTCATGTGGTTAGCTTTGAGAAATTAGGCTTTGACTTAGGAAGTTTTATAGAGGAGAAGCAAACAAGGTCCAAGTATTTGTATGTTGTGTTAAACAGAGGAGGAAAACATCACACATTTGTTAATCAAATGCCATTTTTCTCAACAGGTTTGGTTAGAAGCTAAACATATAACTAGATTACAAAATATTTGGGAAGGAGAAATAGTGGAGGCATGCTTAAGACAATGGTTTTTGAAAAAATAGTTGAAACAACTTCTTTCTTTACCATATCTTATATGTTGGGGTATATGGTTGGCACAAAATACAACTATTTTTGAAGGGAAGTTAATACCCCAATTTTAGGTCATTTTTAGGTGAGGACTTAGGTCTCAATCAACAAAGGGCTTGACAAACATAAGAAACCTCGACAAGTAGATAATTTGTTCATTGAAAAGTCTCAACCATGGGGTTTTTTGATGGGGCTAGTCAGAGACAATTGGCTTTTAGAAGTGTAGGAGTTATTCAATAATTTAAAGTAGATCTTAGGATAGGTTCCAACAATTTTGCTGAGTTTTAGGTGTTGAGATTGCTAATGAAGTGTGTTGTTGAGAGAAATGTGAAAAATTGCAAATTTTTGGAGATTCTACTCTAGTCATCAACTGGATGAATAGATCCAAGGTTATGCATAGCGACTATTTATCGCCAAATTGGCTAAAATTAGGATTTTCAAAATTTAGAATTGGCTAATATTTGGGACCCTTGACCAGGGCCCATTAGCCAAAAATATTTGGGTGCAAATTTTTTTGGGTCAATTCACCCCAATTTTATAATAATTTGACCATTTAAAGTTTAAATTTCCAACATTACCCCTAATAATAGTGAACCTTCTACATGCGTTTGGACACTATTTACCTAGATTTTGAAACTGATTCACCAAATTTTTATAAATACATTTTGAGGCCTACCCCTTATGCATAACCCTAAATAGATCCACTCAATTAAAAAATAATTTTCTTAGATCAGTAGGAGATGAACTACTGAAGGTGATTTCCCTTTTTGAAATATCTCTTTTACTCATGTTTATAAGGAATTAAATCAAGAAGCAGATAGGTTGTCAAAAGAATGTCAACAGGTTCCAGAAGGTTTATTGCAAATGTAAGAGAACAAGGATGGAGTTTATTCTTTCACCCACATATCATACCCCTAGTTCCTATGCTAGCTCTTGGTTTTATTGTGGGCTTGTTCATTTGATTAGAGCTTTATGGCAGTTTTTAACTGTTTTTTTTTTCTACTGGTTTATTTTTCACTGATTTCTATCCATATTTTGGACATGGAGGTTATTTGGATGATTAAGTATTGATATATAAGGATATTTATCCTTATTATCCCCATGCTATTTCAAATATGGGATTTTTTCCTCTCTGATCTACTCGATTGTAATTATATCTTGACTCCTAGTAATCTACTTTTATCTAAGTTTTTGTTTGTGCTAAGGCACCTGAGAAGTGTAATTTTATTTCATTCTTGAAATAAAATTACTATTTTTTTCTTGTAAAAAAAAGTGCTTCACTTGTGATATGAAGCAATTTGCTTGCAAATTATGAAGTTTGAAATTTTATTAGAAATATGGGATCCAAACAAAATGCTTGGAGTGAATTGATTTAAAAATAGAGAAAATTGACTTGTTGTGAGGGAGGGAGGAAGGATCTTGTCTTTTCTAGCAAATTGCATCTTAGATTTAATGCCAATTTCTTTCCATATTTGACTTGGAGAGACTTTGCTATTTTTAAGCGAATTGCTTGCTAAAATGAGCTATTTGCTTACAAATTATCTTTTGGTAATAATAATATTCCTTCAATGCTTTATGTCCATTATAGATGTATATATAATGTCATACTCAAGGTTTGATTATGCTCTAATGTTGTTTGAGCCATCATATTTATAAAAGTTTCAAAATTCTAGAGCTTGTATTGGAGTCGCTATTAGCAAAATACCTATGAAAATCGAATAAAAATGATGAGTTTTAAATTCGATGTGAAATTAGAACTGATGAATCAAGTCCATGATTAGATTTAGATTGTGAAAGTACAATAATTTCATAGAGAATCACTCACAAAATAAATCCTAACTCTTACAAAATATAGTTATCACTTGCAAATCAAAGTGAATCACTTGCAAAATTGACTTAGAAATTTTTTTAGTCATTTTCTCAAATGGAGCAAATTGCTCCAAAATTTGGACCAAATCGCTTCCTAAAATTGGACTTAGCGAAGCTTCTCCTAATTTTGACCAATCACTTCATCCATGATTAATGTAAATTTAGCATAAAAATCAAGCTATTAAGTGAAATTTGAGGATAATGAGGGATTGTCCCATCAGGTGTGCTAAAAACATGTTAAACTAAGTAATTGTCCTGAATTGTTAATTAACATTTGTACATCAATTCTGATTTTAACAAATTTGGAAGGGATCACCAATGGCTTCTTCCAACCTTCAAATTTAGGCTAACTCCCTACACTAACTTTCATGAGAAGTAAAGTGTAGAACAGTAGAGTATAAAAATAAAAATGCATAAAAGTTTAAGGGTGTGAGCAATTCAAAATAAAAATGGGTTTAAACCATAGTGAGAAAAATGTGTGATCAATCTACACATGAAAAGTAAAATAATATCAGTGTCTATCCATTTATTAGATATGAAATTGATAAGAAAATGACAATATGGGCTAAAAGGGTAATGGAACAATCATCTTGGACTTAATAAACTAGGGGAGGGTCATTGATGGAATGCATAAGGGCTTGCCAATTTCTTAGAATCTCATGAGATAAAAGTACAAAGTGGGTTCCACAAAGTTTAGCTCTAAATTTTCATGGTCAAAATATGAACACAATGGAGCCATAGGCTTCTATTTATAGTAAGAGTTTACCCCTAAGTTACCTAGGGTGAGAAATAATTACTCCTAGTAAAAGTAAGGATTTGAAGGCATATTTAGCAAAATGATGCACACCAAATATTACTATTGGAGGTATTACATTATTTGGTACCTTGCAACATTAATGTAAGGACCTTGTAAATAATCTAGATTAGGAAGTGTTTAATATTTAAGTCCATAGTATGTGTAAAGTTATTAAGTGTGAATATGTGTCATGTAAATAAGTGTGGAGTTATGTACGAGGTATGTTGCTAGTACGTGTGAGTTATGTGAGTGAAGTGTCAAGTTTAGAAGTCAGGAGTTATGAGCAATCATGAGAGACTTTGTATTTATGTACATATGTGAAAATTATTACTATGAGGGGATGAAGAGTTTGTGTTAGTGTAAAGGTTAAGAATCAAGTGCATAAGAAGAGTCTTGTATATGTATATATTGAAGACAAACCCATGTGATATTGTATCAAACAAGCATTGTATTTATGTATTTCTTATAGTATATTTTTCAATAAATATTTTAGTGTGTTTGATGTTCATTGTTGACTATTAATTTATGCATGTTATTGACATATTATTTGATTCTAGAGATTGGTAATCTTTGAGCATAGTAGTGATTTTATAATAGTTGTATTAGAGCTATGGTTAAGAAAATAAAGATCTACATTTGAAGTGCTTGGAGGAGATACAACGAGGAAAAAGACTAGGTTTAAAGAGATATGAAAGAAAGAACATGTGAAAGCATTTGAAGAGAAAGAGAAATAATGACAATATTGTATCCAAAATAGGAAGCTATATCTTGAATTAAGCTATCCAAGCATGAAGGTTATTCAAGAGCACCCAAGAGGAAGATATTAGAGATTCCTAGTGCTAGAGTCGAGAACAAGAGATAAGCAAGTTTGGAAGATGAAATGAATGTATACATCGGTTTGAAATAATATTGAAGTGTTGATATGGATAAAGCAAAAGAGTGCATACATCTAGAGAAGAGTAAAATGAAGAAGTGAGTTAGAAGAGTGTAGAGGAAAACACTTGATCTGGAGAGAAATGCAAGGTCGCAAAGAACGTAGAAAAAAATATTGGGAGCACAAAGCAACAAGTTTGAGAAATGTAAGTTCATGGAGAACACAAAAGAAAGCACTAAGAGTGCAAAGTAGTAGGATGAAGAAATGTAAGGTCATGGAGAATGCAAAAGAGAGCACTGAGAGCGCAACGTAGCAGGTTTGGAGAGAAACATAGGGTCATGGAGAAAGATAAGAAAAATGTAACGTTTAGAGTAGATAATGCCAGGAATAAAAATATTGGAATTTTCCAAGGTATTTAATATTTTGTCCATATATTTATTTGTTTGCACATGCTAAAGTAGAAGTTGGAAAGGTTATAAAGTTTGTTAAAAGGAAAACATATGTGAAGGAGTTAATTGTTGGAAAAGAAAGAGATTTATATTTGGAGAAAATAAATTCGAATGAAAAGTTATTAATAAAAGAAAATAGTGAAGAAAGTTAAGTTTAAGAGTTATAAGAAGAATTTAAGAAGAAAATTGAAATTGAAGAGTGAAAAATTAAATTGAAGAAAATTGAAATGATTGAATGGATTTATAAGAAGATAATTGATTAAAGAATGAAAAATTGAAGAAGAAAAATAATGAGAAATAAATTATTTGAAGAAAGAAAATAATTGAAATTGAAGAATAAAGAAGAAAATGAAAGATTAAAATAAAAAATAAAAAATTGAATTAAAGAAGAAAATAATTGAATAAATAATTTAATGATTGAATAAGAAGATTAAAAGGGTAAATATATATATGGGGGGGAGGAGGAGGATCCTACTCCCTCTCCCTTATCCCCCTCCCTTGGTTCTTGCCCAATCCCTGGCTCATCCCGGGTCATCCCACTCTGGGAATGCTTTGTAGTAGATGATCTCCTTGGGGGGAGATCCTTCTCCACTTTCTACTCCTTTCCCAGTAGTTTTAGGGTTTCCTTGCCTAAGCCCGTGGTCTGGTGCATCCCAAGGGTCTCCTAGGGTTTCTTGCATGTTTATGGGATCCCTTCCTTGATCTCCCTTAGGCTTTCCCCCTGGGGTGTTTTGTAGGTTTTTTGCATGGATCTGGTTCCCAGGGCTTCCTCAATCGATGGTGGTCGGTTGGGATTTCAATTGCTTCCTGGTGCATCCTGTGAGGTCCTCTTTGCTTCAGGTTTGGTTTGGGGGGGCCAATATCCTCTTCTATCAATGAGTTCTCTCTAAGATGCCTGTGGTTGCTACTGGTCCCATCCTGTTGGGTAGGGCCCTTTTTAGTTTCTTGTTTGGAGGCTTCTTCTTGCTAGATCTACGATTTGGTGGACACCCAGGGCATTGGTTGGCCTTCAGGGTGGGCCTTACTATGACTTGGTTGTTCCTAGTCCTAGTCCTAGTTCCCTAAAGCTATCCATGAGCAAGGATGGGGGGATCTTGGTCCCTTCTTCTGGGGTTCCTAGGGTTTCTATTGCATATCTGGATCTTGGGGGGGACCCATGATCAGTGCATGTAGACCTTGGTTCCCCCAGGTTAGGCTTTCGAGGATCCCATATTTGTGCCTATTGTCACTTCCTTCCTGGGATCCTCAGGTTGTTCGTTTTGGTTCCTATTTAAGGGCTTCTGGTCCCAGTCCCCTATATTTGTTCATGAGCAAGGATGGCGGTTCCTGGGCCTTTCTTCTGGAGTGGTGGGGATTCCTTCTATATTCTCTGGTATGGTGGGGAGATCAGTATGTTTGTAGTTGTGGTACCTCTCTCCTTCAATTTTGGCTTCTAGGATCTTGTCTTTGCGCTTATTATTATTTTCCCTGGATCCTTTCGGCTTCCTTGTTTTTCTCCTTATTGTGCACAGGGATATCTTGGCATGTAGATATCCTCAGTAGTGTTGTTCCACTTTTTAGGCTCATGCGAAGGCTTCCCATTTTTTTCTTTGAGGACCCTGATGCCATTTCCTAGGTTGTCTCGCTACTGATCCCTGGCTTGTATCATGGTGCTGCTTGCTTCTTTGCTCGCATGACTGCATGATGCTCCACTACACCCTAGGTTGCATCCCACACTATCCCTGGGTGAGGATCCTATCTAGTTTTCTAAAAATATCCTTGCTTTTGGTTTTTGGGTAGGATTTTTGGTTGCAATATATTCTTGGCCTTCCCATTCTCTCTACGCAGGTTTGGGAAGGTGTGTTGTATCCAACCCCGGGGGGATACCAAACTATTGTATCCACCCCCTAGTGGATCCCATACTATTGTATCCACCCCTAGGAGGATCCTAGACTGCTAGTAATGGGAGGATGATATTTTTGCAAAGTGGGCCTCACTATTTGGTAATAAAATATGGTCTTTCTGCTGGATCAAGGGTTGTTTCTGGACCTTTCCCTTTCAGTTTGTGTTTATTTTCATGTACTAATGAATTGCTTTAAATATTGGTGCTACGGCCCTTTTTGTTATAAGGTTTTGGTATCCACTTAAAAAACCCAATTTGTATATAAAATTCTAGTTATCAAAAAAAAAAAAGATTAAAGAGTAAAAGATTGAAAGAATATTGAAGAAGAAGAAAGAATTGAAAACATAAAGAGAGAAAGTAATTGAATTGAAAGGAAGAATATTGAAGAAAGAAATTCAAGATTGCAAAATTAAACTAAAGAAAAATTGATGAGTGAAAAATTGAAAAAAATTATTGAAGAAAATAATTGAATTGAAATCAAAAGAAGAAATTTAATTTGAAAGAAGAAAATATTTGAAGAAATTTGTGTGAACAAGAGAAGACTACAAAGTTATTTGAAGATTGATCGAAGGCAAATTATCATGGAAGAAAGCAAACAAAAAAGAGAAACAGATGTTCAAATGGATCATTAGAAGAAAGTAAATAAAGGTTGAAATATCTAAAACTTTGCACACAACACATGATGGAGAATGCTAAAGAACAAAAAGATACATAAATAAAATCAAAGAAGGATTTACAATCAAAGAAGAAAATAAAATATTAAAATTAAAAATTGAATTGAAGAAGAATAAAATAATTGAAGAAAGAATTTAGTGATTGAGGAAGAAAATTAAAAGAGTAAAATATTGAAAGAAGATTAAATAAGAAGAAGAAAGAATTAAAAATTTGAAGAGAGAAATTAATTGAATTGAAAAGGAAGAATATTGAAGAAAGAAATTGAAGATTGCAAAATTAAATTGAAGAAAATTTGATGAGTGAAAATTTGAATAAGAAGAAAATTATTGAAGAAACAAAATTGAATTGAAACCAAAAGAAGAAATTTAATTTGGGGTTTATAAGGGAGAAAATATTTGAAGAAATTTGTGTGAACAAAAGAAGATTGTAAAATTATTTGAAGATTGACCGAAGATAAAATATCATGGAAGAAAGCAAACAAAAAAGAGAAACAAATAATAAAAATGCATCATTAGAAGAAAGTAAAGAAAGGTTGAAATATCTAAAACTTTGCACACAACACATGATAGAGAATGCTAAAGAACAAAAAGATATATCAATAAAATCAAAGGACTTACAATCAATTTTCAAAGAAGCCAAAGATGAAAATTTTGCAACATTTGGTAATTATCTAAGTTCAAAACTTATTGAAGCAAATGAAGACTCTAAAGGTTCTATTATATTATTGATTGATATAAGTAAGATAATAGATATGGAATTACTTACTCTTGAAGTTTCTAAAGGTAAGAATAAAAGGAAATAAGAATTGATTAAAAGCTTGAAGAACAAACCTATGATGAAAGATATCAGTTGTGACACAAATGACTTAAGGCATATGACAACAAATGATCTTATTCAAGAAACAGATTTGGGTATAAACAAATAACATACAAAAGGCATATATGTTGATATAGATAGTGTTGAGTTAAAAATATCAAATGATAAATAGGACGATAAGTTATTACATTCTACATGTGTTAGCATCAACAACAAAACTCATGATAATGAGCCATGGGATTTAGATGATAGCAAGGGTATCAAGGACAATATTAAAATCAGTAATATAATATTTTATTGTAATGACTTGCTTATAAGAATGATAGGTCCATATATCATCCCAAAATAATACATTCAGTGCCCAAATTTGAAGGAGTACCAAAGCTAGTACAAAAATAATGAGATCAGAACAAAAGACTGAGAATACATGAAGACAAAAGGCCTTCATACCAAATAATGTAATATAGGGGGGTGTTGGAGGTATTACATTATTTGGTACCTTGCAACATTAATGCAAGGACCTTGTAAATAATTTATATTAGGATGTGTTTAATATTTGAGTCCATAGTATATGTCAAGTTATTAAGTATGAGTATGTGTCATGTAAATAAGTGTGGAGTTATGTGTGTGAGGTGTATTGTTAGTAGGTGTGAGTTATGTGTGAGGTGTATTGTTAGTAGGTGTGAATTATGTGAGTGAAGTGTCAAGTTTAGAAGTGAGGAGTTATAAGAAATCATGAGAGACTTTGTCTTTATGTAAATATGTGAGATTTATTATTATGTAAGAGAAAAATATGAAGAGTTAGATCTCTCGTGAGTATGAGGAGATGAAGATTTTATGTAAGTGTAAAGGTCAAGATTCATGTGCATCTGAAGAGCGCATACCTATGTGTGAACGATATTTTTGGCAAGTGATTATGTGAGGGTTTCATCTAGGTTAAGAGCAAGTAGCTCTAGAGGTTGGTTTTCGGGGCCTTCGGGCCCTAGCGACCAATATTTTTGTGGTTTCTACTTAAGATTTTAGAAGGAAATGTTGCAAGAAATTCAAGATGGGTTAGAAATTTGTCTTTCAACAGATCTTCATGTTGTGAAATTTAGTGACAATGGCTTCCAATTTTTTGCACAAAAGAAAAGTGAAAATCATACCTTTCCACGACATCTAGGGCATGGATTAAAGAGATCACGAAACAAGTTTCAAGCAACTGATCAAAAAATGGCTCAAATCTCAAGTGAATTTGGTGCTAAGGTGCACCCACAAAATAATATACTATGTAAAACCCTATCAAGGGTAATAATTTCGAATAATCATCCCCAAAAATGAATTTTCCCCTCCGTGGTGGACAACCTCAACCTAATGCTAATATTAATATCAAGGTTTCCTGTAAACTTCTAAGAATGCCTAAGATTGATCCATGAAAATAGAGTCTGGATGTCTTAAAGCATCTAATGGAACTCCTATTTTTAAGCTTGATATGGGCAACATTCAGACTGGCATTGAAGATTTGGAAAAAAGAGGACTAATTTGTCATTTGGTGGGTTTTCATCCGAGACTATTTGATTTCAAATTGTTGGCTGCAAAAAGCTGGAAAACTAAAGGTGAGTTACAAATATCTATTTATCCAAATGGCTATTTTCTTGTTTTATTTGCTGATAATGAATATAGAGAGAAATATTTTCAAGGAGGTCCCTAGTTCTTTGGAATGGCAGGGCTTTTCACGAAGCCTTGGCATACTAAATTTAAAGCCGAAGAAGAGATGCCTTCTATAGGTACCGTATGGGTTAGACTCTTTGGCCTCCCAATTGAATTCTAGGATTCGAATATTTTTTCTTAAATTGGAAACTCTTTAGGAATATTTATGATGACTACTGATTGTACTCAAAAAATTGAACATATTATTTATGCTCGGATTTGTATTTTAATGGATTTTGACAAACCCCTACCTAAAAATATCACTTTACAATTTGGGGAGGACACTTGGGAGCAAGTAGTGGACTATGAGAACATTCCTTTTCGTTGTAGAATTTGCCATGAATATGGTCATTTAGCTAGTGTTTGCCCAAATAAAATTCCAGATCAAAAGAAAGAAAATATAAATTCATCAAGTTTCCAAATGCCTAAGAAGAAGAACACTAAAAAAAACTAGTTATGAAGGATCAATAAAAGTTATCTGCTAATATGTTTGAAATTATTTCCACAAATGAGGTCCCAAGTGAGGAAGAGGAAATAATGGAAATAGAAATATTAGAAACATAATTTAAATATAAATGGAAGAACTCGAAGACAAACCAACAAATCAAAGGTTTTCAAAAAAAAAAAATGGAGAAAATATTCACAAGAAAAACAATCTTTTAAATGTTAAAACTTCAAATAATATAGGTCCTAATATAGACTTTTTTGAACCTTATGGTAAAATTTTGACTGTGTACAAGCATTCTTCAAGGCTAGAAGCCATCTCAAATTCAATTGGAGTAAGTCAAGAAATAGGGAAAAAAAACTGAAGATGGATTCTAATCAAAAGGCAGGTTGCAAGACTAATCAATATCATATGGTAAAAGAAGGTGAAAAGCTTGTAGATGAAGGTAAGATTAATTTCCTTCCCAACATTTTTAGCCCTGGTATTAATGAATATCATTGCTTGGATTATTAGGGGACTCAAAGGGAGTCTTTAAAAATAAAATTATATTAGAAGAATGATTTAGATAAATCATCCACATCTTGTTTTCCTTCAAGAAATGAAGATGTCAATAGAGGATATGGAATCAATTGCTTGTAAAATTTGGCCAGCTAGAAAAGTGGTTTCCCTCAGTTCCTAGGGGACTTTTGGTGGCATTGCTTGCCTTTGGGACCCAAAAGAGGTAGTTATTCACCATATGGTTGGCATTTGGGTTCTTTTGGCTATAGCTATTCAAAGCAAACATTCCAACCAAATTATGCTCTGCATTACTGTTTATGCTCTAACTAATTTGGAGGAAAAAATAAGACAGTGGAAGAATATTACTTATATTGTATCTCATTTTCTTGAAGCTTGGATCTTGATCAGAGGAGATTTCAATACCATCCTATCTCTAGATGAGAAAATGGGGGAAATATAAATTTAGATAGGAGCACTGACCTCATGAGCAAATATATTACAAACCTCCATCTTATGGACAGCCAACCAGATAATGGATTTATGACTTGGTCTAACAAAAGGTAAGGCTTAGCTTATATAATGGAGAGATTGGATAGGTTCTTGTTCTCTGACAATTTCTTAATCCATGGTCATATTCCTAAAGTGAAGACTCTTAACAATGTTGGTTCGGATCACTGGCCTATCATGGTGGAAATGTGGAAAACCAATGTGAGTTTCTCTCAACTTTTAGATCTGTTGCTTTATGTAATATTTTCCTCAAAATAATTACTAAGATCATGGCATAAAAGTTGAAGCCTCTTTTGCATAATATTATTTCCCCTGAACAAGGGGGTTATGTGGAAGGGTTTCAAATAGTTTATGAGTTATTTCTTGCTCAGGTTGTCATCCATTCCATGGATATGCAAAAATCTCCTTCCATGTTCATTCGGTTAGACTTATCTAAAGCTTATGATAGAGTGGATTGGCACTTCCTTATCAAATTTTTGAGATAATTTGGTTTCTCTCAGGATTGGATGGATTGGATTATGGGATGTATCTCTTCAATTTCCTACTTAGTTCTTATCAATGGTAGGCCTTCTCAGTTGTTCCCAACTTCCAAAGGTATTAGGCAAGGTGACCCCCTATCCCCTTATTTATTCATCATTATTGTTGAATGCTTAGGTAGGTCTATAACCAAAAAGAGAGAAGAAAAAATCCTTGAGGGAGTTACCATTTCTCATGGATCTAGACCTATCTCTCATCTTCAATTTGTTGATGACTCTACTCTTTTAGGTAAAGCTACAATTAAGGAAGCTTCTATTATTAATCAAATCATTAGTTGTTTTTCTAAGGCTACCGAGAAATTGATCAATGAAGATAAATCTAAAGTCATTTTTTTCACTGCTCTGTCATACAGGGAATCCATGGTCTTGGATAAATTAAGATTTAAAAAGACCTCCCTTTAATTCACTTATTTAGGTATTCCCATCAATATTAGAAGACAAAAAAAATATTGGAATTGGTTGTTGGACAAAGTCGAGAATAAAATTGGAAAGTGGACCAATAGGTGGCTTTCTTATGGGGGTAGAATCACCTTGGTAAAATCAATCCTTCAGACTATTCATATTTATGTTTCTACCATGTTGAATATCCCAAAGGTTGTTCTTCGATAACTGGATCAAATCAATCATCGGTTCCTCTAGAGTGGTACTAAGGAGAAAATAAAATGGGCCTTGGTGAAATGGGACACTTTATATCTTCCTAAGAATGAAAGGGGTTAGGATTTCGGTATGCTATTAATAACAACAAAGCTTTAGCTACTAATTTATATTGAAGGATTTTGCATAACTCCAATGCTCTTTGGGCCAAGAATCTCCATGCTAAATATGTTGAGAACAAAAGTCCTAAAGACCTTGTTTGCTATCAATTACCTTCCAAAGGTTCTCCCATTTTAGAATTTCTTAATACTAGTGAGGATTTGATAAAGAAAACATTATTTTGGATCATTCATAATGGTCAAAAGGTAAATTTTGGATAGATTCTTGGGATGGTCATAGGCATTTGATAACTCAATTTCTCGATTGGAGGTCTTGGATGGAGGAGCTTCATTGAGCTAATTGGATAAAGGTGGCTAATTACTATCGGTACCATACTGGTAATTTAGATGTTGGTAGATATTGGATCCCTATTGAGTATTGGCCTATTCAAATCCTAGAAATGCAAAGACAAGACATCTAGTGCATCCTTCATATGAGATATCTCTCTTGGTCCTACGATAAAGATTGTTTTGGATGGAATAACACTACTAAGGGTGAGTATTAAGTTACTCAAGGTTATTTGGAAATATGCCATAATAATCCCAATCAATAATTTGATATCTTTTTCTCAGTTGTGGGTTCAAAATCTTTTGCCTAAGGTGAGGTTCTTTACTTTGCTTTTATTGCATCATAGGGTGCTTACTAGGGAGCATCTTATGAAGCATGGTTTGCATGGCCCTTTTAGATGTGAAATGTGTGGAGAAACTCTCATCCATATTTTTATTGAGTGTAATTTAGTCTCTGAGCTTTGGAGGAGAATGGCCACTTTACTTGGCTTACAGTGGTCCAATTTTTTTACTTTTAAAAAACTTTGGAGGGATTGGCCTAATCAAGAGGGTGTTGATCATTTTATTAGGTAGTTATTTTGGATGGGTTCTACCATTCTTCTTTGGAATATCTGGAATGAAAGGAACAACAAAATTTTTAATCAAGAAAGGAATGATATTCACTATATTTGGAAAAATACCATTTCCAACTTAGTTGAATCATTCCATCAGCTCCTTAATCATCCCCAAAACTCCCACCAAAGATGGGATCAAGTGATGCAAATATTGAAGATTAACTCTTTTAAGAGCAACCAACTTAAAGGGAATGTGAGTAATTGCAATATGGATAGAACAAGGAGTTGGCAACCTCCTCTTAAGGATTTTGGAAAAGTCAATAATGATGGATCCTCTAGAGGGAACCCTTGAAAATCTAGTGTGGGAGGAATTGGTAGACTTTCAGATGACTCCCTAGTTTTTACTTTTGCTGATAATTTGGGTATTCTATCTGATAACCTTGTTGAGGGGTATGGTATCCTTAGAGGCCTTCAAGAGGATACTAAGGTTGGATGGGAAAACATACTAGTTGATTCTAACTCTCAACTCATGATTAATCTTTTGAAGACTCCTAAGAATCATAAGGTTGATTGGAGAATCAAAAAAATTATTAAGAAGATTCAATTAATCCAGATGGGATTTTCGAAAGTTGATTACAATTATGAGGTCAAAGATCAGAACAAAAGTGTTGATGCTTTAGCTAATTAGGCTTTGGACAAAGGTGATCTTACTTGCTACGACCACCCTCCTAGATGGTGGGCTTCACAAATAAGGGATGCTCTTCTTTCTATCATTTCTTTGGATGGATCTAGTGGACGTACCTAATTTATTATTGCTTTATTTTTGCTTCTCTTTGGTTTGGTCAAGGTATTTTAGTTCCCTAGATCAAACTAATATTTCTTTTGTTTGCTCTATTGATTATTGCCTTAGAAGTCTTTTGGTCTAAAAATTTCATTGTTGTGTTCTATTTTTTTCTTTTTTCTTTTCTATTTATGTGTGTACTTTTTTTTTGTTTTGTTTTGTTTTTGTATTTTTTGTGTTGTTTTTTGTTGTTCTTGTGTTTTTTGTTGTTGTTCTTGTGTTTTTGTTGTTCTTATGCTTGTGTTTTTGTATGTTTGCGTTAATTGGTGTTTTTGTGTTTTGGTGTGTGAGTGTTTTCTATGTTTTTATTTTTCTCTATTGTCTCTGTTGGTTGTTTTTTTATTTTTTTTTGTTTTTTTTTGTTTTGGTTGTTTTTGTTTTTCATGTTTTTGTTGGTTGTCTTTGTAGCATTCTGTTGTTTTTTTATGTTTGTGTTTTGTTATGTTGTTCTTGTGTTTTTTATGTGTGGTTTGTATTGTGTTTTTTTATCTTATTGTGTGTGTGTTTGGTTGTGCTTTATCTTTTTGACACACTCAAGGAGCATGTTTTTTATTTTTTGTTTTTTAATATTTTTGTGTGTTTGTGTTTGTGTGTTCTTTTTTTTGTTGTTTCAGGTTTTCTCCTTGAGTATGTCAAAGGTGGTAGGCTAGGTGCGAGCCCTGGGTGATTTTGGTAGAAGAGATACCCCTGCCTCCTTGGGTCTTACCCAAAAGTGGCATCCCTTCTGGGATGTTTTCCACAAAAAAAAGTGCATCCGAAGAGTCTCATGTATGTATATATTGAAGATAAATCCATGTAATATTGTATCGAACAAGCATTGAATTTATGCATTTCTTATAGTATATTTTTCAATAAATATTTCAATGTGTTTGATGTTCATTGTTGAGTATTGATTTATGCATGTTATTGAGATATTATTTGATTCTAGAGATTGTTGATTTTGCGAGCATAGTAGTGATTTTCTAACAATTACATGTCTCTAATTATACCTCTAACAGGATTATATGGCTTTGAAAATGACTTAGTGTGCCACAATATACCAAAATATCACTTTCAAAATATTCACCTCAGGATCTACACCTTCTAATTTACCTCTTCATAACCTTACGAGCAATTCATTTTAGTTGGTGAGAAAATTGTCATTTAATTTTAGTAAATCACTTCTTGGATCCAATCAACCCATGGTGCTAGTGGATCACTCCCTAGAGCCAATTAGACTCTATTGCAAGTGAATCACTACTTGTGCTAGACTTAGATAAATTTTTGAGGTTTTGTGAGGCATCTATTGGTCGATTTCTCTGCTACATGCTCCTTAAATACTTGTAAATGTCAAGGTAGTGCTAATGTACTAGAGTTCCTCCAAAGATATTTCACCCTCAAAGTGGGAATCCTTGTCCCTTTATTTCTTACCTTGATCCTTTTGTTCCAAGGTAGTTATTCCATCATATTTCTCAATTATCAAGGTTGAAAGTTGGTCCATATTTTCTAGTACATCACTACCTTGGACAACACCAATTAAATGACTTGTGTTATATTTTCTTGAACAAGTCAAACAATGACATAGTTCAACACTGGTAAGCTTGTTAGGTCCCAAGCATTTCAGTTGGAATTTGATACCACATGTAATAACTTATTCTACTAAATTATTTAAAAATTTATAATTTTTCATTATACTATTCATTAAAACTTTAGATAATTATAACAATAAAATATCCTACATGATTTATTTATGCTTCCATTAAGCCAACATACATATCAACTTTTGTCAATGCAATTATAATGCTAGTTGATGCATATATTTATTCCTAGCAAGATAGTGTGTATATAGTTGATTTCAATCACTCTTTAATGCCTTATAAGGCCATCATGTTGACTCTTACACCACATTTACCTTATCAGGCTAACAAGTAGATTTTATTAATACTCGTTAATACCACTTAAGCCCATCATGTTGTATTTAACATCCATCAATGCCAATATAAGGCTAAAATGGTAGTTGGTTGTTCACTATAAATTAATATTTTATCATATTCCACTGTCTTGAATATTATGGGTAGCATCTCATCCTTTAACTAGTAAGGTAGGCCAAAACATCTAGATATTAAGTAGCAAGAAACAATTGCAAGTAAATCAACTAGTGTTCTTACCCAAACATTTATTACTTTTATGCACATGGCCTATATACTTAGCTTCTTGTATATCTTTTCATTTTATTTCTTAACTTTATAAAGTGCCACCACAACCTATCTAACTTATCACTTGATAGGAAATACCCTAATTATCTAGCACTATGTGGCTTCTAGGTTGATCACTAAAGTCACCTTTTATGTAATCTTTTGGTTATAGATCCATGTTGAGATTATTACAACCATACATTAAGATAAAGCAAGTACAATAAGAGATTTACACATCCCTTCTATTTTCTTATTCTAGAAATCAAATCCTAAGAATGCTTGAGATTCCCTTCAAAACTTGACAAATATTACAAAATAATTTATCAAGTATGATAAAGAATATATTTCTAATTCTATTATTAATAATAAAGTTAAAATAACTTTTTGAAGTAACCTTAAAAAAACTTTATTTTAAGTACAAAGTCCCTCTTCTAGATTTATACAAATGTGGTTATTGTCTAATGCAATGATTCACACTATCATATCAAATTTATACATCCTTTAAAATATTTATTATTATCCTTTATGTTTTAGAAAATGACAATTAGTTTTATTAGATGAATTTAAACTTATATTTTAAAAAATTATTTAATCATTCATTCCTTATAGACTTCTTATTATCAATGCATTCCTAGAAAAAAACATAAATTATTGACATAAAAATTTATGCAAGATGCCTTTCAATGAATCTGATTCCATTCCATTTTTCCAAGTAAACTAGATTGGATATTATCATTTATAATTTCAATGAAAAACAATGTAATCCATAAATCAATCAATTTTTATACAACCAAGTCCATACAAGATGTCTTTCCCCAAACATGAGTACTATATTCCAACTCATTTTATGATAAAAATATTTATATCATAGACTACAAGTTTTCTATCAACTATTGAAGATCACCCTACTACCGAATATTAGTTGCCATAGTTCCATTGTTTAGAAGTTTTATTAAGGAGAGAGGGCATGGTTAGGGTGTTTATATTCCTAACTTATAGATATCCCAATTTGGAATACCCCTATCTCAATTTCGCTCAAATAGAGTTACAACCCTTCAATGAGGGAGGAAATGCCTAAGAAAAACAATTCAGAGTGTGGATTGCATGTGTTTTTATATTTCATGTTCAGAGTGTGGATTGCATGTGTTTTTATATTTCATGCTCAAATATGCATGCAACATTACATTAATGAACTTATAAATATATACACAACTAGATTGAGATTTTTAATATAGCAATCAATATATACTTAAGTGATCGCATCAACTATGTATTGCTATAATATTCATCCATTTTATACATACCAACATACGGTCACATTATACATATTGAATGTATCCATCCATGTATGCACAAATTAATATATTAAATTAACTCATTTGCATAGGGTAACATATTGGGTCTTCTCTTTAATCAAAAATAATTCTCCTATTTCCAATGCTCAATTGAGTTAACACTTTTATATAGGGAACAAGTTGGTTTTATTGAAGTCAATTTTAAAATATATACATTAATATTCATAAGCTATATTTTTGGGATAGTATCAATAATCTTCTACAAAAGTGAAAATGCAGCTACGAAATATCACTTTAGTATTATGATTTATACAATATGATTTGGAGGCTTTAACATCAAACTCACTTACCTTATAAGTATATCTAAGGCAACAATTATTATAAACTTTAAATGCAACAAGCAATATTATAATATTTTTGAAAGATTTTAAAGTATTCTTTACCTCACTTGTAAAAAGCTATACTATATGCAATGTGGGCTACAGTACTCTTGCATTGGAAGCTATAATATTATTATAATGAAATCTACCATGCTTATAAAATGAAAACTATAGAACTTTTCAATTAAGGTTAAATTATTCTTTAGTAAGAGTTTTAGTATTTATAATGAGATCTAGAGTGCCTATATAAATATAGCTACAATACTCTAATTTTAAAAGGCTATAATAGTTAAAATTCCCTTATAATTAATGCTATAGTAGTCATTCAATAAAACTTTTAGTGCTCATGCAATAAAAACTACAATGCTCTCACATTGTTATGATGCTCATACCATAAGAGCTATAGTACACATACAACACTACAAAAATGAAGCTTTAGTGTTGATATCATGAAATATGCAAAGCTTATGAATGGATGTTAAAGTAATCATGAATGAAATCCATGGTACTTATATGTTGCATATCCTAAATCAACACACTCCCAAATCCTAGTAGATATTCATTAGTGAGCACTTTAAAGTCAAAATTTGAGTGCACTTTCTATTGGTAAGGCTCAAATCAACTCTCAATCAAACAAGACAACAATATCATAATTGAATGTAATGGTTTTTCACAAAGCACTCACACTTAATGGTATTCCATAGGCCATACAATATCCAATATCTCCATACAACCCTAGAACTTATCCTCAATTGTAAAGGAAACTATACAACTGATAATACCAAATTGCTACACTATGGTGGTTAATGCCAAGTTATTTTGAAGTAAAGTAATAATATTACTCAAATATATATACTCAATATAGAAAGTCATATACAAAATGGTCAAATAGAATTTGGCTCATAAGATAATATGTCAAAAACCCTTAATATCAATTTTGTCATTTTTATAACCTAAACCAAATAAGTAAAATAAGTATATTCCAATATGGTTTGAACATCAATCAATGTCCTTTCAGCTACTATTTTAGCAATGTCACACTAAGCAACAAGTAAAACACTCATGCATTACTCACTACATAGTATCATGGGTTGCTACCTCATTATAAAACATTTATTGAAAAGTGACATGAACCCACTATCAAAGTCTAAGATTTACATATAAATAGAGTACTTAGTATTGAAGGACTACCATCTCTGACAATTTCAACATAAGAGCAAAAATAGATCACATATCTCTACCCAAAATGTCAATCTATAAAATATTCATTTTGAAATCGAAGACATGTAAGGTAACTATTACACATTACCTTTCCAATTGAAAATCCATGACATTCAACATGCTTTTTCAAATATAAAAGTGCAATATTTAAGAGAGAATTTCTATTTAGAAAGGATTTTCAAAAAGCAAGCAAAACATATTAAATCATTCCCAAGTTCTTACAAAAATATTTTTCTTGAGTCTACTCAATAAAAATGTGCATAACATGAAGATTATAGTAGAATACAAAAACAAATCCAAGATCTTCTCTTCTTCCTCTTATTAATCATGCTTTCAATACCACCATGGACTCCATTATAAAACTTTCCATAGAAATTTTAAAATATATGTAATCTAACCTTATTAGGCCAAATCCAATAGTGATGAAGTGCATATAGGTGCTCTTGATGTAGTCTACGATCAAGTGATATGTAATCCTTTGGGTATTATCTATGTAAGCCTTTGGGTGCCTTCTATGTAAGCTTATAGGCATTCTATATGTAAGACAATGTGTAGTTTTGATGTATTCACCTTTAATGATATCGGTTAGACCACATCTATAGCTAAACTTGATTAAAAGGTTTAATACATTTATTATATTGTAATTTAACCTTCAAGTTAACTTATGTCAGCTTGAGGTTGTTAGAATATATTACATTATTTGGTACATGCTAATGTACCACCTTAGGTACATCTTTAGATTAGGAGTGTGTCTTAGATTAGAGTGTGAGTATTTATTTTATGCAATATAATAAATGCACAAGTATTATTAGAGTGTGCAAAGTATTTAATGATGTAAATGTGCATAATAGTCCATATGCACATGAGTCCATATAATAGGAAAATGAAGAGTCTCAAGAAGAGTTAAGTCCAAGAATACTTCATATGAAAATTCACATTGCATTCTATATATTGGTCTATATGTGAGTGTGAAAGTATAATGAAGAGACACAATATAGATTGAGCATGTATGAAGTATGGAGTATTTGAGATCTCCATTCTATATCAAAATACTATTTTTGTGAGCATTTGTTAATGGTTGGTTTTTGTGTAGTTGTAGAAGTTATTCATGAGTTTTATATGTTTAGAATATTGTCATTATCTTATATTTAATATAGCATTATTATTTTAGATCTTGTGGTTATTTTTCACTAAGCATTTTGTATCAAATGCTAATAATGGTATCAGAGCCACAAGGGATATTGATAGGAGATAGGGAGAGCCACAAGAGAGATTGAGAGGAGATAGGGATATTTCATTTTCAAAAAATTTAAAGTTTCTTTTTGGCTAGAGTCTTTCCACGGGGTTGCAGGAAAACTTGTGAAGACTAGGAATCAACAAAGATTGTTTTTCCACTAGATTGAAGGATAACTAGTGAAGTTTAATGATTTTAGATATCTAGAGATTTGGATGTATTTTATTGTTGTTGTCTAAATTTTTGTTGCAGAAAATTAGTTCTCAGAATTTGAGAAGCTTCCTAAAATGGATAGAGAATAATTTCATCTTTGATTGCCCAAAATTCTATGTGCTTTCCTTGTGCAAGGATTAGTTTTTGAATTGCAGCAAAAGAGTAGACATTGAATATTAAGGAGGTCCAAGAGAGAGATCCCATTGGATATTGGAGATTGAATATTGAGGAGATACAAGAAAGAGGTCCACATAGAATATTGAATACTGAATATTGAAGATTGAAGGAAGAATAAAGAAGCCAAAAAAATGCCTATTGAAGGTTGATAAAGAGGAGACCCAAGAGAAGAGGTCCCCATTGCAGATTTGAGAAAGAAGATTAAGAATTTGAAGACATAAGAGAAGAGGTCTCAATAAAACTTGGAAGGAGAAAGAAGAAGTCTAGAGAAGCCCTATTGAGAAAGTTGAAGAAGTGGTCATTGGAGGATATTTGAAGAAAGCTTGAGGTAGAATATTGCAAGCAAGAGAAACTCCTGAAAAGAAGAATTTGGGATAATTATCGCCATCCGGTAATAAGACCAAAAGAAATAAGGATTTGGCAAGAAGTTTGCCAAATTTTGAAAAGGATTTTTGAAGACCTCAAGACATTTAGATTTTTGAGGAAGAGGCCAGCGAAATAGGTCACATTTGAAGATAGAACTTAGTGAAATCTAAGGAGGAGAAAGGAGATAGAAGAGTCCATCGATTTGAGAAATTTGAAGACAACCATTAAGAATTTGAAGGTTGATTTGTAGAGGAGATTTCTAATTTTCATGATAGAATTTGAAGGATCACATGAGAAAAAATTGAAGGTGATATAGAGCTGCAAATTGAAGAATATTTGAGCATATTTTATTGAAGGAAGACTTAGCAGCAAACTAAGGCAGTGGATTGGAGTTATAGACTATTTTTGAATAACAATATACAGGAGAATAAAATTGATTTTTGGAGCAGCAATTTAAGAGATTTGGACTACAAAATTGGGTAGCATTAAAGGGAGATAGTAGAGCTATGATTTGAAGAATTTTGGGGTATATTTGAGAGAGCTTTAGACAACAAAAACGAAGGAAGATTTGGAAGCAATTGAAGCTGAAAATTGCAAATATTTTGGACAGCAAGAAGTCAGTATTTGGAGCTACAAAAATTAGAGAAGTTGAAGATAAAGAAGGTTGATTTCAAACAACATTTGAAGAGGAAGAAAGGCTGAAAATTTTAGCATTCTATAATAGTTATCTAGCAAGGAGAAAGAGAAGATTCGAACAACATACTTCAAAGAGGATAGAAGTTGATTTTGGGTTAGCAAAGTAAAAGGTAGTGAAGCTGCAAAATTCATAAATTCAAGACAACAAAATATGAATCAAATCACCAAGGAGACTAGCTTCAAAAAGGAGGACAAATAGGTTTGTAATATTGGTGTTATAAAATTTCATTATTCAAGCATTCAAATTATCTTATTATAAATTTTTTGAAAGCACCATATTAGAGTTATTAAATCCAGCGAAAGATAGTTTAACTTAAGTGTCTCCAAGGCAAGGAAGGAGACATCATTATCATCCTAGAATCTACAAAACACAACAACAAAAGTAAAGTTAAAGATTGCTTGAAATGGAGTAATAAAGAGAAGGAAAATTAGTATATATATGTTGTTCTTATAATACAAGTGCAAAATTATCAAGTCTTATTGAATTAAATAAAGAGACCAAATAGTGCATAAGAACAAGGTAAAGTTTCCAAATACATCATATCAAAGGAGTGGTAGAACCACCATATTGAAGGAGGAGCCACCATAGTGAAGAACAGCCACTGTGTTGCATGGAGGAAGCAATGTAAAAGGGGGAGACAAAATGCCATTGGAAAGAGAGTATAAGCATCATAGAAGGTAGCGTTATTCAAGAGAAATTGAGACATTGTTGAGTAGAGCTTGAGCGCCAGAAACCAAGAAGCCACCAAAGCAGATAGCAAGTATCATTATTAAGAAGTTTTGAGCATCAAAACCATGGACCATTTGGAGTGAATCATTGAAAGAAATCCAAACACCATTAGAAGGAATTCAAACAATAATTTGTTGTTACTTCATTGAAGATACATTGGAAAGAAGATGTTGAGTGTTGAGGAACTGAAGAGTAGAAGCGTTGGAGGTAAATAATTGAATTTGCTGCCAAGTGTAGAAAAGTAGTGTGTTACCAAGCATAGAGAAGAATATGAGTTTTACCAAGAGGAGGAAATGACGTTATGTAGAGAAGTGCCAACCATTTGACCTAATTATCACTTGGGAGGACAAAATATATTTTCCAAGTGTCACAACGCAGAAGGTAGCTCCAACCAATTCCAGGGAAGTGAAACATCTCCTTGTATCCATAAGTGCATGAGGGACAAGTCATACAAGTGCATTCGTGAGAGAAGAGAGTGGTGCAAGTTAGTGGAGTGTTGCACATTAATGGTTAGAGAAGCCAGCAAGCACACTAAGGAAGGTTTGAGTCTTGAAGATTGAATTTAATGAGCACCATACACAAGGAGGAGTGTTAAATACATTGGAGAGAAAAAATTTGGAAGTTTATTTTTGGAGAACATCACTTGAAATAGAGTGCAAGTTGCAGAGTTGAAAAGTATCAATAGGAGCAAGCCAAAAATTTAGCGCGCCATATTCAAGGAGGTACATAAAACATTTAAATTAATTTGCTTTTTACAAAGGTTAAGGAGGTATAAGGTGATGCGTAGTCGTTATACCATCATTAATTCTTAATGAATCTATCAATCCAGGGCAGTGTACAAGGCTATCTACGGGAGAAGAAGTGAAACAGCTATAACTTAGGTCAATCTAGGGCAACAAGTCTTATTGGTGGAACCGATTGTGTGGGGGTTTTGGAACATTCCTATCTCTAAATTGCATAAATTAAATCTGAATCTAAGTTGCAGAATTGGAAACTAATCATTAACTACAGAAATGAAGTCCTAATTACAATTGCAGAATGAGACCTAATTATATTGCAAAATTAACAATTGCAGAATTGAAAGTCTGATCCTAATTGCAGAAAGGAAATCTAATTACTTTGGCAGTAATGAAAGTTTAGATCTAATGTGGAAATAAAAACTATCAAAGTTCACGCAATGAAGGTTGTCAATCTTACTGTTCGATTTTGATAGCAAAACATAAAATGCAGGAAATTGCTGAAAAACAGTAAATTCTAGAAATAACAATCTAAAAATAAAGTGGAAACTTTGCTGAAAGTAAGATTGCAACTAAAACTTTAAGCACAAGATTAATCTAAGCATAAATAAACTAATACTGCAAATATTTTCAACTATTTACAAGCAATTGACATAACAAGTTCTACAACTCATTCATTGCTGACAAAATCAGAATAAAAACCTGCTTTGTTAGTCCTCCTCCTAGGTCCGGAAGTGGCCAGCATCTTTGTCCGGAAGAAGGTGTAAGTCTCTCTCTTTTTCTAAATCTTAATCACATTCATTTACAAGTAATTTGAAATAGAACTGGTGCACTTTATTGATCAAAAGACATGATTACAAGAATTCTGTTGAAAAACTGTTACAAGACTGTAACAGTCAATTTCTAGTTATACTATGTATTTTCTGCTAGCTTCCTTACTCTATTTTATACCTCTTTTTCTATCTACCTCGCTCAACCTAAACGGGAGCAATATTTATAGCTATCCTATGATCTGATTACAAACAAAGAATATCAAAAAGATCTTATCCTACAATTCTGCGACAAATTCTGGTTTTATCCTAGAAGATGACTAAAACTTGATCTTTTCCTTAATGATGGCTTTGGTCGGCAATGACGGCAAAGACAGATGGAAGATATTTCTCTTTACTTTTTCCAACCTTTATTTCCCTTTTTCTGGCTTCAAAAATCGGTCAAAATGTCAAAAACATATTTTGTTCTTCATTCTGAAGATAAGTGGCTTCATTCCGAAGACAATGTAGTTTTCATTTCGAAGATCGCTCATTTTGAAGATATTGCATTCTCATTCCGAAGATCACTCATTCCGAAGATACTGCATGCTTCATTCCGAAGATCCGCTCATTTCGAAGATGCTGCATTCTTCATTCCGAAGATCTGCTCATTCCGAAGATGTTGTGTTCCTTCATTCCGAAGATATCTGTTCATTCCGAAGATATCTGTTCATTCCGAAGATATCTTGGTATGAACAAATATATGCTTTTCCATTGATTTCTTCTGCATCTCTCAGGTGGGTTATCTCCTAAGATAAAATTCTAATGGTCTTCATCCCTTTCCTCATCATGTGAATTCCATGCCTTGCTATTTATGGACAGCTGGCTGGAATTTACATGGGAAAGACTCGATTTTCTTTGCACAACAACAGTTTGCTTGCACTGTTGCCAGATTTAGGTGAAGTAAATGCTTGAGACAAATCAAAATATGATTAGTGAAATGTTGCTATTATTCTAAGCATATCCCATTGTAGCAAATCATAGCAAAAAGAACACAAAACTATGCAAAAAGTTGTAAAATCAACATATAATATTTCAAATACATTGATCATGCAAAATGGTTAATATACAGCATATTAAATCAACTTAACTAACATATCGGATAAAACATAAGAGTTTATAGGCATTTTTAGTGTACAAAACATGTTATGATTGAGGCATTTCCGGGCCTCATCATTTTCCCCCAACTTATATTAATGCATGCCCTCATGCATTCGTTGAGGCTATGGAATCGCATATGTCCATGTTTAGATTCCATGACCCGTAGAATAACTTCTTGCCTATGTAATACCCCCTATTTTCTTGAATGTTTCGAGCCAATCTTCAAATTATTCATCGAGTCGGGCATCTTCCTCAAAGTAGAATGGAACTGGAGTAATGATGGTTGGAGGCCTGAACCTGAGACCTATCCAGTTATGTTGCATGATCTGGATCAGTTGGACTACACCTTCTGCTCTTCTTCTAGACCATTCTAGTTTTTAGTTTTCCAGGGAAGTCTTCATATTGAGAATCGAATAGTAAAGCCCAATATCCTTGTTGAAGTTTCCTCTGCTTAATGTGACTGTCATGCCACAACTTCCTCTGCTCCTGAATTACCTCAGTTTGGTGCAGAGCATCCAATCTAAGTTCATCCAATGCATTCGACTCTGCGAATCCTGTCCATGCGTGTACTGCGACAATTCAATTCCAATTTCCAGTCTTGTGCGCAATGTTAGTAGCTCAAATTCAATAGGTAAGAGAGGCTTTTACCAAAGACTAGTTCATAAGGTGTGAATCCAATAGTGGACTTCCAAGTAGTATTGTAGGCCCAAACTGCTGGGTAATTTGTCTAGCCAATTTTTCCTATGAAAAGCTACTGTTTTTGTCAAGATGCGTTCTAGTTCCCTATTTGTTACTTCAACCTGGCCATTTGCTTGTGGGTGGTAAGGTGATGATTTCCTATGTTTGATTTCATACAATTCTGTAAATGCTTTTATGAATTTGGATGCAAATTGGGGTCCTTAGTCTGTGGTGATAGACCGTGGAGCTCCAAATCTCTGAAAAATCTGAGTATACAGGAAATCAGTGACCTTCTCTTCACGAGCATGTTTGAAAGCACGCACCTCTATGATGCAGGAGCATCCGGAGGCGAAGCTGCAATCTTGCATCACCCAAAATGTTTTTTTCTTTAAGTGCCAAAACTATCGCGATATCGCGACGCTTTTTGAAGAAGGGCGCCATTGGGCCAAACTGTCGCGATATCGCGACGCTTTTTGAAGAAGGGCGCCATTGGGCCAAACTGTCGCGATATCGCGACGCTTTTTGAAGAAGGGCGCCATTGGGCCAAACTGTCGCGATATCGCGACGCTTTTTGACAAGAGGGACTAAGTCGCATGATGGTCGCGAAATCGCGACAGTTCCGAAGCAAAGCAGCTTGGGCGCAAAATGGTCGCGAAATCGCGACATCTCCGGAGCAAAGAAGCCAAGACGTCAAGTGGTCGCGAAATCGTGACATTTTTACAGCAAGGAGGCTAGGACACAAAATGGTCGCGAAATCGCGACACTTCCGAAGGAAAGACTCGAAGGCACCAAGACGTCGCGAAATCGTGACATCTTCGGAGGAAAAGTTCTAAGGCACCAAATGGTCGCGAAATCGTGACACTTCCGAAGGAAAGACTCGATGGCACAAGGATGTCGCGAAATCGTGACACCTTCGGAGGAAAAGCTCTAAGGTTCAAAGACGTCGCGAAATCGTGACACTTTCGAGGAACAAAACCTGAAGGCGCCAAGACGTCGCGAAATCGTGACATGTCGCGGTTTCGCGGCCCGAATGAAGAAGCTGCGTACGGAGGGGAAAGACGTCGCGAAATCGTGACATGTAGCGGTTTCGCGGCCCGAATGAAGAAGCTGCGTACGGAAAGCAAAGACGTCACGAAATCGTGGCATGTAGCGGTTTCGCGGCCCGAAGGAGGAAACTGAGTGCAAAGGGCAAAGACGTCGCGAAATCGTGACACTTTCGGAGGCAAGGTTCAACGACGCAAAGTGGTCACGAAATCGCGACGCTTTCGGTGCGAAGGCTCAACGGCGCAAAGTGGTCACGAAATCGCGACACTTTCGGGCCGAAGACTCAAGGTGTGAAATGGTCACGAAATCGCGACGCTTTCGGAGTAAGGGCTTGAAAGCGCAAGGTGGTCGCGAAATCGTGACACCTTCGGAGGAAAGGTGACAGGGTGCCAAGTGGTCACGAAATCGTGACGCTTTTGGGGCAAAGGCACCGAGGGGTAAAATGGTCGCGATATCGCGACCGAAAGGGAGAAAGGGCGCAAAGAGGCAAACACGTCGCGATATCGCGACAGAGCGCTCACGACGCCTGACCAGCCGACGACTGTAGAGACCATTGCCGTGGGACACGTGGCATCAATTTACAGGTGGTCCGAGAATGTGCAGTGGTTACTGGGACTCTGGCAAAGGGACACGTGGCAACAAACTACAAGCGGCTGTGGCGCATCTCTTTGAATGATGATTTGGCGGTTTGATTGACAGGCGGCCGCAGCGCACTCCGCCACCCCAGACCATGAGAATACGGGGCACCTGGCAGCATCTTGCAGGCGGTCACAGAACATTCATGTGGATGGTTACAGGGAATCCCGCACTTGATGTAATGATGGAAAGAAGTTGGAGCCGGGGGATAAAAGGACCGCGCATGCATTGTATTCGGGGCTTGGCCATTTTGAATGTAACTTCTATGTTTTCTGAATTGAAAGACCTTTGTTGTCGAGAATTGCATTTTTTGGCTGTGTGTTGTTCTAGTCCTATATCAAGTGGTATCAGAGCCAGAAGGTTCTGAGTGTGCAAACCGATCACCGACAGTGAGGCAGTTTGCGCCAGGATTGTGGTTGTGGGTTGTGAAGAAGAAGCAGGATGCCTCCGCGCAGGAATCGTGGTGGTGTGAGGAACATACAAGCAGAGGTCGATCTTAGAGCCTTGCAGAGGCAAGTTGAAGCCCTGCAGGAGGAAATTAGGAGAGGAGTTGAGCCAAGAAGGGAGGAACCCAGTGAGGATGAAGTCTGGGAAGAAGAGGGTCCATCCGATGAGGAAGAAGCCTTGGATCCAGCAGAGGCTAGGCTGTATAGAGCCATCTCCCAGATTGGGAAGAAGCCAAAATTTGACGTCTCTACTTACTCCGGGAACCTCAACCCTGAGGAGTTGATAGATTGGATCAACGACATGGAGGAGTACTTCGAATATGAAGAGATCTCAGACCCAACTCGGATCAGGTTCACGAAAACCAAGTTGAAAGGGCATGCTAGCATCTGGTGGAAAGGAGTGCAGCTGGAAAGGAACAGGAGGGGAAAGGAAAAGATCACCAGGTGGGATAGGATGGTGGAGAAATTGAAGAGACAATTCATCCCTGCAGATTACGAGTTGGATTTGTTGAGAAAGATGCAGAGTCTTCGACAGGCAAGCAAATCTGTCAAGGAGTATACGGAGGAGTTCTATCAAATCTCGATCAGAACCGGCCATTCGGAGGCGAATAAGGAGAAAGTCGCACGATACATCAACGGATTGCGAACCAGCATTCAAGAAGAGCTGGGGCTGGTTAGGATGAGCACGGTGGAGGATGCATACCAGTTTGCATTAAAGGTGGAGGAGAAACTGAATAGGAGATTTGATGGAAAGCAGAGAGGAAAGGACAGGGGTGGAAGAGCTGGTGGAAGAACCAATGGAGGAAGGTACAGAGATTTGGGGAAAACTGGTGAAGCTAGCAGTAGCCAGAAATAGAAAGAAGGGAAGGAGGAGAATGACCAACGCCCACGCAATCAGAACAACAACTACCCGAGAGGAAGAGGTAGGCCTGGGCGAGGGTTTGGAAGAGGTGTCTTTCGAGGAACCTGCTTCAACTACGGAGAAGAAGGACACAGGGCATACAACTGCCCGCAACATCAAGAGAGGCCAAATCGAAGACCTGAGGGTCAGGCCCGAGCAGCTGTAGCAGACGAAGGTGCAGAATCTGAGCACTCTGAGGAGGCAAAAAGGGGAGAAGCAATGATCATCAGAAGGGTCCTGTTGAATGAAGAGGAAAAGGCAGACCAAAGGAACAGCCTATTTCGAACAAGATGCAAGTGCACAGGTAAGGTCTGTAACGTCATTATCGATAATGGAAGCACTGATAATTTGGTTTCTGAGGAAATGGTTGCCAAGCTACGGTTGGAAAGGAGAAAGCACCCGCACCCTTATCGAATCGCATGGTTGCAAAAGGAACATCGGGTGCTAGTAAGTGAGCAATGCCCGGTGAAGTTCAATGTTGGAACTTACCGAGATGAGGTCTTATGTGACATCTTGCCTATGGATGCATGTCACCTGTTGCTTGGGAGACCATGGCGGTTTGACCGAAGTGTTGTACATGATGGTCGAGCCAACACATATTCTTTGTCGAAGAATGGAGTTCGCCACAAGCTAAAACCCTTGAAGGAGGCGGATGAGAAAGTATGCAGCAGTGCCCGAGTCTGTCTAGTTGATGGCAGAAGATTTTTGGAAGGCCTGAAGTCAGATCATATGTGCTATGCCATAATCCCTAGGGTTAAGGAAGAAGGAAGCAAGGAGATTCCAGTGGAGGTCATGGGACTGCTAGAGGAATTCCCAGATATCATTTTTGATAATGTTCCTGAAGGTTTACCACCTGTTAGGAAGATCAGTCACCACATAGATTTGGTGCCTGGATCGAGCTTGCCAAACAAGGCTGCACATCGAATGACGCCTGTGGAAACTGAGGAGTTGAATCGGCAAGTTCAAGATCTATTGAAGAAAGGGCTGATTAGGGAGAGTCTTAGTCCCTGTGCAGTACCAGCAGTACTAGCACCCAAGAAGGATGGAGAATGGAGAATGTGCACGAGACTCCTGGGCAATTAACAAGATCACCATCAAATACAGATTCCCACTGCCAAGGATGGATGATATCATGGACTGTTTAAGTGGAGCTGAGTACTTCACAAAGATTGACTTGAAAAGTGGTTACCATCAGATCCGCATTAGAGAAGGGGATGAGTGGAAGACAGCCTTTAAAACCAGAGAGGGGCTGTATGAGTGGTTGGTTATGCCATTTGGGCTAACCAATGCACCGAGTACCTTCATGCGGTTAATGAATGAAGTCCTGAAGGAATTTTTGGGCAAATTTGTTATTGTCTACTTGGATGATATCCTGATTTTTAGCAGGACCCTAGAGGAGCACCTGATGCACATCAGGAGGGTTTTTGAGAGACTGCGGGAGGAGCAGTTACTGATCAATCTAAAGAAGTGCAACTTCGTGAAGAAGGAGCTGGTATACCTGGGATTTGTTATCTCAGCAAATGGTCTTAAAATGGACCCCGAAAAGGTGAGGGCTATTTCGGAATGGCCTGCTCCAAGAAGTGTGACCGAGGTTAGATCATTTCATGGTCTGGCCAGTTTCTACAGAAAGTTCATTAGAAACTTCAGCAGTATTTGCGCATCTCTTACGGAGACAATGAAGGGGAACAAGAAGGAATTCCAGTGGACAGTTGGAGCAGACAAAAGCTTTGCTATGCTAAAGAAGAAGGTCACTGAGCAACCCGTCTTAGCACTTCCAGATTTCAATAAGGTGTTTCAGGTAGACTGCGATGCGAGTGGCAGTGCCATAGGAGCCGTATTGAGCCAAGAGGGTAGGCCTGTAGCTTATTTTAGCGAGAAGCTCAATGATGCCAGACGAAAGTATTCGGTATATGATCAGGAGTTCTACGCCATAGTTCAAGCACTTAAGAAATGGAGGCATTATTTGTTGCCAAAGGAGTTTGTTCTGTATACCGACCATCAGGCGCTGCAGTATATTAACAGTCAAGGGAAATTGAATCAAAGGCATCTGAAATGGGTAGAGTTCCTGCAGAGCTATACCTTTGTGCTGAAGCATCGGAGCGGAAGGTCCAATAGGGTGGCAGATGCATTGAGTAGGAGACAATGTCTGATGATGGAAATGAAAGTGGAGGTTGTAGGGTTTGCTGAGCTCAAGAGCTTATACCCTGCAGACCTCGATTTCGTAGAAGCTTGGAAAGCCTGCACGGCGCCTGTTACGTTGGACAGGACTAGGTGGTTGAATTACCTGGTTCAAGAGGGGATGCTGTTCAGGGGGAACCAATTATGCATTTCGAGGAGCTCAATGAGAGAAAATCTCATCAAGGAAAAGCACAGTGGAGGTCTAGCTGGACATTTTGGTCGTGACAAAACTACCTCACTTGTTAGTGAAAACTATTACTGGCCACAATTGCAACAGGATGTGGCAAAGTTTGTGCAGAGTTGTAGGATATGCCAGATGGCAAAAGGCGTGAGGCAGCCTACTGGCTTGTATCAACCGCTGCCTATACCTGAACGACCGTGGGAAGATATTAGTATGGATTTTGTGCTTGGCTTGCCCAGGACGCAGAGGGGACACGATTCCATATTTGTGGTAGTGGACCGGTTTTCAAAAATGGCTCACTTTATCCCGTGCCAGAAGACTAGCGATGCGGTCCATGTGGCTGGTTTGTTCTTTAAGGAAGTGGTACGCCTTCATGGGTTGCCAAGAAGCATTGTGTCGGACAGGGATACTAAGTTTGTCGGGTACTTCTGGAGGACCCTGTGGAAGAAACTGAAGACGGATTTAAAGTTCAGTTCTGCATACCACCCCCAAACAGATGGCCAAACAGAGGTGGTTAATAGGAGTTTGGGCAACCTACTGCGATGCTTGGTAGGGGACAAGCCCAAGGGATGGGATCTAGTTCTACCGCAAGCAGAATTCGCGTATAACAGCTCGGTCAATAGGAGTACAAATAAATCACCGTTCCAGATCATCTATGGGAGCAGCCCCAGAAACGCTTCAGAGTTGAGACGGATAGATACGAGAGAGAAATGCAGTGCTGAGGCAGAAGACTTTGCCGAACACCTGAAGGGAGTGCATGAGGAAGTGACGAGACACATTGCCAAGATGAATGCTCAGTACAAGACAAGGGCGGACCAAAAACGCCGAGTTAAAGAGTTCAAAGTAGGAGATTCTGTCATGGTCCATCTGAGGAAGGAGCGGTTTCCTGCCAAGACCTATACCAAACTAAAAATGAAGAAATTTGGGCCATGCAGGATCATTGGCAAACGGGATTCGGGTAATGCATACGAGGTGGAGCTACCAAGTGAACTTAACATCTCCCCCGTGTTTAACATTTCAGATTTGGTCGAGTATCATGAAGGAGAAAGCAGTGAGATACTCAGCCCAGATTTGTGGAGCATTCCAGTAGTCATCCCAGTTGCGGACGAGATAGAAGAAATTCTGGATACACGTGAGGGCCGAAGTACTCGGAACAGGAGTTATTCTGAGTATTTAGTCAAATGGAAGGGCAGGCCTATAGAAGATGTGACTTGGTTATCCAAGGCAGAGGTTGATCGCCTGGGTCTACCTCAGACAAATCATAAGTGAAGGTCACTTCTCAAACTCACCCCGGGTGTCTGATGCAGGAGCATCCGGAGGCGAAGCTGCAATCTTGCATCACCCAAAATGTTTTTTTCTTTAAGTGCCAAAACTGTCGCGATATCGCGACGCTTTTTGAAGAAGGGCGCCATTGGGCCAAACTGTCGTGATATCGCGACGCTTTTTGAAGAAGGGCGCCATTGGGCCAAACTGTCACGATATCGTGACACTTTTTGAAGAAGGGCACCATTGGGCCAAACTGTCGCGATATCGCGACGCTTTTTGAAGAAGGGCGCCATTGGGCCAAACTGTCGCGATATCGCGATGCTTTTTGACAAGAGGGACTAAGTCGCATGATGGTCGCGAAATCATGACAGTTTCGAAGCAAAGCAGCTTGGGCGCAAAATGGTCACGAAATCGTGACATCTCCGGAGCAAAGAAGCCAAGACGTCAAGTGGTCGCGAAATCGTGACATTTTTACAGCAAGGAGGCTAGGACACAAAATGGTCGCGAAATCGTGACACTTTCGAAGGAAAGACTCGAAGGCACCAAGACGTCGCGAAATCGTGACATCTTCGGAGGAAAAGTTCTAAGGCACCAAATGGTCGCGAAATCGTGACACTTCCGAAGGAAAGACTCGATGGCACAAGGATGTCGCGAAATCGTGACACCTTCGGAGGAAAAGCTCTAAGGTTCAAAGACGTCATGAAATCGTGACACTTTCGGGGAACAAAACCTGAAGGCGCCAAGACGTCGCGAAATCGTGACATGTCGCGGTTTCGCGGCCCGAATGAAGAAGCTGTGTACGGAGGGGAAAGACGTCGCGAAATCGTGACATGTAGCGGTTTCGCGGCCCGAATGAAGAAGCTGCGTACGGAAAGCAAAGACGTCACGAAATCGTGGCATGTAGCGGTTTCGCGGCCCGAAGGAGGAAACTGAGTGCAAAGGGCAAAGACGTCACGAAATCGTGACACTTTCGGAGGCAAGGTTCAACGATGCAAAGTGGTCGCGAAATCGCGACGCTTTCGGTGCGAAGGCTCAACAGCGCAAAGTGGTCACGAAATCGTGACACTTTCGGGCCGAAGACTCAAGGGTGTGAAATGGTCACGAAATCGCGATGCTTCCGGAGTAAGGGCTTGAAAGCGCAAGGTGGTCGCGAAATCGTGACACCTTCGGAGGAAAGGTGACAGGGTGCCAAGTGGTCGCGAAATCGTGACGCTTTTGGGGCAAAGGCACCGAGGGGTAAAATGGTCGCGATATCGCGACCGAAAGGGAGAAAGGGCGCAAAGAGGCAAACACGTCGCGATATCGCGACAGAGCGCTCACGATGCCTGACCAGCTGGTGACTACAGAGACCATTACCATGGGACATGTGGCGTCAATTTATAGGTGGTCCGAGAATGTGCAGTGGTTACTGGGACTCTGGCAAAGGGACACGTGGCAACAAACTACAAGCGGCTGTGGCGCATCTCTTTGAATGATGATTTGGCGGTTTGATTGACAGGCGGTCGCAGCGCACTCTGCCACCCCAGACCATGAGAATACGGGGCACCTGGCAGCATCTTGCAGGCGGTCACAGAACATTCGTGCGGATGGTTACAGGGAATCCCGCACTTGATGTAATGATGGAAAGAAGTTGGAGCCGGGGGATAAAAGGACCGCGCATGCATTGTATTCGGGGCTTGGCCATTTTGAATGTAACTTCTATGTTTTCTGAATTGAAAGACCTCTGTTGTCGAGAATTGCATTTTTTGGCTGTGTGTTGTTCTAGTCCTATATCACTCTACCCACTTTGTCAGGTAATCAGTGCATACTAGAATATGCACCTTTCCTTGAGAAGGTGGATCAATAGGTCCTACAAAATCAAGCCCCCACCTCTCAAATGGTTCTAAAACCATTTGAGGCTGTAGTGGCATCTCATTTGTATGAGTGGATTTCCCCATTCTTTGGCATGCATCACAATGCCTGATGTACTTTTTCACATCCTTGTGAAGAGATGGCCAATAATATCCTATCCCCAAGATTTTTCTAACTGTGCTTTTTACGAAATAGTGTCCACTCGAGGGTTCATCATGACAAGCTCTAAGGATATCATACACTTCATCCTTTAGGATGCACCTACGTAACACATGGTCAGGACTGCACTTAAAAAGCATACCCTTAATCCATTCAAAAGAACTCTGTTTCATCAATTGTTTTTTCTGTTTTGAAGTAAAATGTGGAGGAACTTTCCTTGTGACCAAATAATTGGCTATATCTGCAAACCAAGGTGATTGAACTGATATAGCAAATAGTTTTTCATCAGGAAAAGTTTCATCAACTAATTCCCCTTCATCTGTGTTCTGCAACCTAGACAAGAAATCTGCCACAACATTAGCTTTTCCTGGTTTGTTGATTATGGTGATATCAAATTCTTGCAAGCAACAGACAACCAACGAATAATTTTTGCACTTACCATAGGTTTATTCATCAAATACTTAATGGTTGTATGATCTGTGTGAATAAATATTTGATAACTCTGTGATATAATGCCTGAATTTGTTGATGGCATAAATTACTCGCTAGGAATTCTTTCTCGGTTGTTGTATAATTTTTCTCTCGCTCCCGTCAATTTTTTGCTAATGTTGTAGATGGTATAATGTTCACCATTATCAATTTGTCCTAATCCTGCTCCAATTGCTGTATTGGAGGCATCGATCTGAATGTGAAATGGTAATGTCCAATTAGGTCCTCTGAGCACAGGTGGAGTTATCAATTTCTCTTTCAAAGCTTCAAATGCTTCCTGACATTTTGCAGTCCAGGATAGAAACGAAAAATCAGGAACAGTGAGAAGGAAAAATCAGATGACATTGCTGAGATGGGAGAAACAAAGCAGTTTCTGTTTCATTGCTGCTTTAGGGAAGCATATCTTGTATGGAACAGTGAGAAGGAAAAATCAGATGATGGTGCCATCCATGTGGTAGTGAAACAGAGTTTCCCTGTGATGGCATAGATGATTCATCTTCAGATTTTTGATTCTCCTCATTACTTATCAATTGTTGGATATTTGTTGCTTCCCCTTCTAAACCTTGTTCATGCAGAACGTTCATCAAGATTGTTTCATTTTCTAAGTTTTCTGTGTCACTGAGGTCTTATGTGTGTTCTCTTACTACTAAGGTAGCTAGTGTAGAAATGACCTCTTCTGGTTCTTCATCTAAGTCAGAAAACCATAACTGACCTGAAAATTTGCTAGATGGTTTTGCAAGAGGATATAAAGAAATTTGTTTCAGCTCAATACCATTTGAAATAGTCATATTTCCAGATCTGCAGTCTATGAAGGCTGCTGCAGTTGCAAGCCAAGGTCTTCCCAAAATAATGGGATATCCATGTGCTGAATTTCTTGGTTGTAAAACCAGAAAATCTGCAAGGAATTCCCAAGAAGAAACTTCTATAGGGACATCTTCAATGATTCCTTCAGGTTTTGCAACTGACCTATCAGCCATTTCTAAAATTGTAAATGTGGGGCTGAGATGTTTGAGTTGTAATTGTTCCATTGTATCTTTAGTCATGACATTTATTGCAGCTCCTAGATCCACTAAAACATTTGATATTGGTACTTGAACCTATGGTGATCTGTGATAAGCTGGGCTTCCCTGGATCACTATACTTTGGAGGTAGTAGTTTTTCGGATAAGAGATCAGCTATCTTCCCTTCAACCTTGCACGAGTCTTGGGGAATGCTTTCTTCTTTCTTCTTGCTCTTTTAATGCACAAATTTTGGACAGTACTGTTAATTTCTGGTATTTCCTTAATGGCTTGCAATAAGGGTAATGAGATAGTCAGCTTTTTGAGTTCTTTGACCAATTCGACTCAAAAAATTTTGGTATTGCATTAAGTCTTTCAGGATATGGAACTATCCTTGGTAATTGTTACGCTTGTGTCTCTTTTTCTATTGTTGGATCCAATTTTTTTGTTTCTATTGTTGGTTGGATTCTCTCTGGTTCTGATGATTCTTGCTTTTCATTATCTTTGATTTCCATTAAAGCTGGTTCGGGTACAACTTTCCCTGAATGGAGTTGGATATCGCTACAATCAAGAACATTAATTTCAATATTTTCTTCAGCTTCAGCCATATAGACAGGAGGTGTCTGTCTTACACTATTTGGATTAGTGATTGGCTGAGCTGGCAATTGAGGTTGTTTCACTTGCTGTGTTTCTTGTTGTTTTTATTGAAAATTTTGATTAGGTGCGAGGCAACAAATGCTGAGTTTGACCTTGATTCCTTTCTTTGCCTTGGATAGGCCTGGTATTCTTGATTCCATTGTGGTTGGTTTTGCACCCAATGTGGATTAGTCCGATCTCGATTCCAAGTTGGATTGTTTTGATTCCATGAGGGGTTGTTTTGATTCGATTCCAGACTGGGTTACTCCAATTTGATTGTGGCCATTCTTGGGAATTTGTCCATTGAGGATAATTCCAAGGACGTTGGGGTGGTTCTGATTGTCCCCAAGGCATAGTACCGGGATTATGCCCCCAATTTATAGGAAAACGAGGGGGATTTTGATATTGAGAGAAATTCCCCCCTTGTTTTGGTCCAATATAGTTGAGTTCCTCAGTCTGGTTTTCTAACACAGTTTTGAGTTGTGGTAGCAGGTGGCATTGATCATTTGAATGCCTTTTTGAACAGATACTACAAATGGCTGAGATAGATGTTTTATTTAAAGGACATTCCTGCAAAGCATGTTTACTTCTACATCTTGGGCAATAAATTGCCAAAGGTTCTATGTTTTTAGCTTTTGCAGAGATTTCTCCTAAAGTAGTGTTTAGATGCACTAGGATATCAGTTTTGAAATTTGCAAGTTCCTCTATCAGGTCCTTTACATCAATGCCATTTGTGCGGATTTTTCTTCTTCTCTGCTTAGTGCGAGAGTAATTCCTGCAGAGATCCATAATTTCCTCATTACTAAGAGTGGTTACATCCCCTTTTCCCATTAAATCCAGAACTTCTCTGGATTCATCTTGCAATCCTCTCAAAAAGATAGTTTTACACAATTCTGGTTCTACTAGTCCACATCTCCTTTGAACAAAGGAGAACCTATCAAGATAATCTTCCAAGGTCTCATCATCTTCCTGCTTGATTCTAAATAACTCATCTTTTCTATTCCTTACATGGCAGTATTCTTGATATTTGTCTAAAAAGACAGTCTCCATTTGATCCCAGGTTCTTATGGAATTTGGCTCTAAGCTCATGAACCAGCGTAATGCTGAATCCTTGAGAGTTGAGGGAAAAACCTTAAGTTTTTTATTGTCATTTATATAATCATAGGTCTGACACACTACCTTGAATTCAAACAAAAACTGATCAGGATCTTTAGATACAACACCTCGAAAGGTTGGAAGTACTGAAGGTGAAATGGTCTTCATGGAAGATTTTTGTGTTGGATTCAGATGAATAGGATATTCAAATGTTCTGGATGGTTGGAGTATATCCTGATCATCCCCTTCATTATGAACATAGCCATGTTGGCCATCTGCATTGCCTCCTTCTGCCATAGTTTCTTGTTTCCTAGGAGAAGTTAAAGCTTTCCAAATTGTTCTCTCAAGAGGTCCAAGCTTCTCTGTTGATGAGTCTGATGAATTATCTTCCTTAAGATATTATGTTGATAAAATTGGTGATTTTCCTTTCTCAAAATGTTCTACTGATGGTGAGACTGGTGATTTTTTTATCAATCTTTCAGGTTGTTCAAACACAGGTGATTCACCCCTTAGGCATGAAGATCTCCTTAATGGGACAAGCCAGGGATCCTTTGGAGTATCCCTAGACTTACTCATTCATGTTTACTCCTAAATGACATAAATTAAGTCAATAGTTGTTATCTTACTCTGTTGTTATATTCAGATTTTAACTTGAATGTTCATAGTTTAGTCTGATTACAGCTATTGGACTATTTGTTTTCTTCTGACAACACTATTCCTCGGCAATGATGCCAAAATGATGCGTAGTCGTTATACCATCATTAATTCTCAATGAATCTGTCAATCCAGGGCAGTGCACAAGGCTATCTGCGGGAGAAGAAGTGAAACAGCTATAACTTAGGTCAATCTAGGGCAACAAGTCTTATTGGTGGAACTGATTGTGTGGGGGGTTTTGGAACATTCCTATCTCTAAATTGCATAAATTAAATCTGAATCTAAGTTTCATAATTGAAAACTAATCATTAACTGCAAAAATGAAGTCCTAATTACAATTGCAGAATGAGACCTAATTATATTGCAGAATTAACAGTTGCAGAATTGAAAGTCTGATCCTAATTGCAGAAAGGAAATCTAATTACTTTTGCAGTAATGAAAGTTTAGATCTAATGTGGAAATAAAAACTATCAAAGTTCTGTAACAGAAGGTTGTCAATCTTCTGTTCAGATTTTGACAGCAAAACATAAAATGTAAGAAATTACTGAAAAACAGTAAATTCTAGAAATAACAATCTGAAAATAAAGTGGAAACTTTGCTGAAAGTAAGATTGCAACTAAAACTTTGAGCACAAGATTAATCTAAGCATAAATAAACTAATACTGCAAATATTGTCAACTATTTACAAGCAATTGACATAACAAGTTCTACAACTCATTCTCACTGTAGACAAAATCGGAATAAAAACCTGCTTTGTTAGTCCTCCTCCTAGGTCCGGAAGTGGCCACCTCTTTGTCCGGAAGAAGGTGTAAGTCTCTCTATTTTTCTAAATCTTAATCACATTCATTTACAAGTAATTTGAAATAGAAGCTGGTGCACTTTATTGATCAAAAGACATGATTACAAGAATTCTGCTGAAAAACTGTTACAGGACTGTAACAGTCAATTTCTAGTTATACTCTGTATTTTTTGCTAGCTTCCTTACTCTATTTTCTACCTCTTTTTCTATCTACCTCACTCAACCTAAACGGGAGCAATATTTATAGCTATCCTATGATCTGATTACAAACAAAGAATATCAAAAAGATCTAATCCTACAATGCTGCAACAAATTCTGGTTTTATCCTAGAAGAGGACTAAAACTTGATCTTTTCCTTAATGATGGCTTTGGTCGGCAATGACGGCAAAGACAGATGGAAGATATTTCTATTTACTTTTTCCAACCTTTATTTCCCTTTTTTCGGCTTCAAAAATCGGTCAAAAGGTCAAAAACACATTTTGTTCTTCATTTCGAAGATAAGTGGCTTCATTCCGAAGACAATGCAGTTTTCATTCTGAAGATACTGCATTCTCATTCCGAAGATCGCTCATTTCGAAGATACTGCATGCTTCATTCCGAAGATCCGCTCATTCCGAAGACGCTACATTCTTCATTTCAAAGATCCGCTCATTCCGAAGATGCTGTGTTCCTTCATTTCGAAGATATATGTTCATTCCGAAGATATCTTGGTATGAACAAATATATGCTTTTCCATTGATTTCTTCTACATCTCTCAGGTGGGTTATCTCCTAAGATCAAATTCTAATGGTCTTCATCCCTTTCCTCATGTGAATTCCATGCCTTGCTATTTATGGATAGCTGGCTGGAATTTACATGGAAAAGACCGATTTTCTTTGCACGGCAACAGTTTGCTTGCACTATTGCCAGATTTAGGTGAAGTAAATGCTTGAGACAAATCAAAATATGATTAGTGAAATGCTGCTATTATTCTAAGCATATCCCATTATAGCAAATCATAGCAAAAAGAACACAAAACTATGCAAAAAGCTGTAAAATCAACATATAATATTTCAAATACATTGATCATGCAAAATGGTTAATATACAGCATATTAAATCAACTTAACTAACATATCAGATAAAACATAAGAGTTTATAGGCATTTTTAGTGTACAAAACATGTTATGATTGAGGCATTTTCAGGCCTCATCATAAGGAATATCAATACTAAGGTTAAGATTAATTAATCTATTATGCTTGATATTAATTAATTGAATAGAGAATAAGGTAATGAATTGATAAATTATAACCTTAGAAGATTTATTGAATGATTTGGAAGACTTTTGAAGTGAAGAGAATTTAATTTGAAAGTTTTTGAAATTACTTTATTTGAAATTCAAACATAGAAATATTTGCAAATAATTTGACTTGGAGGAATAAGGATTTCTACATCGAAATAGGAATATTGAATTGTTGGCAATCGAATCGGCCTAGATATAGATTTTCTAAGTCTAGAGCGCCCTAAACCCACTGCCAAACATTGAATATCTGAAGGAAAGAAATGTCCTCCGTGACAATCTCTAGTAGGATTGGTTCCAAAAATAAAAATGGTTTTGTTTTGAGATAAGGGTTAGAGAAGATGTAGAGAGAGAGGAAATTACTTAAAGGAATGGAAAAGATGCTGAAAGCTTGAAATATTGGGGCGATGGACAAGAAGCACGATACACAATTGTTACTCAAACCAAAAGCAATAAAAACAATAGACATTTAACAGAAACAAATATTAAATATTCTCAACTGCATAACCTCCAGGGGTACTCCAGCATTAATCCTTCACCAACGCTAAATCCAGATAACATAATTCAAACCGAAAGACAAAATGACTAACTTAACAAAAATAACATTATAGAAGGCATACACAAAGATAGAAGACGCAAGACCGAAACCAAAATTTTGTATTGCGGAAGCAGATTTCAAGATATACAACTGCTTTTCTAGTATATATTGTCCATCCTTTGTTATAGAGAAAAGACTATCTTTAATAGGGAGTTTTGCCTCCTAAAATATTAATGCCCAACCACTTCTGTGATCGTGACAGGCAGATTTGATCCGAAACTGACTTAAAAATATTTAATTTGACCTTACAGATAATTTAGCATCGAATGTAGAAGGTTCCACTGATCCACCATGATCGGATGACTCAGAGTGCAGCTTCGAGGTCGGTTGGGTAGTCCATGATGGTTTTGGGTAGCTTTTGTTGTGATTGGATCTCGTCTGAAGCTTCGCTCCATAACTGGAGTGACAGCATTTTCGCTTCAAAAGTGGAGCAAAAATGTCCTCTTGATTTGCCTTAGAAACTTTAACTTGCACTCTGGCCAGCTTTTGCTCCACAAGTGGAGCGAAAGCACCCTTGGCCTTGTACTTAGGCGATTTGTGCCTTCACTTTGGGTGTCGCTCCCTGGGTGGAGCGATAGAGACTTTCACTCCACTAGTGGAGTGACTGGAAGATTCGCTCCACTGGTGGAGCGACAGCACCTTTGACCACATCTTTGACCTTCCTTTGCACCCTTCTTTACAAATGTCTATCTTTGCACCTTTCTTGAAGATTCTTTCCACTGGTGGAGCGACAACAAATTTGACCAATTTTTTACTTTCGTTGCATTTTGAGTGGCACGGTTCTTAGAAAGAAGCTTTTTCTCCCTTAGTAGAGTGAAAGCACTTTTGCTCCACAAGTGGAGCAAAAGTCTAGTCATCATGTACTTAACTCTTTGGGGGGACTTTCACTCCACATGGAGTGAAAGTCTTTTGCACCTTAGCCAGGACTTAACCATTTGCCTCCCCCTGCCTTTCTGGGAACTTTCGCTCAGCAACTAGGAGTGAAAGTACCTTTGCTCCACTAGTGGAGCGAAAGTGTCCCTACATTGTACTCAAAGGGAAACTTAATCTAGAAATTTTCTAAGTTCTAAAATCCATTATCATGCGCACAGAGTGGAAAGAACTTGCAAAAAATAACTCTAAGGTAGAAAACACATTCACAACATCGCCCATGCTAAAACATTCACAATTTTGCATGCAAAACGATAGGAAAAGTGCAGAAATGTAGAGAAACCATAAAATCTGAAAGGAAACAGTTTTGAGTAAAAGATATAACTAGTGAAAACATAGCAACATAACAACATCTTAACCATTTTTCATGGAAAAAGAGAATTTTTTACAATTATTAACTCTCAAAAACTGCATACAACATAAATTTTAACAAAATGTTCCTAGAAGGGTAACATCTCTAGCGGCTCGCAGGGTATTGAGCCTGCCTCAATGCAAATATCCTAGGCCTTATCCTTAGGTTGCAGAGTCATCTTCACTCTCAGCATCCTCGGACTGCTCACTGTTGTTGCCTGGAAGTTCTTTAAGTCAGTCCTCTTCCTCTTCTTTCTCTAGCTCGCCTTCTATTTCCTCCTTGGGATATAGCTCGCGCGGATGGGAGATAAATCTATCCAGAGAGCTTTTAAACACATGCTTGTATACCGTGGAAGTATCGATCCAATGGTTGAGGCAAAAGGTTGGCTATTTCTGGAGATCCTCAATCAGGTAACGAAAGGTATCAATTCACTCAATATCATCCAGATCTAGCCTCCGATCGAACTCCTGCAAGCAAGACTCAATTTGGGCATATTTGGCCATGAAAGGCATCACCTATGCATCTGAAATTGGATCCTCCCAAGCGTCGACATTTGAGGTGCTACTGACAAATGTCGCCCATATCAGCTTCAACTCCTCGAGAGGTGGAATATCTCCTTTAATGTCTATGAATCCGAGGATGCCGAGTTGGGCAAGGGCATTAAAGGGTTGCAGTGAAACATCTCTCTCTTGCTCGAGGGCATCTGAGAGCTTATGAGCTTCCTTGATCAGCTCGAGCTTTGTGAAGAATGAGCGCAGGGTCATCTTCACTATTGCCTAGGATCGAGCCATAGGACTCATAAGAGTAAGGTGAGCGTCCACATTCTTGATTTTTCATAGCTATGTGGCTAAGTCCAGCTAAAGATCAATATTTTTTTGAGCGGCCTTTAAAATGGAGCTACCAGTGACAACTACCTCCTCTGCCTCCCTGAATAAGGTTAAAATCATGACTCCCCACGCAACTTTTGTTAAGAAATCTACCAGGAACTATAGGTGCATTTCCTTGATGCACTCCCTAGAGAATGCGATGGGCTATAACATATTCTCTACTAACTCGGCCTATAACTGATGGACCTGAATGGTCAGTGCCTACACCTGCTGGTTCACTTGGGCGCGCACCTTGGAGTGCTAATTGCATGCCTTGGAATGCTCATAGACCTCCACCTCCAGCGAAACCACATGCTATCTCAATTGTGCGACTTCGGACTCCAACGTCTCAATCTGCCTCTTCGTCTTTGCTAAATCTTCCTCAAGCTCAAAATTCTTGGTCTGTGCTTCAAAGAAGCAGTCCTTGTAGTACTCACCATGAACATAAATAGAGTCAATTTCTACTTGAATGATGCCCATATTATGCACCGTATTCATTTTTATCACATCCTCCATAGTATGGCGGTAAGCATAATCAGTCAGGGTCATCTCCCCCAAGGGATTCTGAACAACTAGTATCTTCTATACTGTGTGGAGCTCCATATTTTTTGGATCAATGATGGATATTTTCTCAGCTTGTGCCAGAGTCTGTACCTCCTTTCGACATTCCCTCAGCCAGCGTGATGAGCTATGGCATACCTTGCAGATGCTCTTCACAACAGCAAGGTGCTGCATCATTTCCAATTTGGACTCAAGCAGCTCATGAACTCCAACTCCGAGGATTGGTGTGTAAGGAAGGAGGGGAAGTTATGGCTTAAGTTTGGACATCGCATGGGAAACAGGAGGGGAAGTGACTCCGCTAACCCTCAAGGGTGCTTGGATTTGGATAACGACGATGGAGATAGTGGGTTTGGGCATTAAAACTTTAGACATAGCAGATGCCATGATAACGGAGGGCGGTGAAAGGGAAAAAGAGTTTATTTTTACAGTGGTGGAAAGATCAACAATAGGGTCTTTAAAACTAGAGAAAGGGATGCTGACAAACGTAGAGATCATGAAAGCATTAGGGTTGGTGGCAAAAGATGCAAATGCAGCTGAGAGCGATAAAAGGTCTGGAGAAACCAAAATGCCAAAAATAGTAGTGAGAGGTGGAGGAAAAGAAACAAAGGCAGTGACTAGGATTTCAACCGTTAAGGAAATGACTTCTATAGATAGGGAAGAAGAAAAGGAAACAAGTGAACATGTGCCTTTGGGCTCCATGATCAAGGGAGCCAATGAAGTAGGATGTTGCGTGTGTGGGTTTTCTTTCTCCTTGTGCTCGTCAATCGTGTCTACATCGATCACCTCCACATTTTCAACTTTCTACTTTTCCAAGTGCTCCGTGATAGGTGCTTCAGGATCGCTCTATGGAGGGGTCTCAAGTGCCGCAGAAGAGCTCATTCTAAAGGGCCTTTGAGTTTTGGTTCACAACCTCTTTGTTGCTTGCATTGAGAGAGACGTCTCTTCAGATTTTCTCTTCAAGAGAGCGCTCTGCTTCTTATGAGGTGGTGGCCCACTTTCTCCAGCAGATTGTGAACTTCTCAAGACTACTTTGCTCTTGCCCTACACCACTTACCTTTTTTCTTCCAAGTTATCCACTTCATCAAGGCTCTGTGTGCTTCGAGGCACAATCTCAAAAAATGAGGAGGCCTGATAGGTATCCACGTTTTCGTCATACACTATGGATAATTTATCATCCAACGTCATTGGGTAGTCAAAGGTCGTCTTGTCATTGTGGACCCTCATGATCCACCACTCATTGATCTTGTGGTTTGACCAATGCTGCAACTTTACTTTCATCGCCTAAAAAATAGCCCTGGGAAGCTTTTGCTCTGGGTTGACATCCAAGTCATACTCAATCTCTATGTCGTGCGAGGGGGGAAAGGCACCATCTCTTCAATGTGCTACTCCAACTCGCATATTGAAGGGTTATTACATTGGGAAATAATATCCAAGCGAGGGCAGCTACGAAAGGACTTTGCTCCAATGAAATACCGAAAGATGTTACACGGGTTGTACTTCCAGTGTTGGGGGAGCTCAATCAGTTCAACATCGTACAATGTTACCGGTACAACATTTTGGTCACACTGCATCACCTTGGTGTCTCCGAATTCAATGACATAGAACACATGTGTTTCTTCCCTCTGCCCTTTCGTACAACTCATTGGTGAAGTCGTATTGTTGGGCGGCCTCCAGGGTGAATAGGTACGATGTGGCATAGTAGGGCAATAGAAAGGAATTCTCTATGAGCCTAAAAATCTTGATGGCCAAGCCCTAGGTGAGCAATAAAATGTCCTCCAACTTTTCATCCACTACTTTGTCTCTCATCTCTGCGGGCACTCACTTCAGTGGCCATAGATCGGCTTTAGCGTCGACCCCAAGAAAACTTGGTTGAAAATATAGTATGACTCATCCCTGGATAAGGTCTGCATCCAAATATAAACCAGTAATGCCTTGCCTTCTTCGTCAGACTGGTTCTTGGGATGTAGGGGAAATGATCATGTAGGTGGTAGAAGAAATACCACGCTAGGGAGGAGAAAAACCTGAACTGGTCATCCTTGCGGCTCTGCAGGTAGGATAATGACAAGTGCATTTGTCGCGCCACCCATTTTTTCCAGTCGAAGAAAACTGGTATGGCACCCGACTTCATCTTGGATGGGAAATAAATTTCATTTTGAAAAATGGACTTCGCCATGGACACCTGCCAGTCGTAGACTATGGTTTTGGTAGAGAGCCCCATCACCAGAATCAAATAAATATCGTGATGTACAAATTCTTTCAGGTTCATGGGTAACTGGGGAAACTCCTTAGACGATGACGCTCCTCCAAACTACTCCCTCATGAACTGGTGCATCTCAGGCGTGGGCTAATACCTATCACCCTGCTCAGAGTTTTTGATCTTTCTGGGGGTGAAATTAATCGAGGGTTTCTTCCCGCAGGCAAAGACCTCTCGAACAGTATCAGCTGTAATTACGAACAACGTATTTCCCTTGGAATCCCGCACTGTTCTTGTTTGGGCATCGTAAAATTATGAAACTGCCAGCACAAACTCTGGGATATGATGCATGGGCGTGCACATGTAGAAGAATAGGTGTGAGTGGTAAACTACAGACAATGCATTCCCAGTCGGATTTTCTTTATATGCCTTCTTGACATTCTGGAGCAGTTGCTCAAGGTCCTTGTATGTCATCAGACAATCCCAAATTCTGAAGAGGTTGTCTTCGGGCAGCATCAGCTTTACTGGCTTTCTCTTACGCTTTTGCGGCTTCTTCAAGTGGCTCTCTTTCATGGGCATTTTCTTTTCCTTGGGCGCTTTCTCTTTTTGTTCCCCACTTTTCTTTCCCATGTTTTTCGAAAAACTACTCTGATTCAAACTTGCATAGATAAGCGCTTTGAAAACTGTAGGGCACAAGGGCAGTAGGAAAACACAACTGCAACTGCAACTAAGGGCACAAAATGAATCTAGAAACCCTTCACCTTATAGCACTCATTTCAAATCTTCTGCTTTAAATGCCAGCGTTGAAATTTAATGCAGGTGGAGATTGCATATGGAATTGTGCACCTCTCATTTGCCCTTGTGCTAGTAGTTAACCCTCTTCAATGATTGATAACGGCGTTGGACAAGAAAATCGTCCTTGGGGCACGCATTTCTCGAGAGGATCGCTCGCTTGGACTTACCACAGGGGGGCATGCTTCAGATGCTATGGAGTGAAAATACTTTTCTTGGATAGGGATGAACGGTCCCACTTTATAACGCTACACTAGGGTTTGAAAACACTTTTCACTTGTATCCTCTACTTGGCACTTGGTGCTTTTCGTATGGATGGGCTTAAAGGAAATTATAAATAAAATAAAATGCAAGACAAAAAGGAAGAGGGAGGCTTTCGCTCCATAGTGGAGCGAAAGCACAATTATTATTTTTATTTTTATTTTTTATTACTTCTCTATTTTTTTTTGGAGGGGGAAGGGGACAGGGGAACATTCGCTCCACAAGTGGAGCGAAAGATATCCCCTCTTTTTTATTATTTAAACATATATACATAAAATTTTACCTAGAAAATTACTGATTTTTCTCAGAACTCGGCTGGTGATAAGCTTTCAAAATAAAACCGTTCACCAAAATTGGGAGAGTGAAACCCTCCATGTCTTGCAGAATGGAGTTGATCCGATTGACATCGGAGACTCGAAATGGGCCTTCCCAGAAGGCGCAAAACTTCTCGTGGTTCCCCGGCTTAGACTTATTTTCATTCCATTTTAATACCAAGTCCCTAACATTGAAGGCTCTGTCAGAGGTCTTTTTGCTGAACCAGCCTTTGGTGGATTCAATATGTTTTGTGAAAGCTTCATAAGCCTTATCTCTTTCCTCCTCCAACTGCAGCAACTAGGCTAACCTTGCATCCATCGGGTCAAATTCACCCTCTTCACCGTTGAGCCACTTGAGTAACTACAACGCGGGTAGCTCTATGTGCGTGGGTAAGACTACCTATTTCTCGTACATGAGCAAATAGGGTGATATCTTGATTGAGCGCTTGATGGAAATACGATCAGCCCAAAGCGACTGGTCTAAGAGAAAATATCAGCTTCGCTTATTCTTTTCCAAGGACCTCTTCAGAATCTGCAACAGGTTCTTGTTCGTAGACTTCGCCAATCCATTGCCCTACGGGTAATAGTTAGACAAGATCTTCAAGTAAATCACATATATGACTGCAAACTCGTAGATCCTCACCTCGGTGAAAGCAGAGCCATTATCAGACACAATCGCTTTAGGCACACCAAAGAGAGTGATCAACCCTTAAATAAAAGAGATAACCACGTCTTGGTTTTCCTGCTTGGTCAACACTACTTTCGAACATTGATTGAAGTAGTCTGTAGCGGTCAAAATGTATTTATGGCTAGAGGAGGAGTTGGGGTTGATGATCCTGATGAAGTCTAAGCCCCACTGCTGAAACGGAGCTTCTGCTTGGATGGGGTGGAGAGGAAACGAAGCGTTCCGAGTTCTACCCAAGTAGCGTTGGCATTTTTCACAGTACTGATTGGTCTTGAAAGCGTCGGTGAAGAGGGTGGCCCAGTAGTAACCTGCCTTGATGATATTTAGGGTCGCGAAATGACCTCCAAAAATCCCAAAGTGAAACTCCTCAAGTATTTTCGACTTCTTCGACTCTTTGATACACCTCAAGAGGACTCCATCGATGTTCTGATAGAATAGTCTGTTAGGTGTCAAAACATACCGACCAGCCTGCAAGTGAAATCTCCTTCTTTATAAAGAATTTAAGCGAGGACATATACCTGTGTAGAAGTACTTGACAAGGTCATATGTCCAATCTGGACTATCAACCGATAGGTTGGCAAGGTTGCTTTCAAGCGCAAGGTGGTTTGAGTCGGGGATTGTTGCTTCAGCTACAACACTTCTAGCCAGTTCCTGACAGAGTGCTCTACCTTGGATCAACTTGGTAGGACGCACTTCAATGTCGAATTCCTAGATCTTGGAGACCCATCCAACCATCCTATTGCCAAGATCCCTTTGAATAATGAAACTTCTGACATCGGGGTGTACCATGTACACTATCGTCTTACTCTAGGAGACGAAATATCAAAAATTTTAGAGCGACTTCATCATCGCATGTACTTGCCTTTCAATAAAGTTGTACCTTTCTTCATGCGGTTGGATGATTTGGTTGAGGAACACTATCGGGCACTCATCTCCATCTTCCCCCTTTTGGGTTAGAACAACTACATAGCTTTCTGGTTCCCCAACGGTGTATAGGATAAAATCCTTTTCGTAGTCAGGATTGATGAGGACTGGAGCTTGAGTGATCCACTCTTTGATCTCTTGGAACATCTACTTCATCTCATCAGTCCACTTGAATTCGACATCCTTCTTTAGAAGCTCGGTCATCGACTTCACCACCTGGGCAAAGTCGGCTATGAACTTCCTAACGAAGTTGATTTGTCCGAAAAAAGGACTACAGGGATTTCTTATTTGATGATGGTGGAAGTTAGAGAAGCGCTTCATCTCGGGAAGGATCAATAGTTAATTCCTTTTCAGAGATCAAGTGCCTGAGAAGTTTGCCTTCATTGCAAAGATTGATTTTTTGGGTTTAACGGAGAGCCCGAACTCCTAATATTTCTCAAATACTTGCCATAAATGTAGGTCGTGTTCCTTCATATAATGGGAGAAGACTATCATATCATCCAAGTAGATCATGATGACATAATTTAACAATATGCCAAAAGCGAGGTCCATCGCCCTTTGGAAAGTCACTTCAATGTTTGAGAGGTCAAAGGGCATACATTGATAGGCAAAGGTTCCCCACTTGGTGAATGCAATCTTATGTTGGTCTTTGTCTTCTTCATCGTATTCTTCATCCAAAGTTCGATTCTCAATCGAGGACGCTTCATTAACCAGAATATTGACAAGTTGTTCATCATTGTCGAACACTTGCTAGTGAATCTTCTTATCAGGCACAGAAGACCTGTAGATCAACCTCACAATTTTTAGTTTATGCATCATATTGTCTACCGATGAGAACCGGGCGTCGATGGAGGATAAGATATCCGCAAGCTTGTTTCACTCTTGTGAAATTGACTTGATGCTCAGTGTGGTGAAGGATTCAAGCAAATCCAATACCATGTTGTGGTACGCCTTTAGATAGTGCTGCTTGAAGATGCACTTGTTGGTAACTTGGTTGCAAATCAATTTAAAAACCTCGAATATCTGCAACTACTTGATGCCGAGTTTCTTGGATTTCTTGACTCTGAGGCACAAAGTCGCATACTCCATTGCATTATTCGTACAACTCCATGCAAGCATGTATGAGTAAGTCTTGTGTTCACCAGATGGAGAGATAAGAGTGATGCCAGCCCCTACACCATTATTACATCGCGCGTCGTAGAAGTACAATTTCCATAGTTGATAAAGTATCTAAGGCTCTTCTTTAGGTGCTTTTGTTTGATCCTTTTCAGGCTTGGTGAGTGAGTAGCATCTTAAATTCGTCTTGATGATAGCATTAAAATCGATCATGGAGAACTCATCTTCAACTCGGAGCTCACCAAGAGATTCTTCCATCAAGTCCACTTCTTGTATTTCTTTTGTCATCAGGTTGACAAAGCCCGAGCCCCTATCCTCATCTTCAATATTTTCAACATGAAAACCTTCTCATTGAAGAGTTTAAATTTGTTCCCCTTGAATGGGATCTCTAAGTGTGAGTAGTTGAGGGAGAGGTAGCCTCCCAACTTAGATGTGAATTCTCTCGAGAGGCACATACTAAAATATGGCTCAAGGTCGACCACCACGATCTCTTGGATGACTGTGACTTGCAACATTTTGTGGAGTTGGATCAAAACATCTTTTATCACTCCCACCATCTTTACGGGAGTCTCGTATAACTTCAGCACCCCAAGGCTACTCCAGGTATACTCCATGCCCATGATGTCACATACTGATTTGGCCATGACGGTTGTCACAACACCAAAGTCGATCATGCAGTTGTGCACAATCCATCCTTCCATTCGAAGGGAAAGGTAGAATGGTGGAGGCATATTCTTACCTGTGGTCGAAGTCATCAACAACTGGGCGAACACCGTCTACATCAGTCCACTCTCCTTATCTTTGGAAGATTTGAGAGATTCCTACAAGAGGTCAACTTGACCAGGAAGTTGGAGGATTTCATAAAGTCTTAGCTTGGTGGGTGTCTTTTTCATCTTTTCGATTATGTTATATGTTGAAGTGTCAGATTCTTTCGCTTCTTTTGCAGACTCGTACATTTTCTGATACTGTTGCGTGACATCCACATGACATAACCAAAAAGCATGCTCCTATCTACTGTATTAGTCTATAGTCATCATAAAAGCGTAAAAGCTTGACACATTGCATAAATTCAACAAAATGATATTTCTTATATTGATTATGAATGAATCTCTGTTACAAATATGCCCCTCTTAGGGTCACTTGAATGATGATACAGTTTATACAATTGCCAATGCCCTCAATAGGGTAGGCGCATTAATATTGCCCTTTGACTAGTCGCAAACTGCCTTGGGGTGGAGTTGACCCCCTTCTTCGTGATGTGGAAGGATTATGATATAGACTCCTCTTGTACCTATCTTCCTACGATCAAGAAACAACAACACACGATCAAAAAGATAGATAGCCTCTCATAATGAGGCCCTTTAAGGAAACATACATGATAATGCCATTTAAACTAATAATCAAGAAAACATAAAGAAAACCTTTAAACTATGCTAATTGAATCAAGATTTGTAATATAGCATAAAGGAGATCGTTAGACAAATAATGCATGGATCAGATAACAAAATAGAAGCATAGAGGTGCATAAAAGATCCACAAATGTCCTAATTAATGCAAAGCATAAACTATCTATTCTAAGCTAATTCCTACGGTCAAAATTCTTCTAAACTACAATTAAACCTAAGAAATGATTAATCTAACCTATTTAACCGGACAAAAATGAAAAGAGTAAGGTGATCTATCACCTATTGCAAACCGTAGCTCCGGTGAGCGGTCTGCACTGTGAACCGCGGCTGACCATGGTTTGACCTCTGATAGGTTTACCCTCAAAATCAAGGGTAGTGGGCTTGATCTCCTTGTCCAAATTGATGTTCAAGGGTCGCCTTTGTTGTCCTCAGACTGATTTGGTGGTCAATTCGATGTGAAGGGCCTTCGTTTGCCCGAATTTGCATTTCTTGATCCTCCTAGGCACCTAGGGCATCCATAATGCAATTCATCATGAATGTTGGCAAAAGGGTCGGGGATTAAGTGCAATAGCTCTATCTCTTAGTATACTCGGTTTGAGTGTACAATTCGCCAAGGCTTCGCTGCTCAAATCTCCAATGCTTGCTTCTCTTTTTCTCCCCATTTGGAGGGGGTATTTATAGCATGCCCCTAGGGCTAGGGGTGGCTTCATGGAGAAGCCAAGACCAAGAAGGGTGGTTAGGACAGTTGGGATGGAAGCCTCTGGAATATTTCATCCTTCAACTACCTTCTTCTAGATCTTTTGGCCATTCCAACCAATTTGGCTCGGATGGAAGGCCTAACTGAACTTCAGTTAAGACCGTAGGTCACAGTTGCGGTCCAGACTGCAGACCGTAGGTGTCAACCACGGTTTAGACTGGAGACCGTAGGTCTGGGCTGTGGTTCAGACTGATTAGGCCAAAATGCCTAAATTGAGTGGTTAGAACCACTTCTCTATCTTGGAGTCTATCCAAGATCCTCCATATGGTCTTGTAGCATGTCCATATGAGTAGTCGCCCTCGGCATGACGTGTTTTAGGTGTCTACAGATGCCCCTTTTGAGATGCATTGTGAGATTGAACAACGTTGAGCAAAAATATACATCCTAAAATGATGCCTAAGGTTCTATGATGATCATTAGTTGGATCAACATTAGATGCCCTAGGTCCAGCAAAAGGATGCGCATCTTGGAATCATTGCTTCCAACTCGTGAAAGGCTTACATTTTGACAAGTCTGCACTCGTCATCAGACATTCGGATAGCATCAATGCCAAGTATGGGTATCTTCTGACCCATAAATCTGAAGGATGAGAGTTACAAACCAATTATCATATTTGTTGTTTACCCCAAGCAAAGGGGGAAGCTTATGATAGTTGTTGACAATGATTCGCAAGAACGAACGCAATTTTGACAAGATCAGGGGATCTACGATCTCAGGGATCTTCTGCTGACTTTGATTATGATTATGAAATTATGACTACCCCCTCAAGCGATGAGTCGATGAGGGTAATGACAATGTATGAAGTGACAAAATCGCTTGACCATAATGAATGATCCTGAACAAATTTAGATTCGAGCCTTTTAATGCCTTGGCTAGGCCTAGTTCAACTTATGATTGCAACTCTTAGTAGTATTTGCACATTTCTATCCCATGGAGCAGTCAAGCTACAATAGTCATCTTAAGGAATCAAAATGATACAAATGCAATTAGACTTGTGTTGAATCATATTTATCGATGATTTGTTGAAAGATGTCATAAAAGAAATGACAATTTTACCCCAAATGTCCTTATGGTGATTTACTCATCTTGTCGGATTGCATGGATCGCAACTCGTTGCAACCGCCAAGTGTATAGGATAAATCACTGAATACGAGGCGCATTTGGTTTTTAATTATTTGATTTTTTTTGTTTTAATTTTGCATTTATTTGATTGATCCTGGTGCTTTTAACATCACCAAATTTGCAATTTTAATCATTGATTTTGAATTTTTATCCAATGGGAGTCATTAATTTGCTCTTTTAGACCTTCCCACGGTGGGTTTTGAGTGCATTTAATGCTAGCTACGGACCATGGGTATGGTCTACGATTTAATTTTTCAAATTTTGGGAACCATGGGTCAGAACTATGGGTGGAAAACCCTAGTTTCAGAACCGTAGGTGTCAGCTGCGGTTCGTCGAGACTAGGAGAACCTATAAATTGAATTCCCATTTGAAATTTTTCATTATTTTCTTGCAAGCACTAGCAATTTGAGAGCTCTGAGAGTGAGAGAACCTTCCCTGATCCGAAATGCTACCACACTCTACCATAATTACACTCATCTACCTCGATGGCGGATCCTGATCAGCCATCTACTAGCCGAGGCCGAGGTGCGGGCAAGGTAACTCAAAATCGAGACCTCGCACTCAATACCAATAAAATGAACCACATTAAGTAATGTGGATAATGAACCTCACTAAACTACTGGTAATGAACCCCACTAGTCTAGGTTAGCTTAGGATTTTAATTTTGTGACTTAGTGGACTAGGAGGGTACCCAAAATGGGTGCCTCTCCTAAACCACAACTAGTAGCTACGGTTCCCAATTGGAAAATTGGGGACCACGAGTTTTAGCTGCGATTCCCAATTGGAAATTGGGACCACGTTTTTTTTATATGTTTTTTGTCATTTTTAGCATTGTTTTTAGCTCTGTTTAGCTAGATTTTGTTTTACATTATGCTTTTTATTTTAGAGATTGACTTCTAGAGCCCGGGAGCCTGACATTCTGAAGACTCTCCATGAGGCTCTCTTTGATGATGACCGAGATTGGTTTCGAGCTATCGGGTTTGGCTATGTCATGGATCTGCCCACTATTAGGGTAGATCAAGCCTACCTGACTACGTTGGCCCGATGCTGGAATGCATGGACCAACACATTTCACCTACCTACAGGTGAAATGACTATTACTCTAGAGGATGTCTACAGGATCTTCAAGATCCCCATTGATGGTGAGGCCATCGTCTCCTCTACCTCCAGGGTAAAGGAGGCTATTTTTTATTCTATCTTCGATGACCAGAGCGAGGATGCTCAGGATGCGATTGACCATGGAGGGGTGCACATCGGTGAGTGGTATCATGAGGATGTCTTCTCTACATGGGAAGCCCTCTTCATGCACCTCATAGTACAGATTGTCCTTCCAGACTCCTCGGGCATGAGGATTCCCTAGAACCTCTTATCCACTACCTGGAGGGTTCTTCAGAGTTCTATAGAGGAGCCCTTACTTCTATCATGGGGGAGCACCCTACTATGTCAGCTCTACAGGGAGCTATATCAGATTACTAAGCGTAGCCATAAGGGCCTCAATTGTAGTCTTCTATTGTAGATCTAGGGGTGGCAGCACATCCGGATCGAGCGTCCTATAGATCTTCCACTATGCATCACTTCTATTATTGATGATCATCAGTGTTATGCCACATGTTGGCCTCATGAGAGGGAGGGTACCTACAGTAGGATCCATGCTGGTGATATCCAACATTATATCACTCAGTTCACAGTACTTGGCCCGAACGATGTTTAGTGGTGGCCCTATATGGATTGCCCAACATGGCCGAAGGAGGGCCAGTGGTTGAGACAGGTGCACCATGATAGATGGTTGATCGATCATAAGGCCAAGATTTGAGAGTACCAGTTCTACTCTTGGGTCCTACGATAGTTTGGGCTCATATAAGATATTCCAGATATCCCACTCAGATACAGACGCTTGGTCATGGAGCACGATCTATAGTGGATCATTCCTGAGCCTCTAGGAGATGTTGTTGATGACTACCAGGAGACTAGAGTTGAGACTATTGGGACCACTCTAGAGTATGATGGGTGGTGGTCCATGTTCAGATGGTATGGCATAGGGCCTCTAGGTCGAGAGCCAGATCAAGTAGAGGCAGAGGTGGATCCCGATGGGTGTAGGGTGTGCCAGCAAAACAGAGGGCGGTTGGGGAACAGAGGCCACCATCGAGGAGGCTCCCAAGATTGACCCAGATGAGGAGGCTCCAGAGGAGGGTGAGGTCCCTCCCGATAGCGTAGAGGGTCTGCTCTTAGCTCAGGTGGCTGACTTGTAGAGTCAGCTCGGATGATTCCATACACAACAGCTAGAGCGAGATACTACTATCGCCACTCTAGAGGTGAAAGTAGCTGATAGGGATAGGCGCTGATTGAGGCATAGGGTCAGATACAGGATCTTACTATACAGGCCATAGATGTAGAGGCCTAGGTTTAGAGACTATAGACTACACTAGAGTTAGCACAGGCATAACGAACTACAACAGAGGTAGAGAGGGATCTCCTCCAGGTATCAAGGGGGGCTATGCCACCTCCTCAGGTTACTATGGGGCCTCCGAAAGCACCAATGATAGCTTCAGTAGGTGTTCAAGATCCGATGGCCGAGGTAGAGTGACTATGCAGCATGGTCATGAGGACCAATGAGATGCATGCATCCCGACTTGCTCACATTGATCAGCTAGTCGGCTACATTGAGATGCATGGGCTATAGGTTCCTGAGGATCCTTTCACTTTAGAGTCTCAATGGACTAGGTCTAGGACCTCCAGATAGTCTATGGTGAGCTCGAGTCATAGGACTAAGAGGATGCATAGGTCCTCTAGCTCACATGGTGTGACATCGCGTGCCAGGACTAGAGATGCAGGGTAGACTTTAGGGGCCATCGATCAGAGGACTAGCCTACTGTAGTTACTAGTTTCTCATGTGTTAGGTGCCTTAGGATTTGGAGGTAGGTAGGATCCATAATAGGACCCACCATGGGTGCCAGAGCAGACAAGAGAGCAGGCTCCAGAGCATAGTGTTGAGGGAGGCGATGAGAGCTCCGATACAAGGGGAGCAGACTAGATCTAGGCTCTGCTAGATGCAGACTACATTTTTGATATGCCATATTTATTTTGGGTGTAAGGTCGAGGACCTACACACTTTGTAGCCTACGAGCATTTTGATACACTCCCTATGTACTCTTTTGGACACAAATATATATATATATATATATGACTTGATCATTTATGGCTCATTATGTGTACCGATTATTTATTTTTGATTTTATATTTATTTGATGCACATGGATGCAATGCTTATGTTGATGCTATGTTTATATGATGTGATGTATGGATGACATGCACTAGATAGCTATCTTATTTATGATGATGTTGATGAGATGCAATGATCTAGATGATTAGATGTGCCATTTATGATGTATGCATATGGATGCACTATTTATTTTTAACGCATATTTGTTTTTGCTTTGTGGGCATGCATTTATTTTTATGAAGTTATGGTATGCTATGCAATGTATGGTAATGCATTATGTACATAATCGTAATCTAATGGGAATGAACCTGTATGCTTTAATCACTTAAAACATAAGGAATGAATGTAAACTATGTATATCAATTTTAAAATACGACACCACAGAATGTATAACAATCATGCAAAATAATTGATAATTCTCATTACAAGAACTTAATCAATTAATCACCCATATATGAAATGCAGTAAAATGGATTGGTATAATGCTAATGAATGAATATGTCATTCTGTATATTTTTCTTTGTTGCACTATATAGTCAATGGTCGTCTAAACATCATTTTTGATATTCATGCGGTATCTATCCTATATGTTTGATTGTGCTTTGTAAAATGCATTCTGATAAATGAATGACTCGTATTTTTTATGTCTAATGATATTTGGTATTTTGTTGCTATTAGAGAACTTTTTGAGGTTTTCCATGAGACTCAAACACCCTAGTAGACTTCTCCAAAAATCACATACTAACTATACAAGGCTTTTATTGGACAAGGCTTTTGTCGTGATAGACCCAACTATTCATTATCCCTGTGTGTGCATGTGAGTATTTTTAGATAGACCATAAGCATACCCCGTATGTCAGTCGAGACTCTTTCAACCCATATGTGAGATAGGGTTCCTCATACGATCGTACCATCCTTGTTTCAGCTTTGATTAGACTTATACAACTAGACAAACCTAGGCACCTAGAGCTAGCTCATATTGCAAATTGATCAGGGCTACCCCTCCAAATGCAGGTGGGACTCTTTCAACCCATTGCTACATTTGGGGATCACCCAATAGAACTACCCCTCCGATTGCAGGTGGGACTCTTCCAACCCATTGCTACGATCGGGGATCACTCTATGGCTTTCAAAAGGTGGACAATCCAGGGATTCAAGTTCTCACCCTTCTTACTTGCTCATATGTAGTGATAAAAATCATTGTTAGTCCACGTGTTACCATTTTCTTTGAGCAAGGGATTTTTATAGTGCTTTTGATTCACTATGTCACTTTACATTTGATTTGAACTTTGTACTTTGAAATTTGCACTTTGTAACTTGGGATTTAAACTTTGTAACTTTGGGATTTATAGGGGAAATTCTTGTCCTTTTGCCAAAGTTCACCACTCTAGACCGAACTATTTGCAAGATAAGCAGGTCATGAAACCCATCTCTCTAGATACCTAAGACCGCTTTGCAACTTTCATCATCTCTTGTCTTAGCAGGATTTTATATTGTTTTGCTTAGTGACGGGATCCTGATATGTTGAAGCACTATCCCAACTAATGTATCTAAAGAACCCACTAGGTATGTTTGAATGACTGGAAAACTTAATATACATACATATTTCTCCGCAACATGTATCGTGTATGAATGCAATGAATTATGATAAATGCAAGGGTGCATGATTGAAACACAAACGTGCGACCATTTGTAAGATTTTGATAGACACATTACACTCTACTGTGGAATGCAATGGATGACAAATGCCTAAATGCAATATGATGAGGTGAATGCATGTATGAAAATGCAAACTCGCAAAAGCAAATGTTTTTGGATTTTATGCTTTACCAAATTTTTTTGGAATTTTATATATTTTCAAATTTTTATGAATTTTTGAGCTTTCATATTTGACCAAACGATGAGTATATATGCCTTTGGAGATTTTTGGGGTTGACCAAGCGATTTTTAGAAATCCTTGGAGCTTTTTGGATTGACCAAAGGGCTTACAGATGCCTTTGGAACCTTTTAGTTGACCAAACTCTCAGCAAGAGAGCTTGGAGCCTTTTAGGATGACCGAGAAGCTATAGGAACTCTCAGAGCCTTTGGGTTGACCAAGCGATTTTTAGAAATCCTTGGTGCCTTTTTGGGATGACCGAGTGGCTTTAAGCAACCCTCGAAGCCTTTGGGTTGACCAAGCATTTTTAGAAATCCTTGGTGCCTTTTTGGGATTATTGGCATTTTATTAGTTTTTTTTTGGAGAATTTGGGGTGAGAAATTTTTAGAAATCCTTGGTGCCTTTTGACTGACCAAAGGGCTTACAGATGCCTTTGGAGCCTTTTCTGCTACACTCTCTAAGCATAGAATGCCTTAATATGGATGATGTTGAGAGGTTCAGGCTCTTCAACACCCCCTAGCGACGTCAAGTGATAGGTACCCGGACCAATATTTTTAGATATGATATAGGGTCCTAGCCAATTAGCCATAAATTTGTCTCGCATATCGGGCGAAAAATTCGAGTTCTGTTGGTTTTCTTTCAGCACAAGATCCCCAACTTCAAAGTCTCTCTGGTGGACTTTGATATTGTAAGCTCATTTTAATCACTCTTGATAGACGCGGAGATGCTCTAGGGCATTCACGTGATGTTCATCCAGTAGCATCAATTGATCTAGTCGAGCTTGTCGTACGGTGTCATCATCGATGAACTCTTTCAATGCGACACGCAATATTGGAATTTCCAACTCTAAGGGCATAATGGCCTCAATGCCATATACTAGTGAAAATGGAGTTGCCCCAATGGGAGTCCGAATGCTAGTCCTATAAGCCCATAATGCAAGGGGTAGTTGTATATGCCAATCCTTGTGGTGTTCTTGCACTATCTTTTTCAAGATGGCTACCACAGTCTTGTTTGAGGCCTCAGCTTGCCCATTTGCCTGCGGATAGTATGGAGTTGCAAAACTGTGTTTGATGTGGTACTTAGATGTTAAAGCTCGCACAGTTTTGTTCTTAAAAGAAGTTCCATTATCCAAAACTATTTTGGATGGTATCCCAAAATGACTTATGATATGCTCCATTATGAACTCTGCTATGCGAGCTCCAGTGGTCATTGTTAAGGGAATGGCTTCCACCCACTTTGTAAAATACTCAGTAGCCATAATAATGAATGTATGTCAGCTTGATGATGGAGGAGAGATCTTGCCAATTAGATCAAACCCCCACTGAGCAAATGGCCAAGCCGCTTGGATGGGTTGTAAGGCCTATGATGGCAGGTGCATAAGATTAGCATGATGCTGACATTTGATGCATTTCCTGACATATACATTGCAATCCTTCTCCATAGTGGGCCAATAATAACCCATTCGAAGGATGCGCTTGACGATGGCCATGCCACTGAAATGGCCATCGCACGTACCATCATGAGCTTCTAAAATTGCCCAAGATGACTCTTGGGGCTCAAGACAATGAAGGAGAACTCCATCATAACTTTGGTGATACAAAATGTCTCCTATCAAGACATATTTAGTCACTTTCTATTTAAATGTGCATCTTGCAACACGCGACAGTCCCTCCAGGACAAAACCAAGTCTTAGGAAGTCTTGAATCTGTGACATCCAATTCTGATGAGCCTCAACTTCGACTGCTAAGACAACTTGTACCCCCTACATATTTACTTTTGCAAATGCAGACTAGGAAACAACCTTGTGGTGAATGGTGGTGCCACTCCCTGCAGGACTCTAGGAGGTTAAAGACCCCTAGGGTGCTTTCTTGAGAAAGTCTTTAGCTTTGCAGAACCAATCAGCTTTTGGCTCCACACTAATCATGTTGACTGATTCTTTGTTATCAAAGGTTGCACGCTCTACTATAGGATGCGAGAGCATCTTGACATGGATGGTAGTGAAGTCGGCAAAAAAATTCTGAGGGATCAAGGATCCCAAAGATGCCATGGTGTCTACGAACCTATTTGATGAATGAGGGATTGCCTCGATGTCGTACCATTCTAGTTTAGCTAGATATGTGGCAACAAGATCTTTGTAGGCTTTTAGTATCGAACATCGACACTAAAATAGTCCCTTCACTTGGTTAATTATGAGCAAGGAATCACCAAAGATGTTTAGTCTCTTGATATTCATGGTGATGGCTGTATGGAGGCCCAAAAGTAGGGCTTCATATTCAACATTATTGTTGGTGCATGGGAAGTCTAGTTTGAATGACAAGGGCATTGGAGCTCCTTGCGGTATGAAAAACACTATCCCTATACCAGCTCCTTGCTCGCATTTTGAACCGTCAAAGAACAGAGTCATATCAGCATTGTTCTCTGGTTCTTTGGGTTCGGGAGCTTCGGATACTACAAACACTGCATCATCCGAAAGCTCGATTGTTAGAGGCCTACTGTTGGACAGTGGCACCTCAACTAACTGATCTGCTATGACCTATCCCTTAATGGACTTCTGGCTTATGAATTCTAGATCGAATTCTATCAATAGCATGATCCACTTTGTAGTACGTGTATTATGATATGTCTTGCTCATCATATACTGCAAAGGATTTTGTTTTGATATCACATATGTCGTATGACTTAACATGTAGTGCCATAATTTCTTGGTAGCGAACACTACTGCTAAACATAGTTTTTCCACATATGCATATCCTAGCTCGTAACTCACCAAGGTTCGGCTAATGTAATATATGGCTTGCTCTTTGCCTTGTACATTCTTTTGGGCCAACATGGTCCCTAACGCAAAGTCTGTTGCCGATATATATAGCAGAAAAGGCTCTTCTAGCCTTGGTGGAGCTAACACTGGTGGCGTCACCAGGTATTGCTTTATCTCAATGAAGGCTGCCTTGCAGTCCTCATCCCAGTTGAATGGGACACCCTTATGTAGCAGTCGATTCATGGGTCGACATTTATCTGATAGTTGGGTGATAAATCACTTTATCGAGGCTACCTTGCCTTGAAGGCTCCTTAATTCCTTAATATTGGTGGGAGGACGCATTTCCAAAATGGCCTTGACCTTCATTGGGTCTACTTCGATGCCTCTCTTGGAGACAATGAACCCTAGTAATTTTCTAGAAGTTACGCCAAATACGCACTTCTTAGGATTCAGCCTGACGTTGTGCTCTATCAAGCGATCGAAGACTTTTCTTAAGACCTTCGCATGCTCTTCTCATAGCAATGACTTGGCTAGCAAATCATCGATATAATCTTCAAGAATTTTGTGCATATAGTCATGAAAAATGTATGTCATGGCCCGCTGGTATGTGGCACCAACATTTTTGAGACCAAATGGCATAACTTTGTAGCAAAATGTTCCCCATGGCATTATAAACGTGGTTTTGTGCTGGTCTTCGGGCTTAATCCGAATTTGATTGTAACCAAAAAAATCATCCATTAAGGAGAGCATTTCATGACCTGCAGTAGAGTCTACTAGAGCATCGATATTGGGCAACGAAAATGAATCTTTGGGTGTTGCCTTGTTGAGATCTCTAAAATCCATACAAATACGGATCCTTCCATCTGGTTTTCCTACAGGCACCATATTGGATACCCATTCTGGATAGTCGATGGAAATGACAAATTCTACATCCAACAATTTTTGCAATTCATCTTTCACCATTAAGGCTACTGTTGGATGCATCTTTCTGAGCTTCTGCTTGATAGGCTTCTTGGATGGGTCTAGCGAAAGGTTATGAGTAACCAATTTTGGGTCTAGACCGGGCATATCTTTGTATGTCCAAGCAAAAAGGTCAGGTCTCTCTTTCAGCAGAGGGATGATGCTAGCGCGCTCATCTGGAGTGAGACTCATTCCAAATTTAACCTTCATTGGATTGGTGGGGTCATTACCGATATCCACTTCGAAGGTTTCCTCTACTGACATATGGGATCCCTCCTCAAGCTGATGAGGCGTAGGGATCAAATGGATGTCATCAGCTGGATTTATATGTTCTTCATTGGAAGCATGTTCAGCGTGATAGACATCATAAGCACAACCTGGTCCAAAATGAAATGGTTGCAGCATCTCTTCATTCGAGAAGAAGTCTTCAGGCTCTACTAGCGAATCAGCATGATCCCAATCGATAGCATCCATGTTTAGATGCAATGGTTTGGATGGATCTACTGGATTGTGGAGTGGAGTGGTCAAATCAATGGAGACCATGTTGATGGAATGGAATTGATCTCCAAGACCACACGGACTGAACTCTACATCATCTGTGTAGCTTTCGTACCCAAGATCTGGCTCAGATGGTACGGGGATGAACGGGTCCTCCCTGTGGGATGCCCGGACAACTGGATCCTCCCTGTGCACTAACTACAAAATGGGATCTCTCAGCTCAAGTAGCTCAACATAAGTAGGTGGATGGGGAAAGAGTCTTTGATATTCCTCTTCCAGATTTATTCTTTCCCTGAGGCGACATTGGAGATTAATCTCTCGATGCAAACCTATAGCTATAATAGGTGGCGGACCCCGAGGTGGATTCTGATTACGTAGGTGATGAGGCCCCAAATAGGCCATCTCCAATGAATCCTCATCATCACTATATAGATATAATCCTTCACTTCCCCCATATGCAAGGGGCGATCTGCCAGATGTGGTCCCATGTATCTGATTCTACGGTCACTATCATCACTATCTGGATAAACCGGATAAAATGATCGTATATATGACATCGATGCAAAAACTGGCTCTGCTTTCTTCATAGTGATCAGTGTTAAGAGGCACTTCTTCTATAACATACTCTGACTCCATAGACAATAGATGTAGCGGATATACAAGCCTCGGATCGGTCATCTCAACCTCATCGCTATGATTGCTACTATGAGCAGACCACTCTATCGTGTCCATAAATATTGGGAGATTAGCTGGATGAGGCCTTAAGTAGGCCTACTCTATCTCATCTTCATAATCACTATCGACTATGAAATGCTCTTGTATCTCATCTAATTGCTCTCTAGGTAGCAAATGGCATAGAAATGCCGAAACCACGAAGGCTCGTTCAATTTCCTCCTTAGATTGATCATTATTTGAGGACTCACCATCTGCATCATAACTCGGTCCACTTATTTTGGAGGTGGACTCCTCTCCATATTCACTACAAAGATCTCCTGAATCGAGATCACCTAGAATGGTGGGGTTGTGCCCCTGCATACCAGTATCATCGGTTGTGATACGGTTTTGATGACCCAGGTTGCCTCTGGGGTTCTGCTCCGAGAACTCTTCATGTTCAAGCTTCGGTCTCTCAATGGTGATGACTGACACCATTGGGTTGTTGCCCCGAAGACTAGACATGTTAGGATGATATGGATTAAAATCCACGTCGTCCCCTAGACTCAAGTATAAATGATCCAATGATGCAATGAGTAAATCATCATGTCCCTAAATCTGCAATCCCAATCCGAACCTATCAGTTGCCAACTGATAACGTAGTTCAAGAGGGGTTCTTCATCCTTGTTCAAAAATACCAAGGTCGTATCCATGCCAATGATAGAGCTCAAAAATGTGCATGGCATACTCTAGGTTGGACAAGTACCGAACGTTCATCGTGAACTGTTCCTCATCATCCATCTCCATGGGTGCTCGCGTTGGAACTTGATCCAACCCGACATAGATGAAGTTTGTTTGGTTGGGTGGCTCACCCAATGGTACTATGGATCCAACTAGATATCGATGGGCTATCGATCAGCCCATGTCTCGTGCAGTCTCTAAAATAGGACCAAAGGTCACATTTTGCACAAGATACTCACCCATACCTGTACTGGCTAGGTGAACAGTCACCCGTGGTGTGGATGACCCTACTGATGATGCAGGAGAAGTAGGCTGAGGTGCCTCCTCGACTTGATCCTGGGCTTCCTCCACCTCCATGGGAGTGGCAGCCTCAACGGTGACTAGTTTGGGCACGTTCTTTGCTTCTTTCCTACCCAATTTTACCTTTAATTTCTTATCATCCCGATGCATTGTTGATGCACTCGATCTCAGAGAAGTTGTAGTGGTATGTTCAGATCTATTTGATACAGATACCGATGGTTGAACATGCATCACCTGTTTACCTCTTGGAACCCTTATCGATGATGTGGGTCGTATGTCCAAGTGCATTGATGGGAGTACGAAGCCCCCTGGAAAATCTGCTAAGTTCACAAACTTGAATGGTTCTTCATCTGATGAAACCATGTGAACTTGTCCCTCATGTATATACTTGACACACTGATGCAATATCGAGGGAACACAATGCATTTCATGAATCCAAGGCCTCCCTAGTAGGATGTTATACTACAAAGCACCCTCTATCATGTGACACATTACGAGAATGGTCTTTAGTCCCACCTGAATAGGTAGGACAATCGTGCCAACCATAGAGCATAGTGCATCGTTAAATGCTCTCAATGTAAAGGTGGTTGGTACGATGAGTGATTTAGGCAATTTCAAATGGTGCAGTGCCTTAGTCATGATTATATTGATCGATGAACCAGTGTCAATCAAGACCCTTTTGAATGGCACGTGGTTAACACATGCAATGATATGTAGTGGTGGGTCAGCCACGCTTGTAGAAACCATTTTCACTTCATGATCATAGAATTGGATCATTGGTTCCTAGCACTATTGTACGTGCCCCACGAAGTTTGTGAATGCCTGTGCATCCTAGGACTATACCTCAATGGACCTCAGAATGTCCATAAGAGTCTCCCTATGCCTAGGGGACTACTGTATAAGCTCATATATTGACAACTTCGTAGGAGTCATCTACAGGTTTTGAACCAACCTGCTCCTAATGGTCACCACCGGTCTCGTTGGTGGGCCTGGAATATTTTGTGCCTATCACTGCTAGGGCATGGCCTATATTTGAATGGGAGCATGAGGTTGATTCGGTTATTCGTACCTCCCATGTCTGGTAACAACATTGACCATGCCGATGAACCCCTGGGTAGGTGGTTCGACTCGCACTTGATTGACGTGGCCAGCGTGGTTACGGGGTGCCTCATGGTTTGGTAACGAATTTTTAAAAATCCCCATGTTTTGGTTGTCCAACACCTAGGGATTGCCTGGTACCACAAGCTCTCCCATTTCTATCATATTTTGCACAATATGTTTGAAATACCAACATACCTCGATGTCATGGCCTTTCACTCTATGAAATATGCAAAATAGATCTTCCTGATAATCTTTGGGCTTGGGCTGATTAGGATCAACCATATTGACTTTGAGTAATCTTATTGCCTTGGCCTCATAGAGCTGACAAAAAATTGATGTCAATGATTCCATCAATGGCATGAATATGTGAGGTGGGCATTGCTCTTTGTTCTTGCCCTTGTAGTTATTCTTGTATTGGTCATATTACGCAGGAGGAGGATGGGCTTGATAATTCTATTTCTTTTGCCCCTTATCCTCATTTTGGAGATTTAGTACCACCTGATTCACATGGGCCTACTTGCCCTATTGCTTTGAGGTACTCTTCCTATATCCCTCTTTCCTAATTTTGAGCTTCAAGTTGCCCTCCTACAACTTGATGTCCTCAATTACCTTGGCTTGCACCAAAGCTTCTTCGAATGTAGCATACTACTGTAGCTACAATAGTAGCGAGATGTGCTTGGCACAACTCTTTGTAAACATTCGAGTTAATTCTATGGTAGGAATCAAGAATGACAACTTTGCCATTAATCTCCTCCACCTCTTCTCATACTATTCTATTGGCTCATCATCGCGCTGAGCTAGCACAGCCAAATCGGAAAGGTTGGCCTATTTCTTGATGTCGAAGGAATAGCATTCAAGAAAGGCATCAACTAATTGCTCAAAATTTGTTATGCTATGTTTCTTTAGCTGATTGAACCACTCTCAGGCTGGACCAGAGAGTGTCATGACAAACGTACGCAATAACAGTGCATCATTGTTCTCTATCTGGAAGCAAGCATCCAGAAAGCTCATGACATGTTCTTGCGCCTCTTCATCACCCTTGAATTTGTCTAACCTGGGCATCTCAAAATGCTCAGGGTATGGGGGCATAGGCACCGAGGGATCTAAAGGTTCATTGTGAATTTTCCTCAATGTCAACTTTTGGACAGCCGTGCCTTGTTTCTCAATTGCTTTGACCTTCTCGGCCAAAGCTTTGTAAGCCTCAGAAGATAGAAAGTCCTCCTCCCTAAGTCGGCATGGAGGTGGTCTGGGAGGTACAATCCTCTTCTATCGAGGTGGAGGGCATTGCTCTTCCTCCTCCTCAGCTCGAGAACTCTCAGGATATTCCTGGTTGCATCTGTTCCCCTCTTGTTCCTCATAATGTTGCTGCCTCTGATTGTCGATCGAGGGTGGTCACTCTCTCTGATGGGCAGTGATATGAGTGTGAATGCTTACGCGCTCATGGTGCATGTCGGCTTGCGAAAGAGCCTTCCTATGCACCTGCTCTCTATGCTCATCCTGAGAATATAGGTCGGCCCTAGCCAACCTATCTTCCTACTCTACATGCTCCTTCTGGATGAGGATGCGCTCCTCATGCAAGCGCTGCTCATACAACCTCTGTCTAGTAAGCCTCTACGCTTGAAGATCTTCATATTCAATGCGCTGCCTCTCTAGGTGAGCATCCTCCAATTGATCTTGGAGGAGTTGGCATTTCTGTTCAGAGGCCAGTCGATATGATCTTTCGACCTGGTCAACCATAGGAGGCCTTTGGTATGCTTGCTCTGTACGAGCGACCTTGTGGGTTCTGTACCCATCGAACTGATGTGTTGTGCCTTTGCCTCTATCTGTGAAGATGACATCGACATCATGTTATTTCCTATGCTACATGCCACCATGCATGGATGGTGGACGTGAGACATGAGGGTGCTTAGAAGCCTCTCCATGCTCTCTAGTAGTTCTAATGGTGCTCCCGCTATGCTCACTCGGAGCACGAGTGGGCGGAGCCGAAGGCTTGCAGCCTAGCTGCTCTAACACACTACCTAGACCATCTAGCTATCTAGACCTCCACCTCTCATGGGGTGGTGTTCCATTAGCTCCCACCTTCGATATATCGATGGTGATCTTGCATGCTATAGTACGCATGGGAGTATGGGTAGACTTGCGCTCAGTAGGGAGCCCATCTACTTGCCCCTGAATGGGTGGATCTCTATTCCTTCTATACTCAGAAGGTGGGGGTATAGTACACCCTATAGACTTAGTGTGAATGGGTACCAATCTGGTCCCCTGCATGACATACTCTTTGGTCGATCCCATGGATGCGCGTGCAATACGGTCTCGATAATGGCTTTCGAGTGGAGCACCCTCAAGCTGAGAAGCTCCATGCTCTAATCTACGTCTAATAGAATGCACTGATGCTAGTCTATCAGGGGTACGCTCAATGGGATCCCCTCATGTCGAGTTGTCTCCTCTAATGCTCATCGAACGTCATTCGGTTTGCTCATGTGGTTGAGGACTAGACACGTGTATTTGTGAATCGGTTGGGGCTTGGTCATTGGCTTTAGGCTTGCACCTTTGTCGACCACCCCGTGTATCCACCATAGTGTACCTAACGTCTAGATGTATCTTTTATTATCAAACAAGGTATACAATGATGCTTATCTTATTTTTAAATTTTAAAATGAGCCCTAAACTGTTTGATGTTGTTTCAAAATGTGTTGTATCAGTATGAGAAACTCTCGCATGTTTTGCAAAATCATTGGATTTTATTCTCAGTTTAATTGGCTTTCACCTATATACTCGCACAAGCCAAATATGGGAATGAAGTCCATACTCAACGAGGTAGCATAGGTACTACCAACCCTCACCCAACACACCGTGCACAATGATACACTCTTCCGAAGATGAGTGCATGCTATTTTGCATGGATAGGACAGTTCTTGGGTCGGCCTTGGCAATGAGCGGGTCCCGATAATACAATTTCAAATGAGCCAACCAAATGGTAATGACATCCACTATTGGTCTCAATAAAATGGGTTGGATGTGAGAGCCCAACGCCACTGATGTTTAAATGAAACGTGGTGTGTGTGGTTCATTTTACTTTGCATAAAGACAAATGCATAAAAGAGCATTCATATGATCATTCCTACATGATATGCATAAAAGAAAAGGAACATTTCAAATTCAGAAAGCTATGCATGCTATGTCCTACATGATGTTATGACAATGCGATTACGATGACATGGCCTCTAATTGGGCCTCAAGCATGCAAACGACCACTCAATTTTTATCAAGGTCATTGTATTCTAGGGTGGACTACAATCAGAGGTCCGTTGTTCCTAGCAACGCCTTTCTAATGGAAGGAATGCGAAAGCAAACTAGGACTATTCATTCACCCTTTTTCTTTAGTGTACCTAATTTGCAATCGATTTAAAGCTTACTGTAAAAACACAGAGAAGAAAATATAGAACAGAGAATAAAAATAGAGCCTACCTCAGCTCCTGATCTGATGCCAAGTGGTTTCTCTGTTGTCTATTGCTTCTGCTGTAAACCGTAGCTCTGGTCTATGGGCTGCAGTGTGAACCATGGGTGAAAGCCATGGGCCAACAAATAACCATAGTTGTTAGCTATGGTTAGCACCTGAGATAAGAAAATTCAAGAATGTCAGCACTCAGGGGCTACAAATGCGGAGTTCCACCGTGATCGCCTTCTGACATAACCAAAAAGCATGCTCCTATCTACTGTATTAGTCTATAGTCATCATAAAAGCGTAAAAGCTTGACACATTGCATAAATTCAACAAAATGATATTTCTTATATTGATTATGAATGAATCTCTATTACAAATATGCCCCTCTTAGGGTCACTTGAATGATGATACAGTCTATACAATTGCCAATGCCCTCAATAGGGTAGGCGCATTAATATTGCCCTTTGACTAGTCGCAAACTGCCTTGGGGTGGAGTTGACCCCCTTCTTCGTGATGTGGAAGGATTATGATATAGACTCCTCTTGTACCTATCTTCCTACGATCAAGAAACAACAACACACGATCAAAAATATAGATAGCCTCTCATAATGAGGCCCTTTAAGGAAACATACATGATAATGCCATTTAAACTAATAATCAAGAAAACATAAAGAAAACCTTTAAACTATGCTAATTGAATCAAGATTTGTAATATAGCATAAAGGAGATCATTAGACAAATAATGCATGGATCAGATAACAAAATAGAAGCATAGAGGTGCATAAAAGATCCACAAATGTCCTAATTAATGCAAAGCATAAACTATCTATTCTAAGCTAATTCCTACGGTCATAATTCTTCTAAACTACAATTAAACCTAAGAAATGATTAATCTAACCTATTTAACCGGACAAAAATGAAAAGAGTAAGGTGATCTATCACCTGTTGCAAACCGCAGCTCTGGTGAGCGGTCTGCACTGTGAACCATGGCTGACAACCACGGTTTGACCTCTGATAGGTTTACCCTCAAAATCAGGGGTAGTGGGCTTGATCTCCTTGTCCAAATTGATGTTCAAGGGTCGCCTTCGTTGTCCTCAGACTGATTTGGTGGTCAATTCGATGTGAAGGGCCTTCGTTTTCCCGGATTTGTGCTTCTTGATCCTCCTAGGCACCTAGGGCATCCATAATGCAATTCATCATTAATGTTGGCAAAAGGGTCGGGGATTAAGTGCAATAGCTCTATCTCTTAGTATACTCAGTTTGAGTGTACAATTCGCCAGGGCTTCGCTGCTCAAATCTCCAATGCTTGCTTCTCTTTTTCTCCCCATTTGGAGGGGGTATTTATAGCATGCCCCTAGGGCTAGGGGTGGCTTCATGGAGAAGCCAAGACCAAGAAGGGTGGTTAGGACAGTTGGGATGGAAGCCTCTGGAATATTTCATCCTTCAACTGCCTTCTTCTAGATATTTTGGCCATTCCAACCAATTTGGCTCGGATGGAAGGCCTAACTAAACTTTAGTTAAGACCGTAGGTCACAGTTGTGGTCCAGACTACAGACCGTAGGTGTCAACCATGGTTTAGACTGGAGACCGTAGGTCTGGGCTGCGGTTCAGACTGATTAGGCCAAAATGCCTAAATTGAGTGGTTAGAACCACTGCTCTATCTTGGAGTCTATCCAAGATCCTCCATATGGTCTTGTAGCATGTCCATATGAGTAGTCGCCCTCGACATGACGCGTTTTAGGTGTCTACACCACCCTTTGATGCTTGTTCAGTGAGGGGTATCAGATCTTCTCGCTGGCTTGGTCTCACGTCTCGACTTGCATTTGTGAAATCAAAGCTTTGGGTTGGAAACCCCTTTCTCTATCTTGAGGGGGCAGGAAGTCCTTCAGTAAGTCGGACTGCTCTAGGGGCACCGTCGGAGTAGGAGCTTTCGTCGGTGGTTGGGTCCTTTCGCTCCGCAACTTAGGTGTTGCAGGCACCTTTAGCAAATCCATATGGGTTGGATCTACCTCAATAGGCTTCTTCCCAACCTTGGTGAGGATTGAGACTTGCTCAATGGAAGGCATCATGAAGTTATGACCAGCTTCTCTGATCATGTTGACTTGGCCATCGTAAGCGCCATCGGTCAGCATTTGGACATAGTTGAGATGCACCATGCAGGTTTCTTCACTATGCGGATCATTGCATGTGGTACACCAATAAGTGCTACTAGATGTACTGGCTTTCTCACCTTCCAGCACTTCTGCGTTTCTGTCAGGGGCCCTCCTGTCAGAAGTGGCTTGCTCCCTAGTGATCAAGGGAGGAGGAAATCTCCTTGACTGGAAGCTTTGGTCATATTGCCTCCTCATTACGGTCATCTAATTCGCCATCGTCTTCATTGATGCTTGGAAATCGTGTAACTCCTTGAATTTATCTACATTTAGAACTACCTGAGTCGCGGGTGATGGCAATGGCGTCAATGGTACAGGCAATGTCGGATATTGGACAGGAGCAGAGAGCTGAGGAACAGCTGGTTCTTGATATTGCAGAGTGGGTATCGCTTGATTCTGAGGGTTTGGATTCCATTATGGGTTATGGGTTGGGGTACATCAGGGGTGAAGGAACTGACTGAGAAGATGCACTAGGATACATATTCTGGGGAAAATCAGGATAAATCAGCATAGTCACATTCGGAGGAAACTTTTTGATAGCTATCAGGTCATCCTCGGCCTTTTGCGTCTGCTCATACAAGGCAGGGAACATATTGATATTAGCATGGCAGATGCTCATGCTTATGTCATAATTAAAAGCTCTTAAGTAGTAGAACGCCACCTGATCTGGGGTTGGCCGAAGATCGATAGTGACTCTCTACCAGGTTCGAGCGAACCTGACGTTAAAGTCAGCTACCTCCTCTTGAGGATGCCTCTAGATAGTGGTGAACTAGTGCAACAAATAGAAGGGGTCCGCCTATTAGTTGAAGCCCCTTATCAACTATTTTGCCAGTTGGTCCCATGAATTGATGGTGTCGATCGAGAACGATTGGTACCAATAAAGGAGCTTACCTTAGAGTGAGAGAACTAGCAGTTTCACCATGATATCTTCTTGGGTAATTTGGTGAATGGTTACTTGTTCAATGATGTATTGAACATGCTCGTAAGTTGTCTTACTCGTACTGTCGTGTGTGGGTAAAGCTTTTAATGTTGTAGGCGGTACTTGGCTTTGAGTCATCAAATCTAGAGGCCCGAAATGATTCCATGCGGCAAACTGCTTGGGGGTCGCTTGTTGCGCCATATAGACTAGCAGAGTTGGTTGAACTGGCTAAACCGAAACGTTGGATTGAACGCTCAATTGAACGCTCGGTTGAATATTCAGCTAAACTAGAGGATTTTGATGTGGTGGATTCAGGGGCAAGCTAGTTATCGTGCTGGTAGGACTTGGAGTCTGCGAAGAAGCGATAGCTACTTGAGAAGATGTCCCGTCTAACAGGATATTCGATCGAACCACTCTAGGATGTTCTCCCAAAGCATCGATATCAAGCTCAAAGAACTCGACTTCTTTTGTATTTTTAACTCTCCATCTCGTGTGCATGAAGGCGAAGCTTTAAATATGGTCTTCGAGATTCGAAGGCATCTGAGTTTAGCTAAGTCGCTAGATGTTTGGATTTGAGAGCAATAAGATGAACATCAACTTCTTAATACTGCTTTTGAAGTGGAACGTTTGTGTCCCACCGGGCATGCCAAAAACTGGTGGTAATCGAATTAGCCTAGATATAGATTTTCTAAGTCTACAACGCCCTAGACCTGCTACCAAGCATTGAATGTCCGAAGGAAAGAAATGTCCTTCATGACAATCTCTAATAGGGTTGGTTCCGAAAATAAAAATGGTTTTGTTTTGAGATAAGAGTTAGAGAAGATGCGGAAAGAGAGGAAATTACTAAAAGATATGGAAAAAAGGTTGAAATCTTGAAATACTAGGGCGATGGACAGGAAGCACGATACATAATTGTTACTAGAACCAACAATAATCAAAACAATAGACCTTTAACAAAAACCAATAGTAAATCTTCTCAACTACATAACCTCCAAGGGTACTTCGGCATTAATCCTTCACCAACAACTAAATCCAAATAACAGAATTCAAGACGAAAGACAAAATGACTAACTTAATAGAAATAACATGATAGAAGGCATACACAAAGACAGAAGACTCAAGACCATAACCAAAAGTCTGTATTTCGAAAGCATATTTCAATATATACAGCTTCTTTTCTAGTAGAGATTTCCCATCCTTTGTTACAGAGAAAAGACTAGCTTTTATAGGGAGTTTTGCCTCCTAAAACATTAATGCCCAACCACTTCTATGATAGTGATAGGAAGATTTGATCCGGAATCGACTTAGCAACATTTAATTTGACCTTGTTGATAACTCAGCATCGAATGTAGAAGGTTCCACTAATACACCATGATCGGATGGCTTAGAGCATAGCTTCGGGGTCGATTGGGTAGTCCATGACGGTTTTGGGCAGCTTTTGCTGTGATTGGGGCCCGCCTGGAGCTTCGCTCCATAACTGGAGTGATAGCATTTTCGCTCCAAAAGTGGAGTGAAAATGTCCCCTTGATTTGCCTTAGAAACTTTAACTTGCACTCTGGTCAGCTTTCGCTCCACAAGTGGAGCGAAGATGCTTTCACTCCACAAGTGGAGCAAAAGCACCCTTGGCCTTGTACTTAGGTGATTTGTGCCTTCACTTTGGGTTTCGCTTCACTGGTGGAGCGACTGGAAGATTCACTCCACTAGTGGAGTGACAGCAGGTTTGACCGTGCCTTGACTTTCTTGGACTTGTCGCTCCTTGGGTGGAGTGAATGGGACTTTCGCTCCACTGGTGGAGCGACAGTGCCTTTGACCACATATTTGACCTTCCTTTTGACCCTTCTTTACAAATGCCTATCTTTGCGCCTTTCTTGAAGATTCGCTCCACTGGTGGAGCGACAACAACTTTGACCAGTTTTTGACTTTCCTTGCATTTTGAGTGGCACGGTTCTCAAGAAGGAGCTTTCGCTCCCTGAGTGGAGCGAAAGCACTTTTGCTCCACAAGTGGAGCGAAAGTCTGGTCATCATGCACTTAACTCTTTGGGGGGACTTTCGCTCCACATGGAGCGAAAGTCTTTTGCGCCTTAGCCAGGACTTAACCATTTGCCTCCCCTTGCCTTTCTGGGAACTTTTGCTCCGCAACTAGGAGTGAAAGCACTTTCACTCCACTAGTGGAGCGAAAGTGTCCCTGCATTGTACTCAAAGGGAAACTTGATCTAAAAATTGTCTAAGTGCTGGAAACCATTATCATGTGTGCAAAGTGGAAAGAACTTGCAGAAAATAGCTCTAAGGTAGAAAACACATTCACAACATCACCCATGCTAAAACATTCACAATTTTGCATGCGAAATGATAGGAAAAGTGTAGAAAAGCAGAGAAACCACAGAATTTGAAAGGAGATTGTTTTGAGTAAAAAGGACAGCTGGTGAAAACACAACATAACATCTTAACCATTTTTCATGGAAAAAGAGAAGTTTTTACAATGATTAACTCTCAAAAACTGCATACAACATAAATTTTAACAAAATGTGCCTAGAAGGGCAACATAAATTTGCAAATATCTTTGTTTTCTAAATTTCTAATTTTGGAGTTATAAGGAATTCAACACCAACATGGGTTTTTGAAATTTAGAAACCATATTATTGAAAATTAAGAGATATAAGAAATACAACATAAAGTTGTTGGAAAGTTGGAAAATTACATTGATATTAGTCTCTTGTTCAAATTAACGAGACATAAGGAATCCAACTTAAAGTTCTTGAAAGTAGAGAATTTTATCAAAATTGAAATTGCATCAAAATTGTCTTTAGCTTTCTATTCATAATTAGGGAGACAAAAGGGATTCAACTCAAAGGACAACTTAGAAAGCTAAGTATTTTATCAAAGCTATTTTACATTCAAAATACTAGGGAGCTAAAAGGAATTCTACCTAGAGATTTGAAAAATTAAAATCTTTGTCAAAACCATTGTTTGATCATTATTCAAACATTAGGAAATACAAGGTATACTACAATATTTGAAGAATTGAAAGTTAGTATACTCAAATTCAACTTAAATTTTAGAAGTTGAAAAGATAGGGAGATATAAGGCTTACAACATAATTGTTTGGAAGGTTGAAAATTTGAAAAGTGTTCTTAGTCTATCATAAAACTAAGGAGGAATAAGGATGTCTACTTCAAAGAATACATTAAACAATGATATAGAGAACATTGTCAGAGAAGAAAAGAGAAATGTCATAAAACTTGGGATCAAGGATTTGATTAAAAATATTGAAGGAAAATTAGATTTAGTCTCAAGTTTCATTTACAAAGAAGCATTAGAAGAAAATTTTAAAATATTAGAATACTATCTGCATGCGAGAATGTTTGAAGCAATTGACAATGACAAAGATAGTGTTATGATTCCTTTGAATGTTGCTAGTATAATATACATGGCATTACTTACACTTAAACATTACAAAGAGAAGAACTTGAAACAAAAGGAGTTAATTGAATCCCTTAAGAAAAAAACAAATGTGGATGAATCATTTTTGGAAAAGGTATTTCATTCTTCATGTAATATTGATGCTTCAAGTTCATCTAATTCAGGGCCTTACCATGATACTATAAGTGAACACTCAAAAGGTTCTATACTAAAGAAGACTTGTGATATGAAGGACAAAGGCAAAGAGAAAATGTTTTTGCAAGAATCTAATAACAATGTGATATCATATGAAAGCATAAATACCAACATCACTAATGAAGATAAGCAAAAGAAGAAAGAACCTGATCAAGGAGGCATACAATGCAAAGTGAGTTAAAAGACAAAGACCATATTGAAGACTAAAGTCTTCAATAACCAAATAATGTAATACAAGGGGGTGTTGGAATATATTACATTATTTGGTGCATGTTAATGTACCACCTTGGGTATATCTTTAGATTAGGAGTGTGTCTTATGATTTTAGATCTTGTGGTTATTTTTCATTAAGCATTTAGTATCAAAAGCTAACAAAGGTTAGAATTTAATTAGGGATTAGGTATCAATTTCCCTCAATGATTGAACCATTATATTATTTTTTAATGTGAGATTATAGACGTGCCTACAATAAACCACCCTTATTTCATCTATATTCTCTACTTAATATATTTATTTAACTCTTAGTTCTTTTTTACGTATGATTGTGGTGAATACATATTTTAGAATGTTTCTAGAAAGTTATGTGAAATCCAACAAGAAACCCCAATCATCCACCATACTTCTCAAAAGACACAGGAAATAGATGTTTTGGGTAAATAAGGTGTTCATATTAATTTTCATGCATGGAATCTAACAAGCATTCTTATATATGATATTGCATTCTTATTTTAGATCTTGTGGTTATTTTTCATTAAGCATTTAGTATCAAAAGCTAACAAAGGTTAGCATTTAATTGGGGATTAGGTATCAATTTCCCTCAATGATTGAACCATTATATTATTTTTTAATGTGAGATTGTAGACGTGCCTACAATAAACCACCCTTTATTTCATATATATTCTCTATTTAATATCTTTATTTAGCTCTTAGTTATTTTTTGCGTACGATTGTGGTGAATTCATATTTTAGAATGTTTCAAGAAAGTTATGTGAAATCCAAAAAGAAACCCTAATCATCCACCATACTTCTCAAAAGACACAAGAAATAGATGTTTGGGGCAAATAAGGTGTTCATATTAATGTTCATGCATGGAATCTAACAAGCAGTCCATACTTAGACAAAACATGGAGAGGCTCTCAACACCTCTCCCACCAAATTCCCCTTCCTCTCAAACCCTAACAACAATCAAAAAATAGGCATGGTCAAAAGGAAAAGCTTATGTATAGTTCAAGAGATCTAAACTCTAAAATGAGGTGCCAACAAAACTAAGTTGAAGGTCAAAGTGTTATGTGCCATGGTGGGGGAAGGGGCCTTCCCCCTTACAAGGTTATATCAAAATTTTACAATGCTAAGCAATCACTAACCATTTATCCAAAGTATAAAGAAGGATTTAATCCAAGCTTTAACTTCGCTCTTTTTCTAGGTTATGGTTTCTAAGGAAGAACATTTTACCATAACAAACTCTAATGTCTCTTTTGCAATTTAAGTCACATACATACTCGTACGTAACTATATTTTTGTTAAGACAACATGTGCATTCACATTTTTTTGAATGAAAAAGAGCTGAAAAAATTCCATTAAAGAATAATTAAGCCTTTTTACATCAAAAAAATGGGTGGAAAAGATCACACCCCAGTATGGTTCCAAACTAACCACCAGGGTTAGGAGACACCAAAAAAACCAAGGCAATAGAAAAACTAGATACAACGAGTCCACAACTAACAAAACATCAGAACTGGGCTAGAACGAAACATAACCACAAAGAGTCAGGCAGTAGGAGCAGTATGGGGAGGCGCATCTGCCTCATTCATGTCCAAGCAATGTCAATCGGCGTTGGAAAGTGCAGAAATAGGCCAACCAACATCATTGGGCCTCTTATCAGTACCATCAACAGAAGGCCCAATATCCCATCCATGGATGCAAGCAATAGCCACAGGGGCTGCAATATCTGGTGGAACTGACCAACCTCTTACAAAATTATTGTGAACAGTATCCCCCAACCTATACCAAGAGTGGGTACGTTAGGAATTTCATGTCCCCAACCAACCACAGGGGGAGGGGTAGGAGCAGGAGGACGAACATCCCATCCGCTATGATGTCTAGAAGAACCTACATTAGACACTCCACATTTGAAAGTTGGAAGTCTCCATGAAGGGGACCCTCCACTGTGACAGGAAGAATTCTGACGAGAGCGAGATTGAGATCGGGTCCGAGCATGGGACGAGGGATCCTCAGGAAGGCGACTAACAGTGTAAGGTGCATTACCCCAATAGTCAATAAGACTACGGAGATGTTGAATCTCCACATTAATCTTCTCCACTTGTATAGAAATCTGTAACCAAGAATCATAAAACAATGCATATTGGTCAGCTAGGGAAAAAATCCTTGAACTAATATCATGAGAAAAAGCTATCTTGTTCTTGGACTTACAAATATGATAAAGAATGCTAATTCGAAATATGTTCCAGACTTCCAACAAAGGTTCGAAAAATTCAGGCGGATCTCCAAGAATAATTTGTTACCACGAAAAAGGAGAGTGAATGAAGGGACAAAAAAAAGACTCAATCCAAGTCCAAGCTGAACGAGCCTTGGGGCAAGACCAGAATACATGTAGACAATCCTCCAACTCTCCACAGAAATAACAGGTAGGGTGATCAATGCCAATATATATAAGTCGTTGCCCCATTGGTAGGCCTTGCATCAGTAAACTCCATGCAAAAAAAGATTGCTTAGGTTCAATATATTTTGCCCAAACCATTTTGAACCTAGTTCGCCAAGTAGAAGGAGGAGAAAGCAGATCCCAACGAGCATTTAGAACAGCAGCCATAGGAATATGGGGAGATAACCAAGAATAGCCTAGATGGGCTTTATACTGAGTCATGGATTTATTCTTAGGCCAACTCCAATCAGCCCACCAGGCCTTCTGAAAGTGTTTGAAAATTCTAGGCCACAAAGAAAATGGAGTATTAAAAACCACAACCTCATAAGTACCTTGATCACCTTGCTTAAGCTGATAAAAACTTTTAAAATCCTCCCAAGGAATTCAATCTCTGGTGTAAAAAGAGAAAAAACTAGTGATAGAGTTAATTTCTTTTCTATAAAATCGTTGAGCATGAATCCATTGAACTTTGTCCAAAGGCAAAGACTGAATTTTGATAACAAGAGACCACCAAACACTAATAGAGGAAATAGAAGCACCATTATTTTTCCCATCACCTTTCCAAATAAGTCAGGTTTTGAGAGATTCCCAGGCCTTACAGATACTTTTGACAACAAAGGAACCTATGATTTTAATAGGAACGGGAGCGGTGATAAGAGTAGAAAAATTCAATCCTCGCCATACCCTCTTCCCCAAGGGGAGACCAGTCAAAATGCAATGTCGAAGAAGAATTTTCTAGGATTCATTGCCATCAAGAGCTCGCACAACCCATTTTGCACACAAGGCAATTCCCTGACGGTGACAATCTAAAAGGCCCAGGCCACCAGAAATTTTGGGAAGACAACAAAAATCCCAAGCAACTCTGTGAAACCCCTTTGTATGAGATGCATTTGACCATAAAAAATCCCTCAACAATATTTCCAATTTCAAATAGCAAGCTTTTGAAGGAAGCCAACATGAAGAATAATAAACATGAGTGGTAGCTAGAATCTTAGAGCAGACCTAAAATTTCCCTGCCAGAGAAAGTTGTTTAGTGATCCAATATGTCAATTTCTTCTCCACTTTTTGAATGACGTAATTCCATAACTGAGCAGGTGTGTTGTGAAAGGCAAAAGGAATACCTAAAAACTTGAACATTTCACCAGGTTGAATCCAACGCCACGGATATTGAGAAAGCCAAGGTGGCAAGGGTTTCATAGATTGCCTAAAGCAAGAAGTTTTTTTCCATTGAATACTTGACCCAGAAGCTAGAAAAAAAGTGTCAAGGCATTTAAGAGCAGTGGACAAAGAGTGTTCATCTTCAGAAATGGTTAAAAAAGAGTCATCAAAAAAATGTCCATGAACCATTTGAGAAGAAGAAGGTAAAGCAAGACCACAAATAGATCCGTGGGCCACTTTGGAAGCTAGTAAATACCCAAAAGCCTCAGCTGCTAAAATAAAAAGGGAAGGAGCAAGGGGACAACCCTGTCGAATGGATCTGAACAATCCAAAGACTTTAGATTGACAATTGTTCAGGGTAATTACAGTAGAAGCATCTTGAAAGAGCATGTTCACAGACTGAATGAAGCAGGGCCCAAAACCTAAGGACTGGAGCATGGAAAGAATAAAATACCACTCAACTTTGTCATAAGACTTCTCAAAATCAATTTTAAGAAATAACATATCCTGTTGTGAAGAGTGAGCCCAGTCCATTCCTTCCCAAACTGCAATCACATTATCTAAAATATATCTGCCTTGCACAAACCCTATCTGTTCAGGTCTGATAATCAAAGGGAGAATTGGGCGAAGCTTGAGAGCAAGGGCCTTAGCAATGATTTTATAGCTTACATTCAACAAAGTAATTGGTCGCCAATTAGTGATAATTTCAGGATCGCCAGCTTTAGGAATCAGCTTGATATTACCTCTATTTAAGATAGGACCTAAAGATCCAATGTGCAGTGCTTCTTGATAAACCTTAAAAAGATTGGGACCCACAAGATCCCAAAATTCTTTATAAAATTCATAGGGGAATCCATCTAATCCAGGTGCTTTCTCATTAGCCATTGTAGATAAGGCTTGGTTCAAATCTTCAAGAGACAAAGGAGTTTCACAAACATCTCATTGAGAAGATGAGACCTTTTTAGGAATGACAACCTTACATTCAGCTAAAGCTTGTTGGCGAGCTGCAGAGAAAGGTTGAGAAGCAAAGACATGTTGATAGTGTCTGACAAAGGCTGCACTTATTTCAAGGAGAGAAGTGAGCCTCTGATCATCAACCTAAAGAGCAAAAATCTGAATAGATTGAGAAGGTGGCCTTAATCACTTAAAAATTTCTTTAGAGACCTTGTCCCCAATTTTCAACCAATTCAATCTAGCTCTCAACTGGGCTCCTTTTGCTTCATACAAGTCAGATTTTTTAATTTCATGACGAAGAGAAGCTACTTGGGCTTGTAAAATAGAGCTAAAAGGATAAGCTTCAAGATGAGCAGAGGCTTTGTGTAACTCTTTCTTAAGAGCCACATTTGCAAATCTTCATCGTTTAGCAACCTCACCACCAAGAGAGCGTAACAGGTTAGTAGTGCGAGAAATGGCATGATTCCACCAGGAGATCCAACCAAGGTGACCATTTGGGCGAGGAATAAGATTCCATCAGCAAACAATATGAGCTTTCATATGAGAGTGTTGCAGGAAAGAAACATTGAGATAAAATTGATTATGAAACTGTCGAGGTTGTTGTATGACATGGTTGATGTTAAAAATAATAGGAGCATGATCAGATAAGGTCGTATCAGCAAGAGTGTGCACATAGGGAGAAGAAGAGTGTAGACGTTGGAAAAAAAATGTGTCATTCTCGGTAAGCATGGCTCTATCTAATATTTTTAATATTCTTGCAAAACCTGCTTGGAAGTTAGACCAGGTATACCAAGCAGACTCATAAAAAGCAGTAGGGGAAAAACAAGAATTAGGGTCTGAAACTCTAAGCGTATTTTTCATAAAGAACCACGCTTCACGTTCGCCTATAGTCCAATGCATAGGAAGCTGTCCAATATTATCAGAGGGTTTTTCAATCATATTAAAGTCCCCACATAAAACCCAGATAGCAAGCGGTAAAGAAAAAGCAAGCCAACGCCAGAGTGCACATCGCTCAGAAGCATCATTAGAGGCATAAATATTAACAATTCCAAAGGGTTTGCCATGAATTTCTAGTAGAGACCAAACAACTTGATGGGAGGGATCAGAGCCCCAAGAAACAACATTACGCCACCATTTAGAAGCAATAAAAGTAACAACACCACCTTTCCGAGAAGGATGACTGGTAACATGAAACCCACCATGTGGCCATAAAAAATTGCAGGTACAGTGAAGAGGAAAGTCAAAAATCTTGACCTCTTGTAGACAAACAAAATCAATCATACCAAACATGGAAGCGGCTCGAGACAACTCATCACGGACCATATATTTTTGGACTGGGTCCATCAGCCCTCTAATATTCCAGGAATAAAAAATCATTGAGATCTATCGAGGTGCATGTCAACCTCAATGACCTCTCTATCACCAAGGTGGCCCAAATATTCATAAGAGTTAGAAAACCATCCACTTTTCAATTGAATTTTAGAAGGCGGACGTCTCACTTCATCCGATTGGCACCTTTTATCAAACAAAAAGTCCATCCCCCCACGCACAGGGTTGCGGGAGCGACAAACTTTAGAAACTTGAGAAACATCAACAAAAAAATATTTTGTAAAGGAAGAGGAAGGAGGAACATGAGTGGGGGAAGCTTGAGCAACAACAGTGGCAAAAGAAGCTGTAGGAGAAGCGAAAGGAATTTGAGGGGCAGGGGGAGCTTGGTGTGCATGCATGGCAAGGACAGGTGGTGGAGACGGTTGCACTAGAGGTGCACTATGGGCTGCCTCGGGACTGGCAACTGGGGGTTTGGGTTGATGGTTTTTTCTGGTATGCACCACCACCCAGTCATCTTGTCCTCCATTCACAGAAGGTGGTGGAGCAGTAGAAGAAGAAGGAGGAGCCTCACGCGATTTAAATTTGCTATCCATAAGAGGACAATCTTTAATCTTATGAGTCACAGATTGAAAATGATAACAAGTGTTAGGTAAATTGATATACACCACCCCTTTCCTGATGGTGTGTTCCCCGCACTTGATATCAATAAAATCATGCATATCCTTTTTCATATCAACTTTGACACACACTCATCGAGAGGGACGAGGACTAAAAAACCGCTCTAGTTCAAGATACACAAAAGTCCCTAAAGGAGCAGCTAAAGATTGCAAGAAAGGCCATAAGGGAAGAGGTAAACCCGAAAACTCCACCCACACTGGAACTTCCAGAGAGACTTCATCATTAACCATAAAATAATGATGATAGGGTTGCAAAATGAGTAGAGAACTACGAACAGTCCAGGGGCCTTTTTGCAAAGCCTTTTCAGCATGAGTGGGATCAACAAAACGAAATAAGAAAAAACCCTTTGTCAAATTTTGGATATTTTCAACTTTAATACCATGAGGTTTCCAGACATGCTGGACCCAATTCCTAACCAGGGTATCATTCGAAATACGACCAAGAAAATATCCAACTAAATGAGTTTGTTCATACCAGTTACATGCATTTTGAAAATCTTCAACAGGAAGAAGAATCTTAGGGATAGGGCCATTACCTCGTGGAAGACTTTTGGAACAAACTTGCGAGGATGTTTCTCGGATGCCATTAGTTGCTCCAGCAACTCCAACATCAACTGAAGCTGTTTGAGGAGCGGTAGCCATTAAAAATGTGGTTAAACACCTCTCAAGGTGGTGTTAGTGGGACTTAATTGTAGGAGACTACGATAAAAACACCTGTACAAAATCCAACAAAGGTGGTGGCGGCAAGACAATAGTACGACGCAGACAAACCCTAATTCTCCAGAGCATGCAGAGGATTTGTAATCGCATTCACATTTCATTTTTAGACATCATCCTTTTATTAAACTGAGCAAATATCCATGCAAAATGCAATATAGCTAATTTATGATGTGTGATTTTTATTTCTCACTCTCTAAATTGGTCACTTTTACACATTTGCTACCCTCTCACTAATTATACCCTCCTTCACTCTATTTGATGGAGGGTGATCTAGTAATACTCAAAAAAATCAAAATTCAATTTAGTGTATTATAATCATTTGCCAATAAATTTAATTATTTTGAATATCAAAATAACTATTTTAAAAATGTTGAATTAGCAATGTTGCATTATCAATCATTTTAATGTATTCTAATATAATTAATATATTTGAATGCTACAAAATTCATGATGTGATAACTGCAATATAATGTTCCTGCTTCTGTTGAAGTTTGTCTCATGACCAAAATTTTCCTTCCTGTTATCCATCATTTTCACTTTGCAATCTCTTTTCATGTATCAAGTCTCAATATTTGTGGCATCAAAATGCAATGTTTTGATAATCCATTTTTTGGTCTCATTCTTTTATTCAATTTTAATCTTAATGGATTTTGACAAAGGTTTTGAAATATCATGGTAACACATCAAGGTATATATAGCATGCTTTTGCTTTTTAGCAATTGATCTCTCTCGGATGAACTCCCCTAGAGGATTCTTTAAAACCTCCTTATTAACAATTTGATATAGAAGTCCAAAAAGCCTAACCCACACTAGTAGCCTTTTAATAGTTTCTATCTCCATAGAAAAATTCTCACTCCATACTCTTAAATATAGGTAATTTCTCCCCCTAAACTATGAGCCACCATCCATTATTTTATCCCTAATTTCGAAACTGGAGAAGATGAAGGGAAAAATCCTTTTGGGGGAAAAGTCATACTATAATTTGAATTCAACGCCCACTTATATCTAATCCCATTTTTAATCTTGAAAAGACCACACTAGTATTCATGAAACTTATATATTAAATCTCTGCCTTTAAGAACCATTATATCATGTTTGATTATCTCATTCGTAATAATCACTTCTAATGTAATATCTATAGTGTAGATGGGGATTACCATAGATTTGTTCTTCCTCTCGTGCCTAACTAGGGCATCCATACTTCCATCTAGAACATTGTGACTTCTACTTACGGCTTCCATAAATGACTTTCCTTCAATGCTACCTAGATTTTCCTCATAAGAATTCTTTATTTTTTGAATTTCCAAAAAAATATGACAACAAAAAAAATGAGCTCGCACTTGCTCACTAGATTGCATGTTAATTTACCCTATCATAGATGTTATTATTTTATTTGTATGGTACTGATAATTCTATTAATTATTTAAATTTTATAATAACCCACTAATAAATTTCAAAGGAAATTCTTCTTGAAAGAAAAAGTAATTTCAATTCAATATTCGCTTCCAATTTGAATATTTATAAAACTTAGCCAATAACCATGGACTTTACATATTAAACCTCTATTTATAAGAATTATATGTCATGTCAATCATCTCATCCTTAATAATAACTTCTAGAGTAGCATCTCCTGTTTGGATAGGTATTACCATATATTTGTTCTTCATATTATCCTCAACTAGGTCATCAATACTCTCATCTAGAGCATCCTTACTTCCACTTCTTCTATAGATAACTTTCCTTCCACAATATCTACTTTTTCGTCATAAGATTCATTTATCTTTTGAATTTTTCAAAGATATAAAATAATAAAAGATGAGGCTTGCACTTTCTCCCTAGATCACATGCTAATTCACCCTATTAAAAAATGTTATTATTATTTTAATTGCATAATAATGATAATTTTTATTATTTTCTAAACTTTTATAATAATAAACTATAAACTTTCACGTATAAATTCTTTCAAAAGCAAAGTTATGGAGTAATTTTTTATTTTATTTTATTTTGACTTTACATGGTGGAATCGGTAGCCACCACGAATCCGAGCAAGTTGTCCAGCTTAAATGGTCGCCACAGTATTCTGCGTTGTCCACCCCGGAAGCCGCCACACAAATCTTCGCGCAGTCCGCCCCTATAACCACCATGCCACAATCATTTTAAACCTTTTAGCCGCTAAAAGCACTAAGAAAGGGACAAACATTCAGTCCAACGAGGCCCGAGATTTGAACCTTGGACCTCTGCCCCCCTTACAGGGTTTGGTCGAACCAATTGGTCTACACCTCAAACCTAAAAGTTACGGAGTAACTTGAGTTCAACCTCCACTTCCATTTAATCCAATTTTGAATCTACAAGAAACCTCGACAGTATCCATGGACCTTACATGTTTGCTTTTAAGAATCATTACATCATGCTCAATCATCTTATTTTTTATAATAACTTATAATATAATTTTTGTTGTCTAGATAAATATTAACATAGATTCACTCTTCCTCTTGTGTCAAAGTAGGACATGTACTTCCAATTAGAGCATCCTTACTTCTACTTAGAGTTTGCATAAATGACTTTCCTTCTATGCTACCTAGTTTTTCTTCATAAGAATATTTTATTTTTTAATTTCTCCAAAATTTAAAACAAGAAAGGGCCCACTTGCTCCCTGGATCATATTTTAAATTTGCCTTATAAAAAATATAAATATCATAATTATTCTAATTGTATAATAACAATAATTTTATTGTTTATTAATATTTACAATAATAAATTAAAAAGTTCACACACAATTTTAACATTTTGTATCATCTTAATTGTAAATGTTTCTAGCCTTCATATTCTCAAAATATAGTCATCATTATCATCTTATTTTTTTTTAACAAGCTATATGTGGCTTGGACCACTCCCATTTAAAAAACAAAACATTACATTGTTATCAAATTAATTAAATCATATTCAACTTACTTTTTTTATCAAAGATATCCTTCATTTGCCTTTTTTCACAATCTTACTCAAATTGTTAAGTTTTCACAATCAAAACTCATTGTATCATTTTTTTTTTGTTACATAAGAGAGTTAGTCACAACCACACTATTTTTAGTAACTGACAAGGGCAGGGTTCAAACCACAAGGGCTGCTTCCACCAAACCTATTCCACCTCATTATTGTTGACCCGACGTGAAGGAGACCACCGATCGCTCAAGGTTTGTACCATCATCATCGGTCCAACGCATACTCAGAGGATTCAAATCAGACTACTACCTTTGCAAACAGACTAACCCCAAAAAAGGGCTTATGGTAGCCAGTGTAATTTGAACCGAAGTTGAATGGACCCACGGTACAGATCGCAAACCTCAACTGAACGCCTCACACCAACTCGGCTACTCACTCACCCTTCTCCTTGTATCATTTTTATTAAGAGATAAAATCTCACTCATTCAATTGCCTTCTTAAATTTAAAATTTGTTAAGATGAAATTCAATATCACTAATGGCTAAAATATTTGTTTGCCCAGTTTCCAATTCTATAAATATATTGTTAATTACAATTAACAATTTCTTAATACTATTTTTTAGGGTTCTTAGCCATGCCCCTAATATTCCAAGATATTATTTTCTTTCTATTTTTTGTTTTTATTCATGGGTTTAACCGCACTTCTTGTTAACACTTGTGATATTTACTTTTGTGTTCCCGTATCAATATCCCAATGAGTTTATTTTTCTCTTTGTTTTTGCTTTTTGGGTCTTCCTTTTTACATTCCCACCCACCAATACTTTCATATTGATGACATCTCTTATCATCTATAGGTTTTTCTTGCTCTAAAGGATCCGAAGTGCAAGGAATAACCTCAAAAGCACATTCTTCTTTATGTTGCCTTGGAAACCTTAAAGTGCAAGACGTTCTTTCATAGCAACTACCTTCTTATGCTACCCTAAAAACCCTAAATTGCTAAGGATTTCCTCCATCCCCATTTCTTTATGATGTTGCTTTTGAAAACCTAAAGTGCAAGGGATAACCTCTACACCACTTTCACTTTTATTACCAGGAGGGATTCTATACTACTTAAGGAAAATGAAAATGATTTACCTGGAATGAATTTGGCTTCTTTTGCCGCCTTTGTTTTAGGATCTTCCTCATCTTCCTTTGCAATTTTAATTCCTTCTTAACTTATACATTATACTTTCTCATCCCTTATATCTTTATTTGCTTTCTTAGATAGACATTGTTTGCCTCTGATTTTAGACTATTATATCCTTAATTTGATTTAGCTTCTATTAGAGCATGATTTCCTTGCTTCGTCTTGATGTTTATCTCATGACCAAAATTTTCTCTCTTTCTTCATAGTTTTTACTTTGCAATCTCTTGCCATATGTCTAGTCTCATAACAATTGTGGCATCAAAATGCAATATTTTCATAATCCACTTGTTGATCCCATTCTTTTGATTCAAATTTAATCTCAATGGATTGTGACAAAAGTTTTAAAATATCCATAACACATTATGGTATATATAGCATGCTTTCGCTCCTTAATAATTAGTCACTCCTTAATGAATTTCTATAGGGTATTTCCAATATTCTTCAAAACATCCTTAGTGATAAGTTGATATGGAAGTCCAAAAAGCTTAATCCACTCTAGAAACTTCTTAATAGTTTTGGCCTCAACAAACAAAAAAATCATTCTATGGTCTTAAATAAATGACATCCTCTTCCCCCAAACAATGGGCCATTATCCATTATTTTATCTCTGATTTTTAGACTTGAAAAGCTGATGAGGAAAGAACCTTTAGGACGAAAAGTTACATAGTAATTTGAATTCAATCCCCACTTTCACTTATCCAATTTTGAATCTCTAAAAACTTTGGCCAGTATCCATGGAACTTACATATTAACCCTCTAATTTTAAGAATAATTATATCATTCTTGATCATCTCATCCTTGATAATCTCTTATGGTGTAACATTTGCTACCTGGATTGAACTTGCCATATATTCGCTCCTTCGCTTATCTCCAAATTGGGCATCCATACTTCTAGCTAATGCATCTTGACTTCCCATTAGGGCTTTCAAATATGACTTTCCTTCCATAGTAGCTTGTGGGACTCACTCTTGGCTTGCACCCCCTCTCGGCTCATGCTTGCTCCCTATTCGCACTCTTTCCCAATCATGGTCATCTTATTATTTATTATATTTTTAATAATCAATTAAATAAAAACTTTTAACCTACTTTTTAATATTTCATATAGTATACATATCGATCTTAATTATAATTATTTTAAATTTATATTATTTAATTTAAACTTGTATTAAAGAGAATTTAGTTCTTATAATAGTAGAAAAGGACTTGTTTAAGAAGCATGCAAAGATCAAATAGACACCAGCTACAAGTCAAGATGAGCCACTCTTCCTAATCACGAGGTAAACTTAATTTTTACTTTAATATTGCATTCAAAGACAAAGGACTTGTTCAACTCCACCTAACAGTCCACTACTCCCACTCACATAGTGCAAGTTAATGTTTGATATATAACAAAATAGACAAATTTTATCCGCGTGATGTGGGGTCTACCGGCAAGGATGCCACTTGCATTATCGGTGATGTGACTCGGGTTCAATCCCCACGGCGGATATGTATATGTATAAGTATTTACTTGATTAAAAAAAAATAGACAAATTTTTGACTAAATATATGTCATTCCAAAAAAATACACATTGAATTTGTCGTGACACTAACCCTAACATGCAAAATAAGGTCCACTACATCCCATATCAATTTAGTTTCCAAAGACTTTTGAAAGTTGACTGCAAATGAGATTCAAGATACAGAAAAAGGCATTTCTGTTTGTAGTGATATCTAGGCAATGAACAAGAGTGAGTGCTCAATCACAACAGGGTAGAATTGAAATCTATTCTGATCTGGTCAAAAATTTGAACAAACTAAGGCTGTTTTTTTTGCATGTTTTTCATGGACTTCACATTCTGCTAGCAACTTTCACATGCCATTCAAAGGCATAGTCATTAGCTAACTGAATTTGCAGTTGTCTCATTTTCCCTCCCTTGAAATTGTGGTGCCCTTTTTGGATAGAAGTTCTTAAATTTCAAAAAATCCTCTAGAGATCTGAGTTGTGCACTAAATTAACAGGGTAGAAAATAATAATGGTGGCTTTAGTCGCAAGATGTATAACTGGTTTGTTAGAATGTAGTTTAGTGTTAGATTTTTAGGTGTGATTTTCTAATGGGAATTCTGTATGATTTTTAGTAATACATACAAAGGAGTTACCAATTTATAAATTGCTGGATCCCACAAAAGATATAACTCTTAATTGTGACACAAGTATCTATCTGATCTGTTATTTATCAATTTGTTTTGGGCATTTAGTTTCACTCTTAACACAAGTATATACTAAAACTAGTTCACCCATTTCTTCTGCTTGCTTAACTGCTCCTCATTAAAAGGGAACTAAGTCTATGTGCTCTTTGGTCCACAAATAAAATCTACTAAAGCCTTTAAATTCTTTTTGGTCCCACTGATCAGCAATTTCATGGCCACTTCAATATACAATCACACAAAAATATCTAAGCTTTTCCACCTTTTCCACCTTTTATTCATCCCAAGTCAACTAACATAAAATTTCATGAAGATCTGTTTAAGGTATAAAAAGTAAGAAATTCAGCATAGACATGCAGGAGACTAAAGTACCCTGTGTATTATCAGGATTCAAGATGACAAAAATCATTTGGTAAGACACCAAATTTATAGAAGTTTACTAGGCAAAAATAGAGAAGGAATATCTGAGGGTATAAGAGTTTTGCCATTAGATTCAAGGTAAAAGGCCACAATCATATTAAAATACCTTCACAAAATTCCACCATAATAGAATGAGAATGTTTTTAACAAAATAACATGAAATGTTTTGTTATAATTATAGAGTCCATAAGATAATCTGCAAAAAAAAAAAATTAATAATAAACTCTAATGCAAACTCTTTACTACCAGAAAACTCATTCTTAAAAGCTTATTTTTTCCAACTATGGATCGCGTGAACGAGTTTACTGCAGAGACCAAAACCACAAGACGAATAATACTCCAACGAATAATTTCAAGACAAAATAATGTTTGGCAATCTCTGCTTTTTTGCGGTAAGCTTCTTCTTTTTGAAAAAGGGCATCATCTCTTTGTCTCACTAGTTGATTCATTTTGCTGAGTTCCAAGTTATATACTGACGACTTGTTTTCAAGCTCCAAAATGCTCACATCTCTTTGCCTAACTGCATCTTCTTTCAATCTCAAAGATTCAGCTAATGTTTTGGAGATAGCTGCCTTTTCTCTCAAAGCATCATCCTTCTGATGGAGGACATTATCTATTTGCCTTCTCAATTCATCCCTTTCCTTGACTAGTTTATCTGCATCTGTCTTCAACCAAGTAATTGAAGCCTCCAAGACCTCTTTTGCAGTTTCAGATGCTTTTCTTCTTTTCCTTTCAGATTCAAGTGAGCATCTTTTGCAGTTTCAGATGCTTTTCTTCTTTTCCTTTCAGATTCAAGCTCCCAGATGCTCACAACTCTTTGCCTAACTGCATCTTCTTTCAATCTCAAAGATTCAGCTAATTTTTTGGAGATAGCTGCATTTTCTATCAAAGCTTCATCCATCTGTTGAAAGACATTACCTATTTGCCTTCTCAATTCATCCCTTTCCTTGACTAGTTTATCTGCATCTGTCTTCAAGCAAGTAAGTGAAGCCTCCAAAACCTCTTTTGCAGTTTCATACACCTTTCTTCTTTTCCTCTCAGATTCAAGCTCCAAAACAGCAGCTATAAGGCTATCTACACTTACTGAAAATTTTGGCATCCTATTTGGTATCTCCATTTTTTCCCTTTTGTCACAATGCATAAGGTCATGAACGCAAGAACTGCCAAGGAGAGATTAGTGTATTAAGTAAATTATGCCCTAGTGCAAGTCTGCACATGATAAGAATAAACAAGCTTGTTGCAGTGATAATTTACCCTAGGATAAAAATATAAGTCCGACACTCTCCCAAGGAAAATTTCTGACCCATTTTAGGCGGAGCTCCTCTTCTATTAGTGTAGCCAGGATAATCTGCTTTATTAAACTCAACCGAGTCTTTCAAAAGCAGCCCAAAATTGTTTGCTTGTTCCACCACTTTCCACTGGCTATAGGGAGCTTCTACTTTATGGGTAACATGGATCTCTCCCATTTTTCTAAGCATGTTCCTTGCATTCTTGAAGAACATCTTCACCAAATGGCTGTGCTTTCTGCCCACCAAACATAGTTAAATAGTTCTAAACATAATTCCCTTGATTTAAGTAAAATTTTATTTGCATTTATAAATTCTACCATAATAGAGAAGGTTTTAAAATTTAAGAAACTTACTTGATAACGCTGTCATCTTTTTCACTTACACCATATCCTGCATGAGGTAAGTTGAAGACAATTCTATCGAACAACCTCTCTCTTAGAATCTCATGCTTATCCATTTTTGTGGCATCGACACCATGTAATGTCTTTGCTCCATACCTCTCCAAATTTTCAAGGTTCATTTTTCCCCATGTGTATGAACTTATTACCTTCTCTGCATTGAGGGGAGACATAAAAATGCATAAACAAAATACTACGAACAAATATAACAGGAATTATTAATTTGAAGCAACACTAGAAGGAAACCAAGCAATAGAAAACTTGATAAGATCTATACCTCTACTATCAAGAGAGGTGGGAACCAAGTTTTCAGCAGACTCAAACGCATTGGCCAAAGCCAAAGAAAATGAGAAATCCCCTTCCCCCACTAATAATATCTGATGAAAGTTGGAATAATGTTTGATCCTTCTCTCCATAAGAGAATATAAAATAACCCAAGAAGGTCCAAACAGCTTGGTCACTGTCAACATCAATTATAAGATAGAATCAGGAAGAAACCTTGAAATGATTCCCTAAATGACGTAATTTATTCAAGACCCTAAACCACATTTTGCAAAAGACAATATATGACCCACTTTGTTAGGCATCAGATGTGCTCAAATTAACATTGTTATTAATACCAAGAATTCTCAAATATACTTTGGTGAGGCAGAATATGCAATTCTCCGCCCTCAAACCACATTGATATTCTAAAATCTAACTTATTTCCACTAGCTAACATGTCCTCTTGCTTAAACACAAAATGCATCTATAAAGCCAAAGTCCTTAGCCTTGATTATTCACAATAATTCTTGCTACTTAATAAGCCCCAATGCTCCAATGTAAAATTCACCAAACACAACCTTAGAATTTCACCTTAAAAATATTCAATACAATATCTAAGGCTTCAACAAGAAATAAGCATACCTCTTTTTATCTTCTCAGAACTATGGGATGGACCTGAATAGCTATGGTGTCCATTGCTTCAGCTTTTCTCTACCACTACAAATCCAAAATGAAATGACTAATACTCCATTTTGTTTGGCTGTAGGATTATTATCATCTTGCAACATACAAAGCTTTAGTTTGGAAGGGAAAAAAAATTCCTATCAGGAAGGAAATCTGAAAACCATGTCACTTATGAGTCTACCTTCATATTGATCTCAAATAAAGTGACCAATACCATCATAGGAATCCTACCATAATTATAGGATGATAACTCTTTGATGCATCAAACTATGCTACCACGTGTCTCTATGTTTACATTTATCAATGGTGTGGATAAGAGAATAGACATTGTACAAGCATGTTAATGAAAGGCATAGAAGAACTGAATTCGGAAGTTATGTGACTGCCAAGAGTTGTATGCCTTAATACAACACAGTCTGAAATGTAAAATATGAGTTATTTTGACACAACACATTTCATGCTATGTTACTTAATTTATTGTATTTAGTTGGCTTAATAACTTGAAGAAGAAGCAACATCCTAGAACTTTCTAGTTAGTAGTGGTAAGTAAAAGCCATTTTTTTTTTAATACCATAGGTACAATACCTTATGGTTTTGAGCTACATTCAGCTATATATAGGAATCCATTCCCCATGTTGTACTCAGCTTATTTTTTCATACCAATATAACTTGTGTATTTAAACACAATTTTTGGAGGAAGAGTTGTTTCTCTCACCTAGGGTTTGCAGTTGTAAGAGCAATGCATTTTTGGGTGTGTAGGTGTCTCCACTTATTTTCTTTTGTGTAGTCGTGTCTCCCTTATGGTTGCATGAACCTTACAGGTGGTATAAAAGTAAGCTCTTGATATTCAGGGTGGAAACAGGTCAAGTTAGTGCAGAAGCAATAACTTTGTGTTGGAGCATCAAATTGTTTTGTTGGAAAGTAGACTTTGCACGGCTTCAAACAAGTCAAAGTTTGTCAATTTTGGAGACCTACAAAGGGATATATTGCTGCTTCAATTTGCTGCTCCTCGTCGGTATAAAACATAGTCCATGAGAGTATCCTAACCTCAATCACATGTACTTCCAACTCAAGTATCAGATTGCAGTGTCATTTTTTTTAATTGGAAATTTGATTTAAAAACCTTTAAATAAGCTATGTTTCAGGAAATTTTATGATTTTTTGGTGTAAAATCGTCTGGAAGTTTATGTTATTTATTAGCTCAAAACCCTTCCTTAAGGGATGTATATTTGCATATTTGCTTATCTGTTAGAAATAGAAGAAAAAAAATGTTGATGGAGAAAAGGTATTTATATGTGACTATTAGTGAGTTTAAGGATAGTTTTACAAATCTAAGAGAAGAGATCATGTAAAAGATAAAAAATTTGTGTAAAATGCAAATGGCCTTACAAGAAAAACTTTGTGGAAATGGAAAATGGGTTTACAAGAGGTTTCTTTAGTACACCTGTTTGAAGAAAAAGAATCACTATGAGTGATAGAGGATGAAGATCTAGGGATTAAAAAGCATCATCAATAACATGGGATGAGGCTCTCAATCAAGATGAGAAACATCCAACAATATTGTGGGATGGAAATCTTGACGAAGAAGAGCAAAAATTAAAAGATAAAGATGGTGAAGGCAATGAAGATGCTCAAGTGGTAAATCATTTTTATGAGTCAAGATGCATCGACGGATACCCTGACCATATAATAGATAATCCTACGGTGCTTTTGCAAGAGCAAACTTCAAATATGGCGAAGATATGTTGTGTTATTTTCCATAATCCCCTTTAGATAAAATTGCTTACTTTACTTCAATCAATCCAAAGGTGACACCAAGAAAACGTCATAGACACATTTGGCACTTCATATTTGTCTATAACATAAGATGTATGAAGAAGCAAAAAAAGATGAAGAAGAAGAAAATGCATGGCAAAGCTCCTATTTAATCCTCATCCTTTGGAGGCAAAGCTTTCCAAGGCAGAGAGCATGTTGTGTGCCTCAACATGACATAGTTTGAAATGTCATGTAATGAGTTATTTTGACACATAGTTCACATTCCATGCTGTGTTTCTAAGTTCATTGTATTTAGTCATTGTATAGCTTGTATACAAGTAACATCCTAGAATGTTTTAGTTAGTAGTGGTATGTAAAAATCACCTTATTTGTAAACCATTTTGTACTCAACTTATTTTTTCATATCTATATAATTTGTGTGTTTGAACACATCTCCTATAATTATTAATTGTTTCTCTCACTTAGAGCTTGCAAGTGTAAGAACAATCCATTTTTGGGTGTGTAGGTGCCGTCGTTTCTTTTATTTTATGTAGTTGTACCTCCTCTGTAGTTTCAAAAATGCTGCACCAAGAAATAATGGAATTCATAAAGCTTATATGAATTAAGCAGTTTAAAAATTTATAAATACAATGCTTATAGGAAATTCAAGTGTCATAGTAGTATCGAACAAAAAGTCACCATTTTGTTTATCATTTTGTCTCCTATGAATTTCCCTTTGTTTCATATATTGCACTATAGGACTATACCCAGGCGTGAAATGGAGAATGCATTGTCAGTTAACAAGTATACCAACCAACACAAAGCAAGTATTATAGAAACTTGTTGACAATGACTCTAATATTTGCTACCCCTAGGTGGATAGTTCCAAATAATGTCCAGCTATGATTTGGCATTGTTTGCATAGGACCACACTCAAAATCTTGTGTATAGAAACTTAAGTTTTATAATATTTAATAAATAATCATTTTATAATAATAGGTGGATAAACAAAGTGATCAATGCGACATCATTAACTACTTTCTGCATGTATAAAATTATTCTTAGTACATTTGCTTTGAATTACCTTTATGTGATCTTTTTGTCAATTACATAAGCTGTCATACAGCCAAGAGGGACATTCAGCTATAAAAATTCTCTATTTTTCTCTTCCTTCTAGTAAATGTCCATTCTTCGACAGTACATATAAATTAAAAGTAAAAGTAATTGTGTTTTGTTGAACAGGTGGTTGTCTGTTTGGCTTGGCACTAGGGTTCTCATCCATATTTCCTCACTTTTCCCCATATCTAGCAATTTTTTTTACAATAGTGTGTCTATCATAGTTTATACTGTTGGTGTCCACAATAAGATAGACCTTCGGCTCTATTCATCCCATTTTATTATATCTTATATAGCTTCAACAGATGTTAATCCATGATCTGTGATTGGATAATCTCTTATCATTTTTTCCTGTTCAGCTTGCTAATCCACGTATCTCATTTTAACTATGTTACAAAAGTAAATAAAATACTGCAATGGATTTGCAAGGTTGAAGTGTGCATCAATAAGACAAAGGTTGAGATGAGAAGTTTGACAATATTCTGCCCCCTTACACATTCCCTGTTTCCAATGTGCTTTTACTCTAGGTTTTCTCTGTACATTTCATGTGCTTGGTTCTCAGTTTTGCAATTATGATTTTCTCTTGTTTTAATTATCTCTTGTAGTCATCTAGGATGTTGTAAAGTCTAATTTGGGGTTGAGGATATTCTTATAGTTTCATTTTTTTTCTTGTTTTCAATGAAGAACATAAAAGGTTTTATTTCAGATGTTTAATTTTGATTTTTCTAAATCATTCAATATTTAGTTCTTGATAGATGTTCCAATACTTCAGCCAACCTCTTTTTAGCTTGAGTATGTTGAACTAGATTGTTAAACAATAATGGGATGTTGATCTTGACTTGACTTGTCCAATCTATGATTGCAAAACATATAATATTGTGAGGCTTCACTTTCTATGGTGGCATACTTGCCTCCAGGATGAAAGTATGGAGGGGTGTATTGCTTTTGACCTTAAAGTTATATGTGTTATATTAGTTTTGGAGTTGATGAATTATGTCTCATGTTTCCCAAGATTTGCTTTTGTCCCACATTTCACTCTTTTAAAGGATACATAGTGTTACTAAACTATAGAATATTTTTTTTGTTTTTCTTACCTAAATTCCGGCCCAGCGTTCTTACTATGGTTTACTAAACTCCAAGAAAACTTCACACTCTTCAGATTTTTTTTCTCCAATCCTAACACTCCAATTCAAGTTCTGATTTGAATCAATTTCTAAGCATTTTTATGCATGGGCGAAATTCTAATAGGTGATTATTGAAGGAGATTTTAAGGCAGTTTTTTCTTCTGGATTTGTCTATCATGGTCATTGTTTCATCAACCTTTACTATCAACTCTAACTCATAGTAGAACATTTCAAGCATCTTTTTCTTTTCTCTTTTTTTTTTTAACTTGCACAATGTATGGCAAGTAAGGTAATCTTGATAATACACAAAAATAATATAATGGTCAAGATGGTAAAATTGGTTCTTGCACATCATTTTTCCTCTAGATATTTTTCTAGTCTATTTTATGTATATCTCAAAAAGTGCAAGGGAGAGAAGAAAACTATGCCTAGCTCTTGTATTACAATTAATATCCTTTAACTATACATTTTCAAACCTTTCATTTTGTAATTGTTGGTCACGAATCTGCCTAAGTACAAAATATTATTTGTGCGCCCTAGACCCGACCAACATTGAAAGGTCCGAGGAAAGAAATGTCCTCCGGGCCAATCTCCAGAGAGGGCTGGTTCTCGTACTAAAACTAATGATCGGTTTAAAGATTAGGGTAACAGGAAAGAGATGGGAAATAACAGAAAGGAATGGGAAATATGGCTATAAGCCGGAAACATAAGGTGGGGATAAACTAACAGCAAAAATTCACAACAAGCATTGATTAGCATATAACAGAAATCAAGGCACAGAAACCACTCATAGTTTTGCAGAGATAACTTCCAAGAAGCATTCCAGTATTCACTCCCTCACAAGCAGTAATTAAATCCAGATGCAGAATTTAAAATCAGCAAATAAAGGACATGAACTTAATCAGAAATGACAAGCAGAAAGAAATCAAACACAATACTACTCAAGGAACCAGAAGCCGAATGTCTTTCTATTTATGCAGAAAACTTAAAGTGTTTTTCTGTAGAGTGTCTATCCTCCTTCATTACATTGAAATGCTTAGTATTTATAGAGGATTTCGCCTCTATCATTAAATGCACAACACAACAAAATGTCGGCTGGTCAAAAATCAGCAACAACAATTCTCTCCTCGGTAATGATAATGCTCGGATCAAATCATTCTTCAGGGAGCAATGATCCGGTTTTCATGGAATGTGCTTGGAAAATCGGCAAAAATGGACGATGGAAAGAACGTCCCAAGCGTCGGTGCATTGAAACTCAGCAACGTCACCCGAAAATCAGGAGCTTGGATATTAAATTTTGGGCGCCATTACATTCTCTCCTGCCTTGGAATCTTACCCTTGCCAATGGAAATCAACGAAATTTAATTCTGCTTCGAAAAGGAATGAAATCCATAGAGGGCACCTTGAAAATAATCGGGATCACGTCGGATTTGAGGGTGTAGCATTTAATCCTGGCAACTTTTTAGCAAAAATTTTGGATCATCGCTCTTACTGCCCCAAGCATTAAATTTTATCAATCTTTGTCCTTTCTCGAAAAAATATGCAGTTATGGCACTTTTGAAAGTAACCTGAAAGAAATAAAACTTGATTTCTGGAAAATAGGTTACTACGTTGATGATTGCCTTCAAAGCTGGAATTTCGCCTTTCATTTTAATTGATTTCGCCCCACGACGTCTTCTTGTTTGAATGATAGGAAAAAATGGGAGTTTCGCCCCTCAACATACTTTCGCCCCTTTCCTGGGTGATTTCACCCCAAAAATGATAAAAAATATCTTCTGCAAGGAAGGAGGCAAAAATAATTGATTTCGCCCTGAGAGGGGTGACAATGATTTTCACCCCACCCAGGGGCGACGTTGACTTTGACCGGCAGGAAAAGCTGCTTTTTTCGGGACTTTCGCCTCAAGACATCTTCATTTGGAAATTCACCCCGAAGGAGGGCGAAAATGATTTTCACCCCTCCTGAGGGGCGACTTTGACTTTGACCTTTTAATCCTTGCCAGGTTGACATCATCTTTATGTTTGCGCTCCGAAAATATTTTTCACTAGGATTTCACCCCAAAGAGGGGCGAAAATGATTTTCCCCCTTTGAGGGGCGACTTTGACTTTGATCATGCCAAGCAAGCTTTTCCTTCTATTTTCACCTTGAAGATGCTTTTAACTAGATTTTCACCCCTAAGAGGGGCAAAAATGATTTTCACCCCCTTCCAGGGGTGCTTTTGACTTTGACTTCTTTCTAGCACTTGCAAAATTTTTCTTCTCCTTCGCTACTTAGACGGAATATCTTATCAAGGTAATTTCACCCCAAAGGAGGGGCGCAAAGGATTTTCGCCCCTCCATGGGGTGAAAACATCTTTTCTTTAATTTTAATGGTGCCTTCATCTTCAATAAAAACTACCAAAGTCATAGTTGATTTTTCATTAATCCTTCAATCTCAAAACACCCATTGTCATTGATTTTCCTTCTTACATTTTGCTCATGACTTCCATTAATTTTTTACCAGCAAAACTACTATGCATCTCCAGAAATAAACTCAACCTTTTATTTAATGAAATTGCTTACAAGGAAGGAAAATATTAAAACAGTAAAAATAACACAACTGCATCATTTATCTTCTTTTCAAAAATTTTACAAGCAAAATTTAGTGTGGCAAAATTGCCAACACTTTTGGTGGCTCTCGGGGTATTCAGTTCTTCTGAATGCAATCGACCCCAGGCCTTTATCCATTGGGCTTAACTATCACCATCACCAATTACATCAGATCTATCAATTGTATCAGATGGTGCATTTGATTCTGCAACCTCCTTCTCTCTTTCCTCCTACGCCTGCTTCTCCTATTCTTCTACTACTTGTTGCTCTACTTCCGCCCATGCTTGGGCTTCATGCTTGGCGAGGCTCTCACTTGTAGTTTCATACACGACAACTACCTCGACCTAGGCATCATCTATGAATGCTGAGAATGTGCTCAGTGAATCTATGACAAAGCGTAATATTTCAACGTGATCCATGTTGATGCGATTAGCTCTCTACTGAAGTTCCAGTAGGGAAGATTCGATGTGGGTGAGCCTCTCCATGCAAGGCAGTGCTTGTTCCTCCATTATTGGTTCCTCCCAGCCATCAATTTTTGAAGTATCTTCTACGAAATCTTGCCAGGTCATCTTCAACTCTTTTGTTGGCAACAACTCACCCTGCTCATCAACGAAGCTCGAAAACCCAACATCGGCTAGAACCTCGAAATATATGAGTGAAATGCAACGCTCCTATTCAAACATAGTTATCAACTTTCAAGCTTCTCTTGCTAGCTCCAACCGAGAAAAATAGTCGTGCAATATCATTCTAGCCTTGGACCAACTGTGATCCATCCCACTCATCGACTTAACCTGGAAATCAGAGTTCGCCAATGCCTGAATCTTTAGTGCCATTTCCAGTTTTGGTTCTAGCCTCTCTTCAACATATTCCAAAGTTTTCTCTCCAATAAAAATCACTATCCAAGCCTCATGAATGTACAACAGAACCTTGAGTGCATCCATCACCAAAGTCACACAATCTTTCAATAAATGGTGGTGAGTCTCTTTGATTTTTTCCTTGGAGAAGCCCACTGATTGCATGGCTTTCTCAGCCAATTGTTTCTGTACAACCTCAAGTTGGGTTGTTAATGCTTGTACTCACTTCTCTACTCCTACCCAAGTTGTCTGGTAACCCTTGGCTTCTTTCTCCCATTCCTCTACCTTCTTCTGCCAGTGCTCTACCTCTGATTTTGCTGTTTCTAGTTGATCTCTATTTTTGGCCAGAGCATCATTCAACTCAATAATATTTGCCTCAACCTCGAAGAAGCTTTTCTTGTAATGCTCGTCATGCAAGTAAAGAGAGCTCATGTCCACCTGCATATTCCCCAACTTCTCCATGGTGTCAATATTTGTCAGGTCCTCTGTAATGACTTCATAAGTGTAATCACTTGGAGCCATTTCTCCTTGAGGCTTCTGGACCTAGGGAATCATTTTTACAGTATGAGACTCCATAGTTTCAGGGTCAAAAGTGACCTTCTTCAATACCTTTGCTGGAGCCTGAGCTTCTTTTCTCTTATGGCTCTTCAGCCATTGTGATGCACTTAATCGGGCTCGACTCATCTTCACTGCAACAGGATGCTCTAGTACAATCTCTATCTTCGGCTCTAGCACCTGCAACTCAAGAAAAGGAGCAGGGGGAAAATGAGCCTGCTGAAGTTTTGGCTCGGGAAGGGAAGTGGAAATGGGAACGGTTGATGTAACGGAAGTGGTTAAGGGGATGGAAGTGAGGGTTTCGGCTATAGTTACACTCACTCGAGGAGGAGCTTGTGTACTTATAGCCATGGTAGAAACTACTAGAATGGAGGATGAAGGGAGAAAAAATGGGTTGGGACCAGATGCAAAAGAACTGAAAGAAAGGGAAATAGTAGAAGTGGGAATAGAAGAAGAGGGAGCATCGGTGACTGGGGACTGGGAAACAGGAAGTGAAATGGAGGTGGTAGGTATGCCGAATGGAGGGGATACGGAAGCAACAACTACAAAATGGGGTGCAACAGTCACCGAATGCTCAAGAGAAAGGGAAGAAGGTGTAGAAAATGTACCTTCGGGCTCGGACACCTTCTGAGCCAGTGATGAGGGTGACTGTGGCGCTGGTTCACCCTTGTTTTGCTCCTCCTCTACCTCCTCCAGATCTATGACTTCCATGTGTTGGCCAAGTTATTCTACCTGAACCAAAGGAGGATCTTCTAAAATGTTAGCTTGTGTGGCTTCATCTGTAGGAGGAGGGTTTACGCCTGAAGGAACTGTGCCTATTCTGAGATTTTTGGATATCTTTGGGAAAGGGAGCGCCTCACGCTTATTCTTCTTCTTCCGCTAGAGTTGCACCTCTGGCGATGACTGTCTTTCTTCTTCCACAAGTGGTGCTTCTTCAACCACATGTTGCTCATGTTCAACCACGATCTCTTCGCTGTCAGATCTTTGAAAAGTTCGAGGCACAATCTTGGTGAAAGAGATTGGTTGATAGCCATCATAGTACTCATCATAGACATCCAAAAATGCCTCATCCATTACTAGACCATAAGCTGACCCGATTTTCCCTCTATGGGCCCTCATAACCCACCAGTTGGTAATTTTTTCATCAGACCAAGCTGGCAGTTGTTCTTTCATCCTTCCAAACAAACCCGGGGAGGAATTTGATGCCTGTAAACTACGGGGTTGTACTCAACCTCCATCTCATAAAAATCATGCCATGGTGGAAGTGGCATCATCTGCTCAACATGCCATTCAAGATCATGCCCTTCTAGATTATTTTTGTGTCATTGAATATCAGGTCTAGGACAACAATGAAAATTTTTGGCATTAATGAAATCTGTGAACCGACCCAAAGGGTCATACTTCCACCGTTGAGGTAACTCCACCATACCCATATCATAAAGTGCTTCATTGAGCAATTTATTCTGGCCAACTTGGTCTATCTCAATGCCACCGAAGCGAAATGGCATGGTACATGTAGTCTTCTTGCCTCGTCCTACCCCATAGATTTCATTGATGTAGTCGGTCTGACGGATGACTTCCATTGCAAAGAGGCGCTCGGTAGTAAAATAAGGAAGGAGAAACGACTTGCTAGTGAAGCCAAAAATTTGCACCATGATGCCCTACATCAACAAGAAAATATCTCCTTTCTCCTTAGTGACAATTTCTTCCCTCATTGCCCTCAACACTCTCTCACTTGTGTAAAAAAAAGTTCAAAAAAAAAGAGGGAGGGACCCAAGAACATGCAATTAAAATTATAGAATGACTCCCCCTTGACAAACTTGAAGTCCATAAATATACTGGCAACTTATTATCTACCTCATCAACTTGCTTTACTGCAATAAAAGAAAACCGTTGGTGCATATGGAAGAAAAAGTACCAGGCCAAAAATGAAGTGTGCCTAAATAAAACTGCTTCTTCGCTCTGAATTCTCTCCAACTAGGTGTGCATTGCTCGAGCCACATAATCTACCCAATCAAAGAAGATGGGGTTTATGCTTGCTTGCAAAGCTGTAGGGGCATAAAATTCTACTTATGAAATGCATTACACCAATACTGCTTGCCATTTGTACACCGTAGTATCAGTAGGAAGACCAGATACCCAAGCCAACATAGAATACATATCCGAGCTTTTAAATTCTATCAAGGGTTTCGACAAAGTTGGCAACTCTCCGAACTAGGGTACCTTTATCAACTGGTTCTCCATGAATTAGCGCAATATTACGATTGATTGGTACCTTTCCTCTTGCTCCTTTAGATTCATATTCTTGAACATGACATCCGAGGAAGGCTTCACCCCACAAGCAAATGCCTCTCTGATTGCATCGAGTGAAATGGTAAACAATTTATCTCCCTTCGCATTTTGGATGGCCCTAGTTGCAGGTTGATAAAACTTTGCAATTGCCATTACTAGCTCAGGGTAAGGATGCACAGGTGTACACAAGTACCAGGAAAGTTATGCATGATAAGCAATGGTTAATGGGCTTTCCGATGTCAAACCTTGCCTGACTACAGTCTCCACATCCAGGCACAATTTTTCTATGCCTTTGTTTGAAATAGAACAATCTCCAATACTAGCCAGCTTATCGAATATGGGTCCAGCTCAGTATTTTCATGTCGCCTAGATTTTTTAGCTTTTTTACCACCCTATGCTTTTTTTGGCTTGAAGCTTTCTTTGGATCAACTATCTTCTTCCCCATCTTCGTACCACAACTCCTACTACAACAGTCTGGTAAATCTGCAACAAAGCAACAATTCGGGACGCTGAAGGATAAAAAATAATCTTCGATTGCAAGCTTCTAATTTGCCCTTTTTTATAAATTTCGCCCTCCAACTACCAGATTTAATGCATGTGTTGCGTCTAAGGAATTTGTGCGAACGTGCTCCTCGATTCTCTCGCCCAGCACGTTTTTTAATGAAAAATCAACTGCCCATAAATTGCCAATAACGCCCTTGCGCTGTGAATATTCCTTGGACGTCGTACTCAGCCGCTTTTTTGCCTTGGAGGACGCAATCTAGATATTTAATAGCTCATCTTGGGAAAAGCAATCGCCACGAGTGAGAGATGGGGGCGAAAATAATTAATTTCGCTGTATAAAACGTCGAAACGTCTTCTGGAACTCTTACTGACGAAATCAATCCAATCTCATGTATTAACTTCGAGATTTTTTCCTGAAATTAGCATCATTCAGCAAAAACGTTGAGGGAGCACGCCTGCTTAGCCGAAAATATACCAAAGCAAAAATATTCACATCACCTACACTCCAAAATTGCTTCTTCTACCTACTTTGTGGAGTTACATGCCTCTCAATCCTTTTTAAAATAATTCTTCTCTAATTTCACCCTTTAAAAGCAAGCTTTTACTAAGAGTGCTTTGCATGAAAAAGCAGGGCAAAATTAATTTTGCCTTCTTCCTTGCTGAACTTAGCGCCATCAACTGGAGTTTGAAAAAGCATGCATTTATTTTTAATTCTTTTCTAATTTCACCTCGAAAACATCTTCGAGGAAATAAATGAGGGTTTCACCCCAAAAATAGAAAAAGCAAGGTAAATCCTCCTTGTGGGGAAAAATAAAATTTTAAAATCTTTCTTGCTTTCATATTTTGCTTTTCTTGGCAACTTTAAAACAAGTGGGGAAAATTAATAAAAAAAAGGGCGCTTCCCCCCTTTTTTTTCTCTTTTAATATTTTATTTCTTTTGGAAAAATAGGAGTGCTTTTTAATGAAAAAGCAAAACTCATGGCGCTTTCATAATTTTAAAAAAGAAATCTGCTTTCTTTTCCTCCTTTTCACCCAAAAATAATATAAAAGCCTTTTAAAACATTTTAAAAAATTTTTTTTTGGCGAAAATCATTTTCTTTGGGGGCAAAAATGATTTCTCGACAAAATCAACACTCTTCTCTTCTTTTTTTTTTTAAATATTATATATTTAACTGAAACAAAACAACATAATAATTTATGTACATATATACATACTTGATCAAACTTCTATCACTGATGGTAGGCCTTCAAATGAAGACCATTTACAAGAATTGGCAGCTCATGACCATCCATATCCTACAAATAAAATGAATTGATTTGATTGACACCCGAAATCTAGAATGGGCCCTCCCATATTACTTCAAACTTGTGGTGCTTGTCGGGCTTAGCCTTGTTTTCATTCCATTTCAGCACTAGATCACCTACCTCAAATGACTTCTCAGAAGCTTTCTTTCCAAACCATTTTTGCATCATCCGGGCATGTTCCATGAAGACATTGTATGATCTCTCCCTCTCTTCTTCCAACTGTAAAAGTTGTGCCAACCTCATGCTCATGGGATCAGATTCATCGTCATCTTCACCATACAACAAGTGCCAAGACTGAAGAGCTGGTAATTCAATATGAATGGGCAACACTACTTCTTTGTCATAAACCAAGGAGTAAGGAGATATTTTAATGGATTTCTTCATGGAGATACGGTCGGCCCATAATGCTTGGTTTAAGAGTAAGTGCCAACTACGCTTATTGTCACCTAGGGTCCTCTTCAGAATTCTCAACAAATTCTTATTTGTGGACTCAGCCAAGTCATTCCCCTACGGATAATAGTTAGATGATGTCTTCAAGTAAATTCCATACTTACCCATGCAAATTCGTTGATCCGAGCATCGATGAAGGGAGTCCCATTATCCATTATGATTGCATCCGGTATGCCAAACCGAGTGATTAAACCTTCAAGGAAAGCAATAATTATTGTTTGATCCACCTTCTTGGTTGGAATTGCTTTTGACCATCGGGTAAAATAGTCAGTTGCAATCAGGATATATTTGTGTTCGATAGAGGAATTGGGATCAATGACCCCAATAAAGTCTAAGCCCCATTGCTGAAATGGTGCTTCTACTTGAATCGGATGAAGGGGCAATGATGCATTCTTGCTTCTATCGACATATCTCTGGCACTTATCACAATTCTGACTGATTTTGAAAGTATCTGCAAAGAGAGTAGGCCAAAAATATCCTACTTTGATGATATTTAATGCCATTGGCCTCCCTGCATAATGGCCTCCTGATAGACCAGAGTGAAACTCCTCTAGGATTCTTTGTTTTCTAGATTCTCGGACACACTTGAGAAGTACTCCATCAATATTTTTATGGAACAACCCATTTGGCAGCATCACGTACCTAAGGGCCTGGAGTCTGAATCTCCTTCTCTATGAGGCATTAAAGTGTGAAGGACATCTTCCTGATTGGAAATATTTGACAAGGTCCTCTGTCCAATCATGATCGCCTACAGAGCGGTTAGCAAAATTGCTTTCGCTTGCTAAATTTTCAAGTTGGCAAACCATGGATTCAGATGCAGCACTTTTTGCAAGCTCTTGACATAGTGCTCGACCTCGAACTAGCTTGGTTGGATGGATTTCAACGTCATATTCCTAGATTTTGGAGACCCATCCAGCCCTCTTGTCTCCAAGCTCTCCTTGAATGATGAAACTCCGAACATCTAGGTGGACCACATAAACTATTGTCTTGCTTTGAGAAACAAAATGTCGAAACTTCTTCAAGGATTTCATCACCGCATATACTTGCTTTTCAATGAAATTATATTTCTCTTCATGTGGTTGGATGACTTGACTCAAGAAAGCAATTGGTCGCTCATCTCCATCATCTCCTTTTTGTGTGAGCACCGTTGCATAGCTTTCTTGCTCACCAACGACGTATAGGATAAAATATTTTGAGTAATCGGGGTTCACCAACACTAGAGCTTGAGCAATTCTCTCTTTTATCTCCTTGAATGCCTACCTCCTCGGCTCAGTCCATTTGAACTCAACATTCTTTTTTAACAACTCTATCATTGGCTTCACCACTTGGGTGAAATCTGCAACAAACTTTCGAACAAAGTTTATTTTCCCAAAGAATGATTGTAAATCCTTCTTGTTGGCTGGTAATGGAAGCTTCAGGAGGGCTTCAGCTCTAGCTGGGTCAATCGCCAAACCTTCTTCCGAAATAACATGTCCTAGGAGCTTTCCTTCTTTTACCATGAAGATGGACTTCTTCGGGTTGATTGATATTTCGAACTCTCGACACTTTTTGAACACTTGTCTCAGATGTAGACTATGCTCCTCCCTGTTGTGAGAGAAAATAGTCATGTCATCCAAATAAATAATAATAACATGATTCAACAACTCACCGAAGGCTATGTCCATTGCTCTCTAAAAAGTTGCGCCAACATTTGAAAGACCAAATGGCATCCGCTGATAAGCAAAAGTTCCCCATTTTATGGTGAACGTCATCTTGTACTGGTCTTCATCCTTGACCCAAATTTGATTATAGCCAGAGAATCCATCTAACAAAGAGAATATTTGAGCACCAACAACCACATGAAGAATCTGATCAATTTGAGGTAGTGGATAGTGATCCTTCAGAGATGCCTAGTTTAAATTTCAAAAATCCATGCACAGGTGGATATCTCCATTCTTCTTTCTCACAGGGACCAGATTTGCTACCCAGGTAGAGTGCTTAATCGGGTAGATGATTTTAGCTTCAAGCATCTTCAACAATTCTACTTTCATCAAAGTCTCAATCTTGGGATTGACCGGTCTCTACTTTTGCCTGAAGGGTTTTACTCCTTCCTGCAACTCGATGGTATGTTGGATTACATCTTTGTTGTAGCCTTTCAAATCTTGGTAGCTCCAAGCAACAATGTTTGGGTACTCATGACATAACTCTTTAATCTGCTCCAGCTCTTCTTGAGTGCAATCAGTGCCGACTTTGATCGACTTCTTAGGTCCCAGATGCATTTCAGTATACTCCTTTTCATCCACCTTGATCCTATGCTTTTTTGCTCTATCATTTTGATCAAAGAGGCTCTCAAGTGTAATCAACCCCTTTGGGATATGATTATTCTACAACTGGATCAAACCCTCGGCTTCTTCCTCATCAAGTGTTCTCTCTTCCACATTACTAGCTTCTCTTATCAAGAAATTAACAATTTGCTCATCACTTTCGAACACTTGCCAGTGGATATTTTTGTCAGGGACTGAAGGTCTATAAATTAATCTCACAGTCTTGGGCTTTCTCACCACATGCTCCACTGGGGAAAAATTAGCACCAAGGGATGCCAAGAGATCGGCATGCTTGTTTTGCTCCCATGAGATTGCTTGGATATTCAATATTGTATAAGCCTCAAACAAATCCCATACCTTATTTTGGTATGCCTTCAAGTAGTGCTGCTTGGAAACACACTTACTAGTTACCTGGTTGATGATTAGCTCAGAATCTCCAAAGATCTGCAGTTGCTTGATCCCGAGATTTTCTACCTTTTTCAGACCCAAATAGAGTGCTTCGTATTCGATGGCATTGTTTGTGCAACTCCAAGTCAATCGGTAAGAGTACATCTTTTGTATACCAGAAGGAGAAATGAGAACAATTCTAGCTCCTGCACCATTCTTACACCTAGCACCATCAAAGTACAACTTCCATAATTGATCAAGAACAGGATCTTCATCATCAGACACTTTCGCTTCAACCTTTTCAGGCTTAGTGATGGTGTAGCAGCCAATTTCGATCTCCATCATGGCATTAAAATCGAGCATTGAAAACTCATCTTCTATTCGAAGCTCATCCAGAACTTCTTCCATCAAGTCTAACTCCTCCAATTCTTCGGTCATCAAATTGACAGAATTCATGGGTTTATCCTCCTCTTCAATCTTCTCTATGTGATAAGTTGAAGGCTTCTCATTATAAATTTGGATTCTCCTCCCTTTGATAGGAATTTCCAAATGAGAATAGTCAAGAGAAAGGTAGCCTCCCAACTTGGCAGTAAACTCCCATGATAGGCACATGCTGAAGTAAGGCTCCAGATCAACCACGACCACCTCTTGGATCACAGTTATCTGAGGTATTTTGTGCAATACGATGGGGATGTCTTTGATGACTCCCACTATCCTGATAGGGGTTCCATCTAACTACAAGATGCCAGGGCTGCTCCTTGTATACTCCATACCCATAACATCGCACACTACCTTTGGCATGATAGTCGTTGCAACGCCTGAGTCGATCATGCAATTGTGCACAATCCAACCTTCCATCCTGAGGGATAGGTAGAAAGGGGGTGGTCTATTCTTTCTAGTGGTAGAAGTTGTCAGCGTTTGAGCTAACACTATCTGAGTCGGATTCTTCCCCTTATCTTTCACAAATTTTAGTGATTCTTGCAACAAGTCCACTTGTCCAAGCAATTGCAGTGCATCATAGAGACTCACCTTGGCTGGAATCCTCTTCAATTCTTCAACGATGTTATACATGGATGCACAAGACCCCTTTCCTTCATTGGCAGTCTCATATCTACTTCGATACTATTGTGTAGCTTCTACCCTCTGACGCTTTGTCAAAGATGGGTACTTGAGATTTTCTTTGGCCTGCTCCTCCATTTCAGCTCTTGCCTATGAAGTCGAAGCCTTTTCTTGCACTTTCTCTTTCGCTCATGGAGGCAAAAGATCTTTCAATAGGATGGGTGCATCTAGCTTGGGTGCTGGAACAACTACCTTTGCTTGCACCTGTTTCTTCTCATTTTGCACCTTTGAGTCAGTAGGTACCTTTAGGGGCTCCAACTCAGCTAGGTCCACAGTAACGGGCTTTCTTCCAGTTCTCATGAGAACTGAAACTTGCTCTTCAGAAGGGACCATGAAATTATGATCAACTTCTATGATCATGTTGATTTGACCAATGGAGGAACTTTCTACCAATGTCTGCACGTAGTTCAGATGAACCATGCAAGTTTCCTCACCATGCGGATCATTGCACGTAGAGCACCAGTATGCTTTGTCTGATGTGCCAGCTTCTTCATTTGTCAACACCATCAGATTTCTCTCAGGCACCTTGTTGGTCGAAGCTCCTTGCTCCCTAGTGATAGACGATGGTTGAAATCTCCTAGGCTGGAAATCTTTTTAGCCTACTTCCTTTTGATCACCATAATTTCATTACCCATCGCTCTTATGGCCGAGTTCATGGACTGCAACTCTTTCAACACTTTTTCTTGTGGATCAAGGTTTGAGGGTGTTGGAGGAGCTGGTAATGGTAGTGGGATAGGTGGAGATGGTAGTGTTGGGAATGGAACTGGAGTGGGTAACTACGGAATGGTTGGAGCGGGGAGTTGAGGGATAGAAATTGTCATCATGGTCTGAGATGTACTCGGATTCCATGAAGGGATTGGATACATGGGTGACATGGGCAAAGGCTGAGAAGATGCATTAGCATACAAATACTGTGGAAGATCGGGAAAATAGGCATGGCCATTTTTGGTGGAAGCTTACCAATAGCAATCAGGTCAGCTTCGACTTTTTGTGCAGTAGAATACAAATCAGGGAATGTATTGACATTAGACTATCGGATGGCCATACTGATATCGGAGTTGAAAGCTCGGAGGTAGTAAAATGTCGCTTGCTCAGGAGTCGGTCGGAGACCATCAGGAACTCTATGCCAAGTTTGGGTGAACCTGACATTGAAGTCCATGATTTCCTCTTACGGATGCCTCTGAATGGTAGTAAACTGATGCAATAGAGAGAATGGATCCGCTTGTTCATTGAAACCTTTGATCAATAATTCAGCCAATTGGTCCCAGGTAGTAATGGTGGCAGGTTGTAATGATCGGTACCAATAAAGCAACTTACCTCTAAGAGAGAGCACAAGCAATCTTACCATTATATCCTCATCTATGATGCTATGGATTATCGCCAAGGTAGCTACATCTTGGACATGCTCATAAGTCATCTTCCCTATACCATCGTAGGTAGGCAAAGCCTTCATTGTTGCTTGCGGAATCGGGTTCTGAGCTTGCAGATTTAGAGGTCCAGAGTGGTTCCATGCTGGGAACTACCTTGGTGGCTATGGTGGTGGATTTTGAGCCATGTGGACTAGTGTGTGTGGTTGGGGAGGTGGAAAACTAGTGGTTGTGCTAGCAGGACTTGAAGGAACAGAGAACACACCAGCTAACTATGAAGATGTAACACTTGATGGGACAGCTGGAGTAACTAACCTAGGATGTTCTCCTAGCACTTGGGTGTCAAGCTCATAAAACTCAATGGGGTCTTCTAGATTTTTGGCCTTCGATCTTGTGATCATGAAGAAAGCTTTCGCTCACTTCACGTTCGGAGGCTTCTGGGTAGAGCTGAGTCGCCAGATGTTCTAATCATACAGTACAAAGGTGAACATCAAACCTTAATACTGTTGAAAGTGGAACTTTTTTAGAGTCCCACCGGGTGTGCCAAAAACTGTTGGTCACGAATCTGCCTAAGTACAAAATATTATTTGTGCGCCCTAGACCCGGCCAACATTGAAAGGCCGAAGGAAAGAGATGTCCTTCGGGCCAATCTCCAGAGAGGGTTGGTTCCCGTACTAAAACTAATGATCGATTTAAAGATTAGGGTAACAGGAAAGAGATGGGAAATGATAGAAAGAAATGGGAAATATGGCTATAAGCCAGATATGAAAGGTGGGGATAAACTAACAACAAAAATTCACAACAAGTATTAGTTAGCATATAACAGAAAGCAAGGCACAAGAACCACTCACAGTTTGCAAAGATAACTTCCAAGAAGCATTCCAGTATTCACTCCCTCACAAGCAGTAATTAAATCCAGCAGAATTTAAAATCAGCAAATAAAGGACATGAACTTAATCAGAAATGACAAGCAGAAAGAGATCAAACACAATACTACTCAAGGAACCAGAAGCCGAATGTCTTTCTATTTATGCAGAAAACTTAAAGTGTTTTTCTGCAGAGTGTCTATCCTCCTTCATTACATTGAAATGCTTAGTATTTATAGAGGATTTCACCTCTTTCATTAAATGCACAACACAACAAAATGTCGGCTGGTCAAAAATCAGCAGCAACAATTCTCTCCTTGGTAATGATAATGTTTGGATCCACATCAGCTGGTCAAAGATCCACAGTAGCTGGAAAATATTAAAATAGAAAAAACAACACAACTGTATCATTTATCTTTTCTTTTTTTTTCAAAAATTTTTACAAGCAAAATTTAGGGTGGCAAAATTGCCAACAGTAACAATGTCAAAGGCTTTCTAGAATTGATGAAGCAAGACGGGATTTTCTTTGTTATTACAGGCTAGATGTTCAATGCAGTTCTAGTTTCCAAGATTGACCTACAGAAGAAGAATATAATAAGGCTTCCAATATGTCTCCATTTTTATGCATTGTCACTAGAATTATGGTGTGAATACATATTTGAAGCCACTTGAAACAATAAAACAACTAGGTGAATTTGTAACTATTAGAGAGGTCACAAAAGCTAAGCAATCTAACATTCATGCTAAGACTTGGTTCAAGTGAATTTTGTGAAGCCCCTCCAAGATAAGGTTACCCTAAGACATGGACGTACAAGTATATAGAACCAATTGATCATGAAAACATCCATTTTCATGTTGCATGTGCTGTGAATATGGATATTTCTTTCATAATTAAATAACAAATAAGCTTCAGATGTAAGTCATGGCTATCCTAAATGACATTGGTCAACATCTCCTTTTGTTATGTCATCCAAGAAAAATGAAACTCCCATACCCAAATAGGACCTCAAAAAAGACTAAAAAAACATTTGATCATGATAATAGGTTTGAAATGTTGTTGGATATTGATGAAGAAATGGAATATCTAATAAGGGAGGTAGGGATTACCTGCACTATATAGAGTCAAGCAAGTGATAATAGAGTCAAGCAAGTGATATTGGGATAAAAATGACAAGAATGTGAGTAGATAAAGTGATATTGGGATAAAAAGGGATTATTTGTCTTGGAAAAATCAGACAAATAATATAAAGAAATATTAGGTAGACCACTATCCCGGTGAGTAAGTTCTATTATTGAGTGGGGGATTAATCAAAGAGAGAAGCCTCTCAATAATGTGAGGAGATGGAAACAAAGAGATTTGTGAAAAGGACTTATAATGGAGGGAAGAAGAAGCTAAAATAAGAAGTGAAATGGAAGAATCAGGCTCCACAACAATCAAGGAAGAATGAAAAAGTTAAAGAGCAAGAGAAGAACTAATAGAACACTTTGATTTCAACCTCCTCTCCCTATTGATGATTTGGTTCATGCCTTGGATCATATGATAAGATAATTTTATTAATGTCCACAAATGAAGAAATTAGGCCAATGGGCCTCATTGAATAGAGTGGTTACAATGCACCCTGGTAACCAGAAAGTACTATGAAAATAACCTAATCTAGAGTAAAGAATCTAGTGTAAACCACACTGAAGTGGAATAGCTATATGGCATAAAATTACAGCCTTTAGGGTTACCCAAAATGAATAAACCCTAACATTCTACACATAATGATAAAGAAAGATCCCTCCAAATGAAATCTAGTAGGAGATCTTTATATGCACAAAGCAATAGCCTATATGTAGATGTTCAAATGCTTTAGAGGTGATGCAGGAGCATCCGGCGACAGCAGGGCAATCTTGCATCAACCAAATTTTTCTAAGTATTTTGTTTACTTTACCAAGGCAGAAGTTTTGTCGCGAAATCGCGACATCAAAAGGAAACCAAGGCAAGGCAGAAGCTTTATCGCAATATCACTACGTCGCGAAATCGCGACATCAAAAGGGCACCAAGGCAAGGCGGAAGTTTTGTCGCGATATCGCGACATTAAAAAGAGAACCAAGGCGAGGTGGAAGTCTGTCGCGATATCGCGACATCGCAACATTAAAAAGGGAAACCAAGGCGAGGCGGAAGTCTGTCGCGATATCGCGACATTAAAAAGGGAAACCAAGGCGAGGCGGAAGTTTGTCGCGATATCGTGACATCAAAAAAAGAACCAAGCAAAGGCAGAAGTTTGTCGCGATATCGCGACCAGAAGAAGGCAATTAAGAAATGGACACGCGGACGGCCACGCGCGCGGAAAAAGAGGCAACAGTCACAGATAAATATTCTGACAAAGCGACAGTTGCGGGCCATGGACATTATGGATGAGACAGCAGTTCAGAAGAACAGTCTGACAAAACGGCGGTTGCAGGTCAAGGGTCTCTTAAATGCATGTTTTCATGGCGGATCGGGGCAGTTGCCCATTTATGGAAAGAAAATTGAAAGCTCGGCGGAGGAAGCCGATTTTGCAGGTTTTGTTTAATTTATTCGTGCAGGTGGGTCATTAATGGCCTAGAGGGTCGAGACCTTGATAAAAACTCAGAGATTGTAAGGAAAGGGGGTGGTGGATTGGAGAACGCACGCAGAGTGTGGTAGTGAGAACCAAGCCGAGCGTTGGTTGTTGTAAAGCCTGCGGGCTGTTTTGTAAGTATTTTCCAGATTAATAGAAGTAAATTTGGAAGAAGTGAGAGTGCATTTTCCCGTCCCCCATCAAGAGGTGAAATTCAGATGAAAGCCTATGTTTAAGGAATGTTTTATGTAAGAGAAAAAATAATCTAAAAGATAAAAACTTTATGTAAAACGCAAATGGACTTGCAAGGAAAAATTTGTGGAAATGGAAAATGGGTTTGCAAGAGGTTTCTCCTCTAAACCTGTTTGAAGAAAAGAATCACTATGAGCGATATAGTATGAAGATCCATATGAGGATAAAAAAGCATCATCAGTAACATGGGATGAGGCTCTCAATCAAGATGAGTAACATCCGACAATATTGTGGGATAAGGATCTTGACGAAGAAGAGCAACAATTGAAAGATAAAGATGATAGAGGCAATGAAGATGCTCAAGTGGCAAATCATTTTAATGAGTCAAGAAGCATGCAACAAAGACCCTAACCATATGATAGATAATGCTTTGATGCTTTTGCAAAAACAAATTTCAAATATGACAAAGATACACCGTGTTATTTTCAATAATGTTGTTAGGTACCTAAGTATATGCATGTTGGGATATAGTATAATATTGTATTATGGCATGGGTCACACATAAATTATAATAATATATAGCATAGTGCCATATTATAATATTATGCACTTTGTAATTCATGGAAGGCAAACCACCATATGGATGACCTTGTAACTCATACAAGGTGAACCATCACATTCTTGTATAAAAAGAGAGGTACCCTCAATTGTAAAATTCATATGAAGTGTTTTTGGTAGAAGTCTTGGTTTGTGGAGCTAGAGATTGTGTGGAGTGATTCCTTCCTTAAGGAGTATTTTTGGTGTTGCCTTACCTCAAAGGTATTATCTATCTTTATTTTATTATGTGGATTGTTATTGTGGAATTTATTATGGATGCATGTTTGATATTTCTTCATATTGAGTGAATGATTTATTGCTGACGATAATAGAGGTTCACAACAATTGGTATCAGAGAAACAATTATGCTAAAGTGAAGGTGTTTTTGTAGAGCTAGGGCACATTTTTTCAAAAAAACGTCACATCTTGTGGGGGCCATATTTCTTTTGAGCAGTCATTTTCAGAATATTTTTGTTTCAACATGTAGATCGTTTTGAGTACTACAAAAAGGACTGCTCATTTGTTAAAAATATAAGAATTGAGAAAGTTACGACTGTTTGAAGTTGAGGTGTTTTTGTTGTTTTTTGGCTGCTCGAATTTTTTCTCAAAAGAAAAAAAATCATATTAAATTTTTTAGCAGTCATTTTCAGAAGATTTTTGCACCAGCAAGTAGATTATTTTGACTCTTGAGTACTACAAAAAAAAATTGCTCACTTGTTAAATTTTGGTAAGTATCGAGGGAGTTACAACTATTGAAAGTTGGGCTTTTGATGTTGTTTTTGGGTTGTATGGAAAATTCATGTAAAAGGAAAAAATATCATCTCTCTCAATTTGGGTAAGAAAATCAGTTGTCGTTTGTTTTGTTTCGAAGAAAATCTGCAGATTTCATTGTTTTAAGAAAGAAATAGATGAGATCTCAAAAAAAAACATTTTTAAGAATTTTCCATTATTTAAAACCCTAGCTGCCTTGGAAATAAAAAATTATTGGTTTGAGGGCATGGAGTTGCCAATATTTACTGGAAAAGATGATAGTAATGCTTGGGAATGGTGGAAAATTTTTAAGTCTTTAAATTCTTCTAAATTTTTATGGAGATGTGAGCTTTATGTTTATTTACAAGGGGAAGTTTTATCTTGGTTTATGAACTTTGCTAGTGCCCATAATCTTACATACACATGGGAAGAATTTGAAGTTGCATTTTTAAGCAAATGGGGATCAGAAAAAAAAGATAATAATATACAAGCTAAGGAAATCACACCTTTGGTGCCAAACAATGTTCAAAAAGATTTGTTTGAATATACAAATTTTATTTTGCAAGTTCATGGTTGCATCCAAAAGAAAAATGTTATTGTCTCCATAAACCCTAGCAACAAGCATAACTTCATCAATAGGGACTTGGCTAACAATTTGCAAGTTCCAACAACAAAAATTAAAAACATAAAGCTTGAGGATGAGGATGTTCAAATTTTTGAAGATTTGAAGATCACCATGGATAAATATGTTTTACATTCAGATTTTATGCTATTGAGATGGGTGATATGGATATTGTTCTTGGTTATCCTTGGTTGTATTCTTTGGGTACTATTAATATTAATGTTTAAAATAAGTTCATGAAGTTATAGTACAGGAAGAAGAAGAACATTACAGGATATTTCTCAATGTAATGAAAAACATGAAGCAATTATAGGGGAACAAATTGAAGAACAAGTAAAAGAACCTGAAATCAAGCCTAAGGAGGAGGTAGTAGATTTCAAAGAAGAAGCAAAAACAAAGGATGAACCAAAAGTAGAGGCACAAAAGGTTGAACATCGAGCTAAGGTTGGAGTATATTGCCATCCACACCACCATGAAAGGCAACAACCATGGAGACAAGGCATAAAGCAACAAAGGAGCTATGATGGACCTACATGGAACCCAAGGGCTGATTATGGAAATTCAAGTGGCATAAGGGCATATCGACATCAACAAAGAACACCACTAGTCAGAGTTTCATTAGGATGGATGGATGATGAAGATCAATACCAATTCTCATCTTTGCTTAGAAGATCATATTATTTAGTTTCTTCCTATATTGTGAGGACGAAACATTTTTGTAAGGGGATGGAATATTAGGTACCTAAGTATATGCATGCGGGGATATAATATAGTATTGTATTATGGCATGGGTCTTATAATAATATATAACATAGTGCCATATTATAATATTATGCACTTTGTAACTCATGGAAGGTGAACCACCACATGGGTGACCTTGTAGCTCATAGAAGGTGAACCAAGGAAAAATGATGAGGTTGAAGGATAGAGGAGAACAAAATTGGAGGCGGAACCAGGGTGGATGGAGTATCAGATGGAGGGGGTAATGAGCTCATCGACTGAATGAGCCGAGAAATGAAATAAAATATTATTAATGTCCGCGGTGGGCCAAAAAGAGACCCAAGGGACTATAAGAAGGACAATAATGACTGCCAGCTAGCGGGCTAAAAAGCCCAACAAAGAAAAGAAACTAAATTAAATACAAGACGTAACCCGACAATCGGGCCAAAAAGAAGGGGAAAAGAGAAGGGAGAGAAGAGGGGAGGAGGGCTGCAATCCAGAGGAGCGAAGTGCACACCAAGAAGAACGGAGAGAGGGAGGGGGGAAGGAGCAGCCCAGGAAGGGCAAGCTCCAAGAACCCCAAGAAACTAATCTCTCCTAACAGTCATGGCCAAAGTATTCGAGCTGAAGAAGTCCATGATATGTCTTTGTCCATCGCTAGTTCGGGACCCTAACAAGTTGTGGGTGCATTGTCTAGTGATCCTACTACCGTCCAAACTGGAAAAAGCAAAGAGTTTCCCACCGATGTCACCTTGTCCTTCAAAGCTGGTGAAGTAAGTTGTGATGATCCGATGTTGAGGGGGGTGAGATCCATTTGGAGGAGAGCTTTTATGTTGACGAAACTGAGTTATCTCCCTAAGAAAGAGTGCGAGACACTGCTGGTCCGGGTATCTGAAGAAGGTAGAAACAAACCGAGAGTTCTCTCTGAAAAGGCAATGGAATTTGCCTTGGATCCCGTAATAAGTAGGGCAGCAAAAAATAAAATGATGCAGGGTTTCAAATTCCCCCAAGGAGAAAAACAAGCAAACCCGCTCCTCCATCGGAATATGGTGATCTAATTCAATCCTAAGTTGGTGAGAACACACCCTGAGTTGCCCAATCACGATCCAAAGACTATGCATTGTGTGTTGTTGAAGGTATTGTGGAGGAACTAATCTGCCCTCTTGAAGTTGTAAGAAGTTCTCATGGTAGAAAGACAGCTTGGCGGAAAGAGGGGCAACAAGAGAGGTCCATGTGCATCTAGTGTACTGGAGACTAACATCCTTTCGGATCTCGTGGAGCATCTTCTCCTTACTAAGCCGAGAGGGGCGAGAACACTCAAGGAATAAGGGGGGAGCATGTCTATCCGTATCTGAATGCTGACCACGAGGGCAGAGACCTGAAAATACCAGATCCTTCGACCTCCACGAGAACTCAGAGAGAGTTCCAACGAGGAGCGAAGGGCGAGGTAAGGGTACCACCTACAACTTGTAGGGGTATCTCCTAGAGTACGGATCCTGTGAAGATAATCTCAACCTATAGAGGAAAGGCCCCAAACTCTGCCAGAATAATAGAGCGGGGGACTGTGCCCTTGCAACGAATGAACCGTCGAAGAAAGAGTGTTTGTACTCGTTCAACCCGTGCCCACTCAGTCGGGCCAAGACTAGGACCCCAAACCACTGACCCATAAGTAATAGTTGGCTTGACCAAGGCGTCAAAGATACTCATCTTCACAGAGATATCCTGAAAATGTGCTTTGAAGCAATCCCTCTCAAGCGAAGATAGAGTTGCATACCCCTTACACACCTGGGCCTCGGCGGCGGGCTTCATACTAAAAGTGGGACCAGTGAAGAGAACCCCCAAGAACACATATGAGGTGGCGATCTCAACCTCTTGACCTTGAAAAAAGAAGTGGAGATGAGATAAAGCCTCCCTGGTAGTATTGAACACCATAACCTTGGTCTTAGAAAGATTCACCATCAACTATCTCGAGTCACAAAAAGCAGCAAGTGTGTCCAGATGATGCTAAAGCCCCTCAGGGGATGAGGCTAACAGAACAACGTCATCAGCAAAGAGGAGAATAGAAATCAGCACATAATGGAGAAGGCAACCATCCTTTGCGTGAGCGTTCTCCCTAATAAAAGTCTCTAGCTCATCGATAAAGATCCCAAAAAGTGTCGAGGAAAGGGGGCAACCCTGTTTCACTCCTATGGTGCTAAGAATACTGGCTGAAATCCCCTAACGGGAGTGAAACCGACCCTTAACAATATCATATAAGAATGGTAGGGGTGGCAAGAGTAAAGGAAATGGGAGTGACTATGGTTGGGGCAAAGGAAGGGGGCACTACCAGAATGGTGGTAGTAGCCAAAAGAATTGAAGGAATACTAGTCAATGTGACCACAATGCTGGATGCTGAAGTGGAAACAATTGGAGCAAAAATAATTGATGTGGAAACAATTGGAGTGGAAGTAATTGGAAAACTTACACAAGGAGGAAGGGAAGCAACTTGTGGTTGTGCCTTCGAGGCATCCTCCTTCGCTGCTAGAGGGTCCATTCCCTAGACTAATTTTCTTTTCTCCTTTTCCTTAGGATCTTCTTCCCCTCTAGCGCTTGCACTTAGGCTAGCTTGAAATAGTTTCCCTTTTAGCTATGCCAACGGTTGAGGTGCCTATTGTGACAATGTTGTTGTGGCAGAAGGTGCATGGGCAAAGGCCATGATTGGGGCTTCTTTGGATCTCAGTGGAGTGTCTTCTACATTGTAGATTTCCTTGTTTGATGACTCCAACATTTCTACTTCACTACCTTCATCTGTGGGACTGCTCTCGACGTTTGGGTGTTTTTGTTTGTACATCTCGCTGAATTTTTCATCTTCGTCCAGATCACCATAAGTTGTCACAACATCCCCGATCTCCTGTCTAAACTTCCACCATGCATCAATCTTTTCCTCGCTCCAATGCTCCTCCATTAATATTTGCTTCCTTTTGGAATTAATACGAGTTTTGGGGTTTGCCTGGTACCTTTTCTGATAAAAGGTTTCATAAGACCTTGGCTTTTTTGTGGGCGGCTTTATGATCAACTTCTTTGGTTGCACAACTATACCCTCCCTTGGGTTCATATGGGATTCAATATCCAGCTTGAGCTCATGCACAAATTTTTTCGAGCTTTTGATGCTCATCAACCAAGCAGCTAACTCGCTCTTGGGGTCATAGTTCCACTCATCTTTAATCATTTTTAACCCAAATCCTTCAACTTATTTCCTAGGATAGGGGTAGACTCCCTCTTCACTAGTGTCACACTACTGAGGCTAAAAGGAGGCTTATAAAAGTCAATCTTGCCTTTCCCATTCTCGTATGCCATGTCAATTGTAACCAACTATCTCATCAGCTCCAAGGAAAAAATCTTGTCTGACACATATTTAGGCACTTGATATACTAATTCGTTGAATCCATAAAGCCTAAATATGGTGGAGTATTCCAAAAAGTACCAGTCCCCTCTGAACCTAGCTTGCAAAATTTGGAGGTCAGCCACTGAAATGCACTCGTCTCTGTCCCTTCGTAGCTACAACAATCGGTGCCAAAATTCTTCAACAAAATTGTAATATGAAGAGGTCTTACTAAGGACCTCTATCCAAAAAGAGACGGGCCACATATTACCGAAGTCATCCTCTAGCTTTAGATTTAACTTCTAATAAAATTTAGCATTTTGATACAAAACTAAATGGACCAAAAACATTGAAAACATGAAGACTTTGTTTTGACAATCCCTTGTGAATCTGATCAGCAATAAAATCGTTTAAGTCAAAAATCACCCTTCATATTTATAACGCTTAGTTGAGCCAGAATCACACCCCTGTCACTTTCCAAACAAAAAATGAATGCTAACATGCTCAAAGCATCCCTTGCACTGTCACTAAAAGCTTGAAGACCTAGGTATCCTTGAGTATCCTTGAATTTTGACAAACCCTCATGAATCTAATCAGCGATAAAATCATTGAAGTCAAATATCACCCTTTCATTCTTGGGTGTGTACCTCATCATATATATAACACTTAGTTGAGCCAGAATCACACCCCTATCACTTCCCAAACAAAAAATGAATGCTAGCATGCTAAAAGCATCCCTTGCACTGTCACTGAATGCTTTGATACTTTGGAGAAACTTTGGCAATGAGGTGTCTTGAGTTTGGCACTCATTATTCAGGAACCCCAACATATCTTGGATAGCTCTGTAGTGTCTGGCCGCACTCTCCAAACTTACCCTAGGGCCCCCTGACTATACTAACATATTGTGGATAACATCTGCAGTGACAGCGACTCCAAAATTTTTGTCGCTTGCTCTAACCTCTTGGGCTTGCGCATCGTAGAATTCAGCACATTCGACTACTAATTCATAGTAGTTATGGACTTGGGGCACCATGTATTGGGCCCAAAAACTAGGCCATATCCTTGCCCCAAAGGATTCAAGAGCCCTACTAGTAAATCTCTGAAAAGCTCCCTCTTTGGGCAATTTGGGGTCCACTACCTTATCAGCCTAATCCCTAACTAACTCGAGGAAAACAACTTGGAAGTTTGAGCTTGTGTTTCCTTACCCAAGGTGGAGGGAGAGGCTAAAGCTACCTATGAATAAGAAACAGTGGAAGGGTCAGCTCTAGTTGTTGGTTGGTGGGTGGCAATAATCTTCTTCCTCGTCTGCATGGCCACTATTGGCTCCTTCAAACACTTTTGTGCTTGCAAATTTTCTTTCTTATGACTTGGCTTCTGCAGCTCTTAGATTTTGTGCTCAAAGGGATCTCATTCACTTGAATGCTTAAAACTTGGTGAGAAAGAAATGAAGGCAAGATGCCTTTACATAGATTTTCTCCTCGAAGATCAGGGCACCTACCAGCATTGAATTCACATTACATGAATTCACTCTCTCTGCAAAGCCAACAGGAAGAAACTGCCATCTTTTCCAAGTCTTCACTAATCGGACAATCTAAGGACCTTCCTTGTTGGATGATTAGACTATTGTCACTATCTCAAGGAGCCACCTGTGTTCATTGTTTTAGCAAATAACACCTTTCGTTGATGATTTAATCAAAATACTTGTGGTTCCTCGGCCTTAGGCCTTTCTTTGATAACTCTTGATTGAGTGTGCAGCCGCCACGTGTCACCATCAATGACATGGGATAACTGCCCTGAAAACTCTTTACAAGATAGGGAACAAAATTTGGCTAAGAAAGATACATATCTACAAGAGAGAGCCCCACGGATCGGACGGCTCGTAGATCTTCTCTCCTTGATGATCTAATAACTGCCACTATTTGGGAAGAAAAGTCTCCACTTAGAATCCTTAGAATCACACGAACCATTGATATTGATCAACTTGTGGTATTCAATAGCACGGATTACCTTTGCGGAGATTTGAGTCTCTTGCGGAATTTTGGAAACCGTTGGCAACACTTCACATCTCCACGACTATTGAAATCTTCACAATTCTAAGAACAAAGGAATGTTCCCGATCAATAGTTCAAAACAAGTGCCCCAAAAAAAATGAAACCTTCCAAAATATCATGCTAAGTATGAAACATATATACAAGGGTTTCTATCTAACTGTGATCAAAGTAGCTCTTCTAATAGATCCCATTGACTGGGATCAATAATGTGTAACCATCAAGCTTTGAGAGCTCAAATCTCCATCTTGCAAGTGGTGATGATGTAAGGGCCACTCTAGAGGGAATCAAATTTAGTGTGGCATCCTAGTTTACTCTTGTCCTCATCCCATTTGAGCACCCAGTCACCAACCTTATAGTTCAAAGGAGTTGCCTTTTTATCAAACCATTTTTAACTATCCCTTGATGCTTTAGCAACTATTCTCTAGTTGCTTCTCTCTATTCTTCGAGTCTGAATAGCTCACCCATTCTTATGGTTATGGCATTTTTTCTTGAAGTTCCAACTGATGAAGTAACTATAGTGTCGACAACTCTATGGAGATAGGCAATCTTGCCTCCTTGCCATACACTAAGGTGTAAGGTGAACATCCTATAGCCTCCTTCACAAAAATTCTATCTGCCCATAAGGCTTTTCTAAGATAGAGGTGCCACTGTTTCTAATTCTCTAAACCAATCCTCTTCAAAATCCTAATCAGGTTCTTATTGGTGGATTTTGCTAGACCATTCCCTTGAGGATAGTAGTTTGAGGAAGCCTTCAAATATATGCCATATTGGAGGGACGGATTTTGGCATCCAAATCTGGTTATAATATCCTCTAGGAAATCAATGATCACCTTCTCGATGGCTTTTCCTTTAATGGGATTGCTTTTGTCCATATGGTAAAATAATCAGTGGCAGTGAGAATCCATTTGTGACCCACACTTGATGGTGGGTTAATCATGCCAATGAAATCCAATCCCCATTGGGAGAATGGCTCGTATGTTGCTATGGGCTTCAAAGGCATGGGCGCATTCCTCCTCTTTCTAGTGAAGAACTTGCACTTGTCACATTTCCTTACCCATTGGTGAGCATCTAAAAACATGCTAGGCCAATAATACCCAACTCTCATAATTTTTGTAGTGGTAGTTTGAGCTGAAAAATGGCCACCTGAGAACCCTTGATGGAATTCTTGAAGCAGGGAGTGAATTTGATCCATTCTAACACATCTCAAGAGGATGCCATCAAAGTTCCTCTAGAACAAAACACCTTCAATGAGAACATAATGGGCATTTTGTAGTCTGAATGCCCTTCTTTGAGCCCTATTCAGTTTTGAGGGGTATTGACCTATCTGCATGTACCTAACTCTCTCATCAACCCAGTCCTACACCTTTCCATCTAAATTAACTAAGCACACATCATTGTCAACTTCTGCATCGGCAATATCTTTGGCCAATCCTTAGCATAAGGCTCTCCCCCTGATCAGCTTCATTGGTTTGATCTCTATATCATACTCTAGGATCTTGGTGATCCATCCTTCTCTTTACTCACTAATTTCTCCACCTATTATGTATTCTTTTATGCTTGAGTGGATGACATAAGCAATGATTTTGCTATCAAAAGCTAAGTTTTTGAACTTCTTCAAGCCTTTGATCAAGGCATATACTTGTTTCTCAACAAAATTATATCTCTCCTCGTAGCCCTTCAAAGTTTGACTGAAAAAGGCAATTGGGTGTTCATTTTGGTTATCATCCTTTTGGGTAAGCAATGCTGCAATGTTGAACTCACCCTCATATGCATAGAGGATGAAATCTTTATTGAAATCTGGGTTTGCTAGCACTAGAGCCTCTACTATAGCTTTCTTTATTCCTTCAAAAGCTTTCTTCCCTTCCTTAGTCCACTGAATTGCCTAGTCTTTATTCAACATAAGAGTCATGGGTCTAACAATGCCTGCAAAATCTGATATAAACCTTCTGACAAAGTTTATTTAACCAAAAACAAATTGGAGGGATTTTTTATGCTGGGGTAATGAGAGGCTGGCAATGGCCCCAACCCTATCAAGGTCAATGGCAACACCGTATTTTGATAAAATATGGCCCAATAGTTTATCCTAAGGAACACAAAAGATGCATTTTTTGGGATTAAGGAAAAGACCAAACTCATGGCAACGTTTGAAAACCTTCTCCCAATGTACAAAGCAATCCTCCTTTTGCTTGAAGAAGATGGTTAAGTCATTTGAATAGAAAGATTATTTCATTGATCAAGTCTCTGAAAGTGATGTCCATGGCTCTCTGAAATTCAACACCAGCATTGGATAGGCCAAAAGGCATTCATTGATATGCAAAGGTGCCCCATTTAGTTGTGAAGGTTGTCTTGTGTTGATATTCATCCTTCACCTAGACTTTGTTATAGCCAAATATTCCATCCAACAGGGAGAACATTTTAGAACCAGCAACAGTCTGGAGGACTTGGTCCATTGAGGGCAAGGGGTAGTGATCCTTCAATGAAGCTTTGTTCAAGTCCCTAAAATCAACACATAGCCTGATCTCTCCATTCTTTTTTCTCACAGGCACCAAATTGGAGACCCATGTGGTATGCTTGAGGGGATATATAATCCTTGATTCAATTAATTTAGATAGTTCTCTTCTCATAAGAGGCTCAATTTTGGGATTAACAGGCCTCTGCTTTTGCCTCATGGGTTTAGCCTCAAGAGCTAGCTCTATTGTATGTTGGATGATATCCTTATTGTATCCTTTCAGGTCTTCGTAATTCCATGTTATCACTCCATCATACTTCTGGCAAAGGTAGATTAGAGATTCCTTCTCCTCTTGAGTAGACACTTTACCTAGCTTCAAAGTTTGCCCTAGGGCAACCTCTACCTCTTGATAATCTTCTTTGTTAGCAGTCATCCCTCTCTTTCCTTTGAACTAATCATCCAGACTGAACAAGGATTCCAATGTAACTAACCCTTTGGGAAGCTTGTTAGCTTCAACTGTATGATGATCCTTGTATGCCTCTTCAACCTTGGGGCTCAGTTCATCTACAAATTCAGCTGCCTACTAGATGAAATGAACAATGTGTTCATTGCTATCAAATACCTGCCAACATACCTCATTGTATGGAATTGCTAGTCTCACCACTAATCTCACGTGTTTCTGATTTTGCATTAGATCATTCACAGGATCAAACTGCGATCCTATGACTGCCATTCAGTCAGCATCCATGTTTTGGGCTCTCGAGATGACTTTAAAGTTTATTGCATCGAAAACTTCAATCAAATCCCAGACCCTGTGTTTATGAGATCTCATTAGTTTGTTCTTGGCCAAGCATTGAGATCTCACCTGTTTAATCACCAACTCGATGTTGCCAAAAATTTGTAATAGCTTGATACCTTTCTTTCCTGCAAGTTGGAGGCCATGCACCAAGGCCTTATACTCAACAACCGTGTTCAAGCAATTGAACTGCAATAGGTAGGACTGCAATATATTTTCTCCTTTTGGTGAAATCAAACAAACACCAACACTGGCTCCCCTTTTGCTCTTGGCACCATCAAAGTATAGTCTCCACATGCTGGTCAAGTCTTCCTCTGCTTTCATGATCTCGGGGATAAAGGGGTTCTCCTCTTGAATCAAATAAGTACCCATACCTGTTTGCTCGAAGACTTCATAGGGATCAAAATCCCAAATTTCAACTGCCCATTAGTCCATATAATCATCGAGAATAGAAGAACGGACTTCATCGACAGATAAGTTTGACCAAGATTGCCCTTCCTCCAATGAAGGTCTGATCAGTGTCCAGCTTGATTGAAGGCACATGTTCAACATGATGGATATGGAGAAGTTTTGATGGGATCTTTATTTTAGCTCTATACTGGGTTCTTAGTAACATGTGCATCCAATCCAGAGACAAATAGCCTCCTATTTTAGCGGTTAAGTCTCTTGACAAACAGATACCAAAGGAAGTTGAGAGCTCAATCATTGCTATATCCTAAGAAATTATGAGGTTTGGGCAAGCATGCAGTGTAACGGGCAGGTCTCTTGCCATTCCAAAGATCTAAACAGGACTTCCATCTAGCTGAACTACCCCTTTATTAACAGATTCATATACCAGCCCTAATGCATCTGCCACCCTTCTAGGCATAACTGAAGTACTTGACCCAGAATCTACCATACAATTATAAATTAATTTGTCACCGTAGACTAGAGTCAAGTAAAATGGCATGGGCTTGGCTCAACTTATCTCAAGGCCAGCTACTTGAAGCAGGTGACTTCTACATTCCCAATACCTTTTGTCTTTCCAGAGCTTCCTCTAAGTACTTCATCTGTTCTAGCATAGATAAGAGATCCCAAAGAGGCATGGCTACAATGGACTTCTTTAGATGGTCCACTACATTAAACGATCCGATAGATTGGATCCTCTGAGCGATGTTCGGTACCCGTTGAGGTTTGGGCCTCTCCACTATAGGATGGGGAACTCTATCTTGTTGAGGGATTAGCTCTCGTTGCTTAGAGGTTTCAAGGACATCCTTCTTGGTGGCCATCGGGATGTTTTGCACATCTTGATCAGGTGTGATCATAGGGGAAACGCCTTATCTAGGATCAACTAGCTTATTTTGGGTGTTAAGACCCACTTGATTAGTTTTTCTTTGCTCCTCTATTGCTTTCCTTTTGGCCCTTGTCATGTAATCAGATTGGACTTGTGGCCTTCCAGGTGCTGAAGTACCTGCTCCATCTGATACAACATACACTTCTTCCTCATCCCAAGTTATCAAAGTTTGCTCGGGATTGGTGGAACTTGTTCCCAGAGAGTGTTTTGTGATTGAACATGAGGGGATTGGCTCTACATTTGTGAATCCATCCCTAGGCAAGTAGTAGGTGGTTGAGCATGTGCAACTCCATTTTGTATTGCTATGGTCTATTGAGGATCACCTTCAAGATAAGCATTGGGAGGATGGGTGTCTAGGTAGGGGTAGTACCATGCATTGGGGTCTTCCACATAATTGTTTTGCATGGGGATTATATCCCTAACAGGGTTAGGGGGAATTTGTTGTAACGGGAGCTGCACAGGCACTATTTGTTGATTTGAGTTTTGGTGTTGGTTTGCATTCCTATTGGGCTGGAAATGAGAACCTTGATATCCCTAGCCATTTTGAGGGGGTCTATAACCTTGATTGTTTTGCTGGAATGGAGGTCTTTGATTGTTTTGATATGGAAACCTCTATATATTTTGTTGTCTCCTAAGGGCTATGACCTCATTAGAAATAGTTCTAAGCAAGTTCTTCATCTCATCAAGCTCATTGGAGGAGTAAGGATTTGCAGAGTGATACTCCGAGCAAGGGAGAGAAGTTGGAGCCTTTACAGGGTTTATGGTAGGAGTAGGTTGGAAAGTTGTAGGTTGGATAACTAGAGGTGGCTGGTAAGGTAGTTGGATATTTGGGAATAGAGGCAGAGGGGGTTTGGGAGCTAGCTTTCCTATTTGAGTCGGATCATTTTCGGCTTGGATAGCTATCCCATAAGCTACTACCAGAGAGTTACCTCCTCTAGATTTAATCATCATGGCAATTTCTAAATTGATAGCTTTCAAATAGTAAATATATGCCATACCTGGAAGAGGGTGGATCTCATCTGGGATTTTGTACCAAGTCTTATGGAACCGAGTGTTGAAATCATCCATGGTTTCCATGGGTGCTCTCTTAATAGTGGTTAGTTGCTCCAAGAGAGACGCCATCTACCTTTTCTTTGAATCTGTCGATTGGCAAGTTTCCAAGGTGGTCCCAATTTCCAATTGAATTTGAGGCAAGGCTTATGTACCATTCTTGTGCCTTCCCTTTAAGAGATGTTGCTAATAATCTGAGAGGCACATTTTTCTCCCCGATATTATGCATTGCGCACAAGCTGACCATGTGATGCAAGTGTTCAATAGGCGTAGTTGCATCCTCACCAGTGAAGTAAGGTAGTGACTTCAGTGTTGAGGCTAGAATCGGGTCCTATGTTGCAGGAGCAACAGGCGGTTGCAAGGGGACTCTATAATTCCAGGCTAGGTATCTCCTTGGGGGTTGGTTTTGTTGTGCAACCATGTTTTGATGTCGAGGTATTCTTCCAAAACTTGGGTTCAGGGGTGTCACCAGCGCTTGCAAATTTACTCTTAAAATGGACCTCGTAGTAGGTCTTATGCTCATAAATCTCTAGGTCCTTTGGTCTCAATGGAGTCACTAGGTGAATTTTTTATACTTCAACCAATAAAGAGATTGAGATCTTCACCAGAATCTCAATCAAGGTGGAAAGTCCATCCCACCAGGCATGCCAAGAAATTGTTGGTCGCTTAGAATGTCTGTTACAACCCTAATATAGCCTAGTCAACTATATTTCCAATTTTAATTATTGTTCATCATATTCATTTATAAATAGGAGTAGAGTATTTTAGATTTCATCATCAAATCATTTTTATCCTTTGCGTATCTTCGCAAGAGATTCCACCCTCTCTAAGTGGCTACGAGACTTTGCCCTCTCTAAGTGGTTGTTACATATTGATTTGCAATTGAATTCATTGAATATTGTTGATTAATTAATTATTAGGAAGCAGTGTCGCTTCAAGTGGTATCAAAGGGCGATTCTGGACATTGATTGGGTGTAGTTGATCAAGTTCGCTTGGGGATCAAAGGAATTCATTCTCTTCACCTTCACACGAAAGCTGCAAAAAATTCGTCACCTTAGAAATTAACAGGCTCGCTGGATTTTGAAAGAAGACCAGTGCTAACCACTACACCATAGAACCAGCAAAGCAACTTGTTGTTCTCGCCCAAAACCATCCTTCTGCCACACAGGGAATCGCTCAGTCGTTATTTTCGGCCACCAGGAGCAACGCACAAGTAGACGTCGCTCACAGGGGACCGACCTTCCTACTGATGTTCGCTAGAAGCTGCCCGTCTCCCCATCAATCTATGCAACCGTCATCGCAATTGGGAGTGAAGATAGTCCTAGAAACTCGCGATTTGCAGAAGATCGCAGGGTTCGCAAGTAGAGTGCAACAACTCGCAGACGACAAAGAAACCAACGGAGGAAAAAAATATTAATCTATTTCTAAAGTTTTATTCAACCAATCATAAAATATGATTCTAAACCCTAATATCCTCGATTAGTCTTAGCTTACCACGTGGCAAGTTCAGATCGTACGATAGGAATCCTTAGATCGTAATACGTGTTTGGCATTTTCGAGTGCCTGTTTTTCCGGCGGTCATTTTTGGTTTTTCAGCCAAATTGCAGAATCCAGGTGGAGGAAGCGATTTCGTTTGGAAATCGCCAAAGGGACTTAGTCCCTCATTGGCCTTGCAAGGGCCAACGAGGACTTTATATCTGCCTTCATGCAGATAAAGTCTTGACCACCTTGTGGTGGTCATGTGAGCTCCTCTTCTCACGCGCCTGCATCCCCGTCCGCGTTTCCTGAGCTGCCGAGTTCGTCCTCCGTGTCACACGCTCCCCGAGTTGCTCATCCTCTGTCTGTGCTTGTCCGCACCTTTCGAGTCTGTGCTGTCAGTGTCCGCGTCCTCGGTACCGTGACTCCAAGTCCGCACTGTCAGGTCTGCGTCCTCCATGCAATGCCGATACTTATCCTGATTTCAGTGACCGTTGTTCCCACTAGTAATTTGAAAATCTGACCGTTGGAGCTGAAATTTGAAAATCTGACCGTTGACCCACAATTTTTGCAGCAGTTTTTGCAACAAATTTTGCAATTTGGCGACAATTTTTGCATCAATTCGCCCTTGACTGCCAAGGACCATAGATTTCAAATATATTTGGAGAAATCTATAGTCAAATTTTTTACTACATCAGCTCAGCAAATGCATGAGTGAACTTCCTTGTTGGATTTGTGGAACAAACAGAAGATTACAACGTGTTGAACAACCAATTAATGTGTTTATGACAAGGAGACAACCAAGAAGTGGAGGTACACATCATAATACCCCCTTAAAATTAATAGCTTGGACCCGCACCAATGGTCATCACTTAATTCCATGGCTTCACCTAATAACTCCGGTCCTTCATCTCCAAATCCTAACAATTCCACACCTTCTACACCAACCCACAATAACCCTCCGCCTACCCATAACAACATCAGTCAAATTCCCAATAGTGTTGATCCCCATGTTCGCCAATGTCTCTCACAGCAACAAACAGACATTACTAATATTTTTTCCATACTACAACTTGAGGCCTCGGTTGATAAACTTACCCCTCCTAATAATCAAACATCACAAAATATCATCAACCCACAACCTTTAATTGTTCGTCGAACACCAGAATCTACAGGTTATGTTCCTGATTTTGATCCTTCGGCAAGAGGTGCTTCCAAATTCTTGGAATGGCTCATGATGTTCAAGTTCCTTGCACTGACATGCCCACTTTTGAAGGATATGATTCTAGAGGATGGTTAGCCAAAATGGAGGGTATTATCCGTCTATACCATTTACTAGAAACGGGTCGTGCCACGTTTGCATCTTCTAAACTGGGTACCCAGGCCTATCAATGGTTGCTATGGCAGCTTCGTCAAAATAATCGCCCTCTTTTATGGCCTGAATTTAAGGAACTATTCCTTAAAAGATTTGATAAAGGCTCTTCCTCATCATACGTGGTTTGCCTCATGGAACTTAAGCAAACAGGTTCAGTAGAAGACTATGTCGCTGAGTTCACAAGTCTTCTCACCTATACACATGAATTGAATTCAACAGTAGTGGTCTCCGCTTTTCGTCACAATCTCAAGAATAAGATTCGAAAGGAAGTTGACATGCATGATCCTTATACTCTTGATGATGCAACACGTGTAGCCCAAGTAGTCGAAAATAATCTCCAAAATGTTGTTCCCTATAGACGTGATTCTAACTTTCGTCGTCCTTATTGCAATAATGATCATTCCATAGGATTTTTCTGCATTAAATGTCGTTCATATCATCCAAGAGATCAAGCTTGTGCAGAACGTCAAAACTTTCTCGTGGAATATGACAATGCATCAATTACTACCGACGAAGATTTACCTCAATCAGAGCCATTCACAAATTTAGGACAGCAAACAATAGACATAAATGAAGTAACTCCTGAAGACGATACTATTGCTCTTTTAGTTCATGAACTTATGGGTCTACAAGCTCATCATATGATTAAGGTACAAGGATTTTTAAGAACCAACGTGTTAATGTGTTGATCGATTCGGGTAGTACACAAAACTTTATTAATTTTAAAACTCCCAAATCCTTGAACTTGCATATCAATTCTTCGAGTCAAGATAGATTTCCAGTCCTAATTGCAAATGGAGGTAACACCCAATGTGTGGGTAGAACATCTAGAATTAATATCTAGACGGGGAATTATAATTTGATGGGTAATCTCTTCGTTATGAATTTGGGAAGCTCAGATGTCATTTTGGGTGCACAATGGCTATCCCAACTCGGTGATGTTATTAAAAATTATACTTCAAATGGACAGAGAATGGAAAGATCATTTGTCTTCAAGGAATTCAACCTCCTCCTTCCAAGGTTGTGAGTTCACATAGCATGGAGAAGTTATTAAAGAAAGGTGGTTATGGTTTTATGTAATGTCCCCTTTCTAGCTAGCTAGCTTGTCAGTTGCAGATTAGCCTACTACTGGGTTCCCGTAGGCTAGTGGAGTGTTAAGGGAACCCTATTTGGATTGGTTCTTTGTCCTCAGCGCGTCACTTGCTATCCTCTGCCCTTTTTTGGAGGTTTTTCGTAGCAATTGGTCGCCACTTTCTCTCTTTAGGAACTTACTATTTTTAGTAAGTTAGGGTTTGCCCAGACAGTTGTGATGGAGTTTTCTGGGTTTTCTGTTCGGCGAGATGGGTTGTTCTGATCCCGGAGTTTCGAGTTGTCACTTGCTATATTTGGACACTTACTATTTTTAGTAAGTGTGTGTTGCTGGATCAGGGTTTGTGCTTTGAGTTGAGTTTTTAGTTTGTGGTGACCAATTCAGAGCGTTTGGAGTTCAGAGCAGTTCATGGCTATTTTTTAGCAGTACTTACTATTTATAGTAAGTCAGATTTTGGTCAGAGCGGGTGTTTGGGAGCCCAATCGGAGTATGGGAGTTGTGGTCTGGATGCGCATAGTTTTCATTGGCCAGTTTGTTGGGCCGTTTCGAACCAGAGATCAGAGACTTACTATATTTAGTAAGTCATATTCTGGGGTTTCTAGGATAGCGGACAATACGATTGGATTCTGTGGCGAATTGGGTGTCCGAATCTATCCTCAGTTTGCAGGTTGGAGTTGCAGAGGGCAAATATTTTAATGGACGAAGTTAATTATATTAAATTAAAATTAATTTAATATAGTTACACTTTAGTATAAAGTGAAAAAGGAGTTATAAGGGATGTAAATCACTTAAGATATAAAATAATATTTTATAAAGTGATTTGTTATACCAAAGCAAAAAGCGGTGCCACTTTTCATGAGGGGACATAAGTCATTAATGAAATAAAGTGCATTTTAAAATTGGAGGGAAAGTGGTTGAGGTGAGTATAAAAGGGGAAATTAAAGGTCATTTATTCATTCTTGGTTTTGGAGAATTGGCTTTGGCATTTTGGAGAAGACTTGCAAGGGTTTTGCAGGGATTCGAGCTTGTTGAGGACGACAATCTTCAGCAGGGACATCCTCTCCGGTTGTGAAAGATCAACCCCAGTGGATTTGTGGTGATTGCATCCAGCAATTACATTGTGCTTCAAAGAAGAGAAATATTGAGGGTTTAATTGCAGATTTCAATTATTATTTTGGCAAACCATCATGGAATTCAAAGCTGGTTATTTGTTTGTCTATTCTTAACCCAACCGTACCAATTTGTGCATTCATTGGTCTGATTTTGTGTGTATTGGATTGGGATTCAAACCACATTGGAGTGTCTTCATCAATTCAGGGCCAATCGATTGTGTGGAGAGCTTAGGGCAGTAATATATATTGTTGTTCATATGATTTACCACTCTGCTGGCCGTACACTTGAAGGGCCGTACTGCTTCTAATGCTGGCGTGAGCATTTCTGGGCCAATCGCCCCCTTCAATGGTCTGATTTCTATGCAAATGTGGACGGCAGTTATACAACATTACTCAGCTATCATTACATGAGTGAAGAGAAGAAGATTTTAAGAGCTGTGAATTAACCAGTCATTTCCAGCTTGCTGTGGATGTATCTCAAACATTTTCAGAATTTAATTAAAGATCGGGTACCTTATATTTCACTCTTTCCTTTGTGGGTTTAAACTATATTTGCTAAATATTTTCTGCATTGTTTGTTATTGTTGACAATTTTGTCACATTGCTTGAAGGGGTAGTGAAAATAAAATTTTGTAAAGTATTTTCTTGCTTTTCATGAATTTGTTCCCTTGCTTTTTTATGTATTTCCAAGCATTACAGCAATTTTGGCTTCCATTTTTGCCCCCCTTGTATATAACCCATGTATATAAGAACTTCGCCAGCAAACAAAGTAGTGTAAGGAGCTTCGCTGAACAAAAGAAGAGGAAGGGGGTAGCTTCGCAAGAGGAGGAATGAGAAAGCCCAAGCTCAAGCCCGAAAAATTTCTAAGGCATGAACGGAGCTTCGCTAGCGAAGCTACCAAAATACCCACTTCGGGCGGAAAAGTGGCGAAGCTGCCATCGTGGGTTGCCAAGATTTCTTAAGTCAGCGGAGCTACTTCGCTGGAATTTTAGCGAAGCTTTCACTTCGGCACTCACATCCAGCGAACCATTTCATCAACAGGTACTAGTTCGCTCCAGGCCCTGGCGAAGCATCTGCTTCGGCCATCCCCCCAGCGAAGCTCCCAATCAAACCGCCGCTCCGCCAAAGCACCGGGAAAGGAAGAGAAAAATATCCTAAGTTAGGGAACCAGCTTCGGCCGAAATCCTTCCGAACTGCTGTCTTTCAGATGGTTCGCGGCGAAGTAATTTCATAGCCCGTTGTAAAGCAATCCGCCACTTCGGGTAAAATCCCTAGCGAAGCGGCATTTGGCCCACACCCCTGGCGAAGTAATGTAGCTAGAGGCCATGCTTTTCATAGGAGACATCCACTTCGGCTTAAACACCTAGCGAGGCCATTTTTGGAGACTCCTCCGGGCGAAGCATCAACACATGCTCATCTCTCTTGCTTCGGCCCAAACCCGCTGCGAAGTGACGCTCCGATTCAGAATCCGGCGAAGCTCTTCCCAGGGCTCGATTAGCGGTGGCGCTCCCTTCAAAGAACACACGTCCCAAGGCTGGGTATTCGTTCGAGGCATTCGAGTGTTTCATAAATGCAATTTTTCTTTCCCGAAAGACCCGGTGCCCATTTGAGGCAATAGGATGTGAATTATCAGTTGCAGGGAATAGCCAGGGCAACTTGTGAAGCCACTCGAGCACCCCATTCCCGGGGCGACCCAGGACAGGTCAGCGGCTCATAAATGCGGTTTTCCCCGCTAAACGCGGCCCTGTAACCAGATATAGAAATGGGATGTGAGTTTTCATTTTGCATGAGAAGGCGAGCGCGATTTCTTCGGCCGCCAGAGCGTCCTTGCAAGCCCAGCGCATTAATGACTCAGAGGGTCGGGTCCTCTATAAAAACCCTAGCATTGTAATGAAAAAAGGGGGGGAACTTTTGCTAGAAAGCTGCTGTAACTTGATTTTTGCAATTGATATTAAGAACTTTGGGCTCCATTTCTCTCTTGTATGTTGCCTTCTGCGATTATTTCTGCTATTTTGTTTCTTCATTTGCATACTGTAATTCTGCATCCTGGATTTAGGTGTGTGATTGGGGACAGAACCCTGGAATTCTCCTGGAGGATACATAGGGGAGAAAATGCTATGTTAGTTTTCTTGTATGCTGCCTGTGGTTAGTGTTTCTGCTATATTCGCATATTTTCCCAACTGCTGTAATTCTGAAATCTGGATTTAGGCGTAGGAAGATAGGTGGATCCTGGAACTCTTCCAGAGGATACATAGGGAAGCTAGCATGGTGTTCATTTATGTTTTATTCTTTGTATTTATTGCTGCTACTTCAAGGTATTAGTTAGTAATCGTGTTGCTGGTTCTTCCCCTTTAAATCATCCATTTACGTTTCTTTCTGTACTTTTTATCTCTTTCCTGCACCCTTACTCTTTTTATCTCTTTCCTGCACTCTTAGCTTAAAACCCCAAGTAGTTTAGTAAAGGAGCCGGCCTTTCTCCGGAGATTGGCACGGAGGGCATCTCTTCCCTCCGGCCTTTCAATGTTGGTCCAGGTCTAGGGCGCGTATACATACAAAATCCTTTCCTGTGGCAGATTTGTGACCAACAGTTTTTGGCACGCCCGGTGGGACTTGGTCAGTCTCACCTTATGAGTGGTATTGAGAGTTGATGCTCATCTCATTACTGTAAGACTCGAGCATCTGGCGACTCTGTTCAATCTGAAAATCTCAAAGCCTTAGAGACCGGTACTAATCATTTGAACCTTCATGCATACAAGATGGAGAGTTAGGAATAGTGGAGAAGAGACCGAGTTTTTTGAACTCGACATTAACGCCTTCGGGGAACGCCCTAGACTAGTCACACCCGAATCACTCTTACGCGAAGGGTCCTCGCAAGAGGCTGTCTTTGACGAACAAGGTCTAACCTCGGACAACACAGCGGCCAGTCTCCCCCCTAATCCCCCTAACTCCCCAGATCGCCAGAGCGCCTCCGTTCCACCGATTCACCAATCAGGAACTTCGGGAGTTTCGGTTTTGCCGAACCAACCGAATCAGAGCGCAAGTATGGCACACCAGCAACATCAACAACAAATGCAGCAGCAGCAGCAACAAGCAACAACAACCGCCGCCGCCCAGACTGTTCCCGGCATGGAACTCTACTGGACCATTGAATCTAGCGGGACAGGGGCAAGTTCCGCCTGCTGCTATGAAGAAAATCCCTACGTTCGATGGCACGGGGAAGACAACTTACGATCATATCCAAGACATCGCTTCCCTGGCCTCGATACATAATATCACGGAGGAAGCAGTTATGGTTAAGCTCTTGATTTTGTCTCTCAGAGGGAAACTCCTATACTGGTACAGAACTCTACCACCTGGCACAATAACAGGATGGGACCAATTAGCCGGACAACTGATGAGAGGGTTCAACGAATCTGCCGATCCATCTTCCCTCTTGCACCAGTTTACAACAATCCAAAGGCACCCTCAAGAGGAGATAGCCGATTTCAATGTGAGGTTCGCCCGAACCTGGCAAAGAGTACCCACTGGACTTCGGCCAACTAGCGAAGCTGCAGCCTATTACTACCTCAGGGCTTTTAACGCCGACATTAGTATGATGGTAAGATTTTCGAATGTTAATACTTTCCCTGAATTATATGAGTTGGCCCAGAAGGCGGAAATGGATTTGATCGCCATTGGCAAACTCCCTCCGAGGATGCCGATGCCCATTTTCCCAGAATTTCCCCAATCTCAGTACCCCAGTGCAGCTGCTTCGCAAACTTCTGCATCTCCGATGTGCCCAATTCCACCTTGGAATCCCAACCCTATAGTATCTCCGTTTTCCGCTCCACAGATACATTTCCCCACAACTTCGCCACCACAACCCACTATTCCTCCGTCATTTCCGGCTTTACCAGCGCCACCGCAATACCCTGCCTTGCCCTCAGTACCAGCAATAGCCCCATTGCCAGCTCCAGTAGCGTCAGCCCCCGCAGCCACGGACATACAGGCCAAAATATTGCAGGAGGTTTCATCTTTGAACTCTACTGTGCGAACCTTGTCTAATGACATGGTTGTCATGAAGAAGAAGCAGGCACAGCAAGAATTCATGCCAAGAAGGTCGTATCCTCCACCAGCGCTCACTAAGGACCAGGTAGCACAGCCAGGCAGACCTCTAGCGAGGAATGTCGCGATCGATGAGGAGCCAAGCACTTCTGATTACGTGCATTGGTGCTCCACCTGCAATGACCCACACGAAGAGGGTACTTGCATGTTACATCAGCATTACGTGCAAACGCTATCTGGCAGCGTCTCCAGTGGTCAGGTCAATATGATAAGGCAAACAGATCACAATCTGGTGATCGCTGGAGAAGAACAAGTTTCGGTCCTTACCAAGGAAGGAAAGAGACCGATGGAGGTAGACGCAGCTCAAATGGCCCCTTTAAAGGTGTATACCCGTCGCGAAAAAGAGCAACAACCTGTTAAGGCTCCAGACAAAGCTCCTCATCCTCCGCCGGCAAAAGAGAAATCCCAACAGGCCGCCGCAGCCCCGCCTCAGGCCGAAACTAAAGAGCAGGCTAGAGAGAAGCTCAAATTTCCTTCGCTAACTAAACGGCAGAGGGTTGAAGCTACACAACAATACCGAACAAAATATGAAGCGGCGAAAGAACCAGAAGTACCTGCTTCCATAGCATATAACATTGTGGACGAGCTGAAGAAAATTCCCGCCAAGATCAGCCTTTATGATGCCCTGCAATTACCAGGACAAGTGGACTTGTTGCAAGAGTCCCTGAAATCGACAAAGGCGGGAAAATCAACACAGCCCGCTCTGGTTCAAACCTTATCTACTTCAATCACGGGAAAAAACAGGCCTCCTCCGTTCTACTTGTCCCTACAAATGGAAGGATACATCGTTCACAATTGCATGATTGACTCCGGTGCCGCGACAACAGTTATGCCGAGGGCGGTCTACGAAGAGATAGGGATGGAGTATACGCGAAGCAGCCACGGCGTGCTCCAGTTGGACGGTACCCCTGTAAAGACCGTCGGCGTCATCAAGGATATACCCATCCGGTTACATAAGGTACCCCAAATTGTGGTGATACAGGAGGTGGTAGTTGTTGATCTTGAGCCCTATTTTAGCATGTGTCTCTCAAGGGAATTCACGGCTAAGCTAGGCGGATATCTTTCCATGGACTATTCACACTTAGAAGTCCCATTCAAGGGAAGAAAGGTCAAAATCTACAATGAGAAACCCTCCACGTTTCTCGTAGAAAAGATGACCGAAGAGGGAGAAAATGATGATTCAGTCCACGCGATAGCTGAAGAAATGGAACAGGTGGACTTAGTGGAAGAATCTTTAGAGCAGTTGTGTGCCGAAGACGAATTTTCACTGACAGACTTCAATGCAATGATAGAAACAAAAGTGGGATGCTACTCCATCGCCAGACCTGAAGAGTCCACAAGGCCGATGCGGGAGAGTAAAAAAGCTGCCCGAGATGAATTATGGAAGTTATTTTTTGATGGCGCCAGGTGCAAAAACGGCGTTGGGGCAGGGATACTCCTAGTATCGCCATCTGGCGAGCAAAAAGATTATTGCTACCGGCTGGCATGGAGCTGCACCAACAACGCAGCCGAATACGAAGCTCTATGCTTAGGACTGAAGAAGGCCGAAAAGTTAGGCATCAAACATCTCCAGATTTTCGGCGACTCAGAACTGGTATGTAATCAGATCACCAATAAATGCATTTCCAAAAAGCATTATCTTAAGGCATATCGCAACAGAGTATGGGACCTGTTCGAGCAGTTCGAATCGCTTAATGTGCAGTCCATCCCGCGAGAGAAAAACAGACATGCTGACATCTTGGCTTCTATCGGGGCCCGATATTCTCCAGCCGAAGACATGGTACACAAGCCCAAAGCCGTGAGGACTATTTATAGGCCCTCCGTGCCGGACAAAGACACTCATTGGCAGGTCTTTGACAGTGATGAACAAATCATCAATTTCCTAGTCCAAGAGGCAGCCACCGTTGAAGGGAGGGATCCTGAAGATGAAGATTATGAAGGGTTGATTCAGCTGAAGAACAACCATGTTCCGAAGGGACTGATCACATTAGAAAGCTTGTTCGATCAGAACGATAGAGCAATTTCCCACAGGATCAAGGTTGATGCAAGACAATACCAAGATCTGGAGCTCGAGTCAGGGAAGGCGATAAAGGTCGGGACGGATTGCACTCCAACAGAACTAGAACAGATCCGATCTTTATGCAAAAGGTATCCAGACATAGTGGCATGGTCTTATCAAGACCTGAAAGGCTACGACCGGCAAATGATCCAACATACGATCGAGCTGCAAGGAGTCAAACCTTTCAGACAGAGGCAAAGGCCAGTCAACCCAAAGATCGAGGTCCTCATGAAGGCCGAACTTCTAAAAATGCTTGAAGCTAAGATCATTTATCCAATAAAGCATTCTTCTTGGGTTGCGAACCTCGTCCCTGTCAGGAAGAAAAATGGGGATATCCGCCTGTGTGTGGATTTTCGTAACTTAAATCAGGCTTCATTGAAAGATCACTACCCCCTCCCGCAGATCGATCAAATCCTACATTCAGTAGCTGGAGCCCAGCGTTTTTCATTGCTTGATGGTTTTTCAGGATACAACCAGATCTGGGTTAGAGACGAAGATCAGCACAAAACAGCGTTTACCACTAAGTGGGGAACGTTCGCTTATCAGCGAATGTCGTTTGGTCTTTCAAACGCAGGAGCCACATTCCAGAGGGCTATGGATTTAGCATTCGGAGAACTGCTGAATAAAGTCATCGTCATCTATTTGGATGACATGACTGTCTTTTCCCGAAGAAGAGAGGATCACACTTCGCACTTACAGCAAATATTTGAGAAGTGCAGAGAATTCGGCATCTCGATCAACCCGAAGAAATCTATCTTCGCGGTGGGGAGAGGGGAGGGCTTAAAAAAAGGGACCTCGACAGAGCCGAAGCTCTCCTAAAGCTTCCACTTCCGATGAATAAGAAAGGGCTACAGTCATTCTTCGGTCAAATCAACTTCGTGAGGAAGTTCGTCCCAGACTTCGCCCAAGTCATCAAGCCGATGTCCGAACTCCTGAAAAAGGATGCTGAGTTTGTCTGGATAGATGACTAAAAGGAAGCATTCGGGGAGATCAAAGCCCGGATTGCCCAAGCTCCCGTGCTGATCAACCCTGATTACAGCAAAGACTTCATTCTGTATGCCGTAGGGGAACCTGAGAGTTACGCCGCAATCCTAACACAAAAGGGAGATGATGGCGAGGAGCGCCCTATCGCATTCCTAAGCCAAGTGATACAGCCCCACGAAGAAAAATATAACTTCATAGAGCGCCAAGTGCACGCGGTTATGAGATCCCTGAGGAAATTCAAACACTTTGTCTCCCAAAGCCGAGTCACGGTGTTCGTTGTCCATCCAGACGTGCGGAACTTCATTATCCAGGGTGAGATGGGCAGCAAGAGGGCCGGTTGGGTGAACAAAATACAAGAGTTTGATGTTGAAATTCGGCCCACAAAACTGGTTCGCGGTCGCGCGCTGTGCCAGGAGCTTGCGAAGAGCATCGCTGCCGAAGTAACAGCCTGCCAATGGGATGACCCGATAGCAGAAGGGAGCTTCGAAAATCAGGTAGCTGATGAAGAGGACTGGGTTGGCGAGATAGTCAACTATTTCAACACCGGGAGGTGCCCCCAGCACTTGAATGCTTCACAGCGACGACGCTTCAGGATGCGATCCCTCCGCTACGTTTTACGCCCCGAGGGGCTATTTTTTAAAAATCTTGATGGTGTTCTCTTAAAATGCATCAGGGAGAATGAAAAGGAAAAGGTCTTAAATGATTTCCATTACGGGATGTCAGGAGGACACTCTTCAGGAAGGCCAATGGCCTTAAGAATAATAAGGGCGGGCTATTATTGGCCCACAGTCTTCACCGACGCCTTTGCAGTCTGCCGAAAGTGCGAGCAATGTCAGAAGTTCGTTGGCCGAAGCAAGAACGCCCCTATGCCTCTCCAACCAATACAGGTCGAAGCGCCTTTCCAGCAATGGGGGCTAGATTTTGTTGGAGTCATATCTCCAAATTCTTCGGCGGGACACAAGTTCATCTTGACTGCGACGGACTACTTCACCAGATGGGCCGAAGCAATACCCACAAAACACGCCGACCAAGAAACGGTTATCACGTTCTTGGAAAGCTTAATCACCCGTTTCGGCGTACCTGAAGCAATAGTAACAAATAATGGTCCCGGGTTCATAGGGGCCAGGATCAATGAATTCGCCTGTAAGTATGGGATATATCTCAAAGCCACTTCCAATTATTATCCATAGGGTAATGGGTTAGCGAGAATCAACAAATAAAAATCTGTTGAAATTACTGAGAAAGCTTGTAGAAAAGAACAAGAGGACTTGGCACCTCCTTCTGGATCAAGCCCTGTGGGCTGATCGGATCTCTATCAAAAGGTCAATTAAGACCTCACCCTACGCCCTGGTTTACGGCAAAGAGGTTGTTTTACCAACTCACATAGAAATTCCTGCATTATGGATGTTAGATGATGAAAAAATGAAATGAAATGAAATATTATTAATGTCCGCGATGGCCAAAATAAGACCCTGTTGGTTATGAATCTGCCATGAGGAAAGGATTTGGTATAGTGCGCCCCAGATTCGCCCACCAGATTGAAAGGCCGAAAGGAAGGAATGCCTTCCGTGCCAATCTCCGAAGAAGGCCAGCTTCCTGTGGGTTTTTAGTGTTTAAGCTAAGAGTGCAGGAAAGAGATAAATTGCAGAAAGAGAATCCAAATGTGATTGGAGTTGGGTGGGGGGAATAAGCAGCACGGCAACGATCAATCACCACTACTAACAGCAGTCCTAGGCAGAACACATAATGAAACTACAGCTATCATGCATCCTATGTATCCTCTATCTATGCATTCCAGGAATACTTAATCATCAAATACCGGAGTCCAGAGTTCAGTACAACAGTAAGCAATGAAATAAGAAACATGAGGCAAAAATGACAAGGAGAGGCAGCATACAAGATGATGACAGTAAGCAGAGCCAAATAAGTGTCTTGCATTCAGAAGCAAACGTATAGCTACAATGGTTCCCTAGCAGTATATTCCCCTTCCACCCTTTTACAATGAAATTGTATGGCTATTTATAGCCCAAGTTCCCCCCGATTACAATTACGGGCACAAAGTCCCAGACCAGACAATAGCTGACAAAAGCGATAGCAGAGCTGCTGATGCTAACTCCTGTCGACAAGGACTGTACCTGCAGCAAGGCCTCCCTGAAAGCTGTACAGCTACGTGGCAGCGCGTTGGGTCAAACCTCTAGTCAGCAGGAATGCGGGTAGCTACGGTAGATGGAACTTCACATCAGCTTCAATAGGGGCAGTTGGCATAGGCAGTGCGATCCATGCTTGTCCTTTATCCCGTCACGTCTCGGCTCGAATCCCGAGGCTGGACACTTGTCAGATTCTGATGAGTGACACATGTCTGCCTTGAAAGGCAGTTTGTCCAACTTCGCCCAGAATCAGAGAGTTGTCGGGTAGCGCAGGCGGGAAACAGCGCAGTTGGGGAGGCCTCGGTGCGTTAGCCAATTTTTGGGCTTGCTTGATGAATCTTGCCCAACTGCGCACCGGTCAAAGGGCGCACTCCGACTTCGCTGCGAAGTCGGGTTGCGCACCGGTACTTAGCTGATTTCACCGTTGTTCAGACTGCACACGGAAAAGGGAGCGCACCCCGACTTCACTGCGAAGTCGGGTTGCGCTCCATCACTTAGCTGATTTTCTGCATACTGCTTTCCCAAGTGCGCACAGGAGGAAGAGCGCACCCCGACTTCGCTGCGAAGTCGGGTTGCGCTCTGACACTTAGCCAAATTCTGAACATCTCCTGTCTGCTTTCGCACTTCGCATTCCCTAGTGTGCTCCAACCTGAGGGCGCACCTCGACTTCGCTGCAAAGTCGCTGCGAAGTCGGGGTGCGCTTTGACACTTAGCCAAATTCTGAACATCTCCTGTCTGCTTTCGCACTTCGCATTCCCTAGTGCGCTCCAACTTGAGGGCGCACCCCGACTTCGTTGCAAAGTCGGGCTGCGCCCTAACAATTAGAATTTTTCAGGGAACACTTGCTCAGTTTTGGGAACTTGACTAGGGGAAGTACAAGGGAAAAAGGGAGGAATAAAAACTGCAGGAAAGGGAGAAAGGGAAAAGGAGGAGGGAAGGAAGAGCAGCACACTTACAGATTCTGAAAACATGGCACCCCGTGCTAAATGTGGCAACATTCCTGGCGGCTCGCAGGGTGTCAAGCTCGCCTCGACGCAAAGAACCAGGCCTTCATCCATTGGGTGTAGAGGAACTTTCTTTCCCTGCTTCTGCTGCTCTGACGGCTTCTTTCCAGGCAACCGTTCTTCTTTAGGATCACTTCCGGCAGTTGCCTCTTCTATTTCTCCTCCTGATCCCGAACGTTCTTCGTTGTCGGCCTCCCGCTCGCGGATGCGTTCATATGCAGCCTTGGCTTGGTCCCAGACTGTTGCTTGGAAGGGCCCTAGGTCGCTGACCTCTCTTAGTGCTGCGTGGAATGCAACAACTGCATGCAGGTCGATGGTGTTGTATCTTTTTCCCAACTCCTTTAGGGAGGAGTTGATTTTGCAGTATTTTGCCACCATCTGGGTGACCTGAGCTTCTTGGACTGGCTCTGCCCAGCTATCAATTTCTGTCGTGTCTGCCTCGAAAGACAGCCAATTCTGCTTTACCTGCTCGAGGGTCAGAAACTCGCCATCCTTGACGAAGCTCAGGCAGCCGTGTTCGGACAGAGTGTGAAAGGGAACCAGGCAAATGCTCATTTCATGTTCTAGTGCATCCAGCATTTTCCTGGCAGACCTTTTCTTTGTCTTATCAAAATAGATATGCAAGGTTACCCTTGCATCTGCCCACTCTGAGGCAAGTTGGGACATCGGGGGAAATCGGAGGCCTTTGCGCTCATACTACTCAAGTTTCATAGCCAAGTCTAGCCATTGCCTCGCCTGGTGTTCGGCCTCCTCTACCACAGGCTTTCCCTGGGCAGATACTTCTTCGATCCTGGACACGAAATCCAGGACCGATACAGATTTGACAAGATTGGGCTTGCATCCTTGCAGCAGACCAGCCCACATCTCCTTAACTCTGTCCTTTGAAAAGGCCGTCGCATGTGATGTTTTCTCTTCAAGCTGCGAATGCGCCTGTTTCAATAAATCTTGGAGCCGAGAAACCTGCTCCAGTGCTACCCTTTTTTCCTCTGACAGCTGCTCGGCTGTCTGTTTCTGCGTTGTGGCCTCCTGCTGGGAGGTGGACAGCTGGGCTTTCTGTAATGTACCAACTAAGGAAAAACCCTAACTATGCAATTTATATGAAATAAAATTCTGAATCATGCAGATATCAATCAGATCTACAAATACCCAGAAAATACTGAATCACGCAGATATCAATCAGATCTACAAATACCCAGAAAAGTTCACCACAAAACTCCAAGATTTCTCACAAACATACCACAATATTTTTATTATTTTTCCTGGAATCACAATTACATAGATCATACCCAAAACATTAATATAAAATCCTGGATACTGAAAAAACAACACAACCTCTGCTAAATTATTGAATGAAAACAACTCACAAATGCCCAACCACAACACTGCTAAACTCTGCTGCAAAAATCTGAAACTATAATGCAACACCAAATCCGAAATACCACACAAAGAAGGATTACCAAAACCCCAAATCTGATATGAATTTTGCGCAAGAAATCTTCAATAATTGTAGAATGTCTCAATAAACCCAATTGTAAACCCTAGCTGGATTTACCTCAAAGAAACTCTAGGGTTTTCGTCCTAAGTTTCTAGCCAAGAGGGTTTTCGTCCTCAAAGCTATCCCTTGCAGGGTTTCGTCCGCAAGAGAGAATTCTCTCGTAGGGTTTCGTCCACAAGAGAAAAGTGTATTAGCTGCAAAGCCAAATACAACAATGTAGAAGAGAAAAGGATCCAAGATCCCTCAAATAAGCCCCCTACTCCTCTTTATATAGACATTCTTTTAATTCTTTATTGAGGTGGCACTTTTTGATTTCACTTAATAATACCTTAGAAAATAATAATAAAATGATATTTATTCTCCTAATGGGGCATACACCCTTATTTCCTCCTCATTATTTAATTGCCAAAGTTCACCAAAAATACTCTCAACACACCAAAACACATCAAGACTCCACTCCATAACTATGTATAATAAAAATATGAAAAATGGGGACATTACAATACCACCCCTCCCAAAATTGCTTGTCCTCAAGCAATTCCGACACCATCTTCTCATCATCAAGCTGAAACGAATGGTGATTCCAGGATCCCAAATAAATGTTAAAGGAGTAGGTCCATCATGCTGATGCTGCGCCACTGTCTTCTTCGCAGCATCAACATGTGGAGACACAATTCTCCAAGTATCCATCAAGGCCACTCCAAGGTCCATACATGCTGATTTCTGAAGTACTATCTTTGCCATTTATGCTTCATCTTTCATGTTTTGCAAATAAGTGTATATGAAGTCTACCAATTCATGTTCCTCAATTCCCCTTTTCGAAACAAACTCAGTTCTAATTTCTGAATGAAAAGCAGTCTTTGACATCATGAAAAACATTCCTGCACACTTTCTATCATGAACAATTTCATTCCCCCTCTCAATCAAAACTGAAACTTGGTGTGATGTAGCAGCCCTTCTAATCAAGTAAAACACAGCAAATATTCGAAAATCAGACCTGATATGAAGCGCAGCCCCTGATGTCTCACCAATTAGCCTATACAAAGTCAAAACTGTTTCCAATTCTGTCTCACAAAGTGTTGTAGGTGCAGTCATAGTTTGAATGCAAAATGAATCCCAATGAATTACCAGTGATGCCAACTTTTTATTCCCAAAAACAGTTCCAATGGCTGCCCAAAAATCAGTTCTGAGAATTAGCAAGATATCATATCCAAATGCTAATGTCCTGCTCTCAAAAATACTCCATTATGCAGCCCAATTTCTTCCACATGACGTGATTATGCCATACCAATTTTCAGCTCCATCCATCATCAATCTTTCATTCCCATAATCCTAACCACTACACTGTCTCAATATAAACAAACTGAGATGTAAGCGGAGGAACAGATTGAGCCGGGAGATGCACCTTAGGTGGATAATGAGTGATTGTCGGAGTGGGGTTCCAGATTGGATCGGGATATGAAGAAGATGAGGCGGATGCTGGTGGGTACTGTGATTGTGGAAAGTCTGGGTAGATGGGCGGTTGCTCCTTGTGCGGGAGCCTACCTATACTTATCATATCTAGTTCCGCTCTTTGAGCTGCCTCATACAAATCGGGGAAGGTGTCCACTCGGGCCAACTTAATGACCAGGCTGATATCTAGGCCAAATGCCCTGACGTAGTAGTGAGCAGCTTGTCCGTCAGAAGGACGAAGCTCAGGGGGAACTCTTTTCAAGGACCGTGCAAATCTCACATTAAAATCTGAGATATCCTCCTGCGTGTGCCGCTGGATAATTTGGAACTGATGTAACAACGAAGACGGATCTGCGGATTCGTTGAATCCCTTGCATAGCCGACCAGCGAGTTCAGGCCATCTAGTAATGACACCTTCAGGCGGGGAACTGTACCAATATAGCAACTTGCCTCGCAAGGAGAGCGCCAGCAGACGAGTCTTGACACTTTCATTGGTGATGGAGTGAAGCGCAGCCAAGGCCAGAATGTCTTGAATGTGCTCGTACGCCGTCTTTCGAGTCCCATCATAAGTTGGAATAGCTTTCAAAGCAGCAGGTGGGACAGCGTCCTGTCCTGCTAGAGCAAGAGGCCCAGTGGAGTCGACGGCTGGGAATAGATCAGCAGCATTTTGTTGATTCTGGGCTGCCATGTCTCCGTCCTCCTCTTCGAGCTGATCGGTTGTATAGTCCGTATCAGTATCGTCCGAGGTTGTAGGTTGTTCTTCGATCTCAGCCTCTTCAACCTCCGGAGAAGGCCGGCTTCCTATGTTTTTCAATTTAGTTTAGAGTGCTGAAAGAGATTTAAAAGGTGCAGAAAGGGATGTAAATGTGGTTTACTTCGGGGGAGGGAGATAAGCAGCACAGTTACTAACCTGACACTTTTACCAACAGCAATCAAAACAATGTATACTTAGAAACCATTAGCACTTTCCTATCCTATGTATCCTTTCTATTTTATTCCAGATATACTTAATTGCCAATGTTGAGATCCAGATATGCAGAATGACAGCAATCAGAAAAATAAGCAACATGAAGCAGAAATACTAAAGAAAGGCAGCATACAAGATAGACGCAACTAATGAGCCAAATATACTTTTGAATTAAGAGCAGATGTACAGCTAGAGAAGCTTCTTAGCAAGATATCCCCCTTTTTTTCCCCTCCTTTACAATGAGACGCACTTGCTATTTATAGCAATTTTCCCTCCCCATTACAATGAGAAGCGCAGATCCCCAAACCTGCCAAAAGCTGCAAAAAGGGGAATGATTTGATCTCGGTAGGCCATCCCTGTACTTGCAGTATGCCCTCACTTGATTTCGTACACCTTCTGACAGTCTTGGTCGCTGCAAAGGGGGCTACCGTCTAGCTTTGGTAGCTGGAGTACAATTATCTTTTAATGCCCAGCCACTTCAACCAAAGTCTAATCAGCGCGAACTTCAAAATCTGACCTGGAGAAGAGGGGAAAGACATCCCAAACGCTCTCTTTGACAGCAGCCGAAAATCGCTGAAAAGGCAAGATGCGCCCAGTATCGCTAAATAGCGAAGGCGATCTTGGGAATGACGATCCAAGGCGAACTTTGGCCTGAGCTCGAAAGTGCTCACAAAATGAGCGATTTCGGGCTTTTCTGCTTGGCGCTGGCGATTTCGAGCCTGGGAACCCCTTTGCCAGATGTCGCTAGTTAGGTCAAGCAACTTCGGGTTTGGGGAAGAGCGACAACGATTTCGGGTTCAAAGCCCTCGCAACCTCGCAGGATCAAAAGCGTTGAAACTCCTGCACGCTAGACGGTTTTTTCCCTTCGCGACGGCGATCTCGAGCCCGCCTACTCCTCTCTGGTGCCCCCTTTTCGCTTGAAACGTGCCATAGCGACGGGCGGATAGTGCGCGCGGTAGCGACCTTGGGTTCAAAGGACTTAGGCAAATTGGCCACCTTGAAACATGACCCTTAGTCGCTAAAAAACTCATCTTTGCCCGAAATCGCGCAACAAAATCAGTGCTATTGGGAAGGGGGAAACATTTAATAAAGTTTTACAAATTTTATGCCGATGATGGCATTAGACCTGATAGAAGCTGGGGACCGAAAACAAAATACCTTGCAGAAGCACCAAGGAAAATCACCATGACATATGAGGAAAGAACGGAGAAGAAGAAGGAGAGTGGCAACAACCTGATAAAATTTACGCCCCTATCAAAATGTGGCAACAGTACGTCGTAAGGATAATTCATGGTGCATGTGTCCCGATTTTTGTCCTCTCAACAAGATCACTATCAAAGATAAGTTTCCTATCCCTGTCATTGACGATTTATTAGACGAATTACATGGTGCTAGTTATTTCACTAAATTTGACCTTTGCTCGGGTTTTCACCAAATTCGGGTTGGAGTAGAGGATATCTCTAAAATTGCTTTTCGAACTCATGAAGGTCATTATGAATTCTTAGTCATGCCTTTCGGTCTTACTAATGCTCCATCAACCTTTCAAAGCCTCATGAACCATGTCTTTAGGCCATATCTTCGTAAGTTTGTCCTAGTTTTCTTTGATGATATCTTAATTTACAGCAAATCTTGGAAGGATCACCTAGATCATGTTGACAAGGTCCTTTATCTATTACAAAAGGAGAAACTATTTGTTAAACGATCCAAATGTGCATTTGGAGTCCAAGAGGTGGAATACTTGGGTCATATAGTATCTCATGAAGGAGTTAAAGTAGATCCTACCAAAATCAAAGCTATTCAAGACTGGACCCTACCAAAATCACTCAAAAAGCTTCGTGGTTTCTTAGGACTCACAGGCTATTACCGAAAATTTGTTCGCAACTATGGTAAGATTGCGGCACTGCTCACAGCTCTTACCAAAAAGGATGCTTTTCTTTGGAATGAAGCTGCTTCTCAGGCCTTCAACGCCCTCAAGGAGGCTATGTGTTCCACTCCAGTCTTAGCCACTCCTAATTTTCACAAGTCCTTCGTCATTGAGTGTGATGCTTTTGGCACAGGTATTGGAGCGGTTTTAATACAAGGACATCCATTGGCATGTGAGAGTAGGCAACTTTCAAGGAAGAATTTGGGTCGATCCACTTATGAAAAAGAAATGCTAGCTATTCTGCATGCTATAGAGAAATGGAGACATTATTTATTAAGTAGTTGTTTCATCATTAAAACTGACCATAGTAGCCTTAAGCATTTCTTAGAACAACGTCTTTCATGTCCCAAACAAAATAAATGGCTGACCAAGCTCTTGGGTTATGATTTTGTAATTGAATACAAGAATGGTAAATAAAATGTGGTAGCAAATGCTTTGTCTCGTAAATACAAAGATGATGTGACCATCAATGCCATCTCGGGTCCTTGCCCACAATGGTTTTCCCAACTTCAAAAAGAATGGTTGATTGATTTAGAGACCGCCCAAATCATTCAAGATATAGAAAAGGGATCACCCTTGCATTCTTACTTCTCATATTCAGGAGTGCTTCGCAAAAAAGATCGTATCTATCTTCCTCGTTCTTCAACAATTAAATCTATGGTCCTCCAAGAATTGCATGCATCTCCTCCAGCAGGTCACTCAGGATTCTTGAAAACATACCAACAGGTGAAGCAATCATTCTCTTGGAAAGGCTGAAAATCCGATGTCAAGACATTTTTGGCTGAGTGTGAAGTATGTCAACGTAAGAAAGGGGAAACAGTTAAATCTCCTGGGTTGTTGCAACCTCTACCTATACCTGACCACCAATAGGAGCACATATCCATGGATTTCATTGAGGGCCTACCCAAATCAGAAGGCAAAAAAGTGATACTAGTGGTTGTTGATTGTCTTTTTAAATATGCCCATTTTTGTGCACTACAACACCCCTATTCAGCAAGCAAGGTGGCCAAGGTATTCCTTGATTCTATTTTCAAGTTACAGGGTATGCCCAAAACCATCGTGAGTGATCAAGATCCTATATTTACTAGCAACTTTTGGAAGGAATTGTTTCGTCTTAGTGGGCACCAAGCTGAGTATGTCATCCTCATATCACCCCTAGTCGGATGGAAAAACGGAGATTGTTAACAAATGCTTGGGTACTTACCTTCGTTGTTTTGCACAAGACAAGCAATATCACTGGATTCATTTGCTTTCCTTAGCATCACGATGGTATAATACTACTTACCATTACTCCCTTAAGATGTCTCCATTCGAAGCTTTGTATGGTCAAAAGCCTCCAGCTACCACCGACTATGTTCCAGGTTCTTCTAAAGTGGCCCAGGTAGATGATTTATTACAAAAACGTCAGATGATGCTTGCACTTCTTAAAGATAATTTGACCCAGGCACAGAACCGCATGAAGCAGCAACAAGACTTACATCGTTCGGAACGACAATTCAACATAGGAGATATGGTTTTTTTGCGTTTACAACCTTATAAGCAGTAGTCATTGAAGGTCAAGACTAATAAGAAGTTGGCTCCTCGGTTTTATGGCCCCTAAAAAGTGGTTCGTCGCATTGGGGAAGTAGCATAATAATTAGTGAAGAGATCTACAGAAAACTTATTCCAGAAATAAACAACTTAGAATAAATGACACCACACAATGCACATATGACACACGAGATTTACCCTGGTTCACCCGATGTGGGCTACTCCAGCAAAACAAGAGCCACTCCTTGATATTATTATTCTCTTTCTTGCCCGAAAATGGGACATTACAATAAAATATAAAGGAAACTCTTACAACCCTAAACCACTATGTGGTATTAGAATACAATGGGCACAACACCGTGGGCTAAACCACCCACACCCACCAACCACCCACCAACCATGGGAATCCCGAAAATCGCTCCGGAAAAAGGGGAAAAATTTTCAGCGCGTTGCGCCGAACGCCTTTAGCGTGGCCGAGGGGGGCTACCGCCACCCCCGCACCCCCTCGCTCCTCTTACCCTCTCGTGCCTGCCGTACAGTATTTCATCGGCAAAGGATGAGACACATCCAACAATTAGAGCTTCCACCATCCTCTCGTATCCATCCAGTGTTTCATGTCTCTTGCCTCAAACAGGTGATTGATCAGAAGATTCAATGCCAGACGAAGCTACCATTACTTGATGAAGAAGGTCGGATAACTCTTCAGCCTGAAGCCATACTATGATCCATAGTACGTCACCTTCGATCACACCAAATTCAAGAATTCCTAATTAAGTGGCAAGACCTTCCAGAAGAAGATTCTACATGGGAATCTGAAAGTATTTTCCAATCTTTTCCAGCTTTGACAACAAAGCTTTCTGAGGAGGGGAGCCATGTTACAACCCTAATATAGCCTAGTCAACTATATTTCCAGTTTTAATTATTTTTCATCGGATTCATTTATAAATAAGAGTAGAGTATTTTAGATTTCATCATCAAATCATTTATCCATTTGCGTATCTTCGCAAGAGACTCCGCCCTCTCTAAGTGGCTACGAGACTTTGCCCTCTCTTAGTGGCTGTTACATATTGATTTGCAATTGGATTCATTGAATATTGTTGAACAATTAATTACTAGGAAGCAGTGACGCTTCAATGTCATGGTCATCTGTTGCAATCATCAGATGCGCCCGACATCCACGCCGCGCACAGAGCAAAACAACGAGAAGCTCTGTGAATGTGAGACTTTGACTCAGAGGGAAACCTCCAAGATTCTAAGGCCAGCTCCTTAATAGATATGATATTTGACGCAGTGCTTTCGTAAACTACTTCCATGTATCAAAGGGAAAGAGAGATTACAAAAAATTAAATCCTAACTAAAAGAGGTGATGTGCCAAGATCAAGGTATTCTTCTATTTATCACTGGAACAGAATAAACACATGCATCACTAGTTATCGACCAATTAAATAATCATAGTTTTAATCTCACATAAAGCATTCACTCATAAGATGCATACAAGAAACATAGTAGAGCAAAGATAGTCATAACTTCTTATATTATAATCTTTGTGTTATAGAGATATCGGATTAAAGGAGGTTTGGAGGTTGTAACAAAATGATTCAAGGTTCAAATCCACACTTGATACATAGAAGAAAAATGAAAGGAGTTACAAACAAGGCTAGATATTAAGCACGAGTCAACAATTTCCAATCCTTAACAATGAATTTGAAACTGCTATTTATAAGAATATACCTCTGAACACTAGGGATTTTTCCTCTAAAATTTGTACAAGTAACTCAAAATTCCCCCCAAAATTGAGTGAGAGATCTATCTGCAATCAATGTTGGTGGGCTTAAGGCCTGTGGATTTGGAGCCTCTGCAGCTATCACATTTAAGATACCAATCGCTTTTACTGGAATGTCCGATCTAAGTGGTTCACGTAGGTAGACTTAAGGCTTTTCAGCAACTTTTGTCTTTATGAGCCCAACTACTCTTTTCTAGAAGATCGTGCTTCAATGGTACTTGTAGTAAAGGCGTTTACCTGCCATGGGAGTTCTTTGTTGTGAGTGGGCAAAAGGTTGGTGGCAAAATTTGAAGAGATATTGCCGCTATTTTCAAAATCACGGCCTGTTGTATTAGCCTACTTCTCCTTTGATCGAACGACTGGCGGAGTTCCCCCTAATCTTCTTGTCTATATCTTCCTTCCCAATCCATCAATTTTTTAGATCGGACGGTTGGAAAGACTTTTCAACCCAATACTTTCCTCGAAACCCCGAAGACTGCTAGATCTTCCACTTGTCCAAGATCAACAATGAACCTTCCTTTGATGTATGCCTTGATGGGACTACTTAAATCTTCACATGCAATGTGTTTACCACGTGTCTTAGGTTTCAACCAGTTAGCAAAGACCTCTTTTGACAATTTCATTGCCATGTTCATGAAATGACATGGGTCGTTGAATAAACAATCAACAATTTGTGATGCCTTGAAGACCTCTTTTGATTGCTTTACTTGGAATCAACGCTTACCGTTGATCAATGAGATTGACGGCTTGTGTTATTTCGCTATCTCCATCTATTAATCTCCCCTAGAATCAACACCCATTGCAAATCAACGCAATCAACGAATCGCATTGTTTTGGGAGCTTTTGTAAAATGCTTTGTATCAACATAAACATGTGTCGTTAGATCGACATGATCAGTGGTTGCTGCAACATCAAAGAATCCCATGGCTTTGAACTTATCCAAAATAACACTCACCATCGATTAATGAGATCGATGATGTTTGCGGTATCAAAACTTTAATAAAGCTTCTCCATGCAAAATTAGCATCCATCGTAGATTTGTAAATTCAACAGTACGCTTCACTCTTGCTTTCCCTTCTGCCTCAACTTGCCAATCTGCTTCTTGTTGATGTTGTATTGCAAAAATGGACAAGGCATTACTTCTCCCAGAAGTAGTGAAATTTCACTACACAAATTTTAGCGAATAATTCTGTATCCTTTTTGAGTAGATGTCTGCATGTAAGTTCAAAGTGTTCTTGGATGATTGGTCATTGTACAGGAAGAAGGATAAGCATTTGAAGGCATTGGAGGAATGCATGAAATTGTGTATCAATGCTCGATTGTCCTTGAACCCGAAGGACTGTAAGTTGCTAGTATCGTTTAGGAAGTTACTTGGACATGTGGTGTGCAAAGAGGGCTTGAAGACCGATCCCGATAAAATATGAGTCATAATGAGCATCATACGATGTAAGTTCATTGAAGTCTTTTTTGGGATATGTTAGGTATTTTCATTGCTTTATTAAAAACTTTGCCCAAGTATCACACCCACTAGATGTGTTGACGTGCAAGAATGTTCCTTTTCGATAGACGAAGGAGCATCAAAAAGCCTTTGAGGAGTTGAAGGCAAAGTTGGTTTGCGCACCCATTCTGGTGTCCATATTGGGAAAAGGTATTTCACATCCATGTTGATGAGTCTAATTTTGCATTTGGATGCGATTTGGCCCAAGAGGGGCAATTTGGGCTAGATCAGCCCATATATTTTCAAGTCGGTATGCAGAGAAGAATTACAACACTATGATGTAGAAAGCCTTGGGAATGGTGTATGCTGTACAAAAGTTCAGACATTATTTGATCACCAATCCCTTTTCTTTCTACGTAGATCAGCAAGCTTTGTTGTATTTAATAAACAAGCCAAACATTCATGAACGAGTTAGCAGGTGGCTCATCATGCTGAAAGAGTTCATGTTTTAGGCGGTAGTCAAACGAGAGAACATGTAATAGCGGATCAGTTTTCAAGGATTCACTCAAGAGAGCCTACAGAAGGAGTGTTGGATGAATTTTTGGATGTTCATTTGTTTGCAATCACTGGGCTACCGTCGTGGTACAAGTACATGGAAAATACTTGTTGACAAGGGAGCTATCACAGGAGTTGATGGCAGCCAAAAACAAGAAAATTATCATAAAATCAGCACCATTTTAGTTGATAGCTAGTTTATTGTACAAGATTGGACCTGATGGAGTGTTGAGATGTGTGATGGATGAGGAAATGAATTCAGCGTTGAAGGAAGCTCATGAGGGGTTGGTAAGAGGGCATATGGGGCCAAATGCGACAACAAGGAAGGTACTTCTGGCAAGGCTATGGTGACCCACCCTCTATCACAATGCGAAGGAGTTCTTGACTGCATGCCATACATGTCAGAGAGTTGGAAGACCGCTAGAGAGGGACTTCATGCGATTACACCCATCACAACCACAGGAGTTGTTTGAGAGATGGAATTTTGCATTTTGTGGGACTGTTGAGAACCAACCGAAAAATATGCAGATTCATTGTGGTAGCCACCGAGTATTTGACGAAGTGGGATGAGGCAAGGGTGTTGCCTAACTATTCTACGAAGAGCACTATGTACTTCTTGTACGAGCAGGTGATTACAAGATTCAATATACCTCTTTAGTTGACAAGTGATCGTGGAGGGCATTGTAGGTAGGCAATTTGATATGTCTGCATTTAATGAATAAGTTATGGTATTTTGTGTTGTATTATGTGTTATTTTGTAGTTGTACGCAAAGTGTTTGACGAAACGTGCATACATATATTTAACATTGGTTTTCACCACCAATGGGTTAATTTGATCAAAGAATGTATTTCTAAAGCATGGTTCTCGATTCTAGTTAATGTAACAACTGCTGGTTACTTTCAAAGTCGCAGAGGAATTCGGCAGGGGGTCCCTATCAGCCCCATGTTATTCATCATTGTGGCAGAAGCTTTAGGCAGAACCATCAAAAATGCTTGCAGTTCAAGGCTAATATCGGGAATCAAGGCAACATCTCTCACTAGGGCTGTTTCTCACCAACAATTTGTCGATGATACCCTTATATTGACTAAGGCATCGGTGGTTGAGGCCAAAATAATTAAATACATCCTGCAACTCTACGAGGACGCTGCTGGTCAGAAAGTTAATTTCAGTAAAAGCAAGTTATATTTCTTGAACACCCCCATTCAGAGGCAAGGAAGGATTGCAGAAATTTTAGGGTGTGATATAGCAAACCTCCCCACTTCGTATCTTGGTCTCCCTCTTTTCATTGGTTCTCCGAGAGAGTCAATGTGGGACAGGGTTATTGAAAGAATTCAAAAAAAAATTGTTGGATGGAAAGGTCATCTTCTATCTCAAGCAGGAAAGCTGACCCTCACTAAGGCCTCTCTTTAGAGCATTCCAGTCTATTTCCTCTCCGTTTTCAAAGCCCCTGTGAAGGTTTTCCAGAAAATTGAGAAACTCCAAAAAGAATTTTTATGGACTGGATCAGAGGAGAAAAAAAGGATACACCTTGTAGGATGGACCAAAGTGTGCAGACCCAGGGAAAATGGGGGCTTAGGTCTGAGGAGAATTGCTCATATAAATTTAGCTTTACTAGCTAAGCAGGCGTGGCGTCTCATTTCTGGTGAAGAAAATGAATGGACAGCTATCATCAAACGAAAGTATCTTCAAAATATGGAATTTCTAAGTGACTCAGTTCCAATTAGAGGTTCTGCTTTTTGGAAAGCAATTCTTAATTGTAAAGAAATCATCAAAAAAGGTTTAAGATGGGTTTTAGGCAATGGTGAGAGGATAAATTGTTGGAATGACAGGTGGGCTAAGGACGAACCACTGACGCAATATCCTAACTTAGCCCGAATCAGAGATATCACGGAAGAACTCATTGGCAGAAAATTCTTCGATTATATGGTTGAAGACAGAGAGAGAATGAAGTGGAAACAAATAAGAATTCAGGGATTTCAAGCGGAATCAAATGATCTTTGTAACATTCTTGGGCAACAGTTTATCCCCATGAGACCCAAGGAAGATCAAGTGACCTGGGCTCCTACGGAAAACGGGCAGTTCACTGTTAAATCAGCTTACAAGCTTCTGCTTGATGACGAGGATTTTGTCCTCCAAAAGGACTTAGTTTGGATAAAAAAATTAATTCCAAAAATTGCAGTCTTTTCATGGCTAGTTATCCAAGGAAGAATTCTAACCATTGATAATATGATGCGTAAAGGTATTTGTATCACTAATCGTTGTTATCTGTGCAGGGCTAATTGGGAGACCATTTATCACATTTTCCTTGAGTGCCCTTTTTCCTTGACTGTCCTAAGTGGGGTTTTTCAGGCCTTCAATATTTCATGGGTTAAACCAGCCACCGTACTTGATTTGTTCGTCCAGTGTCCTTGCCCCTTTTCAAGCCAAAGACTTAGATACATGTGGAAAATTTGTCTCAATCACTATCTTTGGCAGGTGTGGTTAGAAAGGAACCATAGAGTCTTTAATGAGTCTATCCATGATCATCAAACTATCATTGCCAGGATCCTATCCTTTGCCAACGAGAATGTGAACCTTATCCCTTTTGATAGTTGTAAACCTCATCTGCAGGAGACCACGATTGCTCAATCTTTAAGCTTAACCTTGTTAGATGAGTCTGTTCCTAGGGTAGTCAACCCCAGAGCCAATGTTAAGTGGTATCCACCTCCTACGGGTTGGTTTAAGCTTAATTTTGATGGAGTAGCTAAGGACAATCCTGGCAGAGCAGGCGCTGGTGGCATTGTGCGAGATCATAATGGGATTATCATGCTTGCGTTTTCCAAATATTTGGGAACAAGGACAAACAACGAAGCTAAAGCTAGAGCTATGTGGAGAGGCCTTCAAATGACTCGAGACTTAGAAGGCAATTTGATCGTAGAAGGAGACTCTATGCATGTTATAAATCTCCTCAATAATTGGAAAACACCTCCTTGGAGGATTAAAACAATTGTTGAAGAGGCTAGGATCCTTTTCTAGGGAAGACAGGACAGAAAAGCCCAACATGTCTTTCGGGAAGCTAACAAAATCGTTGATAAGCTGGCCAATTTGGGTGTCGATGGTGACGGACTTTTCAAATGGGAACACGGTGTCCCGAGTGAAGTAGAGGAGTTTATTCAACAAGAATGCCAAGAATGATAGACGAATTTACCAACAGGGAAGGCACTGTAAGTTCGAAGGCTAGGAGTATTCCCGTCTCTTTTTTGAATTGGACTCACAATAAAAATTATCTGAGTCGTCAGTCTTCGTGGATGCTGCTTGGAAATACCACAAAGACTAATGGGGACAGTCACATGTCAGATAACATGGCTCCTAGTCGTCTTAGTAATTTGAGGTTGGTTGATAATCACAGGGAAGGAAAGAAACGACAATATAAGACTTCGAACCAAAGCCACGTGGACCACCAGATACCCACCGCCATAAATCTAGCCAGCAAGTTCACTTCTCCAAGGCTGATTGGCCAAGATAGTATGTGGTACCAAAGCATGTCATATACGGAAGAAAGCAATTACCAAAGAATTATTAAGAGTAACTGTCAATACAGAGCTTGTGGGAGTTTTTTTCAGTACTCTGCTATGTGTGTCTGCAGCTTTTTGTTTCTCCATTGTCTCAAGGAAGGGATCTATGTCTGTTTCTTTTTTGTAATTATGATGCATGTGTGTTTTCTCGGGGTATACCCAAAATGTTGTATGGGAAGTTTCTTTTTGATAACAGGCTATGTGCCTTACCGGATGTAATGGCTTTGGCGGCATGTCGATTTTACATATATAGGATCCTTAGTAAGGATATGTTCATCAACAACCCTGGGCTGATTTTTGTTAAAGGTTTTGGGTCAACCTGTAAAACCCGGTATTAATGCTATAGTATCTTATCTACCAAAAAAAAAATATGTTATACAGTGGCAATTTAATATTGTACGTAATAATATAATGTTAAGTCATGTATGTCAGTGAAGTCATAAGTCATAAGTCATAAGTTAGTTTGTCCTGTAGTGGGAAATGATATGTAAATGCAAGTTAAATGCAAGTGAAATGTAATTAAGGAAATGATGATGTGTCAGGTAGTTGGAGGGTGCAACTAATTTTTAGTTGTATAAATAAGTCCCTCCCCTCCCTCATTCATTCATTGATTGATGGAAGAGCATTGGTACGTGTGAGAGAAGGCTGGTGCATATGTGTGTATGGTAGGATGCAATCGGCTCTTGTATGCAGTCATGAAGAGTATTCTGCATAGGGTTTGCAGACTATATATGAAATGCTGTAACCAGATATGCCATTGTTAATACAAATCTGATCATATTTCTTTATCTGCTATTGCTACTACTGTTGCTATTTCTATACATTGTTTTTGTGTATTGTTATTGCTAAATGGCAGCATATTTGTAGATTTATTTAAGTAGAAATGGAATTGTGTGTAAGTATATTAAATTTCATTTCTACAGGCATTTTGTCAATGAAATTATTCAGAAGCTCACCACAAAATTTAAGATCTTACATTAGCTATTTACTCCATATTACCCCAGAGAAAATAGGTAAGCAGAGGCAACAAACAAGGTCTTAGTTTCAATAAAGTATAAAACATGTGGAATTGAAGGTGTTGATTGGGGGGGAAATTTGCCAGTAGTTTTGTGGGTGTACATGACTACGTTTAAGCCAATAACAAACCATACTCCATTCCAGTTGATGCATGGTCAGGAAGCAGTTGTGCCAGTGGAGTTTTTGATACCAAGTTTGAGAGTGGCAGTACAAAACTGTCTAGGTGACCAAGAGAGCCTAGAGAAGAGGCTAACTGCACTCATCAATCTAGACAAGGAGGAAATCATAGCATGACAAGCACCTAAGTAAGATGAATTTGAAGCCACGTGACTTGGTCCTAAAGTACAATGGCAAAAGAAAGATCAAGCTAGGAAAATTGAAGACTTTATGGCTTGGACCCTTCCAAGTAGAAGGGATGATGAGTAATGGTGCAGTTAGATTGAAGAAATTGGACAGGACATTGTGCCTCGAGACAGTTAATAGTTCAAAGTTAAAACCATATAAAATGAAAGCACAAGTTAATATGGTAAATTTTGAACCAAGTGAAGAAGAGACAAGTATAGGTAGGCTAACTGTGACACCCAATCAACCTTCGGAATCATTTGAGGGAATTTTGGTCTACAAAGTTGGGGAGTCAAGTTGGACCAAAGAGGAAAATGGTGCAGCAAATGGCAATGACTTAGACAATGAACTTGCAAAATAGCTAGTTTGGTTGTTCGGAGGAGATAATGCAAGAAGTGAAGACAACACGTAACCCATGATCAAACAAGAGGAATTGCAACCTCAGTCTATAGAGCATAGAAGAATCCAAGTACACGTTAGATTTCTAGACGTGGAAGAAGAGGAAAGACTGAGATCACTGAATGCAAAAGAAGGACCACTAGAACAACAATGGGTGGTGGTAGTGTATGTTGAGCAAGAAGAACCACTAGAACAACAGCCTTAGAGTGAAGCCAATGAATATGAAGGAATTGGTTTGCTTACAGCCATTGGTCATGCACAACAAAGAATGCGTGAGGAAACGCAATAGTTGCATGAGCAAAGTGATCAACCGAACAGAAGAATGGAAGAGTTAAGGAGACAACATGCACAAGATCTATTGAGGTTGTGACAGGATATCCAAGCAAGGGGTAGAAATGCAGCAAGCAAAGTGGAAAAGAGAGACATCCAAGAAGTACCATTGCCAAGTAGAGTGGAGGCTAGGGACTTGAGACAATAGTCCATTAGTGTATCCTTGATGAGTTCAAGCACTGATGAGGAAGACTGGAGCAGTGCCAGCTCAGGCTTCGAAATCGGATGAAGAGTGAGGAGCGGAACACTAAGGAGACAGGAAGTTGCCCAACCAACAGGCAATGTGGATGAGCAGCAACAAGCAACTCAAAACCCAAATACCTCTGAGGCAGGTAGGCAGATAAGTTGGAGAAGTTATGATCCGCCAATGAATTTGCATGGTTCCTTGGGAAGTCAAACTAGTTTGCAAAGACTACCAGACAACCCAAGGCGTATGTATGAGTTAGTCAATTCAAGTAATCTGGGAGGGCCATCAAGTCCCCGAGGTCGTCTAGGTTTATCCAGCCAAGGGGGGAGGCCATCTGGCCTCTCTCTCGATCGTCTAAAAGAAAGAAATTTCCCTCAAACTACCCCTAGGCCATACAACATTTGGACCACCGCTTCGCCATGTGAAAAGTACCCCTAGGTCATACAACCAACAAAGTGGGATGTCAAGACCACCCCCTAGTCGTCTAGGAGGTAACCCAATGCCATACAGCCAACAAGGTGGCCCGTCAGGAACACCCCTTGGATATCAGGGAGAAAGGAGACCCTGGGCGGCCCTCGAGCAGTCTTAACTGAGGGCTAGGCCATTACAAGTTGTTGAAGGTTGTTCGAGAGGATGAAATAGAAGAATGAGTGCACCTGAGCTTGGAAGATCGTCGCGAAGGAGACAACGGAGAAGGTGATCAAGAAGGGGTGAGAGCAGTCAAGCCATCCAGGCCATACTGAGTGGAGTGCTAGACCCCAACAACAAATGGAGAGACAAGGTTATATGACAGAAGACCATACAGCGTAAGGACATATGGCAAGAGGTTGTACAACAGATTGTCGTATGGCAACACACCATACAACACAAGGGCATATGGTAGGAGGTCATATAGTGGAATGTCATACGGCAAGATGTACAACGGAAGGGTATACTACACCAAGGCCGCTCAAACAGGAAAGTCATCAAGAAGAATGGAGGGAGACATCAGTAGGGCAGTCAATTCGTCTAGACGTCTCGGCCACCACACACATAATGTGGTAAGAATAAAACTAAAATAAAAAGCACAATGTGGCGAAGTTAAAGGAAGAAAAGACAAAAAAGCACAACGTACAATTACATGGAAGGTGGCAAAGTGGTAGTTGAGAGGCAATTACTGCATCCAAGACAGTTGTCCCCCCTACTACCCCCATATTATAAATAGGTGTTGGGTGGTGACCAAGACCATTCAAACGCTCAATGCCAGAGGAAGAGAGCGAAGAACTAGCAAACATACGAAGGGAGGAAGGAATTGTAGATTATACGGTAGCATAAGTTGTGTGAAGACCAAAGCAAAAGTGTGCAAGGATATGCCTTGAGAAATAAGGGTGCATTGCAGAAGTGAACAAATGGAGGAAAAAAGTGTAAAGCTGCCAGGAAGCACCAAAGAAGGGTTTTTGCAGAGTTGAAAATTGCTGAAATTTTTTTCGAAGTCATACAAGTCGTACAAACTATCGCGGAAAGATACGGAGAGTTGTCAAGCTTGTTGTACAGAAGAAAGAGGAATTGCGCAAGAGAGTTGGGAAGCCAAGGAGGAGGTCGTACAATAGGCGAGTGTGCAATAGAAGGTCGTACAACGAAAGGTCGTACAACACAAGGTAGTATGGCAAAAGGTCATACGGCAGAATGTCATACAACAAAGGACGATATGATAGAACACCATATAGCAAGAGACCGTACAACAAAGGGTCGTATAGCATAAGACTAAACACCAAAATCCATAAGGAATAAGATCATACAGGAAGAGATTATGCAATAGAAGACTGTATGGCAGGAATCCGTACAATATAAGGTCATACACCAGGAGTTATTGTAGGCTGACAAAATCAGGAAGGGAGGAGTAACTGCAAGAGTGGTGCAAAGAAGGCCATGGATTTCAAAACAAATAAAATGGGTGGAACAACAAAGGAGGTTTCCACTTGAGGCTATGTTGCAGGTAGAACCTCACACATGTGGGGAAGGCATCAAAGTTGGCTTTGGAAGAGGCCTAGTTGACCTTGTGTATGGGAGAGGGAGGGAGAGAGAAAGAGAGAATGTGGCATAGACACAAAGTGAGGGAGAATGAGGCAATACGAAGCGGAGTCCAAATCGAGGACAAGGACCGACACCCCTAAAGAAAGACAAGGCTATGGAAGGGAGACAACAACTTCACCTCAGGAGAAGGACAAGGGGAAGAAGAGGATGCAAATCCTCTTGCAAGACATAATGCGAATAACACTAGCCGAAAAATTTTATAAAACATGGTGGATGGAAAATCTGGGAAATCATGCACTAAAAATCGTGTCCCAAAATGCAGGAGTGCAATTCATGATGCAGGTCCTGAGCTTTGACAAAGACGTCTTTAAGTCGTACCTGTTGGAGATGTTGTAGACGTATGATGTTGATCAACACCAAAGCCACATGTAATGATTGGTAACATGGAGGTTCATGTATCATTCTCCCCAAGAAATTTTCACGAAACCTTTAGATTGCTGAATTCCACCAGACTGGTGAAGATGGACGGATTGGAGCATTATCGGTAGAAGAATTTCATGGATAAAGTTACCAATCTCAATCTACAAGAGGTGGCTAGATTGATGAAGCATGGGAGTCACGGATTGAAGATGCAACAATTGAAGTCTAAAGAGCTGCAATGCACAATGAACATGATCATGTCAAGATTGTCCGCTGATCAAAGAGCCTTGGAGATGCCCACTTGGCTCATACCATACATGGAAGGAATCATGGCCGAAGAAGCGTTTGATTGGGCTACTTTTCTATTAAACCGTATTCAAAGTTTTCTGATGCAGTATATAAGGAATTTCTCAATGGCTTTCCACACCATTGCTCTGATGTTAGATGTTGTGTCATAGGAGAAGCTTCAATTCCCAAGACTGAACCCTCAAACTATTATGGAGGTTGCATCAACAATATTCAAGTGGATAAATGTGGTATTATTGATGAAGGTGAGCACTCCGACAAAGAAGAAGAGTGCCTCGAAAAAGAGAAAAGCACAAGAAGCATCAGGAGATAAGAGGGATGTTGAAGGAAGTGGGGAATTAGATGAAGCTAAGAAGTAATTGCCACATGTCGAGGAGTTGATAAAAAAAGAGAAAAGGCAAAGAAGGTTGGAGCAACGATGGCAATCGATGGGAGCCCAATTGGTGCAACAACAGCCCTGACATCAGCAGCAACAACAACCAAAGAGTCGAGGAACCCCACAGTAGGCCACAACAAGGAAGACAGATGGTGGCAGTGTGCATAAGGAGGGGGAGGGTTAGAGTAAGAAGCATGGAATGTCGTAGGAGGCAATGCAAGGGGAAGCTCTAGCACAACCAGGAAGTTAGGTTGTGTGGGGATGCACTATAGGTACCATAGTAGGTACTAGAAAAGTGACTTCAAGTAGGGCTGCCATGGGTGGACAACAACTAGAGTTGAGGAAGCCAGTTGCGTAGGACATGCACACTGCAGAGAAGACAATCCATTAATCTGAAGGAAGAACTGTGCAAAAGCACGCACAAGAAACAATTATAGTTGTAGATGTTGAGGACGAATTTCGGACTGTAGTTGATGTGGTGGGAGCATCACCACCATTGGATGAAGCACCAGGAGGAGATTTTGTTGGTGATGTTCCGATACAAGTAGATAATGTTGCTACACTAGAGAGTTGCAACACAACACCATTAAGACAATATGCAGATGTTGTGATTCAATGTGGATCACCCCCATTGGAGGAGGGACCACCAATGGAGTTCACATCTACAACTATACAATCCACGACACCAATTTTATCTATGCTGGAGGAAAGGAGAGAGAAGGGGAAACAAGATGCATCTGAGTATAGTTGATGGCACAAGGGCCAAAGTAACCAACCATCTGAGGAAGAAACTAAGAGGAGACAAGAGATGGTGGAAGTAGTAGAAAATACTATTTGATGCAAGAGAGAATATTCATAAGGGCAAAGCAACCAAACAGAAGATCAACTTGACAGGTCACGGTGGGGAAGATGCGGAGGAGACTACCACTGAGGATGACACAAATATGGAATTGGCAGAGAAGACAAGTGAGCATTTCATCATCAAAGTGTCAAATTTAAGGAGACCACCAGTTCTGAGACAAAATATCAATGAGCAAGTTGACAGATTCTTTGAGAGGGTGACTGGATTGTCTGATAAAGTTCAAAGTGAGTTCATAATTTGGATGTGTCGGAGACTAGCGACTGTGGCAACTAAGAATGGAGAATGACTTGGGCAAACTAGTGCATTGGGCTTGTGATGATGAGCGCATGAAGAAATTTGAAGAAATTCAACAAACATAGCCATGGGAGCTAGAAGCTAGCAATAACGGTGTCAAGTCAATGCTGAAAATCAAGAATCTGCCAAAAGGAACTCAAGTACTCTATGGACATCCACCACGAATATAAAATGATGAAGGAAATCTTGTGTCCCATCCTGAACAAGAATTAGGTGTCAACTATGTGAAGCTCGCACCTGAATTGGTAAAGTCATATGCCAAAATGAAATTTTTGGCTTATCTCATTAAGTGGTTAGCAATAGGAATGGAGAAGTTTTAGCAGATGGTTTGTAGCCAGAAGCTAAAGGAGGAAGAATTGGCTAACCTAGTACAGATGGTGGAAGGACGACTTCATCAAGTGCAACAGGATGCCGAAGTAGAACTAGCGGAGCTGAGGAAAGAGGTAGAGACTATAAGGCAAGCGCAGGAATAGCATGATCAATAGATTGGTCAACTAAAGTCAGAGCATGTGGTGAGGGAGCAAACTATAGAGAAATGCATGAGATTACTCACCAGGATCAACTAATAAGCATGATGAGAAGCTAGCAGTAGCTACGAGGAGAGACGCTGAAGCATCAAGAAGAGAGGTAGAGTTTAAGGCTAGGCTGGTTGAATTCAAGCAGAAGTCAAATCATTATGGATTCCAATGGGCTTCGTTACCAAGCCTATGCAAAGCAGTTGAATGGAGAGACCAAAGCCTTGAAGCTGCAAATCCAATAACTTGGAGGAGTACCTATTCCCATAGTTGAGAACATCTGCAAAAAATCGCAATTCGAGCCGATTTTTCCCGATTCATAGCCTCGTCGATTTTTTTCCTATTGTTTTCCAAAAAATTATGATATGCATGAAAAAAGCCTTTTTTCAATGAAAATTTGCATTTTCTTTGATTTTTTCAATGAAAAATGACCAATTGTTTGTCGACTTTTACCCAATTTTTTTGCCAATTCCCGATTTTTCCCAATTCCTTTCCATGCCGATTCTGATTTTCTCAACTATGCTTGTTCCTATGCCTCAACCTCAAAATAGCCAAAGTCCCCAAGAGAAGCAACAATCATCAACGAGGACGTCAACCAATTTAGAGGGGAGGGAAGATGTAGGCGCTATTTCTGACATGCCACCTCAACTGAAGAAATAGACAAGTCAATAAGAGTGTTGGAAGTCAAGTATGCACACAATGTAATTTTGGTGTCATAGGTTTTGACGTCATAATAAGTTTTGATGTAATAATTTTGGTATGTCAAAGTATTGTAAATTTGAATAAAATCGTACAATGAAATGCATGTAATTAGTAGTTGAGTTATGTGCAAATGTAGTCAGGCAAGGGTAGTTATCACCCAGTTAGAGGTGAGTTGTTTGGAGTGGTAGTTGTCTATTAACTACCAGCCCCCAAGGTTAAATAGAACCCCTATTTCATTTGAGCGGGTATCGTAACGTGTATCGCATACTAGATAATGTAGACGTATCCACACAAGTACGAGAGTAGATACATTCGCATAGACATTGCATTGTGTACAAGGGATATATTTTGCACAGGATCACAAACTGTATATTTAAGATAGTGTCGTATACATTCCATTGTACAGGCTATTGTTAATATAAGATCTCCTCATATTCATTCATCATCTGGTATTACATTTGTGTATTCCTTGTATGTATTGTTACTAATGATTGTTGCAGTAGTTTATATTCTATTTGTTGGTTGTACTCTTTCAAGTTCTGTTACATATGCAATACAATGAATTGTCGTACAGTGAACGTAGTACAACGAAGTTGCCATATAGTGAAACATCATATAGTGAACATCTTACAATGAATGTTGTATAGTGAGTTACCAACACCGTACAGTAAACGTTGTACAATGAGTTAAAAATGTTGTATAGTGAGTTGCAAACGCCATTCAGTGAGTGCCAAACAACATACAACGAGTTGTCAAACGTTGTACAACAAAGTTGTGTTGTACAGTGGAGATTTCATGTCGTGCAATGAATGTTAGCAGTCTTGAAAAGGGCAGGTCATCCTATTTGCAGACTGAATTGTCTACATTTGAGATTAAAGCAGTCATAAAACTAATCATTAAATCTATCAATTCAAATTGTTCCTCCAAGGGTGGAATACCACCACCATGCTACAGGTATTGTCCATGCTTTCTCCTTTTATAATATCCTAAACAAGGGATAAGTGGTGGTAGAGAAATACCTTCATCATTTCTCTACCTTCATGATGTCTTTATCATTCGCATCATTTTAAGTAGTCATGTCTTAATCATTTTCTGTTTTCACAAACGATTGAAGATCAGGCTTTTTACTTGAATATAAGATGATGATCATTCAAAGGATAAGTGGTGGTAGAGAAATGATGGCCAAGTATATTCCACAAAGTGTTTCCATTCAATACACTTTGACCCTTGTGACCAAATGTTTGTTTGGTTAATATAAGAGGAATGAAATGGTCATGTCTTTCAAAATCAATATCAACCTAGTTATGTTTTTTTAGAGGCAATATTTTCTTACGTTAAAGAAACTATGGGACTTTAAAACAATGGTAGGGAAAAACAAAAATTGCCAAGGAAGAAGTCCTTATTATCAGGCATTGGTAGCCACAAGATGAAACAAATTGGCTGGCATAGGATTCACACCTCAATAACATAGTCACATAATATAAGAGAAGTGCATATCCAAATCTCCTTGACACTCTTGTTCCACAATGTCATAAATATTAATATGAATAGAGCTTTTATGTGAACGTAGGAGCTGCATGTACTTGCTACTTAATACAAAAGTTGATGGAGATGTTCCATAATTGTCTTATTAAAGAACCGGAAGAACTTTGAAAATGGTGGAAGGGCTAGAAATAAAACAAGTATTTTAATATATATATATATATATTGCTTTTAAAAATCAATGACTTTCATTTTAGGGTTTGAAAAAAGTTACAATGAGATGGGTATTTTATATCCTCATATAGGTCTTACTAAACAAACCCATTAAGAGCTATTCTAAAATCTCCCAACAATGACTCAAATTTCTCTAAAAAGTCTATCAAACCTGATAAAATAAAAACTATGAACAGCCTGGTGCAAGCCTTCAATCATCTTATTGAGTGTTATTTTGGTTCTTCAGACCTGTAGCCATCGGTCATTTTACAGATATAACCTTAATTATCAAAATGTCAAAAAGAACACAAAAAGTGTCCTAAACCACGACTTCTATCAAAATGAAACATCTATCAAAATGAAACAAGTATCAAAAGGGAGCAAACTATGGTGGGATCACAATCCCACACACTACTTTTAACCAAGTACCAATTGGAATATCCAAGGCAGCTTTTGATAGACCATTTGCTTCCTCATTTAGTTCTCTATAGATATTTTTATAACAGATCTCTGCAAATAATGCTTATAGCAATTTCACTTACTCATAATAATGCCTAAGTATCAAATTTTGCATCCCCACTAATCTTGATGCCCAATCCTCCACCAATTTTGATTCACCAAAAACTTGGAGTTTTGCTATTCACTGTTCCACTGCAATTCTTATCAAAAAGATCAAAGTCTTCCACTCTACCACATTATTGGTGCCTTCACCAAGACCCGTTTTGAAAGTGAATTTGTGATTTTCATCCTGATATAACACTCCTTCTGCCCCACATCTACTTGGACTGTCTTGACAAGCCCCATTGAAAAAAGCCCAAGCCTTCATAATATCCACTGTTAAACTACCAACCCTCCTTACAACCTTTAATTTTGGGGCTTATTTTATGCCTTCATAAATATATTTGATTTGAGCTTGAACTTGTATATTGTTAGCTTTTGATGAGTATATGATATAGGAAATGCAACCACAAGATGTTAAATAAGCAAGCTATGATAACTATATGATAATGGCACTATAATATGCAAGAAAATGATAAGAGAAACTTCTGCAATAACTCAGAAATATGACATTAATGAAAGCTTACGAAAATAGTACAATGTAGTATAATGGAGGACATGAACACTCCATAAACTGTTTTTTAAGAGCTATATTGTACCACTCTACCAATCTATACTATGCACTCTCTATATTCTCTCCTCTCTGATTTCACTCACTATAAGGCCTATATATAGGAAGATAAGTTCCTTGGCCCTCACTCTACCTTTGACTCTATCCTATGACTCATGTACATGTGGACTACATGTACATTTACATCATTGCACATTCTAACACTTGTACATTTATTACATTGTTTGAAGTAACTACTTAACTTTACTCTAAAGTAAACTCCTACTCTAGTAATGTACCAAAGGTGGTACATTGACATGCACCAAATAAAGTAATATACTCTAACATATAGGTGGAATTTCCTTGCTCTCAAACAACATAGAATTTCTTGCCAACCACAGACCCCATGCCACTATTAATGGAATGCACCTGTATTCCTTTAAGCCTTTGTCTTTGAACCATTATTGCATATTCTCCAATAGATTCCTTGTTGGCCACTGTCCCTTCCCCTTAGTCATGGGTATAATATACCTCCACACTTCTCTCGAGAAATCACAATGAACCAATAGGTGATCCATTGTTTCTTCTTCCCTTTTACATAGGCTGCATTGACTTGGACCTTGCCAGGACCTCTTTTGCAGAACATCCCATGTCAATGCCTTCTTAGCTAACACTAACTAAGAAAAAATACTGATTTTCAAGAGCGCTTTCACCTTCCAAACCTGCTCCACCATTAAAGGACCTCCTCATTATTATCTTAAAAAATTGCCTTGTATCCTTCCTTAGCTATAAACTGTCCACTAGTTGGGTTCTTTTACCATACTAAAGAGTCTTTTTCTTGTCTTAGTCTTATAAAATCCCTTGTCAGACCCCTTGTATAATTGCTCCATTGCTCAGATTCGTTTCCTTTCAAAAGTAATTCTTTTTGCTAAAAGCCACCCCTCATACCACAAACCGGTTCTGTCCACAGAGGCTACATCTGCCAATACCCTAAGCCCCTGTCTATTTAGATGTTTTGTTAAATTTTGAGACAGCTGGTAATCTCCTCCAATCCCCAACTAAGGGGGCTTTCCTAGTCTTACTTTCTTCCCATTTCTTATTCTCCAAACCAAAAAATTGCCCACCAATGGAAAAGCCTTCACTAATGCTTTTCAAATGATAGTTGTTGTGGTCACTAACTTGATAGGAAGTCTAATCTACTCTTCAAAGGATATGGATCCCAAATAATTCTCTTTGATAACCTCATGCCATAATCCTTTACCAATTATCAATCTCCAAAGACTCTTTGCAGCTAGTGCTTTCCCAAAGTTATATATTCTTAAGCCCCATCCTCTTACTAATTTAGGTTTGGCAATCTTACTCCATTTAACCAAAGCCATTGCATCCTTCTCCCTTCTTTCTATCCAAAGGAAATGGAAGCATTTCTTCCTTATTTTTTCCACTATTTTAACAGGAATATAAGCCATGGAGTGCCAATATACTGGAATGGCCTCCAAAACTGATTTCATCAGTGTTAAACGGCCTCCCAATGATAACCATCTATTGCACCATGAAGTTACCCTTTTTTCCACTTTATTGTATAACCAAATTCAATCCTGGTATCCATAATCATTTGGCTTCAGCCTAAACCCCAAATATTTTAGCCCTTTGCCAAACTCAATTAGATTGAAACCAAAAATTCTTATCTTCTTGGCTGTAGTCTGTTAAAAGCTATATCAATCTTCTGGAGGTTTATTTCCATTCTTGTAACAGCACAATATAGATCTAACAGCTCTTTATATTTTAATGCTTCTCTTAAGGTGTCATTTCCAAATAGGAGTATATCATCTACAAATAGTAAGTGAGTCCTAACCAGAGAGTTTCCCATTTTAATGCCTTTGATCACACGATTCATACCAAGTCTTTTCTATTCCCTAATCATTCTGCTTGGCCCTTCAGCCACAAGCAAGAATAATAGGGATAAAAGGGGGCATCCCTGTCTCAGGACTCTGGAAGGCTTGAAGAAGCTAGAAGATGAACCATTAATTAAGACAGCAAAGGAAGCAGAATCAATACATCCCATTACCCAATTTACAAAGGGCACAGTACAGCCAAAATGAGTTAATATGAGCCTGATGCACAACCAGCTTACCCTATCAAAAACTTTTGCCAAATCAAGCTTAATTATCATTGCTTGTTGCTTCCTTGATTTGACTGAATGAAGTGCTTCATGAGCAACACCAATAGCTTCATGGATTTGTCTTTTACTCAAGAAACCAAACTATTCTTTTGAGAGGGTGTCTGAAAAAACCCTTTGTAACCTCCTAGCAATAATCTTGGAGATGATTTTGTAGAGAGTATTACACAAGGATATAGGCCTATACTCCCAAAAGGATTTTGATTATCCTTCTTAGGAATCAACATAATCAAATCTTTCAGTAAAGTGGAGGATATTAATGATGTACCCTCAAAAGAAATAATCAAGATAAAAAGTTTCAGTCCCAGAGATCCATCATCTCAAAGTAAGGACACATATAAAGATGCCAACCTAGTTGAAATATAAAGGATTCCATATGTTTATCTATGAGAAGATTGAGCTTCATTTGAGTTCAATCCCAGCCTGGGATGATTTGGCAAACCACAAAAAAACATATTATCCATACAACAAAATTTATAACCAATCAACTATAAGGAATAGTGTTTTGACTTCCACACACTTCAACAAAAGAATCTACAAACAAGTCTTTATACTTTCAACTTATTCTCAATATTGTTAATTTTACTATTAAAATTTCAAACTATTATGAGATGATACTTGAAACGGCTTGGGTATTTGATAGATATTCCAAACACTCTTACCGAGCCAGAACAAATAAGGACTTAAATACTGCAAAGAGGGAAATCAAAGGCAAAAGCAACCCATTAATTCTTGCAGAATCTGTCAGAGACAAGCCTGTTATGGAAGTCTTGAATGTATTCAAGCCTGCCATGGCCAAAAACAATAATTAAAATATTGAGTAGGAATATCAAATTCAATCTTGATGCCAAGGGAATGTTGTTACCAAACATATAGTGTATTCTTTACTCGACAATAAGTGTTTGCAAAAAGAGAGAGACACCAACTTCTCCCTGCAACCTTGTCTCCATACACATGTTTGGACGAGACATTAGTATCCCATGAGCAATGACAGTGGCTGATAAAATTGAAACAAATACATTGAAACACACAACTAAGTCAATTCTTGATACAGTTAAATGTGATGCTATTCGCAACATCATTTCATTTATTTTTTAAAGCAAGGGTGCTGATGTGCAATAGAAAGAAGAATTGGCAATGATGGTAACCTGTTCTGTCCACAGCAGAATAACAGAGTAGCTTGTAAAGGGTCATTGGCCAGCATATGAATTCCTTTAAATTATGCATCAGCTACCTCAGGAAGCTTCTCGTACTATCAAAGCTATCTACTATACCTTTATTCTATCTAGGATTACTCTTTTTTTTAAAAAGAATTATCTTGCTAGTTGTTTTGGTCTATGAACTTTCTGTACTGCATTATGATTGAACTTGTTTCTAAGGTCTGTTGATGGCTGCTGTGACCATTCTTTAATTTACAGTGACTTCAGGTTAGAGATGGGAAATATAAGATCCTGTTTTCCAACAGGCTGCTGAGCACACATTGACCTACGTCACTCAGAGCTATTCATGGCCTTTGAAATGGCCTAACATGATTACCCTCAAATGTGTAGTTGTAGGTGAACAAGATTGCTGTAATGAGAACCTCCATGACTGCCATCATAAGAACAACCAAAGGAATGTTGACATGCGGGAAGGAATAAGGACTTGCTTGGATGCTTATGATGAAAGAGTCAAAAGGATTGATTTCTTAATCTATAACAGTAATAATAAAGCATAAAACATGTTCCTATGATGCGAGTGATATATGCCGCAAATGGCTGACATGAAGAAGATATTTCCACAGTGACATATTACTATCATGTAATTTCGTTCCACATTAATACCTTGTTCTACCTTGGAAATAACTTTAGGATGCTTAACAACCTCCTAAGGGACATTGGAAAAACAAATTGGAAGGGCTTGTGAATTACCTACATTCCTATATTAAGGAAATTGTGTGATTGGCCTTATCAAAAAGGCTGCCTTAAAAAAAATGAAACAGAGTTCTACAATTTTTTATATTCAGTGTTTTTTTTTCTGCCTTTCTTAAAAGAAACCCACACCTTATTATAGCAAAAATGAATAAGCATACAAGCTTATTGTGGATAAGTTGTGGGTGTCTAATCGTAATAGAAAACAGCTACAACCATGCAATAAATAGATTTCCTTCTAAACAACTATTCGCTGCTTGGCTTTAGTTTTGGGCAACAAGTGCCTGTTGACGACTAAAAGCATTAGAGTATGCATGATACTTGCAGTCATTTAAAAAGGTTGGTAACATATGAAATAGAGATTACATAGATGCAATGATCATAGAAGGCATCCAATTCGCCCACTCTGGATTTAATCCAGGGAATAGCAAAGGCTGCCTTAAAAAAAATGAAACAGAGTTCTACAATTTTTTATATTCAGTGTTTTTTTTTTCTGCCTTTCTTCAAAGAAACCCACACCTTATTATAGCAAAAATGAATAAGCATACAAGCTTATTGTGGATAAGATGTGGGTGTCTAATCGTAATAGAAAACAGCTACAACCATGCAATATATAGATTTCCTTCTAAACAACTATTCGCTGCTTGGCTTTAGTTTTGGGCAACAAGTGCCTGTTGACGACTAACAGCATTAGAGTATGCATGATACTTGCAGTCATTTAAAAAGGTTGGTAACATATGAAATAGAGATTACATAGATGCAATGATCATAAAAGGCATCCAATTCGCCCACTCCGGATTTAATCCAGGGAATAGCAAAGGCTGCCTTAAAAAAATGAAACAGAGTTCTACAATTTTTTATATTCAGTGTTTTTTTTTCTGCCTTTCTTAAAAGAAACCCACACCTTATTATAGCAAAAATGAATAAGCATACAAGCTTATTGTGGATAAGTTGTGGGTGTCTAATCATAATAGAAAACAGCTACAACCATGCAATATATAGATTTCCTTCTAAACAACTATTCGCTGCTTGGCTTTAGGTTTGGGCAACAAGTGCCTGTTGACGACTAAAAGCATTAGAGTATGCATGATACTTGCAGTCATTAAAAAAGGTTGGTAACATATGAAATAGAGATTACTTAGATGCAATGATCATAAAAGGCATCCAATTCGCCCACTCTGGATTTAATCCAGGGAATAGCCAACGTCCATCTTGTTCCTTCTAAGACACAGCTAGTAAGGATCAAATTGGTAGAGAGTATCAGGGTTATAAAGGGTCGCATTCATGCACCCAATGGACCTTCTGGCTATCACTACCACTAGAAAAACCTAAGTTCCCTTGAATGCAGAGTAAATAATACTTTGGAATCGCCTGAACATGTAGCAAAATGCACCAAATGGAAGTTTACATGTATACAGACTTCAAATTTAGACAAGTTTAAATTGTAAGAAACAGATGTTAGATTCATTTTAAACACGTCTAAAATCGTTATCTGAGCACCTACAAACTTAAATGATTAAAGTAAACGAATATCTCTTACTACTACAACCTGACCTGAGACCACAAGGAGCACTGTCTGCAATCTTTAACCTCTACATGACCGCCACCACTTACCACTCTGCCAAGGCCTCATGGTCACAATGCTGCATGTTTAGACAATGCTCAATTCTTCAGAGCGATGGGTCTTTATATTAGAATTGATGTTTTAGTAACTCACAGCAAGTTTTCTTAGCATGACATGGGCCAAATATGTTAGTTCCCCATGTATACTTTGCTGAAAACCAAATATCCATGAAACCATAGGAAATTTGTTACAATGCAACCAGCAGAAACGTTAAAACATTACCCAAATGCAGAGAAATAATTTTTCTGCTCACCTTTAATCCTTGTCAGCAGCTAATGCTTGAATACCATGCTACTAATTCTAATGATTCTTCAATACTAAGCCCACCCAAAGAGAGAGAGGTATCACAGCTGAGGAATATAGAATTGAAAACCATAAATTTCTTTCATCTTCATCTGAGGAATACAGAATGAAGAACCATAATTTATTTCTTTCTTTTTCCTTCTTCTTCCTGTGCAAGCATCAACTTTAGAATAACTTCTCATGGACTAAGTACGCTGTAATTGCTTTGCTAGATCCCCGGTGCTCCGTACAAACTCATAGTAAAAGCGGTTGATGTGAAATTTGCAGAATTTCGTACGTGATTTTTCCCTGCAGAATAAAAACAACTTTATTACAATAGCCAATTAAAAATGAAGAGGACCACCAACTCCTTTAAAATCCAACTCAAATAAAATTTACCAACTTTATTTATAAAGTATCTTTGCTAGCTTTCACCAACTTTATGCCTCTCTTAAAAACTTTCGCCTCGTTTATTGCAGGAAGAAGTCTGGAAGATAAACGAGTAACCGCGCGAGCTTTCACCAACTTTATTCCTCTCTTAAAGAGTTCCACTGTCCAGGAAGGATAAGACAGTTCGATTGACATCAAGCATCTACTACTGAACTATTTAAGAATTAATGAAATAATATTTTTAAAACAATTAATTAAAATAAATAATAAAATGACGTTTTACACTTTCCACAAGCATACAAAATGAATAAGTAAGAGGAGTAAGAGGGCTAAGAATTGGATGCATATAATTTCTTCAGCTTTAATTTAATTTAGTAACATGTATAGTGCAACTGTTTGAGTTTTGATTTTTTTTTGAGGAGGTCAAAGGTTCAAACAGAGACGTGGATGAGTGTGTGAGGGGTGGGTGTGTCTCCCTAGTGAAATTATTGTAACAATTTAGGAGATTCATGAACAAAACCCAAAAAAAAAAATAATAATAATAATAATAATATACTAAAAAATTAGCTTCATAAAGTTCAATTAGATCTATATAATATGAACACGGTTGCATTACTGAGAAGTGCATAAAGAGGTTGCTACCAGTTTAGGTGATATATTGTATTTATTTATATTAGCACTCATAAAGTATATAACCTTTTCCTTAAAAAAATATATAGGTAGAAGAGGAATAAAAAGAAGCTTATAGAAAAATTATATGATAATACCGATTAGTATATATGACTTTGTCTTGTTCACTCTCAAGGAGAGAATGAGATTTTACTTTTTTGAATTTAGGAAGTATTGTTTAAATGCCAATTAAGACATTCATTAAACAAGTTTTTTAATTGATTTGTGCTTACTAATGCATGTTTAAACAAATTAAACTTTGACTATCATTGATTCTAATCAAATATATTTTTGCATAAACAATATTTTTGAAAACATTTAGCACTTCTTGTAGCCCTTGACATGTTTATGAATGTCTGAAAAGATACAAAGTCAATAATAATTCGCTTATGAGATCCTATATGTAGTGACATCAGTAGATTGATGCCCTCTACATAATGCATTATGAAATTCGATAACTAACTCTTTAAATTGTTTATGATCCACATACCTCAACAAGACACCATTGAAATTCTTCTAATATAAGACATCTTCAATTAAGAAATATAGTTTTTAACTGTGTATCTTAATGAGTTGCTTCCAATATAAAACATTGTCAATACGGAATATTTTTTTGACTATATATTTCAATGAACTCCTTTACTTCTTGTTCATGTATTTAAGACTTCCAAGATTTCTCGAAAAATATATAATATTCTGATACCAAGGGTCTCCATTCAAGTCTTGAAAATTTACATAAAATTCTTCTATCTATTATCTTTAAAGAGCCAAATTCCAATTAGGTTTTGTTAACATTTGTGCCAACCTTTTTTCTTTGACAAGCCTGGTAGGTTTTATTTATATGTCAAACCTAATGCATGTGCTATACATCTACATGTTCTGGTATTACTTTCCTACTATATGAGAATGTCCTTATTTTATTTTATTTAGCGAAAAACCCCTTGCGGAGCCGCCTTGGTCTGAGAGACCACGAACAGGGGGTTCTACACCGTCAAAGTCACCCGAGGGTCGCACCCAACCTTGCTCGCACCAACATTATCAATTGGATTTTGGGTACCCAATTCAATTTTTTGGTAGGGTGGAGATTCGAACCTGGGACCTCCCTTGGAGGATTGCCCTCTCATCTCCAACTCACCTACAACGGGTCATATGAGAATGTCCTTATAAATAGGGCAAGAACATATGTAATCATCTTTGAGTTCTAAATTTGATGCTTAGACTCTTTAAGGGCTTTGACGAAGGAAAATGGCTAATTTTCCATCACAAAATTCTTGGGTTCAAACCCTCTAATAAATTTACTCATAAAAGTAACATGTTTCCTAAATTCATGATCATCTTTTTGCATCAACATTATATGTTTTGATATTAAAGAAATATTTGGATTTTTATGGTATGATTAGGTCTAACTAGCACATACTTTGATAATTCCTTTTAAGGCCCATGACACTTCAATCATCTACTTAGCTTTTTAATCCTCCTCCAATATATTGTTGATGTCTTTAATCTTCTTTATTTATTTAGATATTATATTAAAAACTAATTATGTTCCTTAATAAGCTTCCTTCTTTTTGGTATTAGGATTTTATATCAAATTAGTAGGTTGTAATCTCTCATGGTTAATCCTTATCCATTCCTTTAAGACAATGTCGTCTAGAAAATTTCTTTGAAGAAATCCAAAGATTATTTTTGGGGTTTACTTACCATACTCTTTACACATCTAAAAGACTATGCTAAACAATTTAGATGATCATGATGGTTCATTAAGTATGTCATCAAATCATTCTAATATTTGTTGGAATATATTACATTATTTGGTACATGCTAATGTACCACCTTGGGTACATATTTAGAATAGGAATGTGTCTTAGATTAGGGTGTGAGTATTTACTTTATGCAATGTAATAAATGTGCAAGCATTATTAGAATGTGCAAAGTATTCAATAATGTAAATGTGCATAATAGTCCATGTGCACATGAGTCCATAGAATAGGAAGGTGAAGAGTCACAGGAAGATGGAAGGTCAAGAGTCACATCCCATTATATATTGGTCTTTGTGTGAGCATATGAAGTGACACAATGTAGAGGAGAAGTAGAGAATAAGGTAGAGATACGATGTAGAAGCATGTATGAAATATGGAGAGTTTGGGATATCTGTTTTATATCAAAATATCATTTGATTGCGCTTTTGTTAATGGTAGTTTTATGAGTTATTGCAGAAGTATTTCATGATTTTTATATGCTTTAAATATTGCCATTATCTTATATTTGATATAGCATGCTTATTCTAGATCTTGTGGTTGCTTTTCATTAAATATTTAGCATCAAAAGTTAACAGTGGTATCAAAGCCACAAGGAAGATTGATAGGAGATAGGGAGAGTCACAAGAGAGATTGAGAGGAGATAGGGATATCTCATTTAAAAAAAAAAATTAAGTTGTTTTTTGGCTAGAGTCTTTCCACAAGGTTGCAGGAAAACTCGTGAAGACTAGGACTCAACAAAGATTACTTTCCACTAGATTGAAGGATAACTAGTGAAGTTTATTGATTTTAGAGATCTAAATATTTAGATGCATTTGCTTGCTATTGTGTAAGTTTTGTTGTAGAAAATCAGTTCTTAGAAGTTGAGAAGCTTCCTACAAAGGATAGATAAGAATTTCATGTTTGATTGCCTAAAATTCTATTTGCTTTCCTCGTGCAGGGATTAGTTTTTTATTTATATAAATAGCGTAGACATTGAATATTAAGGAGGTCCAAGAAAAAGGCCCCATTGAAGATTGAATATTAAATATTGAGGAGACCCAAGAAGGGGGTCCCCATAGAAGATTGAATATTGTAGATTGCAGAATGAAGAAATAAGAAAGCAACTCTATTAAATATTGAGGAGGAGATCCAAGAGAAGAGGTTCGCATTGAAGATTTGAGAAAGGGCTAAAAAAATGTCAAATTAAAGAGTTACAAAATTTGAAGACCCAATAAAAGAGGTCTCAAGTAAACCTGGAAGGAGAAAGAAGAAGGTTATAAAAGCCATATTGAAGAAATTGAAGAAGTAGTCAATGGAGAAGATTTGAAGAAAGCTCAAGGTAGAATATTGCAAGCAGGAGAAGCTCCTAAAAAGAAGAATTAGGGACAATTATCGCCATTCAACAACAAGACCAAAAAGGAAAAAGAATTTGGCAAGAAGTTTGCCAAATTTTTGGAAAGGATTTTTTAATATCTCAAGACATTCAGATTCTTAAGGAAGAGACCAGTGAAAGAGGTTAGATTTGAAGATAAAATTCAGTTAGAGCTAAGGAGGAGAAAGGATATAGAAGAGGCCACTGATTTGAGAAATTTTAAGACTATCATTTAAAGTTTGAAGGTTAATTTGTAGAAGAGAAGATTGTTGATTTTGTAGCAGAAGTTGAAAGATCACAGGCTATAAAATCGAAGGTGATATAAAGTTGTAAATTGAAGAGGATTTGGGTAGATTTTGAAGTGCCCTTGAACATCCAATTGAAGGAGGGATTGACAAAAAAATAAGGCAACAATTTGAAGAAATTGAATGCTTTTTTTGGACAGCATGATAAAGGAGAATAAATCAGATTTTTGGAGTAGTAAATTAAGTGATTTGAACTGCAAAATTGGACAGCATTAGAAGGAGAAAAGAGAGCTGCGTTTTGGAGAAATTCAAGGCATATTTAAGAGCATTCTTGAATAACATACAAGCTAACTTTGGACAGCAAGCTAAGGCTGCAAATTTGAAGGTATAGAATAGCAAGTTCGAGTAGAAAGAAAGGAGAGGAGACAAGCTACAAAAGACAACTAAAGAGGTTTGAAATTAGGTGCTTAAAAGAATATTTCAGTTTTATTAAAAGTAGATTTAATTTAAGTTTATTTGGCACCTTATATTAGAGAGTTCACACTAGGAGAAAGAAGAACTCTAAGTTTTTTATCTCCCAGTTAAAGAAGGAGTTTTAGAAGCTTGCAAATTAGTGTGTTAATATAGCATAAAGGACCTGATTTATTTTAAGTTTAAAATCAGATTTGTATGTTATTAAGAAAGTAAGCATTGACAAGCTAAGGAGCTTCAAATACAAAAAGGAGCACTCAAAATATTGTGCTCAATATGCGGTTTAGTAAAATATAAATCTTCAAAGGTATTTTGATTATTTCAAAACTGTAAAATACATCAACACAACATAGAGTTAAAATTTGCTCAAAAAGGAGAAATAAGGACTAAATAATATTGATAACAAATATCATTTTACAAGCTTGCAAAAAGGAGATTTATTGAAATAATAGGATATTGAATAAGGGCCCAAGATAGAGCAATATTTAAAGTGTCAAAAGATATTAAGGAGTATAACTAAATTTTAGAAATTTGGTAGTGAAGAAGTCGTAGGAACGTCGCCTATATTCAAGGGGGAATCACCAAAGCACCACCATAAGAAATAAACTCCAAGAACCAAGGAATCAAGTGAATGATTGAGGGAAGCCACTTGTCAAAAGTAACACCCATATTGTCATCACATCACCAAACTGGGCAGAGTAACGTAACAAGGAGAATATTGGAGAATATAAATGCTTGAAGAAGATTTTGAGTGCCATGTGGCACATGAGAAGAGGAACGTCAACAGTCTTGGAGGAGCCTAAATAGTCTTGGGCAGAGTAACGTATTAAGCACATTGATGGTCAGAGAAGCTAGATGGCATGCAAAAGAGAGTTTGAATCTTACAGAACGAATTTATTGAGCACCATACACAAGGAGTATTTAATACATTACAGAGGAGTAAGATCATTTTTTAGAAGTGTAGGTTGCAAAATCAAGAAGACTCACGAGAAGCAAGTCAAAAGTAGCACACCATATTCAAGGAGGTACATGAAATATTTTAATTAATTTTCTTTTGCAAAGGTTTGGGAGACAAACAATATTATTACTAAGGTTAAGATTGTATAATCTATTATGTTGGATATTAATTAAATGAATGGAGGTATAAGGTAATGAATTGATAAGTTATAACCTTAGAATACATTGAATTATTTAGAATATTTTTGAAGTAAAGAGCATCTAATTTGAAAGTTTTTGAAACTACTTTACTTGAAATTGAAGAATAAAAATACTTGCAAATAATTTGACTTGGAGGAACAAAGATTTCTACATCAAAATAGGAACATTGAATTTGCAAATATCTTTGTTTTTCAAATTACTAATTAATGAGTTATAAGAAATTCAACACCAACTTAGGGTCTTGAAATTTAGAAACCATACAATTGAAAATTGAAAAATATAAGAAACACAACATAGAGTTGTTTGAAAGTTGGAAAATTATATTGGTATTAGTCTCTTGCTCAAATTAACAAGACATACCAGCTTAGGATCTTGAAATCTAGAAACCATATAATTCAAAATTGAAAATATAAGAAACACAACATAGAGTTGTTTGAAAGTTGGAAAATTATACTGGTATTAGCTTTTTGCTCAAATTAACGAGACATAAGGAATCCAACTTAAAGTTCTTAAAAATAGAGAATCTTATCAAAATTGAAATTGCATCAAAATTATCTTTAACTTTCTATTCATAATTAGGGAGACAAAAGGGATTCAACTCAAAGGAAAACTTAGAAAGCAAAGTATTTTATCAAAGTTATCTTACATTCAAAACACTAGGGAGCTAAAAGGAATTCTACCTAAAAATTTTAAAAATTAAATCTTTGTCAAAACCATTGTTTGATCATTAAAAATTACAAGGTATCCTACAAATTTGAGAATTGAAAGAGTTTATCAAATTTGATTATATACTCAAAACTAGGGAGTCATAAGGTAGTCAACCTCAATGGTTTTGAAAGATAATAAAAAACTATTCTTAATATTTAATACTAGGGAGCTATAAGGAATTCTACCTCAAAGGTTAAATTAGAAGAAAAATGGATTAAATAGTGAGGAATGCATTTAATTATGAAAAACTATTTCATGAACTGAAGTTTTATTCGCAAAACTTAATAGATACTTTTGATGGATACAAATATTTGTCTACTAGTTTAAAAGAAATATTTTCTTTGTTTCTCAAGGAAGAAAAAGAAAAAAAAAAATTATGACATTAATTGGTTATCTTCATGAAGTACTTTTCAAAGCTTGGTGGAATGCTCAAAACATAGTTATGCTTACTTCAGAAGAATTTTTGATGATATATATCATTAATTGTTTTTGAATTCTTTCAAGGGATGAAACAAAAGAAAGATAAACATATTAACAATGAAGTATTGAATCTTGGTCAATACTATTGTGATGATGTACTAACTCACCATGTTGAATATATATCACTAGTAAAGGTGCAAGAACGAAGAAGGAAAATAAGCAAGAAAAGAAGTCAGATCAAGAAAGATAAAATGAAGACTAAATCTAAATAAGATACTCATTTGAAGAATCCAAGATAGAAATCAAAGATGTATTATTGCGATAATTTTCTAACACAATGCTCAGAAGGTGAACCATCAATGAAGATACAAAAGCAAAGAATGAAAAAAAAAATAATAGAAAAAATTACATCAGAAAGATTAAACATGAATCTTATCAAGTTGAAGAACATATGAAATACGAAGATCCATATTGAAGACTAAAGTCTTCAACAACCAAATAATGTAATATAGGGGGGTGTTGGAATATACTACATTATTTGGTACATGTTAATGTACCACCTTGGGTACATCTTTAGATTAGGAGTGTGTCTTATATTAGGGTGTGATTATTTACTTTATGCAATGTAATAAATGCACAAGTATTATTAGAATGTGCAAAGTATTCAATAGTGTAAATGTGTGTAATAGTCCATGTGCACATGAATCCATAAAATAGGAAGGTGAAGAGTCATAGGAAGATGGAAGGTCAAGAGTCACATCCCATTATATATTGACCTTTGTGTGAGCATATGAAGTGACACAATATAGAGGAGAAGTAGAGAATAAGGTAGAGATACAATGTAGAAGCATGTATGAAATATGGAGAGTTTGAGATCTTCATTCTATATCAAAATACTATTTTTGTGAACTTTTGTTAATGATAGTTTTCTAAGTTATTGTAGAAGTCTTTCATGGTTTTTATATGCTTTAAATATTACCATTATCTTATATTTGATATAGCATCCTTATTCTAGATCTTTTGGTTGCTTTTCATTAAATATTTAGCATCAAAAGTTAACAATATTAACCAATATTTTGTCTAATAAATCTAAAATGCCACATGCCTAGCTCTATGAAACTTATTTCAACATTCACAAGACCACATGGCATTCTCACATAAACAAATGTTTTGCAAAGAGTGGTGAATATCATTTTATATTTGTTATATTTTTTATCACCACCCGATTGTATCCTAAGAAACTATCTATCATTGACATAATTTCAAAACCAACCATTTGTTGAAGCAAATGGCCCATATTGAGAAGGGGATACTTATTCTCAAGGAAGAGTTAATTTGATTTTTTGAAATCATAGCTGTAACGACCCATAAAAAAACAACAATCTAACTAACATATATATATATATATATATATATATATATATATATATATATATATATATATATATATATATATATATATATACAAACATATACTCGATAGGGATTTACATACCCCTATCCAGCGTATGTCATTATACCCCTAAGGCTTAATCTAATGTTTTATGTTGTTTGTCTTATCTCCACAATGAGCCAACTTATCCCCTTCCTTAATTTATAAAAAGGATATGACCATCCCTACACCATACATAATTCTTTTTGTGTAGGTATAAACTTATCCTTTTTTGTCTATCAAAAGGGGTACACCCATCACTACACCATACATAAGTCTATCTATGCAAGTGCACTAAGCATAATGCAAATAAGCTATCAATCTCATCTCCACGATGAGCTAACTTATTCCATCCACCACTCCTAGTGATAACCAAATTCATTTATCTTAATCTATTGATGTTTCCACGAATCAACTAGTTTAGGTCTGTAGGAAAGTTTCCTCCATAAGGGATCCCATAATCCCTTAGGTTTCCTTTCTACTTCTAAAACATAAGCATAATCATCTTTAGATATCAACTCTAATCATCTAAACTACATTTTTTTTTTTTTTTGTGGAAAACATCCCAAAAGGGATGCCACTTTTGGGTAAGACCCAAGGAGGCAGGGGTATCCATTCCGCCAAAAAAGCCCAGGACTCGACCTGGCCTACCACCTTTGACATACTCAAGGAGCAAACAAACACACAAAACCAAATTAAAAAAAGTAAATAACAACAAAAATAAAAAAATAAAATAAAAAACATGCTCCTTGAGTGTGTCAAAACCAAAAGCACAACCAAACACGCACAATAAGATAAAATAAACCACAACACAAACCACATAGAAAAACACAAGAACCACATAACAAAACACAAACAAGACAAAAACAACAAGACACTACAAAGACATAACCCAAAAAAACATGAAAAATAAACACAACCAAAACCTAAAAAATAAAATAAAAATAAAAACAACCAACAACAGACAATAAACAAAAATAAAAAACATAGAAAACACACACATAAAAAAATGAAATAACACAAACAAAGAGAAACCCAAGAACAAGAACGAAAAGAAACACAAGAACAATAACTAAAAACATAAAAAAAAAAACAAAACAACAAAAACACAAGAACAACAAAAAACAACACAAAGAACACAAAAACAAAACAAAACAAAAGAACCCACCCACCTTAAAAAACTAAACAAAAAAACAAAGAAGACAAAAGAAAAAAAAATGAACAAAACAATGATCTATCTAGACCAGAAGACTATTAATGCAAGAATCAACAGAGGAAACAAAATAAAGAATAGAATGAGCTACGGAACTAAAAAAACTGAATGAACCAAAGAGAAGCAAAAAAAAAAACAAGAAGAAACTAGGTACCTTCAGAACTGGAGCCATCCAAAGAAATGATAGAAAGAAGAGCTTCCCTAATTTGAGAAGCCCACCATATAGGAGGGTGGCCATAACAAGTAAGATCACCTTTGTCCAAAGCCCAATTAGCTAAAGCATCAACACTCTTATTTTGATCTCTGACCACATGATTGTAATCAACTTTCAAAAATCCCATATGGATTAACTGAATCTTCTCAATAATTCTTTTTATTCTCCAATCCACCTTATGATTCTTAGAAGGAGTCTTCAAGAGATTAATCATAAGTTGAGAGTCAAACTCAACTAACAACTTTTCCCATCCAACCTTAGTAGCCTCCTGAAGGCCTCTAAGGATACCATACCCCTCAGCAAGGTTATTGGAAAGAATACCCAAATTCTCAGTAAAAGTGAAAACTAGGGAGCCATCTGAAAGTCTACCAATTCCTCCCACACTGGATTTTCCAGGGTTCCCTCTAGAGGCTCCATCGGTATTGACTTTTCCAAAATCCTTAGGAGGAGGTTGCCAATTTCTAGTCCTATCCATCTTACTAATACTCACATTCCCTTTAAGTTGGTTGCCCTTAGAAGGTTTAATCTTCAATATTTGCATCACTTGATCCCATCTTTGGTGGGAGTTTTGGGGGTGATTAAGGAGTTGATGGACTGATTCAACTAAGTTGGCTATGGTCTTTTGCCAAATATAGTGAATATCCTTCCTATCTTGATTAAAAATTTGGTTGTTCCTTTCATTCCAAATATTCCAAAGAAGAATGGTAGAACCCATCCAAACTAATCGCCTAATAAAATGATCAACACCCTCTTGATAAGGCCAATCCCTCCAAAGTCTGTTCAAAAGTGAAAAAATTGGACCACTGTAAGCCAAGTAAAGTTGCCATTCTCCTCCATAGCTCGGAGGCTAAAGTACACTCAATAAAAATATGGTTGATATTTTCTACATTCTCTTCACACATTTCACATCTAAAAGGGCCATGAAAACCATGCTTCATAAGTTGCTCACCAGTAAGAACCCTACGATGCAATAAAAGCCAATTAAAGAACCTCACCTTAGGCCAGAGCTTTTGAGCCCACAATTGAGAAAATATGTCATAAGAATGGTTGGGATTATTATGGCATAAGGTCAAATAACCTTGAGCAACTGAATACTCACCCTTAGTAGTGTTGTTCCATCCAAAACAATCTTTTTCATGGGACCAAGAGAGGGATCTCATATGAAGGATGCCTTGGATATCTTGTCTTTGCCTTTCTAGGATTTGAATAGGCCATTCCTCAATAGGGATCCAATATCTACCAACCTTTGAATTACCAGTATGGTATCGACAGTAATTATCCACCCTTATCCAATTAGCTCGATGAAGCTCCTCCATCCAAGGCCTCCAATCGAGAAACTAAGTTATCAAAGGCTTGTGACCATCCGAAGAATCTGTCCAAAAATTTACATGTTGACCATTATGAATGATCCAAAATAAATTTTTCTTTATCAAATCCTCACCAATCTTAAGAACTGCTAAAATGGGAGAACCTTTGGTAGGAAGTTGATAGCGAACAAGGTCTTAAGGACTTTTGTTCTCAACATATTTAGCACGAAGATTATTGGCCCAAAGAGCATTGGGGTTATGCAACATCCTCCAATATAATTTAGCAGCTAAAGCTTTGTTGTTATTAATTGAAGATCGAAATCCTAACCCCACTTCACTCTTAGGAAGACATAAAGTATCCCATTTCACCAAGGCCCATTTTCTTTTCTCCTTAATACCACTCCAAAGGAAATGATGACTGATTTGATCCAATTCTCGAAGAACGGCCTTTGGGATATTCAAAATGGAAGAAACATAAATAGGAATAGCTTGAAGGACTGATTTTACCAAGGTGATTCTACCCCCATAAGAAAGCCACTTGTTGGTCCACTTTCCAATTTTCTTCTTGACTTTGTCCAACAACCAATTCCAATATTTATTTTTTTGCCTTTGAATATTTATGGGAATACCTAAATAAGTGATTGGAAGAGAGTTCTTATTATATATTAATTTATCCAAGACCATGGATTCCTGTCTAGCAGAGCAGTGAAAGAAAATAACTTTAGATTTGTGTTCATTGATCAACTGTCCAGTAGCCTTAGAAAAATAGCTAATGATTTGCTTAATATTAGAAGCTTCCTTAACTGTAGCTTTACCTAAAAGGGTAGAGTCATCCACAAATTGAAGATGAGAGATAGGTCTAGCTCCATGAGCAATGGTAACTCCCTCAAGGGTTTTGTTTTCCCTCTTTTTGGTTATAGTCCTACCCAAGAATTCAGCAAGAATGATGAATAAATAAGGGGATAGCGGGTCACCTTGCCTAATACCTCTGGAAGTTGGGAAAGATTGAGAAGGCCTGCCATTGATAAGAACTAAGTAGGAAACTGAAGAGATACATCCCATAATCCAATCCATCCAATCCTTAGAGAAACCAAATTGCCTCAAAACTTTGATAAGGAAGTGCTAATCCACTCTGTCATAAGCTTTGGATATTGATAACCTTCAAAATTTCTTTGGATTTCCTGGCTTCTTCCACCACCTCTAATAAATCAACATGAAGGATATCCCAGAACTCTTGGTAAAACTCAATAGGAAAACCATCAGGAGCTAGGGTTTTCCCTTTTTGCATTTTAAAAACTACTTATTGAAGCTCATTGATAGTAACAGGAGCAGTCAAAATAGAGTTCTCCTCCAAAGTGATAAGAGAAGGGATTGCTTGAAGAACATTTTGTTGTGAAGTTGAGTCAAGAGGAGTAGCAGTAAAAAGATTGGAAAAGTAATCAACAACAATAGAGTTCATGCCATCCCAAGTATAAACAACATCTCCAAAATCTGATTTTAAGGAAGAAATAAAGTTGTGAGATCTTCGAGCTAGAAGAGATTTGGGAAGAAATTTGTGTTTCGATCTCCTTCTTTGAGCCATTGAATTCTAGATTTTTGCTTCCATAAGATTTCTTCTCTTTTTTCCCATTCCTCTAACTGAGTTGTAAGTTTAATTTCATCTGCACTTCTCTTCTCTGTGAGGCCATCTAAATGGATTTTCTTATTCAAATTTTCAAGATGAGCAATAACTTCATGTTTTTTTTTATGAACATCCCCAAACTCTTTCCAGTTCCAAGTCTTGATTTTGGATTTAATGTATTGCAGTCTTTTGGCAAAACAAAACATCTTAGTCCCATGCCTAGGTTTACCTTCCTTCCACCATTGTTGCACACGAGGTCTGAAGGAAATGTCTCTAATCCACATTAATTGAAAACGAAAAGGAGAGAAACTCACATTGGTTTTCCACATTTCCACCATGATCGGCCAATGATCCGAACCAACATTATTAAGAGTCTTCACTTTAGGAATGTGACCATGGATTAAGAAATTTTTAGAGAGCAAAAACCTATCCAATCTCTCCATTATACAAGTTAAGCCTTACCTTCTGTTAGACCAAGTCATAAGGCCATTATCTGGTTGGATATCCACAAGATGGAGGTTTGCAATATATTCGCTCATGAGGTTAGTACTTTTGTCCAAATTTCTATTTCCCCCCCTTTTCTCATCCAGAGAGAGGATGGTATTGAAATCTCCTCCGATCAAGATCCAAGCTTTAGGAAAATGAGAGATAATATGAGTAATATCCTTCCATTGTCTTCTTTTTTCCTCCAAAGAAGTCGGGGCATAAACAATAATGCAGAGCATAATCTGGTTGGAATGTCTACTTTGAATAGCTATAGCCAACAAACCCCAACTGCCAACCATATGGTGAATAACTACCTCTTTTGGGTCCCAAAGACAAGCAATGCCACCCGAAGTCCCTTGGGAACTGAGGGAAACCACTTTTCCAGCTAGCCAAATTTTATTGGCAATTAAGTCCATATCCTCCATTGACATCTTTGTTTCTTGAAGGAAAACAAGATGTGGATGATTTATCTAAATCATTCTTCTAATTTCATTTTGTTTTGAAAGACTCCCTTTGAGTCCTCTAATATTCCAAGTGATGATCTTCATTAATACCAGGGCTAAAAATGTTGGGAAGGGCATTAATCTTACCTTCCTCTACAAACTTTTCACCTTCTTTTACCATATGATATTGATTGGTCTTGCGACCTACTTTTTGATTAGAATCCATCTTCAATTTTTTTTCCCTGTTTCTTGACTTATTCCAATTGAATCCGAGATGGCTTCTAACCTTGAAGAATGCTCCTACACAGCCAAAATTTTACTAGATGGTTCAATGGAGTCTATATTGGGACCTGCATTATTTGAAGTTTTGACATTTGAAATATTGTTTTTCTTGTGTAAATTTTCTCCTTTTTTTTTGTTGAAAACCTTTGATTTGTTGGTTTGTCTCTGAGTTCTTTCCTTCATATTTAAATTGTGTTTCTAAGATTTTAGTTTCCATTATTTCCTCTTCCTCACTTGGGACATCATTTGTGGAAAGGATTTCAAACATATTAGCAAATGACTTTGATTGATCCTTCATTACTTGGTTTTTTCTGAGTGTTCTTCTTCTTAGGTATTTGGAAACCTGCTGAGTTTATATCTTCTTTCTTTTGATCGGGAATTTTATTTGGGCAAGCACTGGCCAAATGACCATATTCATGGCAAATTCTACAACGAAAAGGAATGTTCTCATAGTCCACTACTTGCTCCCAAGTGTCTTCCCCAAATTGTAATGTGATATTTTTAGGTAGGGGTTTGTCAAAATCCTTTAAAACACAAATTCGAGCATAAATAATATGTTCAAAATTTTGAGTACAATCAGTAGTCATCATAAAATTTCCTAAAGAGTTTCCAATTGAAGAAAAAATAGTAGGATTCCAAAATTCAATAGGGAGGCCAAAGAGTCTAACCCACACGGGAGCTATAGAAGGCATCTCTTCTTTGAATTTAAATTTAGTATGCCAGGGCTTCATGAAAAGCCCTGCCCTTCCAAAAAACCAAGGACCCCCTTGAAAATTTTTCTCTCTATCTTCATTATTAGCAAATAAAACAAGAAAATAACCATTTGGATAAATAGAGATTTGTAACTCACCTTTAGTTTTCTAGCTTTTTGCATCCCAGAATTTGAAAGCAGATAGACTCGGACGAAAACCCATGAACCGACAAATTAGTCCTCTTTTTTCCAAATCTTCAATGCCAGTCAGAATGTTACCCATATCAAGCTTAACAATAGGAGTTCCATCAGCTGCTTTAAGACATCCTGAATCCATTTTCTTGGGATCAATCTTAGGCATTCTTAGAGGTTTATGAGAAGCCCTAATATTGATATTAGCATTGGGCTGAGGTTGTCCACCATGAAGGGCATCCCTAAAATTCATTTTTGGGACTGAGTCTTCAAAATTCTTACCCTTGATAGGGGTTTTCATAGTAGAATTATTTTGTGGGTGCACCTTAGCACTAGATTCACTTGAGATATGAGCCATTTTTTTATCAACTACTTGAAACTTATTTCGTGGTCTCTTTAATCCTTGCCCTAGACGTCGTGGAAAGGTATGGTTTTCACTTTTCTTTTGTGCAGCAAATTGGAAGTCGTTGTCACTCAAGTTCACAGTATGATCTATTGAAAGACAAATTTCTAATCCATATTGTATCCCCTGCAACATTTCCTGCTAAAATATTGAGCATAAACCACAAAAATATTGGCCGCTAGGGCCCGAAGGCCCTAAAACCAACCTCTGGAGCTGCTTGCACTCAACCCAGATGAAACCCTCGCATAGCCGCTTGCCAAATATATCATTCACACATAGGGATGCACTAGGATATGTGTTCTCCAAATGATATGAAAATTGGTGGAGACGTTCTAGGGTTTTTCAGGAATCTACCCTCAAAATTTCAGCTCAATCCGAGTTCGGATGAGTGAGATATGGTCGAAACGAGTTCGACAGTTTGGGCCTAGGACCTATTATTATTGCTGCCATCCAAGAACCCTTTGTTTATAATTGGGAGGATGTTCTCGAAACTACATTAAACCATTAAGATCTTCTAATATTTCTTTCCTCAGAAGAAATATGATTAAGTCTACCTACTTAATTAAACATTGGATAACATCTACAATATCAAAAAAGGAAGATATATAAATCAGATGTGATTTCTATCCTAAACATTAACAAACATGATAATTTATGAAACTATAACATCATAGGTCCTTTAATTATAACAAGTAAAATATACCTCTTCCATTCATAGTTAAATCGTTACATAACCCAAGTTGGGTAAAAGCATCACCACTCTAAATGAATAGAGCATTACATCAATATTCAATTAGGAGATTACTCATGCTAGAGTCTACTCCAAAATAAGTTTCCATAAAGAACTTCACTACAATATAAGTCAAAGGGGCCAATGTCTTGGTTCTAAGTGTCCTCCTTGGTCCTTCTTTCTTCTTCATTGCTCAATTGATGGTAGTAAGGGATCAGGACAACTCATAGATCTTATGAAGCATGCAACTAAATGCATTTGCTAAATGACTTATGTAACATGTGCATTTATAAAATGGATGCCAAATTGCAACTATACAATCTACACATTATAATTATGCACAAATCATTCAATCAATCAATCAGGAGGAAACCCCATAATTTCCCATACCCATTCTTTCATCTAATGTTCTCTTTTTCTATACTAGCATTTTTCTTCCATTAATCACACATAGTGTATTCAATATCTAAGAATGAAAGTCATCTATCATTCATATTATCATAAAAGGAGAGTCATTTTATCCTTTAAAAATGAAAGTCATTTATCATTTATCAAGTATGGAATAATTCAATAAACCTTCCTTTTATCAGTCAAAGGCCCATCCTTTTATTTTATCAAACACCCATACTATTCATTTCTTTTAATCAATTAAAATCTCATTAAAATCTCATACCTTTAACCAATCAAATACCTATACTCTTAACCAATAAAATACTTATACAAAACCACTTTCTTTAATCACTTAAGAGCCCATACTCTTAACCAATCAAATACTTATACAAAACCACTTTCTTTAATCACTTAAGAGCCCATACTCTTAACCAATCAAATACTTATACAAAACCACTTTCTTTAATCACTTAAGAGCCCTTTCCTTTAAATAAATTAAATATCTTTCCTTCAATTTAGATAAACAAATATCACTCTTTTAATTTAAATAAACAAAATGTCATTCATTCAACTTAAATAATTAACCATCATTCTAAGACAAAAGGGGGATTTTAGTTTTTGATCGCCAATTAATCGATCAACAAATTAATACACAAGCAGTCGATCAACATGCAATTAAACAATACACAAGCGATCGACAAATGGTGCACAAGGCTTTACAACAACAAAAAATGACTACACCCAACCTTTGGCACCACTATCAAGGCAACTCGATTGGGCTCCTCGTGACCACCCAAAGGTGGTTACCCTAAAGGGAAGGCTCTTCCTGTTTAGGAACCATGGAGGCCTCTACAATAGGCATGTGTGATTAAGCCCTCGACTATTTAACAAAAGTTTTATATAAACTCTAACAACCAAGTGAAACCAAAGATAACAAAACCATAGACACCAATGAATCATAGAAAACCACGCGATAATTGATAAAGCCCATGTGGTAACTAATGCAGCCCAAACAACAATAGAGTCAGCAATTATCAAACATGAATCAAGCCATATGTCACAAGGAAAGCCAAGGTTAACACATGTGCCCCCTCAACTTGGGTAGGGAAGCCCACCATGTGGAACAGCCCCCTCGACCATGTCCATATGGTTGATTTACTAGGGGAGACTAGCTCCCCTTAAGGTGCTCAACATCTCGGAGCATATCGCACGTGGGATAATACCTAAGGAAGACCTATTTGGTCTTCCCTTACCTATGCCCAACTGCTCATGAGTCATCACTTAGCGATGTCATGATGGTGGCAAGTTTAATTAAATTAAGTCTTTCTCCTAAGGTTAAACCTTAGGGGAAAATTCATCTAGCGACAATGAGATTTGAACGTTGCCACCTTTGTTGTCATGAACAGGCGACTTTGTGGGGTTAAAAATGAGACAGCACCGAGAGAAAATCATGCAGGTTGGGACATTACAACGCAGGGAAAAGATCCACCTAAAACAAAGCAATATCAAAACATCCTATGTTCTAAGAGAAAGCAATGAAAGTCATAGGTCTTTCGTTGTTGAAACAGGGTGAATCGACAAAGAAAAATGCAAAAAAAAGGCCAAAAAATCAAACCAAACATATAGGGTTTGATGTGAACCGCTCAGTCAATGATAGCAACTCCAACAAACCATTTCTAGATAAACTAACAGGGGGTATTTTTATCAAATATTGAAGCACTGAAATGGCATCACCAAAGCTAGACAATGTCTGCAGTAAAGCAGAAGCAACAACCAGATGAAGCTAAGGTGAAGTAAGACATAGGCTAAACAGGGCTTGGATATACAAGGCTCTAAGGGAGAAATCCTGAAACTAGTTTAAGCAAGCAAAACATCCCCAAGCGGATGCAGATAATGATCAACAAATCTAAACACTTGAAATGATTTAAAGGATGTTCAAAATATAACTAATAAAAGCTTAATAGGATTTTAATATCAAAAGTAAGCATCCACTCACAGATTTAAACAAGTGAATGGTAAAAAATCCTCCAACTTGAAACCTGAGGAGAAAGAATCCTCCTTCAACTGATTTCTCTAGCTATCCTTTTCCTAGCCTCCTCCATTATCATTTGCTTCTTTCTCTTTTTTTTTTTCCAAAACCAGAAAGAATCCTCCTTCCTTAAACTCTTGGCCCTCTTAACATGGAGAACCCATCTACCCAAAGCCCCAAAGTCTAATTTGGACATAAAAGCTATCTACCAAAAGTAACTCATGCTTCTCCAAGGCGGCCAAAAAAGGAGATATTTGAATTTAAAATGATTCTTTCTTTTTTTCCAAATATCTTGCCTTAAATGAAAATCTATTTATTTCTTTATTAAATCTATGAAAGGTATAAAGGGAGAATCAAATGGATATTTTAAAGCATTAATATTTATAATACTAAATTCAATTTAATTCAAACCATAGAAGCTATAATTCATTTTCTCATTTGATTAATTCCAATAAAATACCTATACTAATATCAAGCATTAGTATGGTATTTAAGTGGGCAATGGATTAATAGAACCTCTATATCTATTAATCCATTTTGGAGGGGATTCTTTACCAAATCCACTTACACAATGATGCATATGTAAACAAAAGTGAGTCAATCAAATGCATCAAATAAGGGTGGGTGAAGTCATCGCAATCCAATTGTCAATCCTAGTCGAGGACTTACGGTAACTTCTAGGTTACCAGATTTAGACTAAGGATGGTTGGGTTGTTGATGATTACCCTAAAAGCAAGAATGCATGCATCTATATGGGGTAGTCATTCATGTTACCCTGAGCCGCCATAGTCATCATTTCCCTTTTTAAGTACCTCGTTCTTGGTGGTCAATTATACCTCTTCCACCCATGAGTATACTTGGTCGTGCAAATCGATAATACATTAGTAGTACCACATTCTTCCAAGATAAATCAATATAAATATTGCATAACCATCCAAATGCATCAAAACTAGGCATTAAGTTATCATTCATTAATACAGAGTCTATCATGCAAAAATTCCTACCAAGGCGGGTCATGACAATAATGCAATCTAATATTTCCATTCTATTCTTTTATTGAGAGAAAATTATCCATCCAATAATATTGTCTAAATGGTTTTATAATTCGAACATATTTCATTTTGATAAACTCCTCGATTATTAGCTTAAGTATTAAATTTATAATCATTTGTTTTTTCTAAGAGGTGTGGCTTTTAGTGCTATAGGGACTACAATTTGGAATATTTATTCATTATAAGGTTTTTGTTTGCCATATATCCATGCAAAATAGTCCCCACGTTATCTCATTAGTGAGATTATCCTTTGTTTCATTATAATATATTACTTAACAATATTAATAAGTCTTAGAGAATCTTAACTACACAAATTCATAGCTTTAAGCTTTTAAGATCCTGCTAGATCAAGTTTTAGGAGTTTTTTAATTATTGAAGTCAAAGTTTAGTTTCAAAATATAAATCCACTAGGATTTTTATTTAATTTTAACTAAAATTGATCTAAGAAAAGAAAGGATTTCTCAAGTTTGTAATAATTATGACACTAAAGAAATGCCAACTCCTAGACTTTGTTGCCCCTTTAAACTTTTAACTAGACAAGGTAATGTAAATTTTACTCATGGTGTCAATTCTACCTTCAATGTCATGTCTACTACAACATTATCATCATTGTGGCATCAATGCATGTGGTACTCACACACTCTAACAATAACTTGTGTGGTGTCAATGCCTTATGTCACCACTAAATTCCATATTCTACATCAAGCATGTTATGGACAAAGATACAACTATCTAGTCTTCCACATGGCAAAAGAATCTAAAAGATGCAAATAAATAATTCTATAATTGTTTGTAAAATTACTTATTGATCAATTGTAGGTTAAACCACTTCTTCCATTTGTTTTATAATTGTTGTACATCATATATATAGATTATGGATGTAGGTTATTACTTCTTCCTCATGTCTTAATTCTTGATCCTTTCTCTCATTCACTCTTGCAAACCTTGTTATGTTTATAGTTTCTTTGAGCTTTTTTTCTACTACATATTTTACTATACAATAATAGAGTATACACATGCCTCACAGACAACATTACTCTTGTAACTTAGTAAGCATTCATACTATTTTTAATTCTACTACATGAACTTTGTATTCTATAATATATCTACATTTATATTATTTATGAATAAAATTTTCTTTTAATTTTAGATAGATTCTAATATACCCTATTTTGGAGAGCACCTCTTGGCTATTGTGGAGGTCGCATACATTGAGTGCAAGTAGTGGATAACAATGAAAGAGGCTCATTTGAGCCAAAGACTTAGGGGGTCCATGGGCCTCTTGGAGGGTTATCAAAAATCTAGCATGAATGTGAAAATATTATGGTCAGTGGGGGTAACCTTATAGGAATTGAATCAAGTGAGCACCAAGCAAGGCAAACAAGGGGAAGTAATATCCAATGTTCCTTCATGCATATGGAACAATGAATCGAATAAAATGAACAAGTATTGAATAAAATTGATAAGCCTTTTAAATTTATAGCTCAAAACAAGGAAGAAGAACCTCCTCCTCCTTGAAAGTATAGACAAGAGCTGAAATGAAATAAAAACAAGATTCAAGAGATGGACCAAACAAAGGGAGATAACATGTTGATAGTAGATTTGGATCTAGGTAAAGCTACAACTCAATCTGAGGCCCAAAACCAAAAAGATCCAACCATAACAAAAAAAACTGAGGGGAAGGAGCCCAAGGACCTACCTATAAAAATAAATTTTAAAGAAGCAATCCATGGACCACCCCAAACAAGAGGGAAAAACAACCAACGATTGCCAAGGAAACCACTGAGGATGCCAAATGTCGATTCAAGGAAAACAAAGATGGGTTGCATGCAAGCAAATAATGGATTCCCATTAGTGAAGATGGAAATAGAGGATGTCCAGGTAGGAATAGATGCTATAGAGAGGAGAGGACTAATTTTTTAATTCATGGGATTTTGATTGATCCTTGCTACCTTCAAGAAATGGACTACCAAAAATCGGAGAACTAAAGGTGAATTCCAAATCACTGCTTACCCTAATGGTTACTTCCTTATTATGTTTGCTACTGAAGAAGATAGGGAGGACTTTTTTCAAGGGGAGCCATGGTTATTTGGTAGGTTAGGGCTCTTCATGAAGCTCTGACATACAAAGTTCAAATCCGAGGAAGAAATACCATCAACTACCCTTGTTTGGGTCTGTTTATTTGGCCTCCTAGCAGAATACTAGAACCCAAATGTATTACCAACAATTGGGAATTATTTATGTATTTTTATGTTGATTGTTGATAGCACTCAATAGTTAGATCATATGATCTATGCAAGGATTTGTGTTCTAATTGACTTTGACAAACCACTTCCAAAGAAGGTCACCTTACAATATGGGGCAAGAATATGGAAGCAAGTAATAGATTATGAAAATATTCCTTTTAGATGCAGAATCTATAATGAATATGGCCTCCTAGCAAAATATTGTTCACATAACATCCCTAACAAAGAGAAAGAGGATGGGGACTTGGCAGGGTTTCAAATCTCCAAACAAAAAACACAAGAAAAAAATAATAGCAAAATAGAAAACAATAATTTCACCTAACACCTTTGAAATTCTCTACATGGATGAGCAAGTAGATGATGAGGATGATAAAATGGAAACATCGATTATGGAAGCACAATTTTATGAAGAGAGGGAATAGGAAGGAATGCATGATGAAAATAGAATAACAAAGACTACCCTAATTCTGAGAAACAACAACCAGAGATAACCATCTCATCTTGCTTTAGACTTTCAAAAAAATAATAATATAGAAAATCAACACAAGTGCAAAACCAAAGGATAAATTCAAACCACAAACAAGCTAGATCCTCAAAAATAACATATATATTCCAATAGTAGTTCATTGGTTCTAAGTAAGAATCCTATAGTCCCAGCCAAAATGAAGCAAGATACAAATAAAAATATGAGGATGGATACGAATCAAAAGGCAAGATGCAAATCCAACCAGCATCATCTAGCAGAGGAAAGCCAAAAGTTAGTTGAAGAAGGTAAGGTAACAATACTTACCCAGTTGTTCAAACCTTGTTAATCATGAAAATTATTACTTGGAATATTAGAGGACTTAAAGGAAGTCCTTCTAAACAATCATAAATTAGAAGAATGATCCAAACAAATCAACCTCAAATTCTCTTTCTCTAGGAGATAAAGGTTTCGGTGATGATAAAACTAGGGGAGGTATCGGAAGATGTTTTTCGCAGGACTGCCCAAACTACCGAACTTGTTTCGGTCATATCTCACTCATCCGGACTCGGATTGAGCTGAAATTTTGAGGGTAGATGCCTGAAAAACCCTAGAACGTCTCCACCAATTTTCATATCATTTGGAGCAACACAGATCCTAGCGCATCCCTATGTGTGAACGACATATTTGGCAAGCGGCTATGCGAGGGTTTCATCCGGGTTGAGTGCAAGCAACTTCAGAGGTTGGTTTTTAGGGCCTTCGGGCCCTAGCGGCCAATATTTTTGTGGTTTATTCTCAATATTTTAGCAGGAAATGTTGCAGGAGATACAATATGGGTTAGAAATTTGTCTTTCAACAGATCATACTGTGAACTTGAGTGACAACGGCTTCCAATTTGCTGCACAAAAGAAAAGTGAAAACCATACCTTTCCACGACGTCTAGGGCAAGGATTAAAGAGATCACGAAACAAGTTTCAAGCAGTTGATCAAAAAATGGCTCATATCTCAAGTGAATCTGGTGCTAAGGTGCACCCACAAAATAATTCTACTCGTGAAAACCCCTATCAAGGGTAAGAATTTTGAAGACTCGGTCCCAAAAATGAATTTTAGGGATGCCCTTCGTGGTGGACAGACCTCAGCCCAATGCTAATATCAATATTAGGGCTTCCCATAAACCTCTAAGAATGCCTAAGATTGATCCCAGGAAAATGGAGTCAGGATGTCTTAAAGCAGCTGATGGAACTCCTATTGTTAAGCTTGATATGGATAACATTCGGACTGGCATTGAAGATTTGGAAAAAAGAGGACTAATTTGTCGGTTCGTGGGTTTTCGTCCGAGTCTATCCGCTTTCAAAGTCTGGGCTGCAAAAAGGCTGGAAAACTAAAGGTGAGTTACAAATCTCTATTTATCCAAATGGTTATTTTCTTGTTTTATTTGCTAATAATGAAGATAGAGAGAAAACTTTTCAAGGGGGGCCTTGGTTTTTTGGAAGGGCGGGGCTTTTCATGAAGCCCTGGCATACTAAATTTAAAGCCGAAGAAGAGATGCCTTCTATTGCTCCCGTGTGGGTTAGACTCTTTGGCCTCCCTATTGAATTTTGGAATCCTACTATTTTTTCTTCAATTGGAAACTCTTTAGGAACTTTTATGATGATCGTTGATTGTACTCAAAATTTTGAACATATTATTTATGCTCGGATTTGTGTTTTAATGGATTTTGACAAACCCCTACCTAAAAAGATCACATTACAATTTGGGGAAGACACTTGGGAGCAAGTAGTGGACTATGAGAACATTCCTTTTCGTTGTAGAATTTGCCATGAATATGGTCATTTGGCCGGTGCTTGCCCAAATAAAATTCCTGATCAAAAGAAAGAAGATATAAACTTAGCCGGTTTCCAAATACCTAAGAAGAAGAACACTAAAAAAAAACCAGTTATGAAGGATCAATCAAAGTCATCTCGCTAATATGTTTGAAATCCTTTCCACAAATGATGTCCCAAGTGAGGAAGAGGAAATAATGGAAACTGAAATCTTAGAAACACAATTTAAATATGAAGGGAAGAACTCGGGAGACAAACCAACAAATCAAAGGTTTTCAACGAGAAAAAAAGGAGAAAATTTACACAAGAAAAACAATATTTCAAATGTCAAAACTTCAAATAATGCAGGTCCCAATATAGACTCTATTGAACCATCTAGTAAAATTTTGGTTGTGTACGAGCATTCTTCAAGGTTAGAAGCCATCTCAGATTCAATTGGAATAAGTCAAGAAACAGGGAAAAAAAAATTGAAGATGGATTCTAATCAAAAAGTAGGTCGCAAGACCAATCAATATCATATGGTAAAAGAAGGTGAAAAGCTTGTAGAGGAAGGTAAGATTAATGCCCTTCCCAACTTTTTTAGCCCTGGTATTAATGAAGATCATCACTTGGAATATTAGAGGACTCAAAGGGAGTCTTTCAAAACAAAATGAAATTAGAAGAATGATTCGGGTAAATCATCCACATCTTGTTTTCCTTCAAGAAACTAAGATGTCAATGGAGGATATGGACTTAATTGCCAATAAAATTTGGCCAGCTGGAAAAGTGGTTTCCCTCAGTTCCCAAGGGACTTTGGGTGGCATTGCTTGTCTTTGGGATCCAAAAGAGGTAGTTATTCACCATATGGTTGGTAGTTGGGGTTTGTTGGCTATAGCTATTCAAAGTAGACATTCCAACTAGATTATGCTCTACATTACTGTTTATGCTTCGACTTCTTTGGAGGAAAAAAGAAGACAGTGGAAGGATATTACTCATATTATCTCTCATTTTCCTAAAGCTTGGATCTTGATCGGAGGAGATTTCAATACCATCCTCTCTCTGGATGAGAAAAGGGGGGAAATAGAAATTTGGACAAAAGCACCGACCTCATGAGCGAATATATTGCAAACCTCCATCTTGTGGATATCCAACTGGATAATGGCCTTATGACTTGGTCTAACAGAAGGCAAGGCTTAGCTTGTATAATGGAGAGATTGGATAGGTTTTTGCTCTCTGAAAATTTCTTAATCCATGGTCACATTCCTAAAGTGAAGACTCTTAATAATGTTGGTTCGGATCATTGGCCGATCATGGTGGAAATATGGAAAACCAATGTCAGTTTCTCTCCTTTTCGATTTCAGTTAATGTGGCTTAGAGACATTTCCTTCGAGACCTCATGTGCAACAATGGTGGAAGGAAGGTAAACCTAGGCATGGGACTAAGATGTTCTGTTTTGTCAAAAGATTGCAATACATTAAATCCAAAATCAAGACTTGGAACTGGAAAGAGTTTGGGGATGTTCATAAAAAAAAACATGAAGTTATTGCTCATCTTGAAAATTTGAATAAGAAAATCCATTTAGATGGCCTCACAGAGAAGAGAAGTGCAGATGAAATTAAGCTCACAACTCAGTTAGAGGAATGGGAAAAAAGAGAAGAAATCTTATGGAAGCAAAAATCTAGAATTCAATGGCTCAAAGAAGGAGATCGAAACACAAATTTTTTCCACAAATCTCTTCTAGCTCGAAGATCTCACAACTTTATTTCTTCCTTAAAATCAGATTCTGGAGATGTTGTTTATACTTGGGATGGCATGAACTCTATTGTTGTTGATTACTTTTCCAATATTTTTGTTGCTACTCCCCTTGACTCAACTTCACAATATAATGTTCTTCAAGCAATCCCTTCTCTTATCACTTTTGAGGAGAACTCTATTTTGACTGCTCTTGTTACTATCAATGAGCTTCAACAAGTAGTTTTTAAAATGCAAAAAGGGAAAACCCTAGGTCCTGATGGTTTTCCTATTGAGTTCTACCAAGAGTTATGGGATATCCTTCATGTTGATTTATTAGAGGTGGTGGAAGAAGCCAGGAAAGCCAAAGAAATTTTGAAGGTTATCAATAAAACTTATATTACTCTTGTTCCAAAAGCTCAAGAGGTTGATCATATCTCAGCTTTTAGACCTATTGCTTTATGTAATGTTCTTCTCAAAATCATTACTAAAATCATGGCAGAAAGGTTGAAGCCTCTTTTGCATAAGATTATTTCCCCGAAGCAAGGGGGTTATGTGGAAGGACGTCAAATAGTAGATGAGATAGTTCTTGCTCGGGAAGCCATCCATTCCATGGATATGCAAAATTCTCCTTCCATGTTCATTCGGTTAGACTTATCCAAAGCTTATGACAGAGTGGATTGGCACTTCCTTATCAAAGTTTTGAGGCAATTTGGTTTCTCTAAGGATTGGATGGATTGGATTATGGGATGTATCTCTTCAGTTTCCTACTTAGTTCTTATCAATGGCAGGCCTTCTCGGTCTTTCCCGGCTTCCAGAGGTATTAGGCAAGGTGACCCGCTATCCCCTTATTTATTCATCATTCTTGTTGAATGCTTGGGTAGGACTATAACCAAAAAGAGGGAAAACAAAACCCTTGAGGGAGTTACCATTGCTCATGGAGCTAGACCTATCTCTCATCTTCAATTTGTGGATGACTCTACTATTTTAGGTAAAGCTACGAGTTAAGGAAGCTTCTAATATTAAGCAAATCATTAGTTGTTTTTCTAAGGCTACTGGGCAGTTGATCAATGAACACAAATCTAAAGTTATTTTCTTTCACTGCTTTGCTAGACAGGAATCCATGGTCTTGGATAAGCTAAAATATAAGAAGACCTCTCTTCCAATCACTTATTTAGGTATTCCCATAAATATTCAAAGGCAAAAAAATAAAGATTGGAATTGGTTGTTGGACAAAGTCAAGAAGAAAATTGGAAAGTGGACCAACAAGTGGCTTTCTTATGGGGGTAGAATCACCTTGGTAAAATCAGTCCTTCAAGCTATTCCTATTTATGTTTCTTCCATTTTGAATATTCCAAAGGTTGTTCTTCGAGAATTGGATCAAATCAGTCATCGTTTCCTTTGGAGTGGTACTAAGGAGAAAAGAAAATGGGCCTTGGTGAAATGGGATACTTTATGTCTTCCTAAGAGTGAAGGGGGTTAGGTTTACGGTCTTCAATTAATAACAACAAAGCTTTAGCTGCTAAATTATATTGGAGGATGTTGCATAACCCCAATGCTCTTTGGGCCAATAATCTCCGTGCTAAATATGCTGAGAACAAAAGTCCCGAAGACCTTGTTCGCTATCAACTTCCTTCCAAAGGTTCTCCCATTTTAGCAGTTCTTAAGACTCGGTGAGGATTTGATTAAGAAAAAATTATTTTGGATCATTCATAATGGTCAACATGCAAATTTTTGGACAGATTCTTGGGATGGTCACAAGCCTTTGATAACTCAGTTTCCCGATTGGAGGCCTTGGATGGAGGAGCTTCACCGAGCTAATTGGATAAAGGTGGCTAATTACTGTCGGTACCACACTGGTAATTCAAAGGTTGGTAGATATTGGATCCCTATTGAGGACTGGCCTATTCAAATCCTAGAAAGGCAAAGACAAGATATCCAAGGCATCCTTCATATGAGATCCCTCTCTTGGTCCCATGAAAAAGATTGTTTTGGATGGAACAACACTACTAAGGGTGAGTATTCAGTTGCTCAAGGTTATTTGACCTTATGCCATAATAATCCCAACCATTCTTCTGACATATTTTCTCAATTGTGGGCTCAAAAGCTCTGGCCTAAGGTGAGGTTCTTTAATTGGCTTTTATTGCATCGTAGGGTGCTTACTCATGAGCAACTTATGAAGCGTGGTTTTCATGGCCCTTTTAGATGTGAAATGTGTGAAGAGAATGTAGAAAATATCAACCATATTTTTATTGAGTGTACTTTAGCCTCCGAGCTGTGGAGGAGAATGGCCACTTTACTTGGCTTACAGTGGTCCAATTTTTTTACTTTTGAACAACTTTGGAGGGATTGGCCTAATCAAGAGGGTGTTGATCATTTTATTAGGCAGTTAGTTTGGATGGGTTCTACCATCCTTCTTTGGAATATTTGGAATGAAAGGAACAACCAAATTTTTAATCAAGATAGGAAGGATATTCACTATATTTGGCAAAAGACCATAGCCAACTTAGTTGAATCGGTCCATCATCTCCTTAATCACCCCCAAAACTCCCACCAAATATGGGATCAAGTGATGCAAAGATTGAAGATTAAACCTTCTAAGGGCAACCATCTTAAAGGGAATGTGAGTATTAGTAAATTGGATAGGAATAGAAATTGGCAACCTCCTCCTAAGGATTTTGGAAAAGTCAATACTGATGGAGCCTCTAGAGGGAACCCTGGAAAAGCCGATGTGGGAGGAATTGGTAGACTTTCGGATGGCTCCCTGGTTTTTACTTTTGGTTGAGAATTTGGGTATTCTTTCCAATAACCTTGCTTGAGGGGTATGGTATCCTCAGAGGTCTTCAGGAGGCTACTAAGGTTGGATGGGAAAAGGTGTTAGTTGAGTCCGACTCTCAACTTATGATTAATCTCTTGAAGAATCCTTCTAAGAATCATAAGGTGGATTGGAGAATAAAAAGAATTATTGAGAAGATTCGGTTAATCCGGATGGGATTTTTGAAAGTTGATTACAATCATGTGGTCGGAGATCAAAACAAGAGTGTTGATGCTTTAGCTAATTGGGCTTTGGACAAAGGTGATCTTACTTGTTATGGCCACCCTCCTATATGGTGGGCTTCTCAAATTAGGGAAGCTCTTCTTTCTATCATTTCTTTGGATGGCTCCAATTCTGAAGGTACCTAGTTTCTTCTTGTTTTTTTTTTTTTTGCTTCTCTTTGGTTCATTCAGTTTTTTTTAGTTCCCTAGCTCATTCTATTCTTTATTTTGTTTCCTCTGTTGATTCTTGCCTTAATAGTCTTATGGTCTAGATAGGTCTTTGTTTTGTTCTTTTTTTATTTCTTTTTTCCTTTTTGTTTTTTTTTGTTTAGTTTTTTAAGGTGGGTGGGTTTTTTTATTTTGTTTTGTTTTTGTGTTCTTTGTGTTGTTTTTTGTTGTTCTTGTGTTTTTGTTGTTTTGTTTTTTTTTTTATGTTTTTTGTTATTGTTCTTGTGTTTTTTTTCGTTCTTGTTCTTGGGTTTCTCTTTGTTTGTGTTATTTCGTGTTTTTATGGGTGAGTGTTTTCTATATTTTTTGTTTTTTTTTATTGTCTGTTGTTGGTTGTTTTTTATTTTTATTTTTGTTTTATTTTTTAATTTTTAAGGTTTTGATTGTGTTTATTTTTCTTGTTTTTTTTTTGGGGTTATGTCTTTGTAGTGTTCTGTTGTTTTTGTCTTGTCTGTGTTTTGTTATGTGTTTCTTGTGTTTTTCTATGTGGTTTGTGTTGTGGTTTCTTTTATCTTATTGTGCGTGTTTGGTTGTGCTTTTGTTTTTGACACACTCAAGGAGCATGTTTTTTATTTTATTTTATTATTTTTGTTGTTATTTGCTTATTTTTAATTGGGTTTGTGTGTTTGTTTGCTCCTTGAGTGTGTCAAAGGTGGTAGGCCAGGTCCGAGTCCTGGGCATTTTTGGCGGAATGGATACCCCTGCCTCCTTGGGTCTTACCCGAAAGTGGCATCCCTTTTGGGATGTTTTCCACAAATAAAAAAAAAAGGAGATAAAGATTTCAATTGAAGAAATGGAAGTAATAGCAAATAATATGTGGCCAACCAGTAAAGTAGTGTCCCTCAACACCCAAGGGGCCTCAAGAGGAGTAGCATGTCTTTGGGACCCAAAGGAAATTATAGTTCAGTACATGATGGAAAGTAGGGTATTGCTAGCAATGGTTACCCAAAACAAATATTTAGATTAGGTTATTCTTTATATAAATGTGTATGCTCCATGTACTATGGAAGAGAAACGAAAAATATGGAGGAAAATAGATTTTATCACCTCCCAATTCCCTAAAGCTTGGGCTTTGATAGGAGGAGATTTCAATTCCATACTCACCTTAGAAGAAAAATAGAAGGAAATAAGAAGTTATATGGGAGTTTTGAACTCATGAATGAATACATGGCCAACATTCACCTAATAGATATCAAGCCAAGCAATGGTTTTGATGACTTGGTCCAACAAAAGACAAGACTCAACATGCATCCTTGAAAGGCTAGATAGGTTTTCACTTTTAGATAAGTTTTTGATACAAGGACACACCCCAAAAGTGAAGATCTTAAATAATATAGGATTTGACCATTGGCTAGTTATAATTGAAGTTTGGAGAACCAATGGTAAGCCGACATCATTTTATGTCTAGTTAATGTGGCTCAGAGATGAATCCTTCAAGCCAAGGCAACAAAAATGTTGGCAAGAAGGTAAGCCAAGACATGGTACAAAGATGTGTTATTTTTCAAAAAGCTATAGTATATTAAATATAAAATAAAGACTTGGAATTTGGAGATGTCAGGGCAAAGAAAAGGGAAGCTTTAACTCGACTTGAGGAGTTAAATTGGTAAATTCCTCTTGAGGTACTCATATAAATAGGATCAAGACATAAATTAATCTTTCAACCCAAGTGAAGGAATGGGATAGAAGAGAAGAACTGATGTGGAAGCAAAAGTCAAGGATTCAATGGCTACAAGAAGGAGATCAAAACACAAGTTTCTTTCACAAGTCTCTCCTAGCCCTAAGAACACATAACTTTATCCCCTCATTGAAGAATGCATATGGAGATATATTCCACACTTGGGAAGGCATATATTCATTAGTTGTGAACCATTTTTCAAACTTATTTACATCCAAATTGCTTGACCCAAAAGCCCAACAAGAAATTCTATAGGAGATACTTGTTCTTATTTCTGATGAGGATAATGTGGCCCTGGATGCACTAGTAACTATGAAGGAGCTGCAAGAGGTAGTTTTTAAAATGCAAAATGGGAAGACCCCAGGTTCAGATGGATTCCCTATTGAATTTTATCAAGAATTTTGGATTTTTTAAAGGATGCCATTCTAGAGGTGGTAGAAGAGGCTAGAAAGGCAAAAGAAATCAACAAGACATACATAGCACTAATTACAAAATCTCAAGAAGTAGATAACATTACTGGTTATAGACCAATCGTTTTATGTGATGTTATTCTAAAAATCATCTCAAAGATTATGTCTGAAAGGCTCAAACCATTACTACATAAGATCATCTCTCCAGAACAAGCGAGATTTGTAGAGGGGCGGCAAATAGTGGATGAGATAGTTTTAGCCCATGAAGCAATTCACTCTATGGAAGCTCAAAAATATCCATCCATGTCCATTCAATTGGATTTATCCAAAGCATATGATAGAGTGGATTGGCACTTTCTCATCCATGTAATGGAAAATTTTGGATTCTCTTGAGAATGGAAAAATTGGATCAGAGGTTGTATATCTTCAATTTCTTATTCAATTATTCTAAATGGTTGTCCCACCCATTTTTTCTAAACATCTAGAGGCATCAAGCAAGGAGACCCTCTCTCCTTACCTATTCATCATCCTAGAAGAATTCTTAGGGAGGACATTTGCTAAGAATCGATATTGTTAGAGGTTAGGAGTCACAATAGCTAAAGGAGTCAGACCTATCTCTCATTTCTAATTTTGGGGTTGATTCCTCAAAAGGTGATTCACAAAAAATTTCTACTTAAGTGCCATATTTGCACTTGATTCTTGTAAACTAAACAATGTATTGAGAGAATCCCAAACTTCTTTTATAGTCTTTAAGAGATCTATGTGGTATAAGTATGCATTTGAGAACTCAATACCAATCATAGTTATTGTCATTTGAAATTTTGAGATCCACATGGTTATCTCATTAGGGGTTTGTGACTCGGGTGCAGTTCCATTTATGACATCCCAAAGATCTCTTTCTATTAGAAGCAATTGAAGCTTAACTTACCATGCATGGAAATCGTGTCCTTTAAACTTATCAATCACCATTGTCTTCTCCATTGGTACTAAGAGAGCATAGTATTATCCCCCTTAATCCAAAAAATCTATAAATGTGTCGGGTACCACTGAGAATTCACTTTTAACTCAATTTTTTTTTTTTGGTAATTAAGGTACAATTTCATTACATTCGGGTTTTCCAGGTTGACCCAAAACCTTTTACAAAATCAACACTATGCTGTTACAGAACAAAAACTCAATAGGGACAATCTGTCCTTTGATGTTAGTACCCTTCTGAGGTCCCCCTACCAAGAAGGAGCACCGCCCCTTACACACATTTACCAACACCTAAGAACACAGGCAGTGGCCCACCACATCGCTCTCTTGCTGCCCCAGCCTCGAAAATGCAACCTATCACGAAATCGTGACATCCTTAACTTCTCCTTCATTTTCTCTAAAGAGTCGCGAAATGGTGACATGTCACGAAATCACGATATTCTGCCAAAGTTTTGCTCCTTTGCTCCTTTGCTCCTTTTCTTGGCTTTTGCCTACGAAAAACCAACATGTCGCGAAATCGCGACAATTTTGCCTCCTCACACTTTCTCTTTTCTTTTGGTCGTGAAAATGCGATATGTTGCAATATCGTGACACTTTTTCCTTCCTCCTCTTTCTCTTCTATTTTGGTCGCAAAAATGCGACATGTCGCGATATCGCGACACTTTTCCTTCTTACTCTTTCTCTTCTGTTTTGGTCGCGAAAATGCGACATGTCACGAAATCGTGACACTTCTACCTCTTTGACTTCTTTTGTTGCTTTTGGACACGAAAAGCCAACATGTCACGAAATCGCGACACTTTCGCCTCCTTGCTACTTTTATTGGCTTTTGCCCACGAAAATCCAACATGTCGCAATATCGCGACACTTTCGCCTCTTTACTCTGTCTCTTCTCTTTTGGTCATGAAAATGCGACATGTCGCGATATCGTGACACTTTTTCCTTTCGACTCTTTCTCTTCTCTTTTGGTCGCAAAAATGCGACATGTCGCGATATCGTGACACTTTTCCTTCTTACTCTCTCTTTTGTTTAGGTCGCGAGAATGCAACATGTCGCGAAATCGTGACACTTCTGCCTCTTTGACCTCTTTTGTTGCTTTTGGACACAAAAATGCAACATGTCAAGATATCACAACACTTTCTCCTCCTTGCTCCTTTTCTTGGCTTTTGCTCTCAAAAATCCAGCATGTCACAAAATCGCGACACTTTCGCCTCCTTACTCTTTCTCTTCTCTTTTGGTCGCAAAAATGCGACATGTCGCGATATCACGACACTATTTTCTTCCTAATATTTCTCTTATCTTTTGGTCGTGAAAATGTGACATGTCGTGAAATCGTGACACTTTTCCTTCTTGCTCTTACTCTTCTGTTTTGGTCGCGAAAATGTGACATGTTGCGAAATCGCGACACTTCTGCCTCTTTGACCTCTTTTGTTGCTTTTGGACATGAAAAGCCAACATGTCATGAAATCGTGACACTTTCACCTCCTTGCTCCTTTTCTTGGCTTTTGCCCGCGAAAATCCAACATGTCGTGATATCACGACACTTTCGCCTCCTTACTCTTTCTCTTCTCTTTTGGTTGCAAAAATGCGACTTGTCGCGATATCATGACACTTTTTCCTTCCTACTCTTTCTCTTCTCATTTGGTCGCGACAAAGCAACATGTCATGATATCGCGACACTTTTCCTTCTTACTCTTTCTCTTCTGTTTAGGTCGCGAGAATGCGACATGTCGCAAAATCGCGACACTTCCGCCTCTTTGACCTCAATTGTTGCTTTTGGACACAAAAATGCAACATGTCGCGATATCGCGACACTTTCTCCTCCTAGCTCTTTTTTTGGCTTCTACCTGCGAAAATCTAGCATGTTGCGATGTCGCGACACTTTCGCCTCCTAACTCTTTCTCTTCTCTTTTGGTTGCGACACTTTTTCCTTCCTACTCTTTCTCTTCTCTTTTGGTCGCGAAAGTGCGACATGTCATGATATCGCGACACTTTTCCTTCTTACTCTTTCTCTTCTATTTTGGTCATGAAAATGCGACATGTCGCGATATCGCGACACTTTTCCCCTCTTGCTCTTTCTCTTCTCTTTTGATCGTGAAAATGCGACATATCGCGATATTGTGACACTTTTTCTTTCATGCTCAATATGTCGCTAAAAAGTGACACTTTTTCCTTCTTGCTCATCGTGTTGTGAGATCGCGCCACCCTTTCTTTTCTGCTCAACATGTCACGATATCGCGACACTTTTCCTTTCTTGCTCTACATGTCACGAAATCGCGACACTTTTTATTTTTTGTTCAACATGTCATGAAATCGTGACCCTTTTTCCTTCTTGCTCAACATGTCGCGATATCAAGACCCTTTTTCTTTCTTGCTCGACATGTCGCGATATCGCGACACTTTTCCTTTCTTGTTGTATTTTGCTTTTCCTTAACCAACGACATGTCACGAAATCATGACATCGGTCCTTGGCCACTATCTTTGCCCCTAACCCCATCACATGAGGCCACCATGCCACCTGGATCCTTCCCCCGATGCAAATAAAACTAAAGCCGTCACCAGAAAGACCAAAGCAATACTAACAAAACAAAAATGAAACTCCTCTCCCTTTTTTCGATCCCCACAGGTTCATCATCATTGGTGATCAGTTTGAATAATTTTTTCCACATCACTTGGGACCCCATGTTCCCAAGTGACCAGCCCAATGGCTTCCACCCCTATATTGGCCAAGATATTAGCTGTTTTATTTACTTCCCTAAACACGTGCTGGGCCTTCTAATCATTCCTGGCCTAGTAGAGAATCCCACCCTCTTCGATGACAGTCTTAATCCACCACAGAGGATTTTTCCCATTGCTGAGAAGGTTTATGACTTGCATCGAATCTCCTTCAATAATTAGATTACCTTCAATCTCCTTAGCCAACTGAAGACCCCTCCATAACGCTCTTGCTTTCGCCTCATTGTTAGTCCTTGTTCCCAGCTGTTCAGAAAAGGCCATCACCAACAAGCCTTGATGATCTCTCACAACTCCTCCATCCCTGCTTTACCAGGGTTACCTTTAGAAGCCCCATCGAAGTTGAGCTTGAACCAACCAACCGGGGGTGATTTCCACTTGACATCTAATCTGGGATTGACCTTGGTAGACACAGGTTTCTCGCCCAGAGTAATATTCAAGGATTGAGCGATCAGCCTCTCCTAGGGGGAAGGATTTCGAGCTTCATGAGGAATAAGGTTGATGTTTTCACGGGCGAAGGTAAGAATCTTATTGGTGATGGAGGTAACATCATGGCTCGACTCATGGAGTTCTCTATGGTTTCTTTCTAGCCAAACCTACCAAAAAAAATGATGGAGACAAATCTTCCAAAAAAACCTCAGCTTGAGGCTAACAAAGGGATTTGGCCATTGGAGGAAGAGGTCAATGATGGTGGCTGGTCTAACCCAACAAATGCTAAAGGCTTGAAATAACCCATTGAGGACCCTCATAGAGACCGGGTATTCAAGGAAAATATGGAGGGTGGACTCCCAATTGGCCCTACACAAAAAACAACGGTTAGCAACTATCATACCTTTCCTTATCAAGTTCTCAATAGTAAGAATCCTGCCTTGGATCACCAGCCACAAGAACATTACAACTTTAGGAATAAGATTTTTGACCCACACCAACTGAGTCTGGAGTGTGGGGTCCTCAGTATCTAGCATTAGCATGTATGAAGATTTGACTGAGAACTGCCCATTTTCGATAGCTGCCCATATTACAAGATCCTCCTCAGGTCTCATGGAAATGAATTGTTGATGCAAGATGCTTTGGATTTCTTTTGATTCAGCTTCAAATCCTTGAATCCTTATCTGTTTCCAAATAAGCCTTCCTCTGTCCTGGCTCATGAAATAAACCACTTTCCTTCCTATGAGATCCTTTGTGATTCTTTTGATCCTCGCTAGGTGAGGAACCTGAGATAAAACTTCATCCTTGGCCCACCTGTCATCCCAAAACCTAATCTTCTACCCATTCCCTAGAACCCATCTTAGGCCTTTCTTTATGACCTCTCTACTAGTTAAGATTGCTTTCCAGAACGCCGAACCTCTACTGTGCACCGTGACATTTAGGAAATCGGTATCTTGAAGATATTTTCTTTTAATTATGGCGGTCCACTCATTCTCCTCATTGATAATGAGACGCCAAGCTTGTTTGGCTAGCAAGGTTGTGTTTAGGTGAGCAACTCTTCTTAGTCCTAGCCCCCCATTTTATTTTGGCCTGCAAACCTTGCCCCAACCCACAAGGTGGATCCTCTATTTTTCCTCTGACCCAGACCAGAGAAAATTCTTTTGGAGCTGTTCAATTTTTTGGTATACTCTGGTTGGGGCCTTAAACACAGATAGAAAATAAACCGGAATGCTCTGTAAGGAGGCCTTAGTGAGAGTAAGTTTCCCAGCCTAAGATAAAAAATGTCCTTTCCAGCTCGCCAATTTCTTTTGGATTCTTTCTACCACTCTATCCCACATAGATTCTCTTGGAGGACCATAGAAAAGGGGAAGGCCTAAATAAGAGGTAGGAAGAGTCACTATCGAACATCCCAAAATCTCTACTATTCTGGCTTGTCTCTGAATTGGGGTGTTGAGGAAGTAAAGCTTACTCTTGTTGAAGTTCACCTTCTATCCCACTAAATCCTCGTAGAGTTGAAGAATGTGCTTAATCCTTCTGGCTTCAACCATTGACGGCTGGGTCAACATAAAAGTGTCATCAACAAATTGATGGTGAGAAACTGGGTTGGTGAGAGAGGTGGCTTTAATCCTCGAAATTAATCTAGCAATGCAAGCTACTTTAATAGTTCTACCTAATTCCTCTGCAACTATAATGAACAACATTGGGCTAATCGGATCTCCTTGTCTAAGCCCCCTATGGCTCTGGAAATACCCCGCTGTCATGCCATTAACCAAAACTAAGAACCAAGGTTCGGATATGCACTCTTTTATCAGCCTGACCCACTGAGGATGAAAGCCGAACTTCAGAAGAACAACCATAAAAAAATCCCAGTTAATGCGGTCAAAAGCTTTATTCATATCAAGCTTTAGGGCAAAGACCTCCTTGTTGGTTTGCCTAGCAGAGTGTAGAGCTTCATGGACTATGATCGCACCATCCACAATTGATCTCCCCTAAACTGAGCTTCCTTGACCAGAGTCAATAATGAGGGGCAATATTTCTTTCATCCTGTTAGCAATGGATTTTGTTAAAATCTTGTAGGATACGTTACATAAACTAACCGGTCTGAAATCTGCCATTGTCTCCGGTGATGGGCCCTTAGGAATCAAGGCTATAAAGGTGGACTTGAACCCTCTCGGGATATGTTTTGAAGCCTGGAACTCTTTGATAGCAGAAATGACATCCTCTCCCACAATATCCCAAAAAACTTGGAAGAACCGAGGAGGGAACCCATCAGGGCCAGGGGCCTTCTCAGGTTCCATACTAAACAAAGCATTTCTAATTTCTTCATTAGTGAAGGGAGCAAGAAGCTTACCATTAATGGCCTCATCAACCAAGCTAGGAATGAACTGGAGGAGAGTGTCCTTGGCTTCCTCTATACACTGGGATTCATCCCCGAGAAGGGAGCTGAAATAAGCAATTGCTTCCTCTCTGATCTCAATCAAATCCTGGGTTTTGGATCCATCAACTTTGGTCAACTCTCTGATCTTGTTATTACTTATGTTCCTCAAGGTTGTGACATGAAAGAACTTTGAGTTCAAGTCACCATCCTTTAGCCATAAAGCCCTGGATTTCTGTCTCCAATATATCTCTTCACAAGCCAAAATATTGTGATATTATGAAAGCTTGGCTTGCTCCTCCTTCCTGGTAGCTTCATCACCGATACCATTTTGTATCGAGTTGTCAATGACCTGCAACCTTTCTCCCACTTGTTTCTTGTTCTCAAACAGGTTCCCAAAAACCTCCTTATTCCAAATTCTAAGTTTATCCTTTACTAATTTTAGCTTTTGAGCAAGTTTGAAACCTGAACTTCCTTGAAAGGGTTGTTGCCACCATCTGGAAATATTTTCTTTTAACTCCGGGTGCCTGATCCACATTGACTGGAATCGAAAAGGTTTTTTGAAGGAGTTTGACTTTGGAACCTCCAAAAGGATGGGATTATGGTCAGAGGAAATTTTGGGAAGAGTTTGCAGAGTAGAGTCTCCAAACCCAGCAATTGCCTCCTTTGATAAGAAAAACCTATCAAGTCTTTCTTGGATAAGTTGGCTTCCAGTTCGCTTGTTGCTCCAAGTATATTTGGCTCCTCTTAGCCTCACATCCATCAGTTGGTTCGAGTTTATGAAGTCATTGAAGTCTTCCATACTTTTGGTTGGGAGCCCTATTCCACCCTTTTTGTCTGAGGGGTATAATGGCATGTTGAAGTCACCTGCCACCACCCACGGGATGTCATGGAAAGCATCACCCAGTTTACCTAGGAACTCCCACAAAGAAGATCTCCCTTGAACATCATTGGGAGCATAGACATTTGAGAAGATCCACGATCTATTGTTGTTAATATCATGGAAAAAAACACTCAGCACCCTGTCATCATATTGGATAATGCTGCCATCCACCTCTCGAGGATCCCAAAGAACCATGAGCCCCCCAGAAGTTCCTCTAGACGGTTTGCACACCATGTCCCCTTGACTCCACATATTTTTTGCTATTGCTTTTGACTAGGCTTCATCTAATTTTGTTTCTTGCAGCATAAAAATTGTTGGATTGTATTGCCTTCTTAACGAGCTAACCACCCTCTGAGTGGGTCGGCCATTGAGGCCTCTCACATTCCATGAGAGAACCTTCATTTAGATTGTTTAGAGTTTTTCCCCTTCCCCCTCCCTTGAGGAGGTTTTCCTGATTTGTTATCTTCATGCCTTGGGATAACTTGTTGTATCAATGTTTTCTGTTTGCCACTGGCAATCTCATTGTCAGTCCTCATTCTGTTGTGCTCTGCATTTGACATCCTCCCCTTCTTTCTCTCACTGCCATAGTCAATAGGTGACTTAGTGGTACTCCTAGTCTGCTTGGGGCTGAAAGGTGGATGAACTATCTGTTGTAGAACCGGACTAACGCATTCCTCACCATTATTCATGTCTACCACCTCAATCCTTGATTCTAACTCCTCCATTTGTTTCCTGTATTCTCTTGATTTTTGTATTGAACCTTCTAGATGGTTTGATGGGCTTCTGGCTATGATGGTGGGGAGGTTTGATTTTGAAGACTCTATCTCCTCCACCCATTTTCTATATTCTCTAGGATTTTGCCTTACCCCTCCCTGGGGGCTTGAGGGGTTCTTGGTTATGGGGTTTGTAGGACCCACCCTTGATGGGGATTCTAGGGTTTTAGGGACTTCTCCTTGCAGGTTTCCTTCCTCTAATTCCTCATTCTCCTCTTCTACCATTAGATCCTCTAAAATTTTGAACTTATTTGAGCTTGGAATTTTAGGGCTTACCTGATTTTCCTGTTCGTCGGTGAGATGTTGCTTGTCTTTGCTCTGACCTTGCCTTGCCCCCTATTTTGTCTTCTCTTGATAAATATGGTTATTTTTAGAAGGCCTAAACCCTCCTTTGCCCACGAGGCCTCCATTTAGAGGAAGTTTCCTAGGAAACCCTTTCTCATTTGCTCGTTTGCCTTCCATCCTTTGGTTTTCTCTGCTAGCTTCTATATTAGGGCACTGATTTTGCAAATGGCCTTGGGTTTTGCACTCAGGGCAAAAGGCTGGCTTGTTTTCATATTCCATCGCCTATTTTCTTAGGTAGTTTTCGTACCCTAGCTCCACAATATTTGGCAGCTCAGAGTCTAGATTAGCGTTGACACATATTCTTGCATGTGTCATCCTTGTCCTAGCCAAGGTTGCATGATCTATGGAAACCAGTTCTCCAATCGCTTTGGTGATGCCCTGTAGCCAATACTCGTTGAAAAACTGAGCTGGTAGGTTAGGAAGACGAACCCAAATAGGGGAAGTATTGATATTCTATTTTTCAGGGTCGAAATCCTCCCCCCACTTCCTAAGGAATAGACTATGTTTCCCTAAAAACCAGGGTCCTCCAGTTAGAATGCGGTTCACATCCTCCTTGTTATTAAATCTTATGATGAAAAACCCCCTGGACAGGGCAACAACCTCCATACTCCCCACCGTTCTCCATTTGGAAAGAGCCCAGGATCGTATAGTCTCTATATCCGGCCTTCCACCCAGAAACTTACCCACTAAAGAAAACTCTTCCATGGATAAAAAAGGACCCATCGAATCAGAAGGAGCCATTATCCTATTATTCACCGACAAGATGGGCGGGAGTGAAAGGAAATCACTCTTTCTCCCCTTAACAGTTTTTGCAAAGGACCGGCCTTCTCTGGGGCCCGCATCGCCCTTATGGGTCCCTTTGTCTGGATCTTTTTGAGGAGGGTCGAGCCCTCTTTGGACAACCCCACCTGACATTGAAGGCCTCCCTTCCTTTGGATCCTCGCCTGATTCCATTTTGACGCTCCTTCCCAAACCCTCCGTGCCTTCTCTGCTTTTTTCGCCCGAAACTTTCAAACTTCCTCCGCTGCTGCTCTCCTTCGCCGCTCCATATTTTTTAAAATATTTTTAACTCAATTTTGATATTAATAGAAAGACTTGATTAAATAAAAATAAAACTATAAAGAAAATATATTTAACACATTGAAACTTCTAACTATAGTTAGACCAACTAATATTTATTTTTATTTAATAATAGCTTCCTTAATATGACCTTAAAAAACAACCTAATACTAAACATAACATAATCTATCTTTTATATACCTTGGACTCTAATACATAATAAATTTACTTGATGTACTATTTTTTTGCTTACATATACATAATATACAACCAATTCATGTACTATTTTTTTGCTTACATATACATAACATACAACCAATTCCTTTACATCAATGAATAAAATTAGTAGTTATTGTTGACAATTTTGTCACATTGCCCAAGGGGTAGAAAAATAAATCAAAATTTTGTACAGTGTTTTTGTAAAGTATTTCTTTGTTGTTTTTTATTTGCAAAGTTGCAGCAATTTTGGCTTTCCCTGCCACCACCTTGTACATAAAATGAAAAAGAAAGAGCTTCGCTACCGAACAAGCTAAGGGAAAGAGCTTCACCAAAAGAAAACGAGAAGAGCTTCGCACCCGAGGCATTTCCAACACTACTTCGGGTAAAAATTTTGCGAAGTAGTATTGCCGAAGAAGAATAACAAGGGAAGCGATTAAAAGAACTTTGGGCCCGAAACGCTTCAAACCATTACTTCGGGTGAAAGTTGTGCGAAGCGGCATTCAAAAGAACAACTTCGCCAAAGAAGGAAAGTCCAGACCGTGGTCCAAATTGGCTAAGGCAAGAAAACTACTTCGGACCCAAAGCATTTCCAACAACTACTTCGGGCGAGATTTTTGCGAAGCGGTGTTGCCGAAGTAAAATACAAATGAAGAAGAATGAAACTACTTCGCACCCGAAGCATTTCAAAAGGCTACTTCGGGCAAAAGTTTTGCGAAGCGGGATTTGAAGGAATGTAGTACTGAAAACACTTCACCGAAAAAGCCGTTGAAGCGTCCACTTCGGGCCCTGCATCAGTGAACCATTTCTACTTCACCAAAAATCATTGCGAAGCATCTGCTTCAGCAAACTTTCATGCGAAGTACTTTCACCCGAAGTAGAAGATGCATTTTGAAGGCAAGGATGCACTTCGGCCAAAATACTCCCGAATCGCAGTTTTGAAGAAGGTTCATGGCGAAGCATTTTTCAACTCACCAGCGAAGTATATACTTCGGGTAGAAGGCCTAGCCGAAGTAGTTTCGACACATTTTCCAGTGAAGCAATTATGAAGAGCCCATTTTGCGAAGGAGATATGCTTCGGCCTCCATCACCCCCGAAGTTGTCTTGCGAAGCTTCACCATGCGAAGTGCAAACCAAGGAGAATCTGCTTCGGCACAAGTCCGTTGTGAAGCGAAGTTGAAAACTAGTGAAGCACTTCAAAGGCACATGCTCCAAGTCGGGTATTTTCTCGAGGTGATCAAGTGCCTCATAAATACACTTTTTTGTGCCCAATAAGCCCGTTGTTCATTTTTAGCAATCAAAAATGAAGTATCAGTCCATGATGAAGAAATCGACGAGCATGGCGGCCACTCGAGCACCGCACCCGAGGACCAAGGATGTCCAGGTGGCTCATTAATGCATCTTTCCATGGTTGACCCGGTCGTAGCTGCTAGTTTTGGTAACAGAATTGAGAGCTCAGTCATGAGAGCCACGGGGAGCCGACTTCTCAGCTTTCGAGGATGTACTCCTCCATTTTGTGTAATTATGGCTCAGAGGGTCGGGTCCTCTATAAAAACCCAGGCATTGTAATGTAAAAAGGGGGGGGAACTATCTGCTAGAAATCTGTTGTAACTTGATGTCCTACGATTAATACTAAAGAGATTTGGGCTCAATTTCTCTCTTTTATGCTGCCTTCTATGTTTGATTCTTTTGTCTTTCTTCATTTGCATATTGTGACTCTGAATCCTGAATCCGGTGTGCGATTGGGGACTGTACCCTAAAACTTTCCTGAAGGATACATAGGAGAGGAAAAATGCTATATTGGTTTTCTTTTATGCTGCCTGGTGGGTTGTGGTTTCTGTTACATTCGCTTGTCCTAATCGTCGTTACTCTGAACCCTGAATTTCGATGAAAGGGAGAAGGAGAATCCTGGAACTCTCTCAGAGGATACATAGGAAGGTTAATGTGGCATTTCTTTCATTTATTCTTGGTGTTCCTTGCTGCTATTCAAGTTGTTAGTTAGTGATCATGCTTCCTGTTCTCTCCCACCTTAAATCACCGATCTCTCTTCCCTTACCCATTTTTTATTTTCTTTCTCTAACTCTAACTCCTTTTATCTCTTTCCTGCATCCCTTATCTCAAAACACCAAAGTAGTTTAGCATAGGAGCCGACCTTTCTCTGGATATTGGCACGAGGGGCATCTCTTCCCTTCGACCTTTCAATGTTGGTCCAGGTCTAGGGCGCATACACTTACCCAAATTCTTTCCTAGGTAGATTTGATGACCAATAGTTTTTGGCACGCCCGATGGGACCAAGGTCCCATATTTTAAGAACACAATCTCAAACCCGTCTTCATCGGGGCCAATAGTTCTAACCAGTTCTTGGTGTGACCCAGTCAGTCCCACCTGACTAGTGGTAGTGAGAATCGATGCTCTCATTACCGAAAGACTCTTAGCATCTGGCGACTCTATTTACCCGAGAATCTTTAAGTCGTAAAGACCAGTACCAAAGTCTGTGCCTTCATGCAAACGAGATGGAGAGTTAGGAATAGAGGAGAGGAAACTGAGTTCTTTGAGCTAGATATTGATGCCTTTGGGGAGCGATCAAGGTTGGTCACCCCCGAGTCACTGTTACGTGGAACATCCTCGCAAGAGGCTACTGTTGACGAACAAGGCCTAATTTTTGATAGTACAACATCTAGTTTTCCTCCCAATCCTCCCAACTCACCGAAGCATCCTAGTGCCTCCATTCCTATTAGTCATCCTATTAGCAATCAAGGAGGAGCTTCGAGGATTCCTGTTTCTCAAAATCTAGGAACAAGTATGGCACAACAACAATAGCAAAAACAACAACAACAAATGTAGCAACAACCACCGCCTAGGTTGTTCCCAGCATGGGATTCCTTATCACCGCTAAATCTAGCGGGACAAGGGCAAGTGCCGCCTATTGCTATAAAGAAGATCCCAACGTTCGATGGAACTGGGAAGACTGCTCTGGAGCATATCCAGGACATAATCTCTCTGGCGGTGATCCACGACATCATAGAGGAGCAAATTATGGTAAAGCTTCTGGTTCTTTCCCTTAGAGGAAAACTCCTCTACTGGTATAGATCTTTACCCCAAGGTACTATTACGGGATGGGACCAATTAGCCGGATAGTTGATGGGAAACTTCAATGAGTCCTCCGATCCTACCTCTCTCCTGCATCAGTTCACTTCAATCCAGAGACATCCACAAGAAGAGATCGTAGACTTCAATGTTAGGTTCGCCCGAACCTGGCAGAGAGTACCAGTTGGACTTCGACCAATCGATGAAGCTGCAGCATACTATTTCCTTTGGGCTTTCAACCCTGATATCAGTATCATGGTAAGATATTCTAACATCAATACTTTTCTCGAGTTGTATGAGTTAGCCAAGAGGGCAGAAATGGATTTGATAGCTGTAGGCAAGCTTCCCCAAAGGATGTCGATGCCAATACTTCCCGAATTTCCTCAATCCCAGTATGCAAGCGCAACCGCTTCGTAGATCTCTGCAACTCCTGCACTCCCGATCTCGTCTTGGAACCCAAATCCTATTGTGTCTCAAATCACCGCCCCACAAATTCATTTTCCCACATTTTTGGCTCCACAGCCCACGGTCACTTCGGCATTCCCTATACTGCCAACACCATTTCAACCCCCTGCTCTACCTCCAATACCAACAATGGCTACATTACCTCCAATTCCAAAAGCCGAGGATATGCAAGCTAAAATTCTGCAAGAGATGCAGTCTCTGAACTCCACAGTTCAGACGTTGTCCAACGACATGACCATTGTGAAGAAGAAGCAAGTGCAACAAGAATTTCTACCAAGAAGGTCTTATCCTACGCCTGCGCTTACCAAAGACCAAGCAGTCCAACAAGGAAAGGCTTCGGTGAGAAACGCTGCGATTGATGAAGCTCCGAGCACTTCCGAATATGTATATTGGTGCTCTACATGCAATGATCCGCATGAAGAGAATACCTGCATGCTGCACCAACACTATGTACAAACGCTGGCGAGCAGTAGTCATGGCGGCCAAGTCAACGTCATCAGGCAAATGAGTCAGAACCTAGCGATTGGCGAAGAAGAGCCGATTGTAGTGCTTACCAGAGGAGGAAAGAAGGCAATAGAAGTGGATGCTACTCAGATGGCTCCCTTAAAAGTGCATGCTCGACCCAAGAAGGGACAATCATCTTCTTCGGCCTCGAACGAAGCTCCTCCACCTGCATCGATCAAAGAAAAATCTCAAAAGGCCTCTACCGAACCACCTCAGGAAGAAACAAGAGAACAGGCTAGGGAAAAGCTCAAGTTTCCTTCACTAACTAAGCGACAAAGAGTTGAAGCTACGGAGCAGTATCACACCAGATATGAGCCAAGAAAGGAACCCGAGGTGCTCAGTTCCCTGGCATACAATATTGTGGAGGAGTTAAAGAGGATCCCAACCAAGATCAGCTTGTACGATGCACTGCAGCTACCTGGACAAGTGGACCTGCTGCAAGAATCATTGAAGACGACTAAAGCAAAAAAGGCAGCACCTCTTGCTCTTGTGTAGACTCTATCCACATCCATTACGGGGAAGAATAGACCACCTCCATTCTACCTGTCTCTATAGATGGAAGGGTATATTGTACATAACTGTATGATCGACTCTGGGGCCGCTACAACAGTCATGCCGAAAGCAGTCTACGAAGAAATAGGGATGGAATATACGTGAAGTAGCCAAGGTGTACTCCAGTTGGATGGTACCCCAGTGAAGACTATAGGAGTGATCAAGGACATTCCTATTCGACTACATAAGATGCCTCAGATCACGGTCATACAAGAGGTAGTGGTCGTCGACCTGGAGCCATACTTTAGTATGTGCTTGTCAAGGGAATTTACAACAAAGCTGGGCGGATATCTGTCTATGGATTACTCTCATATGGAGATTCCATTCAAAGGAAAGAAGGTGAAGATCTACAATGAAAAGCCTTCTTCTTTCCTTGTGCAGAAGATGTCCGAAGAAGAGAGCAGCGATCCAGTGAACGCAATAATGGAGGAAGTAGAGCAGGTGGACCTGGTCGAGGAGTCTCTTGCGTAGCTAAGTTATGAAGATGAGTTCTCATTGGCAGATTTTAATGCCATGGTAGAGACCGAGATAGGATGTTATGCGATCGCCAAACCTGAGAAACACACCCAACCAGAGAATAGAACAAGTGCCCAAGAAGGACTATGGAAGCTGTTCTTCGATGGTGCCCGATGTAAAAATGGCGTTGGGGCAGGGATTCTTCTAGTTGCACCATCCAGAGAGAAAAAGGAATATTGCTACCGGTTGATATGGAGCTGCACCAACAATGCAGCAGAATATGAAGCATTATGCCTAGGACTCAAGAAAGCTGATAAGTTAGGCATAAAGCATCTCCAAATCTTTGGAGATTCTGAACTGGTATGCAACCAGGTCACAAGCAGGTGCACTTCAAAGAAGCATTATCTCAAATCCTATCGGAATAGGGTATGGGACTTGTTCGACCAGTTCGAATCTCTCAATCTACAGTCTATTCCAAGAGAAAAGAACCGACATGCCGATGTTCTGGCATCCATCGCAGCCAAGTACTCTCCAGTAGAAGACATGGTACACAAGCCCAAAGCTATGAGAATAATCTATAGACCCTCTATCCCAGACAAAGATCTGCATTGGCAAGTCTTTGATAATGATGAGCAGATTATGAATTTCATGATTCAAGAAGCAGCCACAGTCGAAAGCAGAAGCCCTGATGGTGAAGAATATGAAGGACTAGTTCAATTGAAGAATAATCACCTCCCTAAAGGATTGATTACTCTGGAAAGCCTCTTTGATCAGAATGATCGAGCAGTCTCACACAAGATCAAAGTTAATGCCAAGCAGTATCAAGAGTTGGAGCTCGAGCCTGGAAAAGCAATAAAAGTTGGAACAAATTGCACTTCGAAGGAGCTAGAGTAGATCCGATCTCTATGCAAAAGGTATCCCGACACAGTGGCTTGGTCTTATCAAGATCTAAGGGGATACGATCGACAACTGGTCCAGCATACAATTGAGTTGTAGGAGGGAGTCAAGCCCTTTCGATAGAAGCAAAGGCTGGTTAACCCAAAGATCGAGGTCTTGATGAAGGCTGAACTCCTAAAAATTCTAGAGGCAAAGATAATTTATCCCATCAAGCATTCTTCTTGGGTAGCGAATCTAGTCCCCATTAGAAAAAAGAACGGAGATATACGGTTATGCATGGACTTTCACAACCTGAACCAGGCTTCTCTCAAGGACCACTATCCTCTTTCGCAAATTGATCAGATCTTGCACTTGGTGGCTGGAGCTCAACGCTTCTCCCTGCTCGATGGTTTCTCTGGATACAATTAGATCTGGGTCAGGAACGAAGACCAGCATAAAACAACGTTCACCACCAAGTGGGGAACATTTGCTTACCAATGAATGCCATTTGGCCTTTTGAATGCTGGTGCCACTTTCTAGAGAGTGATGGATCTAGCTTTTTGTGAGCTTCTGAATAAGGTTATCGTCATCTATCTAGATGACATGACTATTTTCTCTCGAAGAAGGGAGGATCACCCCTTACATCTGCAATAGATTTTTGAAAAGTGTCGAGAGTTCGGCATTTCAATCAATCCAAAGAAGTCCATATTCGCAGTCAGTGAAGGGAAGTTGCTAGGACATGCTATATCAAAAAAGGGCCTCGCTGTAGATCCCGACAGAGTCGAGGCTCTAACGAAACTCCCACTCCCAGTAGACAAGAAAGGACTTCAATATTTCTTCGACCAGATCAACTTCGTGAGGAAGTTTGTCCTTGATTTTGCCCAAGTCATCAAGCCAATGTCTAAAATTTTGAAGAAGGGCACCGAATTCATCTAGACGAAAGAGAGAAAGGAGGCATTCGAAGAGATTAAGGCCCGAATCGCTCAGGCACCGGTCCTGATCAACCCTGACTACAATCAAGATTTTATCCTATATGCCATAGGTGAACCCGAGAGCTATGTTGTTGTCCTGACACAAAAAGGGGAAGATGGCGAAGAGTGTCCCATCATGTTTTTGAGCCAGGTGATCAATCCCCATGAAGAGAAATACAATTTCATAGAACGTCAGGTGCATGCAGTAATGAAATCTCTGAGGAAGTTCAAGCAGTTCATCTCCCAAAGTTGGGTCACGGTCTTTGTCATTCACCCTAACGTGTGCAATTTCATCATCCAAGGGGAATTGGGAAGTAAGAGAGCCGGTTGGGTGAACAAGATACAGGAATTTGACATTGAGATCAAGCCCACAAAACTGGTTCGTGGTCGTGCACTGTGTCAAGAATTGGTGAAAAGCGCAGTGGTCGAAGCAACAAAATCTCAATGGGATGACTCACCAGTCGAAGGATGCTTCATGAACCAGGAGGAAGACGAGAAATATTGGGTTAGTGAAATAGTCGACTACTTCAATACCGACAGATGTCCTTCGCATCTAAATGCATCGCAGTGAAGGCATTTCAGGATGTGATCCTCCCGATACACTCTGCGCCCTGAAGGCCTATTTTTTAGAAACATTGATGGTGTTCTTCTTAAGTGCATAAAATATGATGATAAAAGGAGAGTCCTGGGAGAATTTCATTCAGGACTATCTGGAGGTCACTTCGTAGGGAGAACAACGATGTTGAAGATCATCAAGGCGGGTTATTATTGGCCCACACTCTTTGTCGATGCCTTCGCAGTTTGTCGCAAGTGCGAGCAGTGTCAGAAGTTCGTCGACCAAAGCAGAAATGCTTCGATGCCTCTCCAACCGATACAAGTAGAGACACCCTTTCAACAATGGGGGCTGGATTTCATAGGGGTCATATCGTCGAACTCCTCCGTTGGGCATAAGTTCATATTGACTGTGACTGACTACTTCACCAGGTGGGCCGAAGCGATTCCTACAAAGCACGTGGATCAAGAGACTGTCATCGCCTTCCTAGAAGGGTTGATCACCAGGTTCGGCCTCCTCGAAGCAATCATCACGAACAATGGTCCTGGCTTCACAGGCACCAAAATCAATGAATTCCTCTATAGATATGGGATATATCATAAAGTATCCTCCAATTACTATCCACAGGGCAATGACTTGGCAGAATCCACCAACAAGACCTTGTTGAGGGTGCTAAGGAAGCTTATAGAGCAAAACAAAAGGACTTGGCATCTCCTTCTAGATCGGGCCTTGTGGGCCGATCGAATTTCTATCAAGAAGTCGATCAAGACTTCACCTTATGCCTTGGTCTACGACAAGGAGGCCATCTTACCCACTCATGTGGAGATCCCTGCACTGCAGCTGTTAGAAGAAGAAGATGGAGTTAGCCCAATGGAAAATAGATTAGCTCAGTTGTTGCAGTTAGAGGAAGATCACGAGGAAGCTTACCAGAACTTCGCTAAGCATGCTCAGGTCACCCAAGATTGGTTCAAGAAAAAATCATCCAATCGCGCATTCAATGTGGGAGATCTGGTATGGAAGTGGGATTCCTGGAAAGCCAAGCCTGGAAATCATGACAAGTTGGACACCTTCTAGGATGGGCCGTTCAAAATTGTGAAGGTGAACTCGGCCAACTATTTCATCCTCAAAGATGCAGATGGCCAGGTTTTGCCGATCTCTGTCAATGGTCTTCATCTGAAGACTTTTCATCGCTGAGGTAAAACTCTTGTAAAAAAAAAAAAAATGTGTGTATATGTACTTTTGTATATATTTTTCATTTGTGTATATACGTCCTGTTTCGAGATGCAAAAGCCAAGAACTACACTCCAAAATCTCCTTCGAGGATTTTTGATGCGAAGTAGTAGTTGCAAGGAGGTTCGCAGTGAAGCACTTTACCCTCAAAAGGGCCGAACCAAAATTCAAACAAAGGCACGAAAAGAGCTTCGCACCCGAAGCATTTCTAGCAGCTACTTCGGGCAGAAATTTTGTGAAGTAGATTTTAAAAGGGGCTTTTGCAAAGTAATTTTCAAGAACACAAGCTTCGGTAGGCGGTCCTTGCAAAGTATGGCAAAGGAGAAGTACTTCGGGCCCAAAGCGTCGAAAAATAGCCCGCACCTAAGGTTCACCGTGAAGCATTTTCAATGCTGATTTCAACTTCGCTGAACCAATAAAGCACGAGACGGGAGAATTTAAAATGTGCCTCAAAGAACATGCAACCAACAACCATGAAAAGGGTTCAAAGCGGGTGAATTTAAGGCAAAAGTGGCGGAGCACATCCCGAGGCGATTCGGTTAGGAGAAAAGCTCACGCCCAGGTACGAGGTGGCAGCAGGTTGCTTCTCCAATACAAGGTATAATCATCAAAGCATGTGGCCCCGCATACCACGTCGCTGCAGAACCAATCAAAGAATACGGTGACCTCCTCCGATCGAAGTGTAAATTTAATTTTAGTAGGTGCCATAAATTTAGGTGGTTGCCTTTTAAGGCTATAAAACACGAGGCTCTAGCAAGAAGGATGATGCGTAGTCGTTATACCATCATTAATTCTCAATGAATCTGTCAATCCAGGGCAGTGTACAAGGCTATCTGCGGGAGAAGAAGTGAAACAGCTATAACTTAGGTCAATCTAGGGCAACAAGTCTTATTGGTGGAACCGGTTGTGTGGGGGGTTTTGGAACATTCCTATCTCTAAATTGCATGAATTAAATCTTAATCTAAGTTGCAGAATTGGAAACTAATCATTAACTACAGAAATGAAGTCCTAATTACAATTGCGAGAATGAGACCTAATTATATTGCAGAATTAACGGTTGCAGAATTGAAAGTCTGATCCTAATTGCAGAAAGGAAATCTAATTACTTTTGCAGTAATGAAAGTTTAGATCTAATGTGGAAATAAAAACTATCAAAGTTCTGTAACAGAAGGTTGTCAATCTTATGTTCAGATTTTGACAGCAAAACATAAAATGCAGGAAATTGCTTGAAAAACAGTAAATTCTGGAAATAACGGTCTGAAAATAAAGTGGAAGCTTTGCTTAAAGTAAGATTGCAACTAAAACTTTAAGCACAAGATTAATCTAAGAATAAATAAACTAATACTGCAAATATTGTCAACTATTTACAAGCAATTGAAATAACAAGTTCTACAACTCATTCTATTGCAGCAAAATCAGAATAAAAACCTGCTTTGTTAGTCCTCCTCCTAGGTATGGAAGTGGCCAGCCTCTTTGTCCAGAAGAAGGTGTAAGTCTCTCTCTTTTTCTAAATCTTAATCACACTCATTTACAAGCAATTTGAAATAGAACTGGTGCACTTTATTGATCAAAAGACATGATTACAAGAATTCTATTGAAAAACTGTTACAGGACTGTAGTGAGTCAATTTCTAGTTATACTCTGTATTTTTTGCTAGCTTCCTTACTCTATTTTCTACCTCCTTTTCTACTTACTAGGCTCAACCTGAACGGGAGCAATATTTATAGCTATCCTATGATCTGATTACAAACAAAGAATATCTCAAAAGATCTAATCCTACAATCTTGCAACAAATTCTGGTTTTATCCTAGAAGAGGACTAAAACTTGATCTTTCCCTTAATGATGGCTTTGGTCGGCAATGACGGCAAAGACAGATGGAAGATATTTCTCTTTACTTTTTCCAACCTTTATTTCCCTTTTTTCGGCTTCAAAAATCGGTCAACAGGTCAAAAACACATTATGTTCTTCATTTCGAAGATAAGTGGCTTCATTCCGAAGACAATGCAGTTCTCATTTCGAAGATCGCTCATTCCGAAGATACTGCATTCTCATTTCGAAGATCGCTCATTCCGAAGATACTGCATGCTTCATTCCGAAGATCCGCTCATTTCGAAGATCGTTGCATTCTTCATTCCGAAGATCCGCTCATTTCGAAGATGCTGTGTTCCTTCATTTCGAAGATATCTGTTCATTTCGAAGATATCTTGGAATGAACAAATATATGCTTTTCCATTGATTTCTTCTACATCTCTCAGGTGGGTTATCTCCTAAGATCAAATTCTAATGGTCTTCATCCCTTTCCTCATGTGAATTCCATGCCTTGCTATTTATGGACAGTTGGCTGGAATTTACATGGGAAAGACCAATTTTTGCTGCACAACAACAGTTTGCTTGCACTGTTGCCAGATTTAGGTGAAGTAAATGCTTGAGACAAATCAAAATATGATTAGTGAAATGCTGCTATTATTCTAAGCATATCCCATTGTAGCAAATCATAGCAAAAAGAACACAAAACTATGCAAAAAGCTGTAAAATCAGCATATAATATTTCAAATACATTGATCATGCAAAATGGTTAATATACGGCATATTGAATCAACTTAACTAACATATCGGATAAAACATAAGAGTTTATAGGCATTTTTAGTGTACAAAACATGTTATGATTGAGGCATTTCCAGGCCTCATCATTTTCCCCCAACTTATATTAATGCATGCCCTCATGCATTTTGTTGGGCTATGGAATCACATATGTCCATGTTTAGATTCCATGACATGTAGAATAATTTCTTGCCTATGTAATACCCCCTATTTTCCTGAATGTTTCTGAGCCAATCTTCAAATTGTTCATCGAGTTGGGCATCTTCCTCAAGGTAGAATGGAACTGGAGTAATGATGGTTGGAGGCCTGAACCTGAGACCTATCCAGTTATGTTGCATGATCTGGATCAGTTGGACTACACCTTCTGCTCTTCTTCTGGACCATTCTAAATTGATGGGGGAGATAGGTTCTCTTTTCCTCAAAGACATGGAAAGTTCATTCCATCTGTCTCTGCATACTGACAATGCTGGGAAGAAATTGTGATCACAAAAATTGTTAAATCTGGCCACACAGTCCCTCAAATTGTTCAAGTACATTCTCTTAATATCATCCCTGTTCATCATTGAGAAGTGTTGTTGGGTGATATTTAGGTGATTTGGCTGGATTGCTCTGACTAACAACTCAGCCCTTGTTTCAATCACTTTATTCTGCCTTTTCTCTTGATCCCAATAAAGCTGATTTTGCAAAGTAGACATAAATGCTCTCAACTGAACATCTCCAATGTAGATTTGAGGATGAGAGTCAACTTCCTCTGGAATGAAGAAACTGTGTAAAAATAGTTCACACAGGAGATTTTTCTGCTCAAAAGGACTGTTAAAATATGCTTCCAGAAAATCTTCAATAGTGTCCAATTTATATGGAAGATTTGAAGTAATCCTCATGACCTGCCATATGAGGTATTTTTCCTTCAAAATAAGGTTGTAAAACCTGGCTGGTCGTCTAAATTGGACTAAAAATTCAGCAATTTGGCATAAGTCAGACACCTTTTCTTTCAATGCCTGAATTTTTGTGTCCTTGGCTTCTAGTTGTTTTGCTTCCAATTTGAATTTTTTAGTTTTATTGGCAAGCTGTTCATATCTAATCATCCAGCTAGCTATGTCTGCATTGTACTGCTCTAGAGACACAGTATTAGGTGGTCTTACTACAGGGGGGATCCTAGGCAACAGATTTATCTGAACTCCTTTTTCTGCCACTTCCATTGGTTGTTCATCTATCAATAACTCTACTTGCACCCCCTTATTTGCTATTTCTATGGGGTTGTCATCAGATAGTATTTCTACTTGTACCCCCTTATCTGTTGTTTCTATTTGGAAGTGTAACAAGTTGAAATGCGGGGACCTCGGTAGGAGTACTTACTTGAACATTTTCTTGCTGTTGGGACTTTTCCTGTGTTGGTGGCTCATTTTCAACATCCTCTGCAATATTCCTCACCATTTTTGAAGCATCTTAGAACAAGAAGGCAATGCTTGAGAATAAGATGGTGTTCTTGAGAATGAACAGGCACTTCTTCAGAATGAAGGAGTGTTATTTCAGGATGAACTCCCATGTCTGCCTCAACAGAGTCATCTGCTCTTGATAAACCCAGAAGCAATTGAGCCAAATTATCTTCATCATGGGATATAGCTGGCTGTTTTTTAGATTGTGACAACAATTTTTTTAGTTCTGCCACTTCCTGCTGAAGCTCTGCAATTTTTCTTTCTTGCATCTCAATGATGCTTTCTTTCTCTGTGATCCATCTGGTCTATGTTTTGACAACACTTCTTGCTGCCCTCAGCTGCTCTGTGATGTCTTCCACTTCTATTTCTGCTTAGAAGCTGATGCAGACAAATCGATTGTAGTTGGTTGCTCAACCAATATTTCCTCTTCTTCTGCAATAGTTTGTTCTTGTTCAGGAGGCTCTGTGAGACTGTCTATAAGGGTATCTACCATATCTTAGCTTTGTTGAACTGTAGCCTCCTCCAAACCATCTTGCTCAGTTTTTGCCTCAGCTATCTATTCAGGGAATTCTAGAAAGTTTTCAGATACTGGTTGTATCTCTGTGACATATGGGCTGCTTGGTCTATCTTCTTCCTCCATGACCTATTCTGCAGTTTCTTTCAAATGGATTCTTGTAGACCTCCTAGTTCCAGATGCAAACTTCTTCTTTTTGCTCTATTTTTTGGTGACAGCAGGGGTCATGGGGTCAGTTTTAGATGCCTCTGTTTCCCTTGTTTCACTTCTCTATTCTGACAAATCAGTTGCAGCTTTAGCAAACTAAACTTTCTTTTGTTTTTCTGCTCTGCTGCTAGTTCCAGATCCTCTTCTCTTTTGTCTCTTAGCTTGTGAAGTTGAGGGTTCAGGAGCAAGGTTTTCTGTTGCTATTGTGGGGTGTAGTTCTATAATAGCTTCAGGGGCACCTTCTGCAATTTCTTCTGTAGCATCTTCTGCAACATTTTCTGTAGCAGTTGTTTCCTCTTCTGCAGCAACATCAGCAGTATTTGGTTCTTCTTCTTCCTCACTTTCATCCCCAAAAATGACATCATTTAGGTTAGAGTAAAACCTATCAAAACTCCTAGGGTTTCCTCTAAAATGGTGTTGGCAAACTAATTTGATGAGGCCATGATGGCGAAGGCTTCCTTTACCCTCCTGATATCTTTTTGCCATGTTCTTTAACTCTTGATACAGATACGGGGGAAGATTTACCCTAACTTACGGTTGTTGTCCACCATGTACGAGATGGTTCAAAATTCGTAGATGATGCCACGACAACAGCACATACTGCCCTTCACAGGTTAAAAACTTAATTACCCAGGTGGCTACTTCATCCCAGGGTTCCTGCAGGCTGGCCCTTTTTAACCCTTTGCATGTGTTGTTATGGGTTAAGTATTCAGGTTCTCTATCATTTTCTTCTACAAACTGATTAACTACATTTGCCAATGTGTTCTTGCCAGATCTAGTAATTGAAATTCCTTCTAATGGCAGCTCTGTAATCTGACTTAAAATTTTAGGGCTTACCTCAATAGACATGTCGTTAACATGTGCTCGGTTGTTTCTGAACGTATGGGCGAACATGCCAGCTAAATCTTTAGAAGACCCATTGAATTTATCCAAAAATGTCATAAACCCTCCGTCTTCAAAAATCTGCACAACTACCAGATTTTCTCGGAGGTAAGTGGTATCTGAGGCTCTATTATGATCTTTCGCCCCATTTTTCTCTATTTAAAAATCGTATACTACGGCTGTTGTTCTACTTGCTGGATCTTGGCTATTTTCTATTGCAAATTTGCAGAGTTTTAATTTGAAACCTTCGTTGCCCTGTTTCTCGTCTTCTTCTTCGGAATGAACCGTATCTTGTGCACTGTACTTCGCAACACGTCTTCGAAAAGAAAGATGGCACACATTTCTACTTTTGCACTGTACACCTGTTTGTTGATAATTGCATGGATGTCCTTGCCGTCAGATCCACCTCATTAGTTTTGCAGATTCTCACGTGCATGTTAATTGACATTAAAAACTGGTGGCATATGGTTGGTCACGTTCTCAGTATTTCCAATGAGTGCAAAAACAAACCATGTGTTGATTGACACGTGTCCCTTCCTCGCATGCAACTAAAAAAAATCTTGATTTTGTCGTACCTTATCTTCTTGGATGCCACGTGGAAATGCTCTTTTCGAAGATTATAACTTATTGCGCAAACAAAATTTCATTCTGAAGATTATGACCTCATTCCGAAGACAAGTCTTCATTCCAAAGACAAATCCTCATTCCGAAGATTATGACCTCATTTCGAAGACAGGTCTTCATTCCGAAGACAAATCTTCTTTGCAAAATTTTCATTTCGAAGATCAATCTTCATTTCGAAGATCAATCCTTATTCGAAGGTAAATCGTCATTCCGAAGACAAATCCTCATTCCGAAGACAGATCCTCATTCCGAAGATAGATCTTCATTCCGAAGACAGATCTTCATTAAAAATCTTCATTCGAAGATGATGCGGCAAGTCGTCATTTAGAAGACCAAGTTTCATTCAAGACAAATTGTCATTAAAGACAAAGTTTCTTTACGAAGACAAAGTGCAACATTCATTTTCTTGTCATTAGAAGACAATTTCATTCAGAAGATAATACAGCGAGCACTATTTTTGTCATTCTTGTTCAGAAGATTAGGCAGAAATCAATATTTTCATTCTCAAAACATATTTTTAAGTATGCCAACTCTTATGAATACCTTTTATGCTAATGGTTAATTGTCACATACTATATACCAATCATTTTACAATGAAGAAATGTAAGAAATATATACCTGATAAAAATAGTTAATGCCAGTTTTGAAGAATGACTGCTTTTGTTGATATTCTGCTGAGATTTTCTGCAACATTTCAAAACAAGTGCACTAGGTGAATTTGTACAATGATGGTTCAAAAATTTCTCAAGGTTATGCATGCCAGAAAACTGGTTTTCATGCATACCAACTCAGTAGTGCCTTAAGAAAAGGTTTTCACTGTTGAGTTATTCATTTTTCTCTCTTTTTTTCTTGATTTTCCCTTCTTTTTTTTTTACCTCTCCTTTTCTCTCTTTTTTTTTTTTCTTGATCCGGACTATGCCCATGAAGGAATTTCATGATTTCCCACGAAACCATGCCCATGAAGGAATTCATACTCAGAATTTATTCATCTTTTTGTTTTCTATTTTTTTGATTTTTTTTGTATTTTTTTTTTTTTCTTGAAATCCACTGATCATGTTGATTGTTTTGAAGTGGAAGAAGGAATCTCTTCCACTGCTTTGTGTATCCAAACTATCAAGTTCTTTGCAAGAATTCTTCTTTAGTCAGAGGTGTATGGTATACCATGAGGCGATGTCCATTCACTACCAACTTTCTTCGTGACCCATCAATAGGGGATAAACGAGCTGCTCCGTTGTTAAATACCTCTTCAATCCAGTAAGGTCCCAACCATCTAGTTCTCAGTTTTCCAGGGAAGTCTTCATATTGAGAATCAAATAGTAAAGCCCAATCTCCTTGTTGAAGTTTCCTCTGCTGAATGTGACTGTCATGCCACGACTTCCTCTGCTCTTGAATTACCTCGGTTTGGTGCAGAGCATCCAATCTAAGTTCATCCAATGCATTCAGCTGTAGAATCCTGTCATGTCATGTACTGCGACAATTCAATTCCAATTTCTAGTCGTTGTGCGCAATGTTAGTAGCTCAAATTCAATAGGTAAGAGAGGCTTTTTACCAAAGATTAGTTCATAAGGTGTGAATCCAGTAGTGGACTTCCAAGTAGTATTGTAGGCCCAAAGCTGCTTCGGGTAATTTATCTAGCCAATTTCTCCTATGAAAAGCTACTATTTTTGTCAAGATGCGTTCTAGTTCCCTGTTTGTTACTTCAACTTGGCCATTTGCTTGTGGGTGGTAAGGTGATGATTTCCTATGTTTGATTTCATATAATTCTGTAAATGCTTTTATGACTTTGGATGCAAATTGGGGTCCTTGGTCTGTGGTGATAGACCGTGGAGCTCCAAATCTCTGAAAAATCTGAGTATACAAGAAATCAGCGACCTTCTCTTCACGAGCATGTTTGAAAGCACGCACCTCTACCCACTTTGTCAGGTAATCGGTGCATACTAGAATATGCACCTTTCCTTGAGAAGGTGGATCAATAGGTCCTACAAAATCAAGCCCCCACCTCTCAAATGGTTCTAAAACCATTTGAGGCTGCGGTGGCATCTCATTTGTATGAGTGGGTTTCCCCATTCTTTGGCATGCATCACAATGCATGATGTACTTTTTCACATCCTTGTGAAGAGATGGCCAATAATATCCTATCCCCAAGATTTTCCTAACTGTGCTTTTTACAGAATAGTGTCCACCGAGGGTTCATCATGACAAGCTCTAAGGATATCATACACTTCATCCTTTCGGATGCACCTACGTAACACATGGTCAGGACTGCACTTAAAAAGCATACCCTTAATCCATTCAAAAGAAGAACTCTGTTTGATCAATTGTTTTTTCTGTTTTGAAGTGAAATGTGGAGGAACTTTCCCTGTGACCAAATAATTGGCTATATCTGCAAACCAAGGTGATTGAACTGATATAGCAAATAGTTTTTCATCGGGAAAAGTGTCATCAACTAATTCCCCTTCATACGTGTTACTGCAACCTGGACAAGAAATCTGCCACAACATTAGCTTTTCCTGGTTTGTTGATTATGGTGATATCAAATTCTTGCGGCAACAACAACCAACGAATAATTCTTGCACTTACCATAGGTTTATTCATCAAATACTTAATGGCTATATGATCTGTGTGAATAAATATTTTATAACCTTGTGATATAATGCCTGAATTTGTTGATGGCATAAATTACTGCTAGGAATTCCTTCTTAGTTGTTGTATAATTTTTCTCTGCTTCTGTCAAGTTCTTGCTAATGTTGTAGATGGTATAATGTTCACCATTATCAATTTGTCCTAATGCTGCTCCAATTGCTGTATTGGAGGCATCAATCTGAATGTGAAATGGTAATGTCCAATTAGGTCCTCTGAGCACGGGTGGAGTTATCAATTTCTCTTTCAGAGCTTCAAATGCTTCCTGACACTTTGCAGTCCAGGAGAATTCAGAATCTTTAGTCAATAAGGCAAACATAGGAGTGGCTATTGTACTAAAGTTGGGAATAAACCTGCGGTAAAAACCAATGTGTCCTAGGAAGCTTCGACATTAGTCCGAGTTTTAGGAGGAAGGAGATTCTTGATAATTTCAACCTTCTTTGGATCAACTTGGATCCCTTCGGGAGAGATGTGATGACCAAGAACTATCCCTTCCTTCATCATCATGAAGCATTTATCTGGATTTAAGGATAAGTGGTATGTTTCACGACGAGTTAAGACTTTGTCAAGATTTTCCAATGTAAAATCAAAAGTTTGTCCACATCCTTGTGAAATCATCCATGTAAATTTCAACACTTTTGGTGGTCGGATCAGCAAAAATTGCTAGGACTGCTCGTTGAAAAGTTGTTGGGGCATTACACAAACCAAAAGGTAAAACCCTATAGGCAAATGTTCCCCATGGACATGTAAAAGTTGTCTTTTCTTGATCTTCAGGTGCAATCTGAATTTGATTATATCCACTAAATCCATCAAGAAAACAAAAGTATCTTTTTTCGGCAAGAGTATCTAACACTTGATCTATGAAAGGTAATGGAAAATGGTCTTTGTATGTCACCTTATTCAACTCTCTATAGTCTACACATACTCTCATTTTTCCATTTTTCTTAGGAACTATTACCAATGGAGAAACCCATTGGCTATCGAGAAATTGGGTAAATGAATCCTACTTCCGGGAGTTTTTCAATTTCTTCTTTCACAATATCTCTTAAGGCGAGGATTCAATCTTCTTTGAGGTTGTACGGTGGCTTGACTTCTTCGAGTATAGATTCTATGGGTACATATATCGGGATGAACTCCGGACATATCTTTGTAGTTCCAAGCAAAAGCATGAACATGCTTCTGCAAAACAACTATCAATTTTTCTTCCTCTTCCCTAGTAAGCTGGCTGTAGATGTTCAAAAATTTGCCTGGTTGGACTTCTATTTGTTTTGTATTTAGAAGGACTGAATTCACTCCTTCATACTTGGTGATTAAGGGATTAAGAGGACATTGTTGAGATGGGAGAAAAGAAGCGGTTTCTGTTTTATTGCTTGCTTGAGGGAAGCATATCTTGTATGGAACAGTGAGAAGGAAAAATCGGATGATGGTGCCATCCATGTGGTAGTGAAACAGAGTTTCCCTGTGATAGCACGAGATGATTCATCTTCAGATTTTTGATTCTCCTCATTACTTATCAAGTGTTGGATATTTGTTGCTTCCCCTTCTAAACCTTGTTCATGCAGAACATTCATCAGGATTGTTTCATTTTCTAAGTTTTATGTGTCATTGAGGTCTTATGTGTGTTCTCTTACTACTAAGGTAGCTAGTGTAGAAATGACCTCTTATGGTTCCTCATCTGAGTCGAGAAAACCATAACTGACCTAAAAATTTGCTAGATGGTTTTGCGGGAGGATATAAAGAAATTTGTTTCGAGATCAATACCATTTGAAATAGTCATATTTCCGGATCTGCAATCTATGAAGGCTGCTGCGAGTTGCAAGCCAAGGTCTTCCCAAAATAATGGGATATCCATGTGCTGAATTTCTTGGTTGTAAAACCAGAAAATCTGCAGGGAATTCCCAAGAAGAAACTTCTATAGGAACATCTTCAATGATTCCTTCAGGTTTTGCAACTGACCTATCAGCCATTTCTAAAACTGTAAATGTGGGGCTGAGATGTTTGAGCTGTAATTGTTCCATTGTATCTTTAGTCATGACATTTATTGCAGCTCCTAGATCCACTAAAACATTTGATATTGGTACTGAACCTATGGTGATTGTGATAAGCTGGGCTTCCTGGATCACTATACTTTGGAGGTAGTAGTTTTCCAGGTAAGAGATCAGCTATCTTCCCTTCAACTCTGCACAGTCTTGGGGAATGCTTTCTTCTTTCTTCCTGCTCTTTTAATGCACAAATTTTGGATAGTACTATTAATTTCTGGTATTTCCTTAATGGCTTGCAATAAGGGCAATGAGATAGTCAACTTTTTGAGTTCTTTGACCAATTCTGACTCAGAATTTTTTGGTATTGCATTAAGTCTTTCAGGATATGGAATTATCCTTGGTAATTGTTCTGCTTGTGTCTCTTTTTCTATTGTTGGTTCCAATTTTTTTGTTTCTATTGTTGGTTGGATTCTCTCTGGTTTTGATGATTCTTGCTTTTCATTATCTTTGATTTCCATTAAAACTGGTTCAGGTACAACTTTCCCTGAACGGAGTTGGATGTCACTACAATCAAGAACATTAATTTCAATATTTTCTTTAGCTTCAGCCACATAGACAGGAGGTGTCTGTCTTACACTATTTGGATTAGTGACTGGCTGAGCTGGCAATTGAGGTTGTTTCACTTGCTTGTGTTTGCTATTGTTTTTCTTGAAAATTTTGATTAGGTGGAGGCAACAAATGCTTGAGTTTGACCTTGATTCCTTTGTTGCCTTGGATAGGACTGGTATTCTTGATTCCACTTATGGTTGGTTTTGCACCCAATGTGGATTAGTCTGATTTTGATTCCAAGTTGGATTGTTTTGATTCCATGAGGGGTTGTTTTGATTCTGATTCCAGGCTGGGTTACTCCAATTTGATTGTGGCCATTCTTGGGAATTTGTCCATTGAGGATAATTCCAAGGACGTTGGGGTGGTTCTGATTGTCCCCAAGGCATAGTACCAGGATTATGCCCCCAATTTGTAGGAAAACGAGGGGGATTTTGATATTGAGAGAAATTTCCCCCTTGTTTTGGTCCAATATAGTTGAGTTCCTCTAGTCTGGTTTTCTAACACGGTTTTGAGTTGTGGTAGCAGGTGGCATTGATCAGTTGAATGCCTTTTTGAACAGATACTACAAATGGGTGAGATAGATGTTTTATTCAAAGGACATTCCTGCAAAGCATGTTTACTTCTACATCTTGGGCAATAAATTGCCAAAGGTTCTATGTTTTTAGCTTTTGCAGAGATTTCCCCTAAAGTAGTGTTTAGATGCACTAGGATATCAGTTTTGAAATTTGCAAGTTCCTCTATCAGGTCCTTTACATCAGTGCCATTTGTGTGGCTTTTTCTTCTTCTCTGCTTAGTGCGAGAGTAATTCCTGTAGAGATCCATAATTTCCTCATTACTGAGAGTGGTTACATCCCCTTTTCCCATCAAATCCAGAACTTCTCTGGATTCATCTTGCAATCCTCTCAAAAAGATGGTTTTACATAATTCTGGTTCTACTAGTCCACATCTCCTTTGAACAAAGGAGAACCTATCAAGATAATCTTCCAAGGTCTCATCATCTTCCTGCTTGATTCTAAATAACTCATCTTTTCTATTCCTTACACGGCAGTATTCCTGATATTTGTCTAAAAAGACAGTCTCCATTTGATCCCAGGTTCTTATGGAATTTGGCTCTAAGCTCATGAACCAGCGTAATCGCTGAATCCTTGAGAGTTGAGGGAAAAACCTTAAGTTTTTGATTGTCATTTATATAATCATAGGTCGACACACTACCTTGAATTCAAACAAAAACTGGTCGGGATCTTCGGATACAACACCTCGAAAGGTTGGAAGTATGTGAAGGTGAAATGGTCTTCATGGGAGAGTTTTGTGTTGGATTCAGATGAATAGGATATTCAAATGTTTTGGACGGTTGGAGTATATCCTGATCATCCCCTTCATTATGAACATAGCCATGCTGGCCATCTACATTGCCTCCTTCTGCCATAGTTTCTTGTTTCCTAGGAGAAGTTAAAGCTTTCCAAATTGTTCTCTCAAGAGGTCCAAGCCTCTCTGTTGATGAGTCTGATGAATTATCTTCCTTAAGATATTCTGTTGATAAAATTGGTGATTTTCCTTTCTCAAAATGTTCTCCTGATGGTGAGACTGGTGATTTTTCTATCAATCTTTCGGGTAGTTCAAACACGGGTGATTCACCCCTTAGGCGTGAAGATCTCCTTAATGGGACAAGCCGGGGGATCCTTTGGGGGTCTCCTTTTTCATCCCTAGACTTACTCATTCATGTTTACTCCTAAATGACATAAATTAAGTCAATAGTTGTTATCTTACTCTGTTGTTATATTCAGATTTTAACACTGAATGTTCACGGTTTAGTACGATTACAGACTATTGGACTATTTGTTTTCTTCTGACAACACTATTCCTCGACAACGGTGCCAAAATGATGCGTAGTCGTTATACCATCATTAATTCTCAATGAATCTGTCAATCCAAGGCAGTGTACAAGGCTATCTGCGGGAGAAGAAGTGAAACGACTATAACTTAGGTCAATCTAGGGCAACAAGTCTTATTGGTGGAACCGGTTGTGTGGGGGGTTTTGGAACATTCCTATCTCTAAATTGCATGAATTAAATCTTAATCTAAGTTGCAGAATTGGAAACTAATCATTAACTACAGAAATGAAGTCCTAATTACAATTGCGAGAATGAGACCTAATTATATTGCAGAATTAACGGTTGCAGAATTGAAAGTCTGATCCTAATTGCAGAAAGGAAATCTAATTACTTTTGCGGTAATGAAAGTCTAGATCTAATGTGGAAATAAAAACTATCAAAGTTCTGTAACAGAAGGTTGTCAATCTTCTATTCAGATTTTGATAGCAAAACATAAAATGCAGGAAATTGCTGAAAAATAGTAAATTCTGGAAATAACAGTCTGAAAATAAAGTGGAAGCTTTGTTGAAAGTAAGATTGCAACTAAAACTTTAAGCACAAGATTAATCTAAGCATAAATAAACTAATACTGCAAATATTGTCAACTATTTACAAGCAATTGAAATAACAAGTTCTACAACTCATTCTACTGTAGCAAAATCAGAATAAAAACCTGCTTTGTTAGTCCTCCTCCTAGGTCTGGAAGTGGCCAGCCTCTTTGTCCAGAAGAAGGTGTAAGTCTCTCTCTTTTTCTAAATCTTAATCACACTCATTTACAAGTAATTTGAAATAGAACTGGTGCACTTTATTGATCAAAAGACATGATTACAAGAATTCTGCTGAAAAACTGTTACAGGACTGTAACAGTCAATTTCTAGTTATACTCTGTATTTTTTGCTAGCTTCCTTACTCTATTTTCTACCTCCTTTTCTACTTACTAGGCTCAACCTGAACGGGAGCAATATTTATAGCTATCCTATGATCTGATTACAAACAAAGAATATCTCAAAAGATCTAATCCTACAATCTTGCAACAAATTCTGGTTTTATCCTAGAAGAGGACTAAAACTTGATCTTTCCCTTAATGATGGCTTTGGTCGGCAATGACGGCAAAGACAGATGGAAGATATTTCTCTTTACTTTTTCCAACCTTTATTTCCCTTTTTCGGCTTCAAAAATCGGTCAAAAGGTCAAAAACACATTATGTTCTTCATTTCGAAGATAAGTGGCTTCATTTCGAAGACAATGCAGTTCTCATTCCGAAGATCGCTCATTTCGAAGATACTGCATGCTTCATTCCGAAGATCCGCTCATTTCGAAGATGTTGCATTCTTCATTTCGAAGATCCGCTCATTTCGAAGATGTTGTGTTCCTTCATTTCGAAGATATCTGTTCATTTCGAAGATACTTGGAATGAACAAATGTATGCTTTTCCAGTGATTTCTTCTGCATCTCTCAGGTGGGTTATCTCCTAAGATCAAATTCTAATGGTCTTCATCCCTTTCCTCATGTGAATTCCATGCCTTGCTATTTATGGACAGCTGGTTGGAATTTACATGGGAAAGACCAATTTTTTTTGCACAACAAGGTTTGCTTGCACTGTTGCCAGATTTAGGTGAAGTAAATGCTTGAGACAAATCAAAATATGATTAGTGAAATGCTGCTATTATTCTAAGCATATCCCATTGTAGCAAATCATAGCAAAAAGAACACAAAACTATGCAAAAAGCTGTAAAATCAGCATATAATATTTCAAATACATTGATCATGCAAAATGGTTAATATACGGCATATTGAATCAACTTAACTAACATATCAGATAAAACATAAGAGTTTATAGGCATTTTTAGTGTACAAAACATGTTATGATTGAGGCATTTCCAGGCCTCATCAAAGGAGGTTATTTATCCATCAGTTCACGCAAGACTAAGAGCCTTCGGTTACTCTGCAATTCTCCTGCCCTTTGCATCTAAGCACTTCACATAAAAACCTCTATATCAAGGACTCGACCGCCATCATGGGGAAGAAGAATTCCAAAGAGAAGGGGAAAGAACCCGAAGTTGCAGGCCCTGAAAAAACAAAGAAGGGCAAGGAAGAGAAAAGGCATACTCCAAAGAAGATAAATCCCACCCCTCGCCCTAAAAAGCGATCGATAGAAGGAGATGATTCTGAGGAAGAGCAGCTCGTAGAACCACCAATCGATGGGTGGGAGAAAATCAGAGACACGAAGCTCTCTAAGGGTGTGTCCGACCTTCGACGCACTATTGATTTTATGGTGAGCAGACTCACCCCAGAGAATAAGAGGGCTGCTGCCTATTATTCTCAAATTTATTGGTTTTTGACCCCGCCTGCTCACCACTGTCCAGAGTTAATCTGTGCTATCACGTAGAACTACCAGCCTGCATCCAGGCAAGTGTTAGACGCTTTAGGCCATAAATTATTTTCCATTCTAAAGGAAGATGTACAAGCAGCCTTCACACCACTGCAAGGTCCGCCCAAGGGCTATTTCGTTCGCAACATCATTCTAAGCGAACAGATGGAGAGGTTTACCTCCAACAGCTACATACTAAAATTCCTGCGTGAGAATCTCAAAAGCGGGCTCCCTTCGAACAAGCTGCCCCAAATGCCTCTACCCTTGGCGGCGTTCAAGAGCGTCGATATTTTCTCCATCATTGCATGGGTGGCAGGCCTGTCGACAGATGCTTCGGTGCAACCCTGGTAGGTGTCTTTGGCTGAATGTATTTCAAGAGGGGAATTCTATGCCCCTGATGCTTCGAGACCAAGTACCAACCTAGTTTTCTTTGATTGGGCAGAATGGGTGGCCCAAACCTTGCATACACGGCTCACCAGTATGAAGAATTTGGTGATAGGCCAGTACTTCGCACCTTGTTCTTTCCTTGTCTGGTTGTTTTTCTACCAAGTACATAAGCAATTCCCCCATATCGCCATTTCTCCAAGTGACGAGGATGGAAATCCTCTGCCAGTATACTAGTGGACTCCCCTCCTATTGAGGACAGAGTCCTATTATTCTTTTAACCAACAATTTTTGGGACCCGCTATGCATTTGTTGAAGGGTTCTTGCCCTCGGGTCCCCCTCAGTCTGAGAGATAGAGTAGTGTAGGAAAAGAAGGGAGATGTTTTTCAATTGATGCAGGGACTGGTGATTCGCCTATTCGAATTTACAGGAAAACCCTTCCTGCTCCCTTTTTTCCCTTTCGAGTACCAATTTGTATTGGAGGTCGCTCGGCAGAGTGACGCAACCAACGCCGTCTACGACCATGGTCGAAAATGGGCACATACTTGTGACTTCCCCTTCAGGATGGGAGTGGTTGAAGTATTTGCCTTAAAGCAGAACGTTTTCCTGGAGGAAAAGCTTGCCAATTTTGGCCTACTCCAGATTCCTCAGCAATGGCTCTATGATCCCTTGGGAGTAATGAGGGATCATTTAAAATTCAAGAATTTCCACATCTGCCCCCACCCTAAAATTGTGGAACAAAGGAATAATCCTAATGGGAAGGATCTGGAATGGCATTTGGAGAAAATGAGGACATTGCCTCCCTGGCATGAGTTCTACCCCATGGAGCTCGAGTTTGATCCTGACCAGTACCCCCTCCCAACTCCAAGCTCCACCTTTTGGAAAAAGGCAAAGGATGATTTGAAGGAAGAATTGAAGGATTGGAGCGAAGAAAAATTAAGGGAATGGTGGATAATGAGAGTCCATCGTCAAAAGATGAATTCTTATGGACTCTTGGCAGCAGATAAGGACTTTGCAGTTCTTTATGAAGCCAATGTTGAAACTTGGAAGTCTATATCCTTTGCCGATTTTGTTCCCCCAACTACCCCAGGATCAGGCGAAAGTCCAAAAGGAGCTGATGATGCCTCGAAAGAAGAGGAAGAAGAAGAAACTGAAGCTATGCCGACACTACCACAGGGACCATCGAAAAGCCATGACACAAGCACCGAAGAGGCAGAGAAGCCATTAGAGAGGAAGAAAAGAAAGAGGCAAGAGCAAATTCAAGTGCCTTCGAGCCACCCAAAGTGACCCCGCACGAAGCTTGCAAGCGCTCCTGCTAGACCACCTACATCAAGCCCGATCGAAGCAAACGTTGAAGATGTGGGGCCACCAAGTGTCGATACGGTCCCGGACATAGACATCATTGATGTGGAAGAACTCCTCCAACAAGAAGGAGACCCCAAAGTAGAAGTTGTAGAGGTTGAGAATGTCAAAGCCCAGAAGGAGCAAGAGCCTGTCATGCAAGAAGTCACTATGGTTGCTCTGCCTGAAGGGCATGCAAGTAAACATTTTCCACCCTTTGCCTTAGTATCTCACGTGTCTATCGCGGTATCGATCGAGTCTCCCCATCAGTCTCTCCTTACCTCACAAAGTCAATCACCTCCTCACACGTTGCCTCTTGCCACTGATCCCATTAGCCCCACTCCACTCGAGTCACCAGGCCGGGACAAGTCCGTCGCCACCACTTCGCCAAACCCTGTTCCTCATTCATCTGCCTCGCATGGCATTGTTGCACTCCCTGGGACTCCTAGTACACCTGTCACCGAACCTGCTAGTGAGGCATCCCCCATTCATTCTTTGTATTTTTTCACCACTTTTACTGGAGATCCAGCCTCATTTGAATCATAGATGTCCTTAATCAAGGAACGCCCTCTAGCCGAGAAACTGCTCCTAGCTTGGCAAAATACAAAAAAAATGCTAAAGGGAGCGAGGAAGAAGAAGGGGTGCTCTCTGGCTCAGACTGAAAAATGTGCTATCTTCGATTTGAAGGCTGGAAAGCTGCACAAGGTAAAGAAGGTCCCTAAGGTCCAGAAGCCTCTAGATGAAATGACTCCAACAGATTACAACTATTAGGAGAAGACCAAGGACCTAGAGCACCTGAACATGGACAATGAGTCTGCGTCTATGCACATCAGGATTGAGACTTTTTGAGCGCATGCAAACATCGCTAATCAACGCAAGTTCGAAGCAGAAAGCACTAACATCAAGTTGGAGGAGGAGCTAGCTAGAATTCACTCCAAGCTGGAGGATTTAGAGGAGCAGTGTAAGCTGTTGAAAAAGGAAACACATGCCCTCAAACAACAAATACTACAACTGTAGTGTTCAGCTGAGCACCAAGCACAGATACAAGCTGAAAATGAGCTAAAGGCTAAGGAACTTGAAAGCAAAATATTGCAGACACAATAGCAGTTGTTCGAAAAGGTAAATCTGGAGTTGTTTGATAGAGGCAGAATCAAGGAGATTCGCTCGCACTTGCTCAAAAATTTTAGGTCTCGGGCATCTAGTGCCCTTTCAATTTTGGCCTATATCATGGAAGCCCGGAATGCTACTGTCGAAGGAGGGCCAATCATTGATCAGATCACTCAGAAAGCTAGAAGCCGGCTCAAATTAGCTTTCAATGTCCAAAGCGCAAAATATCAAGACTTGCAGGTCCCTACAATGAGTCGGATAGCTAGGGATTGGTCTACAGCCCAAGCCACAGTTCGCGCTTTCTTCTCTAAGGTGCAAAAAATGCAGAAGGTGAAGGACCTCTTGGACGTGTTCGAGAATGAGCAGTGCACATCAATGGGCTATTTTCAGGATCTCTCTTCCATGGGCTTCTCGAGATTCACAAATGATGATGGGGATCTCTTGACCAAAGAAGATATTAAGCCGTCATGGCTTCAGTTTGAAAGCGACGTCTCGAAGATAGACATATGGGTAGAACCAATATCAGAAAGGCAGATCACATATTACCTTTTAAGATACTACAAGATCACGGCTTGCCTGAACGACCTGTATGCTAGAGCCCAACACGTCGATATCGGGCAGATTGATCGGTTTCACGTTTTAATCAAGGCTCTGCAAGATCTTGAGCCTTTCTCGAAGAGTGCCTGGTCTCAGGTCCGTCAAACTATGAGGAAAATCCGTGAGCATCTTGCCCCATCGCCGCAAGCTGCTCCCGAGGAAGTCGTGCCAGAAGAAGGAGAAGAAGAAGAAGAAGAAGTAGAAGAAGAAGGAGAACCAGCTACAGAAGTGCTCCCAGAGGGAGAAGGTGGAGAAGGATCTGGAGGTGACTCTGGCCCAATGGATCAAAGCTAAGGGTTCTCCCACCGAGACGAGCTTGTCGTCCCGTGAGCCACCAAAAATGTTGACAATTTTGTCACATTACACAAGGGGTAGAAAAATAAATCAAAGTTTTGTACAGTGTTTTTGTAAAGTATTTATTTATTTATTTATTTTTTGTTGTTTGTTTTGCAAAGTTGCAGCAATTTTGGCTTTCCCTACCACCCCCTTATACATAAAATGAAAAAGAAAGAGCTTCACTGCCGAACAAGCTAAGGGAAAGAGCTTCTTTGAAAGAAAATGAGAAGAGCTTCGCACTCGAGGAATTTCTAGCACTACTTCGGGTAAAAATTTTGTGAAGTAGTATTACCGAAGAAGAATAACAAGGGAAGCAATTAAAAGAACTTCAGGCCCGAAACGCTTCAAACCATTACTTCGGGCGAAAGTTGTGCAAAGCGGCATTCAAAAGAACAACTTTGTCGAAGAAGGAAAGTCCAGACTGCGGTCCAAATTGGCTAAGGCAAGAAAACTACTTTGGGCCCGAAGCATTTCCAGCAGCTACTTCGGGCGAGATTTTTGCGAAGCGGTGTTGCCGAAGTAAAATACAAATGAAGAAGAATGAAACTACTTCACACCCGAAGCATTTCAGCAGCTACTTCGGGCGAGATTTTTGCGAAGCGGTGTTGCCGAAGTAAAATACAAATGAAGAAGAATGAAACTACTTCGCACCCAAAGTATTTCAAAAGGCTACTTCGGGCAAAATTTTTGCGAAGCAAAATTTGAAAGAACGCAGTACTGAAAACACTTCACCGAAAAATTCGTCGAAGTGTCTACTTCGAGCCCTGCATCAGCGAACCATTTCTACTTCACCAATAATCATTGCGAAGCATCTATTTTGGCAAAATTTCATGCGAAGTACTTTCACCCAAAGTAGAAGATGCATTTTGAAGGCAGGGATGCACTTCGGTCGAAATACTCCCAAATCGCAGTTTTGAAGAAGGTTCACGGTGAAGCATTTTCCAACTCACCAGCGAAGTATATACTTCGGGTAGAAGGCCTAGCCGAAGTAGTTTCGGCACATTTTCCAGCGAAGCAATTATGAAGAGCCCATTTTGCAAAGGAGATATGCTTCGGCCTCCATCACCCCCAAAGTTGTCTTGCAAAGCTTCACCATGTGAAGTGCAAACCAAGTCCGTTGCAAAGCGAAGTTGAAAACTAGCGAAGCACTTCAAAGGCACATGCTCCAAGCTAGGTATTTTCTCGAGGCGATCAAGTGCCTCATAAATGCACTTTTTCATGCTTGGTAAGCCCGCTGTTCATTTTTAGCAATAAAAAATGAAGTATCAGTTAATGATGAAGAAATCGATGAGCATGGCGGCCACTCGAGCATCGCACCCGAGAACCAAGGATGTCTAGGTGGCTCATTAATGTGTCTTTCCTCGGCTGACCCAGTCGTAGCTACTAGTTCTGGTAATAGAATTGAGAGCTCAGTCACGAAAGCAACGAGAGCCGACTTCTCAGCTTCTGAGGACGTACTCCTCCATTTTGTGTAATTATAGCTTAGAGGGACGGGTCCTCTATAAAAACCTAGGCATTGTAATAAAAAATAGGAGGAAACTATCTGCTAGAAAGCTGCTATAACTTGATGTCCTGCAATTAATACTAAAGAGCTTTGGGCTCAATTTATCTCTTTTATGCTGCATTTTGTGTTTGATTCTTTTGTTTTTCTTCATTTGCGTACTGTGACTCTGAATCCTGAATCCGGTGTGTGATTGGGGACTGTACCTTGAAACTTGCCTAAAGGATACATAGGAGAGGAAAAATGCTATATTGGTTTTCTTTTATGTTGCCTGGTGGGTTGTGGTTTCTATTACATTCTCTTGTCCTAATCGTCTTTACTCTGAACCCTAAATTTCGACGAAAGGGAGAAGGAGAATCCTGGAACTCTCTTAGAGGATACATAGGAAGGTTAATGTGGCGTTTCTTTCGTTTATTCTTGGTGTTCCTTGCTGCTATTCAAGTTGTTAGTTAGTGATCGTGCTTCCTATTCTCTCCCACCTTAAATCACCGATATTTCTTCCATTACCCCTTTTTTATTTATTTCTCTTCCTCTAACTCCTTTTATCTCTTTCTTGCATCCCTTATCTCAAAACACCAAAGTAGTTTAGCATAGGAGCCAACCTTTCTTCGGATATTGGCACGAGGGGCATCTCTTCCCTTCGGCCTTTCAATGTTGGTCTAGGTCTAGGGCGCATACACTCACCCAAATTCTTTCATAGGCAGATTTGATGACCAACAGTTACATAAATTCCTTATCGAGATTACAGTCGCTAGTATAAAACCATGCATATATGATGTCAATTTATGATAGCTTTTGTCAAGCTATTGTGCATGTCTCCACCAAATTAAAATTCAAATAGAATAGCAAAAATAACAAAAAAAGTACAATGGAAAACAGATTTATTCCACTTATTTTTGTAGATAAATTAGTAGTCACCATTTGAATTATGAGTCTCAAATCATGTAAATTAGTGAGTCTATTTTACAAATTCCTGGTATTAATTTGGCAGTTACCTGACATGAATTTAAATGTGATGCATGAGTAGTTACAAAGGTAAACTTCCAAGTAATATTTCAGTGTCTCTGGAGGGTAAGAATAATATTGATTCTTTGAAAAATAACATATTTTTGAATTACATGAATATATTGTTGCTACTATTACCAACATCACAACTTAGTGGTGTCCCCCAAACATAGTTGCTCCTCCACCATTGCTATGAATCCTAAGCTTGCTTGTCTTGGGGATTAAACTTGTTCACATAATAAATTCATGCCTAGTAGTTCAACAACTTCCCATGCATCTCAAAAATAGGTTGGGATACCTCATAATGGTCAAGTACAACCATGAAGATTGGTTACTCACATTGCTCATACCCAAAATAGTTGCTCTGATACCAATGTTCACAGAGTGATTCGATTATATTTTCATTGATCAAAGCCTTTTAAATACATATTATGTTGCCTAATATAGAGAAAAGATGCTAACAACATGTTTTCCTTAAATTGTGGAAATCACAACTAACTAACAACTCACACAAGACTCCTACATGAACAGTTCTAACCATTCATTTTTTTACCTTAATGTAATTTATCACATCATATGATGTAATAAATCCCAACAAAAATAAAATCCTTCAAAAATTGCTTGCCTCTTCATTTCTCAAAACTTATCAATAGGTCAAGTAATCCATTTCTTATAAGAATGAAAGTTTATATCAAATAGTTTGTTGTAGAATGTAAAGTGTGTTAGTGGAATAACGTTGAATAGTCAAACTCTAGGATTTTATTGAAGTGTGTTTATGGATTTAATTGAAGGTCTTCCTAAATCAAAGGGTAACATAATGATTTTTGTGGTTTTGGCTTGTGTCTCCAAGTATGCCCACTTTTATGCCTTATAACACCTATTTATTTCTAACAAAAGGTCCAAGGTATTCCTTGAATCTATTTTTAAATTACATGGTATGCCAGGTCTATTGTGTATGGTCGCGATCCTATTTTCATAAGAAACTATTAGAAAGAGTTATTCACCCTTAGTTATATCCAAATTAACATGATTTCTTCTTACCATCCTCAAGTTAATGGACAAAAACAATCATGAACAAGTGCTCTAGCACATATTTAATATACTTTTCCCAAGATAAGCAATCTCAATGAGTTAAATGGGTTCCCTTAATAAAATAGTGGTACAAAAATTGTTATCATATTTCCACTAAGATATCCCCATTTGATTCCTTATATGTTCAAAACTCCCCATTTTTAATAAACTATATTCTAGAGTCCTTTAGGGTTGCTCAAGTTAGATACTTTTCTCCAATAGTGATAGTATGTTCTCCATATTCTTAGGGATAATAATTATCAGAATCAAAATTGTACAAAGCAACAACATAACTCACACTACTCATAACAACACTTTAAAGATGGTGATATGTTATTTTTCTAGCCCTAGGCATATAAGCAAATTTCCCTCAAAACTAAGTGTAGTCAAAAGATTACACCCCTTTCCTATGGTCCTTTAAGGTGTTTTATAGAATTGAGGATGTGACCTACCACATGGACCTCCCACCTACATCCAAAACTTGCATGTTTTCATGTTTCTTATCTTAGAAAGGTGCTTGGTTAGAAGGTGTGGTCCCAGATGAAGCCTTTCTTGAGTATAATCTCTATCATCCTATCCTAAAATTCCATCCTATTATGAGATGTGATGGTTATGTACATAGAAAAAAATCTTATCATCCTATCTTTATTATAAAAAATATCATCCCACTCAACACTACTATGCAATATTTCATCCATTTGTTGAATGCCAAACGTACCCGTATAGTGCAAAAAATATTTATCCCAATTAAATTTCAAAAATCAATCTAGAACTCTTTTTAACAAATTCCATAAATGTTATCATCTTGACACATAATAATATCAATTTATTTTGTCTAAATAATGTTTAACACCATAATTCTATGAAGTGATTGTCATATCCTTTATATTTTTTTAAAAACTATTTGGTTCTAGTTTGATCAATTCAATCTATGTTTGGCAAGTTTGCTTAAAATTTCTAGATTTTGGTTGGGATGTTTCCCCTATTCATGACTATAAGGTTATTGAGTTTAGTTTGATTCCTCTATAATAAGATTATAAGAGATTCTAGTTTTCTTGATTATATATTTGATAGTTGTTTTTTATTTTATTAGGACTTAATATGGTTGTTTGGGGTAGTGACAACTCCACTTCTAAACCTACCTAATATAGTTAAAATCAAATGCCAATGATATATAAAATAGGTCATAGAAAAAATCATAAAGAATTGGAGAGAAAGAGACTAAAAGTAAAATATAAATGAACACATAAGAACTCTTACTTTGTAAAGAAAGAAGTGAAATAGCCTCTCTCGGAAGAATACACTACAACTCAAAAGAATGCATCAGGTTACCAACCATCATTTTCAATGCTATAAGTGCTTTGGCTTACAATAGAATTTAGTCAGTAAACAACATTTTCTAAATAAGTACTTAAGTATATTATTTTGGACAGTTAGATTTCTAAACATGGATACATACAATATTCAATGAATACATGCATAATTGATAAGTTTATTACCCTTTATTCCAAAATTGTTATCTTATATGGGTTGTATTTATAATGTAGAAATTGATGCATCAAATATATCTATCTACTCATTGAATTTTGATTGAAAATATAAGATCAAGGACTCATAAGAATTGCTTGCCTAATTAACATTATTTTCCTATCATATTGCTCAAATAGTATTTTTTCCAAAATGGATATTGCAAAACACATTTTATCTAGCTCCTCTTCAGGATAGAGGAAACCATCCTCAAGCATCTTAATTACAAAAGTTGAATTCTCAACATCTATAGGTCTGTGCAAACCATTGGGAATATAATTTAGATCTAAGAAAATATATTCTTCCACCTCAACTTTATCCATCCTAAAACCATTTTCCTTGATTTTGCATCGATTGTCTTATTTCTGTAGAGGTTGGAAATCAATGTCATAATATATTAGATGCACTATGTTGTACATCTAGAGTCCCCTAGTTCCTTCCAAAGCCTCCATTAGAGGACCTTAAAGCTTTACTCAAATGTCATGCAATAGTTAATGGGGATATCAACCAACTCAAAGGGAATAATCCATAGACTACCAAATCACAAAATAGCCATGGATACCAAAATTATTGTTAATACTAGAACTAAACAACTTTTATTAAAACAAAATTCTCTTTAATATTTAACATGAGATTAAATGTACGAATACTTGGTTTTTACACAAGTCCTTCACATATAATGGAATTAATAGAGGTATAATTATCTAAATATAAATACATGTTTGTGAATGGGATCTATTCTTTTGGTTTGGATTCTACCTCTTCTTATTTCTTCAACCCAAGTCTTTTTTCTTCTATGTAGTTTCTCCCATAATTGCTCTTGACTTTTTATTTGTAATATAACGAATATATCCTCCTCCCCATGGAAACCCTCCCATAATGGGATTTTTTACATCTCTATTCTCTTGTTGGTTTCTCGACAACTTCAAATACCTACACACATTAGGCCACAATGCTTATCCCTTTCTTAATTATATATAGATAATTCAATAACTATTTATCTTGTCTTAATATTAATTATAACTTTAAATTTTTCACTCATTTATAATCAAATCATTATAGCCAAAATGTTAAATGATTTATTTTTTAAAAATCGTTCCCAAACATAAATATACTTGGGGTAATTCAAAAAAATAATTTTTTACCAAAAAAAAATGTACAAAGTCATTAAAATTCTATATATTCTAGGATGCTAAGGGTACATGCACTACATCCTCCTCATTTGAGTTTGAACTTCCTCCCAAAAATTACTTTATAGGAAAGGATATAGTATCACAACAAAGCTAGTAATGGTCCTATCAAGATTGAGCACTCTTGATATTCTCAAATTTATATAATAGAATGTGCTCATATAATCAAGTAATGTGGACGCTTAGTTTTAAACATGCATTAGTAAATTCAAAGTTTAGTTTCAATTTTAACTTTATAGATATGATTACCTTGAGATAAAGTTCTAGATGTTAGCTCTTGATATGGCCGTAGAGAAACAACCACTTTAGCATAGAATACTAAGATATGCATCTTAGTTTAGAGAATAATCTTACTTGGATTCCATATACTTTACCATGTTCACTTTGAAGGAATTAGAATTACTACTAAATATAATCCATATGTATCTAGAGATTTTATAGAAGGTAAAGAATGTAACTTATATAAGGAGTCTTAGGTTCTCAATGATAAAAAACATTTAGGTCATCACTTATAATTTATTTTTACCATTCAAATAGATAAAAAAATGATTATACATATGCACACATGATAAAAATTGATAATAAACACACATGATAAAAAATGATAATAAACACACATATCAAAACACTCGCTAGTCTTCTTGGGTCCCACCATAGAGCCATAGCTATTGTGGATGAGCCACTCAACTCTACACATAAGACATGTTAGAATTTATTATATTATTTATTTTTATGTAAATGTAATAATTACATTATTTGATATTTGTAATTATTGAGGGATTGATAATTATTTCTCCCATATGAAATTGGATTAATTACATCTCCGATGAGAATATGAGGAGATGAAAGACAATGTTGAAGGTGAAATTTCAAAGGGTGAAACAACAAAGATCTCTTGAATCAAAGAGACATCATATTGATATGTATGTTGTATGCAAGATCAAGCAAGTGAATAGTGGAGGAATACGATGAAAGTGTTGGTAAAATTTTTATGTTGAATTTTTGCTTGTTTATAATATTTTGTTTAAATATTTTTCTTACCCCATTTCCAACATATAGTATCAAAGCTATATTAGAGTGTTTGTGTGATTAGAGACTTCATTGGTGTAAGAAGGGACAATCATCACCATTTGATGGCATGCCATTATAACTTGTCTTGTGTTGGTCTTGGCTATAGAGTAGGTTTAATTTGAAAATAGAGGAGCTTGTTAAACTAAATCTTGGAATTTTTTTGTAGAAATTGGTCGAGCATATTTAAGATATAAGGATAAAAAGAGAAAGTTTAATGCCTTAAATATAGAAGGCATGAAAGAGAAATTTGAGTACCCAATTAAAAGTTCTAAATGAAAAGATAAACCTACTAGTTGAGAGCCATGTGGAGATGGCTAAGGTTTCCACTAAATATGATTTTGTGCTCAAAAATATTGAAGAAGATATCTCACCAAAATTCCTAGAGCTACCTATGAGTATATAGGAGTATTATAGAACCACCTATTACTTTTGGAGTACTGGAAACATCTTCTATGAATTATAGTAACGACTTTGAGCATTCTCTGCATGTTCCAAACAGATATTCGAATTAAGGTTTATACATTAGAAAAAAGGAGAATATATTAAAACATGTAAACATCTCATGCTAAGTTCATCTTATGTGCATAAGAAAAACCCTTTGTCACCTAGCAATGTACAGACTTTAAAATTTTCTTTTTAAATTTACAAAGTGTTAGTGGGAATCTTGGTTATTGCTAGAAAGTTTATTTATTTTTTAATAGAAGGTCACAAGTTCAATTTTCAAGGGAGCAATATTTTAAAAGGAAAAGAAAATAATTTTTTTTAGTGAATATTAAAACAAAATAATAAAGGGTGCATATAGGGAGTCGAAAGGCAAAACTAAGGGATTTTTAAAATATGCATAGGAGTTTTTCTAGTGGAAAATTTTATTTTTGAATTGAAAAGTGAAAGTTGATATTTTTAAAAGAAAAAGGAAAAAATATATATTTGAAAAATTTGAGTTTTTTTTAGGAGTCCTATAGTTTGTGGAAAATATTTTGCAAGATAGAAGCTAGTTTTATTTTTTTTAAAAGTTCAATTTTAATGGACATTTTTTTAAGTAATGAAAAAGTGGTATAGGAGAGTACTAATATTTTGTAAAAAGGTGCATTCTCAACAATGACTGACACCTCATTTTTCAAACAAATTTTGCATCAAAAATCACAACATGTGCTTTGCACAATTGCAACATTTGGGATAAACGACATCTTTGGCTTACGTTTATAGGTAATGTTGTTGCATTAAGATACTACATATAAAGCCTAACATAGCTACCATAACAACATCTAGGAATCAACCCTATAAAGTGTTGCAGAGGAATAAGTACACACTTTTGTGATATTTTGTTTCACTCCATTTATTACCTCATTTGTTACTGTCATTATATATAAATCCTAAAATTGAGAAATCCCAAGTATATAGAGAAGTTACAACCACATATGAGGATTTATCTTTAAGTGTCACTGATAGAATGAATATTTTTTAGTACTACCTTGGTAGCATGTATCGATATCTTTCATGTACCTTAAGGTATCTCTCATGTACAATTGCATATATCAAGAGGACTAGTTTCTTCCACATTCTGACATGCATATTGGAAGGGAGGGTATATTGAAAGGATTGGTATATAGGACTAATGGTATATAGAAATGGAACCATTTTGGGAGATATAAGGAACCTTTTCCATGTCTACATAAAAAAAATTCTCACAAAATCTTAGTTGATTAAGGGTCCAAATTTTGCACCATGGAAGACAAAAATGAAAATAATACTAGTGGTCAAAAAACTCTGGGATATAGTTACCGATGATAATACTTGTCCTAATAAGATATAAAATAAACAAAATTATGATGAAATAGATGCAAGGGAACTTATGCTCATCACTTTTGGAGTGGATGATGAAATAAAACCATATATCAGTGAAACAAAAACATCAAAATATGTATGGGATAGACTTTGTACCATATTTGAAGGGAAAAATAAATCCACAATCCTTCATCTATAACCAAAAATTCATACATTAAGGGTATAATATGGTCATAGTATTGAACAATTCCTTTGAAAAACTATAGGCTTAAAATCAAAATTGAATGTCATGGGAGATAATGTGGATGACAATCTCTTAGTTTTAGTTGTACTTAGAGCTCTTCCTGAATCATTCATACCATTGGTGACATCTCTCCAAGTATCAAATATAAGGGTATCATTTGAAGAATTGTTAATATGAAGAAAAAAAATTGTTAAGAGATGAGTTTTCCAATAATAACCTAATCTCAAAAAGAAACCTCAAAAGAGTTCAAAGGGTCCTTCCACCCCATCTTCATCATAAAATCAACTTGAATGGAGGAGGTATTGTCATATTTATAAAAAAGTACATAATACCAATTTTTGTAAACATAATTCATTGATCCAAAGGAATCAATTTCAAATACCTCCACAAATAAATCAATAGTATCAATCACAATATCAACAAGGGCAACAAGTACAAGGGAAATATTAAAGAGCACAATCTCAATAAAGGACACAATAGTAAGGGTATATTGCTCATGGTGAATCAGAACCAAATTGTGAAGAAGAATGTGGAACAACACATAACGTTCTTATGGTCAAGGAAGTGTCAAAACCAAGAAATAAAGGAGATTGTAAACAAACCAAGGAACAAGGTGAAATTCAAAACTGTATGTCATCAAAAGTTTGTGAAAGTGGAGAATTTTTAAACTTAGGTTTTGTTTACAAAAAATACTTAGAAAAATTGGTGAATGATACTTTGAAAATGGTGTGACAATCTCTATTGGTGTAGTGAAAAGAATGTGCATGGAACTATTCACCCTTGAAATAGTTGATATGAAATATCAAAAGCAAATTGAAATAATTGAGAAGTTGAAGGATAATCCCATGATGAAAGATATTTTTTATGATAAGTGATTTTCTTCAAATGATAAATTTTAGTTCTTATACAAGTATGTTAAATCCCATGATGGCAGATGTGTATTGTGATACATGTAATCTTATCCAAAGGGAAGATATAGCTTATGATACATTTATTTGAAGATAATTTATGAGAGTAGAGTTTGTGTGCAATATGGTTGTGTTGGCCATGACAAAGGCCATATTATCAAAGGTGATAGTGATAGTGACATTTTAGATTGTGTTGGTCTTGTGATGACATCATTGGATGTTTAAATATTGTTGGTATAATTTAGATTAATGATATATATTTGATTTTTTTGAAAAGGCCATAATGGTGATGAATAATTTGAATGTTTCGAAATGTATACCAAAGGTATTGGTTAAAAAGTAACGATAAAATGGGATACAGTGATATAGATTTGAGAAGATATGGGCAAGGTATGGAAATACCCATAATTCCAAGTATAATGTCAAAGAGTGAAGTCCTTGGTTATGAAGGTACAATAGGAAGCGATGAGGCCAAGTTTATAAAAAGGGAAACATATGCAAAAGATTAAAATACAAGTCAAGAAGGAAGTAGTGATACTAAGTTTGTGAAGAAAGAATTGTATGTAAAAGTTCTTTGGTTGAGTTGTTGCAGTCATTGTGGAAGAACCATACATGTAACAAATATGTGTTGGAACCTACATTCTTGTTAGATGTGTGGAGGTAATAATGACTCCAAAAGAAAGTATTGGCACAAATATAAAGTGACCAAAAAAATACATATGAATTGTGGATGGATGAATATATCAAAATGGGATAAAACAAAAGAAATATTAAATGGTTTCTTTAGAAGAAGACCAAGTTTTTTGAATGAGAAGAATGTAAGTTTTTCCATGAAAAAATTCTTAGGAAACTTGAAATAAATTATTTATGTATCAAAAAAATATGACCCAAGAAATTCTTGGAAGACCTATAATGACAAGGACTACAATGAAACATTACGTGGAAGATTCCAAATATATAATTCAATGGTAAATTCCTAGAGGTAATGACCTAAAGTAAAATCCATAGGCTGACCCAAAGGTAATAATGACCCAGATATGACTCAAATAAAAAGGACCTAGAGGTGACCTAGAGGCAAAGAACTAGAGGCAATGATGACCCAAAGGTGATCCACTTATGCAATGTAATAAATACACAAGTATTAATAGAATGTGCAATGATGTAAATGTGCATGTTGTCCATGTGTACATGAGTCTATAGAATAGGAATATGAAGAGTCATAGGAATATGGAAGGCCAAGAGTCACACCCATTATATATTGGCCTTTGTATGAGCATTTGGAGAGAGATAGAGAGAAAGTAGAGAGAATTGAGTAGAGTAGTAGTAGATAAAATGTAGAGCATGTAAGAAATATAGAGAGTTTGAGACATCCATATTTATCAATGTAATATATTTAGGAGCTTTCATTAATGGTTGTTTTATGAGTAGTTATAGAATTTTCTCATGAGTTTTACATGCTTAGAATATTACCATTATCATATATGTAATATTGCATGCTCATTTTATATGGTGTGGTTTATCTTTCATTAAGTATTAAGCATCAAAAGCTAACAATGGTATCAGAGCACACGGTATATTGAGAGGAGATAAGGAGAGCCACAAGAGAGATTGAGAGGATATAGGAATATCTCATTTTCAAAATTTTTGAAATTGCTTTTTGGATAAAGTTTTTCCATAGAGTTGCAGAAAAACTTGTGAAGACTAGGACTCGACATTGATTCCACTAGTTTGAAAAATCAACTAGTGAAGTTCATTATTTTTAGATTTGAAGAATTTGCATTATTATATTCTAATATTTTGTTGCAGAGAAGATTTGATTCAAAGAAAGTTGGGAAGCTTCCTACAAGATATAGGAGGAATATCTTCTTTGAAATTAATCCAATACTTGCAGTAGCAAGTCAAGGATTAAATAATTTGGAGGCCTAAGGAAAAAGGTCCCATTGTAGAATTTGCAGAATTGAATATTGAGAAGAGAGGAAGAGGCCAAAGGATCCCTATTGAATATTGGAGATAAAGGAGTCCCAAGAAGGATATCCCCATAGAATATTGAAGACTATAAATTACATATTGAAGAAGGAAGAAAGTAACTCTAAGAGGAGGAGACCCAAGAAAGAGGTTCCATTGAAGAACTTCCAGATTTGGAAGATAGAACACAAACACCAAGGAAGGGGAATGTGGATGGGAATAAACAATGGAATGGGGTGTATACCCAAGATAGAAGAAGTTTGATCAAGATAAATGATAGTCATACAAACATGGTGATTCTTAGCATGCAAGAACAAGAATGGACAAATGCAAATGCAATTATAGATATACCTAATGTAATGTGACAAAGAATGCAGCTAGACACTAAAGATGTTTAAAATATAGGGTGCCTCGAATGCAATGATATATGATGCATAGTGAAATGAATTATTGCTATGTTTTGTATTTTTGTTCTTTTTGTTTTGTTTTTTTGTTTTTGTTATGCATAAAATACCCATAGGTGGAGAATATTAAGGGGTTCAGTTCTTCAACACCCTCAAGTGAAGCTAGTCGATAATTTCTCGATCCTACCTTTTGTGTGATGATAAACAAGCCTAACCAATTTGCTGTAAATTTATCCTGCAAATGAGGCAACAAGTTAGAATTTTTTTCTAGAAAGAGCAACATTCGATAACTAAAGACCCGATGCTCCTAAATCCCTTGTGACTTTTTAGATCCTCATTGTGGCTGTGAATTTTTAACAAAATCTATTGAAAGTCTTAGTGTAGACTGATCTTCTCTATTTTAGTGCAGTTCTTCAATACTAACCATGATAGAGGATGTTAGAGGGTCTTGTCTCAATAGTCAAAAGCTCCAATGGCAGGATGGATGGTTTTTTGGGTAGGCAAAATAGTTTGAATTTGTAGTTATAATTGGACTGCATCTTGGCTAGTAGCCAAAAGGCTAGAGTTTATTAGATTTGTAATATATTCTTGAGTCTCTCTTAATATATTCTTTTTTTTAACTATATATATATATATATATTTAAATTAAAAACCCCTTACAGGGCCACCTTGGTCTAAAATACCATGACCAGGGGGTTCTACACCGTCAAAGTCACCCAGGAGTCACACTCGGCCCTGCCCGCACCAACATATATAATATATATATATATATATATATATATATATATATATATATATATATATATATATATAAATGAAAAACCCCTTGTGGGGCTGCCTTGGTCTGAGAGACCACGACCAGGGAGTTCTACACCATCAAAGTCATCGGGAGTCACACTCGGCCCTTCCCGCACCAACATTATCAATTGGATTCTGGGTACCCAATTCAAATTTTTTGGTAGGATGGAGATTCGAACCTGGGACCTCCCTTAGAGGATTGCCTTCTCGTCTCCAAATAACCTAAAACACTTGGGTAACAATATATATCTATATATATATTTATACCATATTTTATTGCATAACTATGAAGCATAACTCGCTTGATACAACAATTTGGTACAAGGAAGTTATTCTCCATCCTAGAACATCTTGAACCCCATGGTGTGGATCAATTAGTATAAAATACTATTTGTCATTTGTTTAGTAACTCTTTCATCTTGCTTGAATTTGTTTATAGTGGTTCTTACCAAGAATTGAGCTTTTGATACATTCCATCATTAAATGTCTACTTATACATATTTATAATACCAAAAGAAATGTGTTATACTAGGTTTCATTTATGGGTAACCTAAAGAATGCAAAATTTATAGAAAAATATCTAAGTTGGAGAATTTATTACTAATAAATACAAAACCTCCTTCGATATTAAGAAACTCATTTGAGATGTCCTAGAGGGATAGAGAAACACTTTATTTAGATAATTTTAGGATCTCATGGTCAACATGGGAGTATCTTCCAACAATGCCAACCCTATAACCTTCTATATTTATAGCTTATTCAAGGTGTAGACCAACGTAATTGTTCTTGTATTCTAAGGATGAAATAATATTGAAGATTTGGATACCTTACTCTAATAGCTAGAAGTATATTTTCTCGTAACTACTTTTGTAACATTATTAGGAGAGCTTTCATTGCTTTAAAGATGTCTTGTGGTGGGAAACCACTGCTAGGAGACTTATAGATTATGAAGTTGCATTGATACTTTGGAAATATTTGTCAAACTAGTTTGCATTTGTTTCTGTCCATTGCATCATTATGAATGTGGGTATGTGCATTCCCAATAATTACAAAAACACCAAGATCAAAATGTATAACAATACACAAATAAATTCATTAAACTTCTCATCTAGTTTTTCATTACTAGTTATGAGAAGCATTAAGTCCTTAATTTTTCATTGGAATCCATTATCACATCTACTCAAAAATGGAGTTTCTTCCTATCAAATTCTTAACACAAACATTTCATTTTACAATCAAAATAGAAGAAAAGTATTGAATAAGGTATAAATTCTTGACATCCATAGCATATTGGACACAATTAGTGCTAAAGTGAAAACCATTTGTTGCCCGAGAACCTATGGTACCAGTGCCTAAGGGTCTTATGATGCCTTGCAATCTAAAGACTCCACCTATGATATAGGACAAAGGTAAGCAAAAGGTAGGAACCAAATGGTGCAACCATCATAATACTCACACTCATAGTGATGTTAATTGTAGAGCTCAACAAAATTATTTTTTTTATAACCATAAGTCTATGACCACTCATAGGCACTAACAATTGAAGAGAATGTTAATGCCACATGTCAAAGCACTGAAACTCAAAAAGTTAGTATGACCTCAACCTTTGATGTTTCTAATAAAAGGAAGCATTTGTTCCATACATGTTCTTGAATAAAAAGCAAAACCTTACATATCATCATTGACATTGGGAGTCAAAAGAACATCATCATATAGGATACTATCAAGTGAATCACCTTCCAAACCATAATGCATCCATATCTAATGTGGAATCCACATTGAACTAATTTTTCATTATCATATGGTGCTTAAATAAGCATAATGTACATCCAAGACATGCCAAAATTACATAGCTTTAGGATCTCATATAGAAATGAAGACATATTTAAGACAAGAAAAGCAACTAACTACTATATTTAAGGAAACTACTAACAATATCTTCTAGAATGGACGTGAGTTGTACTCACATTTTAGAAGATATTCTACCTTAATTTATTGAATTAATCTATCCTAAGTCCTAGATGCCATAAAATAAGAACTAGCCTAGGACTAACACACACTCTTAACTAGATTTCCTCATCATACCTCCCCACAATAGAAGCATTAGAATCCAATGCTTTTACAAGAAAGTGGGAGGAAATCCTTGCGAGTAAATACATGGCAGCAATGCTTCAAATTGGAGGATTTCAAATCCTCAAATGCTTGAGATGAGGATTGGAGGATTGCAAATCCTTAAATGCTTGATACAAGGATTGGAGGATTGCAAATCCTCAAATGCTTAAGATGATACATAATATTAAAGAGCTAAGAAACTGAAGTAGAAGCTCATGCGAATGCTATCTTGATGTGGTGCTACTCAAAAAAGTGTTGCAAGTCTTGCTGGTAAAGATATGAGCCAAGCTTAAAATCTGAAATCCATTGAGAGAAAAGTTGCGAGGGGCAAAGACAACTCTAATGCATGGAGTACCTATGTGATATCCATGATCACATAAAAAGGGTCATGGTCTTGTGAAGGAAGAGACAATGACAACTCCCAAACTAGAATCATGATGGAATCCCATGATCAAAAAACAATACCTAAAATCATGATGGAATCCCATGATCGAAAAACAATACCCAAATCATGATGGAATCAGAAGAGGGTTGTGGTGGTGAAGAAAGTTTGCTTCCAAAATTCTCAAAGGATGAAAGTGGATTGAGGAGTGTCGAGTTCAACAAAAAATGCACTCTATTTTACAATAATTTTTTTGAAGAAGTTTTGGATAACCCGAACTTCAAAGTAGCATAGGTCAAAATACACCTTTACAAAATCATAACTTAGAAAGATATTTTCGATGAGTATACATAAGGCTATACTCAGGTTAGAATGAAGCCTTAATTTGTGTGACAAGCAAAAGGCTCTATGGAAGCAAAATAAAAGGGGCAAGTTGCCCTTTACAATTTGAAATAGAAATATGTGCAAGAATATTCTACAGAATATTTGACATATTTTAAAATAATGTGGGACAAAATCAACTATGCTTATGAAGTCAATGATGCTCAACATGTCAACTATGCCTGAAATTCAACAACGTCTATTGGAAAATGCAACAAATCAACAATGCTAATCGTTTGCCATGTGGCGGTAGCACTTGCACTCACAAATGGTGCTTCTAGATGGTCTCGTGTGGGAGGCTCCCTAACCACCACTTGGTGGTCGACCAAGAAGGAAGATCTCCTAGATTTTAGGCACTCTAGTGACATCCCACAAATAATATGGGATATTAGGACCCAAACCTCAAAAAAGCTATGAACAATTCTTCTCTCGCTAGATCTAGCCCATGCTTGATCCTACATCTAGGACTATGCCACGTGTTAGGGTGACTTTGGTGGGGTGTTTAGGGTTTCCAAGGCCCTCGTTTCATGATATTTCAATCTTGAATTTATGGATTGAATTTCTTTAAGGTTTCCTTACAATATTTCTTCATCATTCGAGTTATGTGAAACTTGGAATAATTTTTGGATGGCATATTGTGAACTCTTGAGCAGATCTGCTTGATCTGCTTCACAAGGGAATGATGCCCTAGTGAATGCACTGATGAGATCAAGACCATAATTACCATGATGTGGGACCTATTTCAACCTTGGATAGTTTTAGAAGTAGATGCATTATAGAAGTGGAGCTTGTCATTGGAGGATGAAATCGAATAGGGGTGACAGAATCAAAAGAGACCCTCACCATGTCTGGTATGGGAACGTGGTTGGGAGAAGCCAAAGTCGATGAGGTAGGGCTCGAAGTGGGATCTAAGCAATAATTTTTTGGTCTCCATTTCATGGTGGAGATCTTGGACCTCTGTAACAATGACTAGAGCAAACATATTTGGAGTGCACTTGCGTTATGGTGGCATTGTTGTAGGCTCAGAAGGCTAGGGAGTTTGATATCACCAGCATGTTTGTATTGGGGATTATGGTGAGCACCTCATGTAGTGGTATTGTGTGGAGGAAAAGACACGTTATCCAGTATGGTGGCATGACCAAAAGAAGGCAAGGCCTGCTTGAAGGGGTAACGTTTGGTCCTTCTAAAAAGACATGAATTTGATGAAGGATGTTCCTTGAGATATCATGGATAATAAAGTTCTTATTGCACATAGATGTGTGGAAAGGAAAGACTACAAAAAATATCCACTGAATTTTTTACATAGTATAACAGGGACAAAAATTATGAAAGGGAGAGAGGGATTTCCATAAGGAAAATCCCCCTCACAGGCAGCCAAAATGGCGCTGATCTAATACCACTGAAGTGGAATCCACACTGAACTAATCTTGCATTATCCTATGGTGCTTAAATAAGCACAAGGTACATCTGAGATATGCCAAAATTACATAGCTTTAGGAGTTCATATAGGAACAAAGACTTATTCAAGATAAGAAAAACAACCAACTACTAACTTTAAGGTAACTACTAACAATATCTTCTAGAATTGATGTGATTTGTACTCACAATTTAGAAGATATTCTACCTTAATTTATTTGATTAATCTATCCTAATTCCTAGATTCCATAAAATAATAACTAGCCTAGGACTAACACACACTTCTAACTAGATGTCCTCTTCAACAACCTTACTACATTATATTCATCCTAAAAAGGAGTAAATGTTTGACACCAATGCACCCTTGAGTATGGAATAATGTCAATGTGTGATACTATACATGTGACATGGTGCCATTGGATATCTACATCTTACTTGGGAGACCTTCTCTATTTGATTAGAGGTGACCTACTAAGATTATTGATAGTATTGGTCATTATGCATTAATGGAATGACTTACCACATATCAAAGTACCTACCCCAAAATAAAGTGACTTATATTTTATTTAAGCAATCTAAGATGCTCATTTTGCAAGCATAAAAGTTTACTTTGCTTATAGTTTGATCAAGGATCCATAGCACTAAGAGGTGTTATCTTATTGTGTCAATCAAAGTTAACTAAAGGTATATTGAATAAATGAAATATTGGTTTTATCCATACTCAAATGTTTTTTGGGATCCATAGGGAGTGTCATTTTACTATTTAGTTAAAAATCAAATTGATTTGATCCATGGACCATCACCATCCAATAACCTACTATATTGTTAATCAATCTAGGAAAATAAAGAGATATATTTTCAAATTTAGGAGCTAATCAATCAAGGAAAAGTTAAACATAGTTTCTCTCCTTGTGGTAGTCCTCTTGTTTTGGCACCAAAGATTAATGGTACATGGTGTCGATGCATCACCAACAAGCAACTAAATACCACTCAGTGAACAATAAGTATTAGTTATAATTTATCATTTATCTATTAGGATAACTCTAGGGGGATCAATACTTCCTCAAGATCAAACTTAATTTAGGTTATTATTAGGTCCATGTCCTTATTATAAAATACAATTATAAATACAAAGGAAGGACTATCCGAGTGATTGGTTATACCTTTTAGTTTGACTACTGCACCTGCGACATTCATGTGTTTGATGAATAATTTCTTGTGACCATTCACATGGTCCTTCATCATTGTCTACTTGGATAACACCATCATATTCAACAAGATATGAGAGGAATATCTCTAGCATGTGGACCAAGCCTATGTTGGAATTCATGCCTATTTCTAAAAATAAATATAAGCAATATATCTACTCATATCCTATACAAAAAACATAAAATAGAGTGAAAGAGAAGAAGATATAGTGGGCACCCATAGGCACCATAAATAATCACTATATTATCCATAAATAAAAATTACAACACTCTTATATAATGGATGGAGTGGTGGGGATATTTATACCAATACCAAAACCCCAATAACATCAATGAGTTTAATCTAAGCCGACATAAAAATAAGGCTTAAGGTTAGTTACAAGTTATAAGGTGGGTTTAACTATAACAAGGTTAATTTCATCCCAAAGGGATTACACAATAAAATATTGCAATAAATTATATATAATTGTACAATTATTTCCCATAGGTCTATAAAATATTATATCCTATAATGTTGGCCTTGGACATAAGTCAAATCATGATTTCAATAGCCCCTCATAATTTGAATTAAGGGGCTAAGGAGAGAAGACATTAGTGAAAATAATATCTTCCCCCTAATAATGGATGCTCTAGTGGGCCTCTTTACCTGAGAAAGACTCATTTGCATCCCCCTCATCATATAAAATATGTTACTACAAAAATACTTTTGCACAAGAACAACCTTAGTTAGACCAAAGTCATTATTGCCACTATCAGATACTCCCACACATATCCAAAGAACAATTTTGCTAAGGCTCCAAATTAGTAATAGAATGCAAGAGTATCACCTCTAAAGAAGAACTGCTTCAATGTTCTATAGTTGCATAAGATAAGACTTAAAGACATATATTTCCCTTTTATAGCCTACATCACTTTATCTAGAAAATTCAACTTAGGACACCTAATTTCTATCATCGAAAGAGGCTTTGCATGAACTTGCTTATGAAATGGGTCATTCAACTTCCAAGAGTACCTGAAAAAGAATAGAATGAACAGATCATAAAAGATTATATCTTCATGAATAAACCAAATCAGTAACCCAAAGGAGAGAGAGGGATTGACTAAAGCACATTTTGAATCATTTTCCTGTATGCCTCCAAAAGACTTAAAAACTGCTACAACTTTCACAAATTCAATTTCATATCCCATAAATGTGGACTAAAGATTATAATTATACAACATATGGTACATTTTCCTTTTTATATAAGGAAATAGGCCTTAAGTACTATCTTGTACAATTCATCCCTCAACACTTTAACAGGTCTATGGACTATTGTTTCGTCCATTTATTTGCAAGTGTTTACCACTAGATTTTCACCATCTAAGCAACACCAAGTTTTCTAATGAGTTGCACTTTTGACATGTGTTCTCCTAATTGGTCAAAGGCATGTAAATATTAAAAAATGGGAGAGATATGGTACTAGAAGCAACCACATTGGCCACCATGCTAGCCTAGATTTCATTGCATTTTTATTATACCAAAAATTTGCTATGGGGGTTTGAACTTGAGATTTCCATGGCCTAATTTCCTTGCTCTATCCAAGGTATAAAGGTACTCCTTGAGGAACGTAATGCTTATTTCAAAAGATATTCTAACAAAGGGCCTTAGCACCAAAAAGAATGCTACATAAAAAGGTAATATAAGGGATCAAACTTATGCTAGTTAAACTAAGAACATATTTACAAGCTTTGTGTAACCATCTCATAAAGGATGTTTGTGATGAATGGTCCATTGGTGACTTGGTAAATAATGGCATGTGGATCACTTATCATGGGGTTACAAAAAGGAAGTTATCACAATTAGAACTTCAAACCTCTCCCTTCCTATCTCCAAAGTTTAGTCATGCCAATCAATGTACCATATGAGCAATTGAACATTAAAGGCACAAAAACTTTATTTATCTCCTACTTTACTTTGTAAAGTCTCCATAAACATGACACACATAGTTTTGAACCCATAATCTATAGTAGAAAATTCCTTATAACTCGTGTGCATAATTGCTTTAGTTATCTACTCAAGTGCAATCTATGTGTCTTTTCTTTGGAAGAAGGCATCGTGTCATGCTCAAAAAAAGGAACCAAACAACTAGCTTGCAATTCATACTTGAATTTGACTTTTTGGCATCAAAACTACTTTTTTGGTCCAAAGAGACTATCATTGCTTCTCTGTAACATAAAAAAAATGATTTTGATCCAAATTTAAATCTATGTTCAAGTAATTATAAATACTTTGATGACAACGAATTAAATTATGGAGTTGGCTAAAATCTCCAAAAAAATTGAAAAATTTGATAAAGAATGGTACCAAAAAAAATCTACTCTTCACTTGCTAAGTTGAAAAATACTTATGAAAATCTGACAAATAATTTATTCTAAGAATAAGATGAAGGATTGAAGGCTCTGAACAAAATTTCAGCGTGATCAAGCAATGTCACTCCATAACCACTCTGACACCATGTTGGAATTCAAACCTATTTCTAGAGATGAAAAAAAGCAATCCATCCATTTATATTATATAGAAAGCATAAAATAGGACGAAAGAGTAAAATATATAGTACACACTCGCAGGCACCATAAATAGTCACTATATTATTTGTAGGTAAGAATCACAACACTCCAATACAATGGATGGAGTGGTGTGGGTATTTATACCAATGCCAAAACCTCGATTACATAAATGAGTTTAAACTAAGCCAACATTAAAAGAGGGCTTAAGGATAGTTACAAGTTATAATATGGGTTAACCATAATAAGTTTAACCATGTCCATAGGGCTTACATAGTAAAATATTACAATAAATTAAATTCAACTGTACAATGATTGCTCGTAGGCCCATACAAGATTACATCATTAAATGTCGGCCTTGGCCATAAGTCAGATTATACTTTCAACACCTTGGATATTGTACACCAAGATAATCTTCAAGAAAAGTTAGTTAAGTTTACCTTGAGCATCATATAAATTTCCTATCTCAACTACATCATCAACTATGATAGCATATATATATATCCAAAGAAGATATGAATCATTCAAAATGGTTTATTCCAAGGATCTTGGTGGAACTTAGAAGTTTTTGAGACCTTGCCAACTTCTACCACTAGTTTATTCTTGGATTCTCTTATCTGTCATAACCACTCTCAACCAAATCATGTATACTAAGATAATTTTTTATTAGACTCAATAAGAAAAATAAGCATTCAAGAAACTCAAACAATGCATGTGCTTGATACTAGTGCTAAACATGCTTGATATCACTTAATCCTTCAAGATTGAGATTGATACATCATACATTTGACTATGCTCTTGGTGGAATTGTTTTTCTTAATATTTTAAAACAAACATTGATGCATTCTAACATGACTCCACTTATGAAAAAACTCTATCATTGTTTAAATTTTTTTCATTAGCACTACGCCATCATGGGTAGGAAAATTATTATTCATTCAAATAATAGGACATTGTAATTATTGCATACTCAAAATAAACTAGAGAATGTACACCACATAAAATGGATAACTAACATGTAGTAGTTCCATTTTGTGATTAAGCATCATAAGGTCAAAGAAATCTAGATCGTCGATTTGAGCTATCCTTTAATGAAAACATTATTGGTAGTCATGAACATCAAGAGTCACAACTTCAACAATTAGAAGATGGTTTATTCTAGTGTTATCAACTTTATTGTCATGCATTCCAACTAATATAGAACAAGTTAATGCTACAACATCTTCTCAATAATGATTTGTATCATCTAGGTAAGCTCTATATACCTTCTAGTGCTTTACACCAACACCTCATCTAGGGAACAAATTGTTCCAAGGTTGTTAGATATTTTTTGCATTATAAAAATGCTTATGACATGACAACAACACTTATACTACCCTCATATTCACTAGGAAGTGGATCCATGTCTAAAATATTGTATATCATGCAATATTGCCAAATCATCAAACAAGATATTTAAGACTTTATACACCATCATTGATTCATTCTAGGCCATAGAAATCTATCAACATGGATTATATTTTTAGTATGGCTTCCACTAAGCATCAAAATGATTGTGTTTTTATTATTATGGATAGGTTTCCTAAGATAACAATAATGGTACTTTATAAAAAGAGCATTGACACGCTAGAAATTGTGAGATTGATATTGCAACATGTGTGGAAATAATTTAGTATTCTATACTTAGATAAGTCGATTGAGACCCTTGTTTCATTAGTAAATTTTGGCACCACTTATAGGATCAACTAGATGCCAAGCTACACCATTCCATATTTGGATCCATATCTAAAATTAGGTAGTGAATTGATTGTTTGTACACCAGATTATGATGTATAATTATAGTCACCCTCAAATGTGGGATGAGAATCTCCCATATATTCAACATTCCTACAATATTTCTAAGAATAGTTTCATTGGTCATATACCATTCTAGTTTTGGATTTAAATCCAATGCGCCAATCAATATTGGTTTATATATTCTTACTGGTGTTGTGAAACCGACATAGGCTCTAAATATTGACAACACTTTCTATAGCACATAATATATACAACATCAAGTTCAAGATATACTTGGGTATCAATAGTAAAAGTACAAGAAGCGCTATGATTAATGCCTTAATCCTTGTACTTTTCAATTTGGAAATTGGGTTTGGCTCCACTTGAAGAAAGAATGATTCTCTAGCCCTCCCCAAAAGATTAGACTTTTATGTAATGGTCCATATTTGATGCAACACATAACAAGTAATAATAATTTCATTCTTGTTTTTGCCTCCTTAGATAGGGATGCATCCGGTGTTTAACACAACACTCCAAACCATATGATCCTCCTTAATAAGAGATTGTGGTAGGACACCATCGTATAAATTTTATTTCAATGGATAAGAGATTAATGCAACCAAAAATCATGTTTAGTTATTTGAGTTACATTTTAATATTGTAAATTGAGGTCCTACTATGATGTTATAATTAAAATATAATGATGTGAGTATATTATAATATTTACTCAATCAACTAATGCAAACAACAATCATTTTTAGTTATTTGAGTTACATTTTAATATTGTAAATTGAGGTCCTACTATGATGTTATAATTAAAATATAATGATGTGAGTATATTATAATATTTACTCAATCAACTGCTTCATTTATTGTGTTATTGAATTTGATATTTAAACCACTTTATTCAAATATCATTTTTTATTTAAAATATCTTAATATCTAAATATTTATTTATTATAAATTTGGATTAATTAAATCGTGCATTCTTGGTAATAATATTATGCAACTTAGTTGCAAGCTTACTACAGGGGTAAGGGCTTTGGCCTCTCTTTGAGAGGTCCAAGGTTCAAACCCCCCTTAGTATGAGGGAACAGGGACCCATCATAAAAATATGTGTAAACTCATTGGAAAAAGGACTCGTGAGGGATACCGTAGTGGCAAGTCCTTGTGTTTTCATCTAGGAAATCTAAGTTCAAAACCTAATAAGAAGGGATCGAAATCCCACATAAAAACCCATGTAAATTCAACTTTTTCTCAACAAGGACATCACATTGGTAAAAGTTATTGGGATTTCCTAACGAAGACTCAAGTTCAATTCACAGGAAGGGTGGCCCCGATATGCCCCCAAATTTTCAACCTATTCAAAAAAAATATTATGCAACTCTTATATATTTTACAATATTAATATAAAAATCCAATTGTCTTTATATATTTGATGGAGGTTTGATGAAGAGTTTAATTGAAAATCATATATTGATGATATTGATCAATTATTATTGTGTCCTTTACTATTAGAGCCTTTTTTACAATATTAATATAAAAATCAAATTCTCTTTATATATTTGATGGAGGTTTGATGAAGAGCTTAATTGGAAATCATATATTGATGATATTGATCAATTATTATTGTGTCCTTTACTATTAGAATATTTAGAGCCTTTTTAGAAAATAAGTTTATTTTTATATTGTTATAAAATATTACATTATTTAGTACCTTGTAAATACAACTGCAAGTAAGGGCTTTGGCCTCTCTTTAAGAGGTCTAAGGTTCAAATCCCACTCAATATGAGGGGACCAGGATCCCTCATAAAAACCAGTGTAAACTCATTGAAAAAATACCTTGTAAATACTTTGTCAATATTTGGTTTCATATAATCATTAGGTTTTGTTATTATTAGAAGGTTAATAAAATATTTCTCCTATGAAAAAATGAAGAGTCATATCTCCTATGAATATGAGAGGATGAAGGGAAGTAGAAGATAAAATATCACGAGACTATATGTAAGGGCTATTTGTGGGGATGGCAAGTGAGATTGTATTGTATTGAATTGTAGTGCATCATTTTGTATTGTAATGCATTATAGATTTCTCCACTTGAATATAAAGTGTTTATTTATTTGAGTCATGACATGAATATATGAGTTGCATTCTTGTATGAAATATTGTTTGTAACCTTGTGAGAGCATTTTGTTATCCTTGTTTGATATATTGAGATTTGATTATTGAATATAGCTTATTTTCTAACAATGGTATTAGAGCCACATAGAGTTTTGAGCTAATGAATATAGCTCATCTTCTAAATTTCTTAGATAGGCTTTTTTTGCCTCTTCTTTTGGATTGTTATATCCTTGATCTGATCTAGCTTCTATTACAATATAATTTTCTTGCTTCGTCTTGAAGTTTATCTCACGACTAAAATTTTATCTCTTTCTTCATAGTTTTTACTTTGCAATATTTTGCTATATGTCGAGTCTTATAACAATTGTGGCATCAAAATGCAATATTTTCATACTCCACTTGTTGATCTCATTCTCTTGATTCAAATTGAATCTTATTAGATTGTGGCAAAGGTTTTGAAATATCCATAGCAACATATAATATTCTATATATAGCATGTTTTCACTCCTTAATTATTAGTCCCTCCTTGATGGATTCCGGTAGGGTATTTCTAATATTCTTCAAAACATCCTTATTGATAAAGCATAATCCACATTAAAAAATTCTTAATAGTTTCTCAGCAGAAAAAAATTCATTCTATGGTCTTAAATAAAGGGCATCTCTTCCCCTAAACAATGGGCCACCATCCATTATTTTATCCCTAATTTCTTGATCTCAAAAAGATGATGAGGAGAAAACATTTAGGAAGAAAAGTTACAAAGTAATTTGAATTCAATATCCACTTCCACTTGATCCAATTTTCAATCTCTAAAAGCTCTGGCCAATATCCATGGACATATTAACCTCTATTTTTAAAAACCATTATATCATGCTTGATCATCTTATCTTGATAATATTTTTTGGTGTAACATTTGCTACCTAAGTCGAACTTACCATATATTACCTCTTTTTCTTATCTCCAACTCGGGCATTCATACTTCTAGCCAGGACATCCTAACTTCTTTCAAATATGAATTTCCTTCCTAGTAGCTAGTGGGGCTCACTCTTGGCTTGCACTCCCTCCCGATTCACACTCCTCCCAAATCATGGTCTTATTATTATTAATTGTATTTTTAATAATTAAGTAAAAACTTTTAACATATTTTTTAACATTTCATATATAATACATATCATCGCAATTATGATTATTTTTAATTTATATTATATAATTTAAACTTATATGAAAGAGAATTTAATTCTTATAATAGTAGAAATGGACTTGTTTAAGAAGCATGCATGGATCAAATAGATACCACCTACAAGTCAAGATGAGCCACTCTTCCTAATCACATATGGTAAACTTAATTTTTACTTTAATATTGCATTTGAAGACAAAGGAATTGTTCAACTCCACCTAACAGTCCACTACTCCCACTCAAATAGTGCAAGTTAATGTTTGATACATAACAAAATAGACAAGTTTTTGACTAAAAATATGTCAATCCAAAAAAATACACATTGAATTTGTTGTGACATTAACCCTAGCATGCATAATAAGGTCCACTACATCCCATATCAATTTAGTTTCGAGAGACTTTTGAAAGTTCACAACAAATGAGATTCAAGATACAGAAAAAGACATTTCTGTTTGTAGTGATATCTATGCAATGAACAAGAGAGTGGGAGCTCAATCATAACAGGGTAAAATTAAAATCTATTCTGATCTAATTAAAAAATTGAACAAAACTAAGGTTTCTTTTTGTATTTTTTTCATGGACTTCACATTCTTCTTGGACCCTTCACACGCCATTCAAGGGCAGAGTCATTAGCTAACTGAATTTGAAGGTGTCTCATTTTCTCTCTCTTGAAATTGTGGTTACCTTTTTGGGTAGGAGTTTGTCTCAAATTTCAAAAAATCCTCTAGAGATCCGCGTTGTGCACTAAAATAAGAGGGTAGAAAATAATAATGGTGGGTTTAGTGTTAGGTTTTTAGATTGATTTTCTAATGGGAATTGTGTATGATTCTTAGTAATACATAAAAATCAGTTACCATTTTATAGGATCCTACAAAAGATATACCTATTAGTTGTGACACTTGAGTATCAATCTGAACTGACATTTATCAATCTGTTTTGGGTATTTATTTGACTCTTAACACATGTATATACTTGTTGGCATCCCTGCCACATTGTTTTCTTTTATGAGAAATTTTGCTATGTAATAATCTCTTCTTCCTTGAAAAACTCTTCTTTTTCAGAATGTGTTCATGTTTTTCCATGTTTTGCTATCAAGATTTGTTGGTTGCACTCAAGGAAGCGTGCAGTGCTTTCTTTTCACTCATAATGCAGGGTATTTCTTCGAGTTCTCATAACGAGGTCCAAGTAAATACATGGTTTTTACAGGAAAAAATTATTTTGAGCCAGCACTTCTGTTGAAAACTCATTTCGATCTCAAAGATGGCAATAGAGACTGGTTAAGTAAGCCAACGCAGCTCAGTTTCGAAGAAAATATGGAGCGCAAACCCATTTCGGGTTAGAAGATGACCGAAATGCAAAGTGGGGCCCAATTGCTTTCATCCCAATTGGAGAGTGCAATCCCTTTTCAGGCCTTGTATGGGTGAAACTCAGTTTAGGAAAAATGAAGCGAAAGCCCATTTTAGGCTAAAAGTCAACCAAATGCTAAGTGGGGCCCAATCCTTTTCGCCCCCACTTGGAGTGCAAGCCCATTTCGGGTTAGAGGTCGACCAAAACTGAGTGGGGCCTAAGTGTTTTTGCCCCAACTCAAGAGCGCAACTCAGTTTCGGGGCTTGTAGGGGTGAAAGCACCTTTTGTCTTTTTCTAAAGCCAGTGCAACTCAATTTCGAAGAAAGTTGCAAGTGGGGCCCAAGCGCTTTCGCCCAACTTGAGAGCGCAAGCCCATTTTGAGCTAGAGGTCGACCAAAATGCAAGTGGGATCCAAGAATTTTCACCCCAACTTGAGGGTGCAAGCCCATTTCGGACCTTGTATGGGTGAAACACCTTTGGCGTTTCCCAAGGCTGCACGCTAGGTCCCACCTCTCCAACAAGGTGACAAAAACTCTTGGTATTTGCAAAGAAAATTTTAAGTGGCGTTCCATGACTAGCTGTAAATCCTACTGTGATTAAAGAGCATAGCGAAGGTCCTTTTCGGGTCAATGCTCAAACAAAAATTGCATATTGGGGCCCACACCAACAAATTCTTGTTTCGCTCAAAAAAGGCATTGAAACTCCCTTTCGTGCCTCTTCTTAGCGAAACTCATTTTCTTCTCTGTTTCAAATGGTGATCACCCGAAGTAGCTTTCAGCATCACGCTTTCACCCATTAAATGGTGGTTGGTCAGAGAAGCATCTAGATCCAATCCCCCTAGATCTTAGAATCCAATTTTCACCATTCAGGCAGTTCCAGCAAGTAAGGATATGGCGCTACAGGCAAATCACGTCATCGCATTGAAGCCACACAACTACTTCTCAAGGAGTCATAAAATTCGGGCCATGCTTCATTACTTTTTGATGAGTGCTGAAATAAAATCTTTGCTGCCACCACGATGTTTTGTGGTTGGGCATTTATGTTTTAGAGGCGAAATCCTCTATAAAAACTAACAATTCTAATGTAAAAGGATGGATGTTTTGTCTAGAAAATTGGTGTACCTAAGCTCTGTTATGAATGCAAAGAATCTTTGGATCTAATTCTGGATCTCTTTTATGTGCGTCTCCTACTCTTTATTTCTATTAAGTTTGCTTCCTTGTCCGATAGCTATAATTCTATGTTTAGATATAGCTTCTGATAAAGGGTGAATGCTGGAATCTGGAGGTTGCATATATAAGAATATCTAGTTTTAATTTTTGTTACATTCTCTGTGTGAAGTGCTATTGGTTTAAAGTACAACTAAGTGTTCATGTTGCTTGTTCATCACCCCCTGTTAAGCTGGCTCACAACCATATTTACCATCCATTTCAGTCATTTATCATTCCTTTCGTGTCTCCTTAATCTCAAATCCCCAAGTTTAAAGTAGCAAGGGAACCAACCCTCTCTGGAGATTGGCACGGAAGGCATTTCTTCCTTTCGGCCTTTCAATGTTGGTTGGGTCTAGGGCGCATGGATGAAAAATTCCATAACTAAGGTAGATTCTTGACCAACAGTTCTGGCATGTCCGATGGGACGCAAACGTTCCACATCAAACAGTATTAAGAATTGATGTTCATATTTTTACTGTCAAATAAGAACATTTGGCAACTCAGCTGAACCCAGAAGCCTCCGAATATTGAAGTCAATTAAAAGCCCTCCCCCTCATGATCACAAGACTGAAGGCTAGAAATCCAGAAGATACAATTGAGTTCTTTGAACTTAACATCGAAACTTTGGGAGAACATCCTAGAGTTGTTCCCTCGACTATCCCATTAGTCGGGACATCCTCGCAAGTAGCTGGTATAGTTTCACAAACTCTAAGTCCTTCCAGCATTACAACTAGCTTGCCCCCTCAACCAAGCACTCTGGTGCAGATGATGCAAAATCTGCCCAGGCAGTTTCCAGCCTGGAATCATTCGAAACCGCTCAATCTGTAGGCTCAACACCAGATCCCAACCGCAATGTTAAAGGCTCTACCCACATACGACGGTACAAGAAAGACAACTTACAAGCATGTCCAAGATGTCACTTCGCTGACAACTATCCATGGCATTGCAGAAGAGGACATCATGGTAAGACTACTAGTACTCTCACTCAAAGGTAAGCTTCTCTATTGGTATCGATCGTTGTTGCCCAATACCATTGCCACATGGGACCAATAAACAAAACAATTGATAAGGGGTTTTAATGAACAGACAGACCCTTTCTCCTTATTGCACTAGTTCACCATCGTTCAGAGGCACCCTCAAGAAGAGGTAGTAGAGTTTAATGTCAGGTTCACCCAAACTTGGCAGAGATTTACTGACGACCTTTGGCCCACCTCGGGGCAAGCAACATTGTATTACCTAAGGGCTTTCTGACATTAGCATGAACATCCGACACGCTAATGTCAACACATTTCTAGCCTTGTATGCTCAGGCACAAAAAAATGAAGCCGACCTAGTCACTATTGGTAAGTTATCTCCTAAAATGACTATGCCAATTTTTTTGGACTTACCCCAAAATTTATATCCTAATGCATCCTCTCAGTCATTGCCTACATCCCCAATGTACCCTATTCCATCATGGAATCCCAATGCTTCTTAGAACCAGACGATACCCACCTCGCATTTTCAAGCACCTACTGTTCCCCAAATTCCAACTCCTATCCCATATCCAACATTACCAACACCATTGGCACTGTTGCCATTACCCATGCCTTTGACACCTGCAAATCCAGAACAGGCCAAGGAGATACAGGATATGCGATCATCAATGAGGGCAATGGCGAATGATATCGCCGTCTTAAAAAGGTGGCAATCTAATTAGAGTTTCCAACCAAGGAGATTCGCTCCTTCTCCCTCGATTACTAGAGAGCAATCTACTTCCACTAGTAGGGCTCCTGAGAGAAATGCAAGTAGTGTTAGATAATGAAGAAGTTGGTCTATTTGATAGAGCTTATTGGTGTTTCACTTGTAATGACCTACACAACGAGGAGACTTGCATGGTCCATTTGAACTATGTGTAGACCCTGGCAGATAGTGTTCCTGGTGGGAAAGTGAATATTATCAAAGAAGTGGACTACAACTTTTTGATTCCCCCTATCGAGTAGGTTTCCATTCTTATGAGGACAGGTAAAAAACCCATTGAAGTTGATCTGATTCAAATGGAACCATTAAATGTACCTGCTATGTCCAAGATGTCGAGCGAGAAGGTGCAGCCACCAGTAAAAGAGTCTGCCCAAGTGTTGAAATCGGAGGAACCCATCCTATTGAAGGATCTCTTGCCTTCGAGAGCTAGGGGAAGAGTTCCTCAACCATAGGCTTCGCCCTTCCAACCCCAAACTGAGATAAGAGACCAATCAAGAGAAATGCGAAGGTATCTCTCATTGACCAAGAGTTAGAGGGTAAAAGTGATGCAACATTATCGAACCAGATACAAGATTGCGAAGGAGGGAGATGAGTATGGTACAAGAGCATACAATATTTTTGAACCAAAGAAAAACTCCAACTAAGGTAAGCCTCTTTGATGCGCTTCAGCTACCCGACCAAGTGTATCTATTGTAATAATAATTGAAGTCTGCCAAAGGCAAGGAAAATCCTACTTAGACTATTTTGACTCAGACATTGACTACCTCGATCACCAAGAAGAATAGGCCACCACCATTCTATCTGTCCCTCATGATGGAGGGGTGGGTTGTGCATAATTACATTATCAACTTTAGCACCACAACTAATGTAATTCCCAAGGCTATTTGCAATATTATGGGCATGGAGTACATGAGGAGTAGTGATGGAGTTCTCCAACTGGATGGAACTTCGATCAAGACAGTAGGGGTGATCAAGGATATTATTGATGAGTGTCTTTGAATCTCATCATTTAATCTCAAAGATCTTATCAATCCGAGGTGGTGTCCAAGGCTGTCTACGATAGAAAGTTCAAACAGAGTTGCATTTCAGCTCATTTGGGAGCAACAGGTCTTTATTGGTAGGATTGATTGTGTGGGGGATTTGTGTCACTTCTATCCCTATATTGCATAAATTAAACCTTAATCTAATTGCAAGAATGAAAATCTAATTACTGTCTACAGAAATAAAGTCCTAATTACTATTGCTAAATTGAGACCTAATTGATTTGCAAAAGGAAAATCATAATTAAGTTTCTAAATGAGAAACCTATGTACTTTTGCAATAATGAGATAAAACAAGTAATCAACTTCTATCAATACTCTAAAATAGAAGGTCGTCAATCTTCTGTGCAGTGTTTGACAGCAAAAACAAGAATGCAGAAAATTACAGAAAAAATTGTAAATTGCTGGAAATAAAAATTTGCAATGAATTGGAAAGTTGCTGGGAATGAAAAGAATAACCAGATCTACCACTAATCATATCACAAAAACATTATGAACAATAATTAAACAACTAGGAATGTTAGTTGTGCAAAAGAATGAAAATGACAAGTTCACAACTTATTCTCATTGCAAAGAAAAATCAGAATAAAACCTGTCTGTCAGTCCTCCTCCTAGGTCAGGAAGTGGCCAGCCTCCTTTCTCAGAAGAAGGTTTGAATTCTTCTTTAAGTCTTACTCACACATAGACATAACAAAATTAATGTAATGAAACTGCACTTTTATTGCTTCAAAAACATAATTACAATTTTGCTGAAATCTGTTACAAATATGAAATCTGTTACAGATCTGAAATCATTATTCTATTATCTCCTCTATCTAATTTCTCTAATATGTCTAATATCTCTAATCTAATATATCTCAATCTAGATGGGAGCCATCTTTTATAGATGCCTAAAATCTAATTATAAACAGAAAATATGTTGTTCCTAATATCCTACAAAATTTCCTGGGTTTATCCTAGAATAGGATCAATCTGATATTTTCCATAAATGGTGGCTTTGGATGGAAAGGACGACAAATTTAGATGGGAGATATTTTCCCTTAACTTTCTCAACCTTATTATCCCATTTTCCACCGCCAAAAGTCAGTCAACAAGTCAAAAAGTACATTCTATTTTCATTCCGAAGATAAGTGGCTCATTTCGAAGATACTGCAATTCTCATTCCGAAGATCCGCTCATTCCGAAGATATTGCAATTCTCATTCCGAAGATCCACTCATTCCAAAGATACTGTAATTTTCATTCTGAAGATCCGCTCATTTTGAAGACACTATGTTTTCTCATTCCGAAGATATCTATTCATTTCGAAGACACTGTGTTCATTCCGAAGACACTGTGTTCATTTCAAAGATCTTTAGAATGACCAACTGTGTTGACTCCAAATGGTTTTGGCTGCATTTCTCAGGTGGATTAGCCCTCAGGATCAGATTGCAATAGTCTTCATTCTTCCTTGGATGTGAATTCCATGCCTTGCCATTCATTGGCAGCTGGCTAGAATTTATATGGAAAAACCAGTTTTTTGCTGCACAGTAATAAGTCTTTGTACTATTTGCTAAATTTAGAGAAACTAATGCTTAATGATCATCAAAATAAGACTACTGAAGTGTTGTTGTCAACCTAAGCATGACAATATAACATAAAACTATACAAGAACTATTAAAAATCAGAATATAATGTCCTTAATACTTCAATCATGCAAACAGTTAATACACAACATATTAAATCAACTTAACTAGCATATAAGATAATTCACAAGAGTTTTTAGGCAGTTTTAACTATTTAAAACATGCTATAAATGAGGCTTATTCAGGCCTCATCATTCCCCCCAACTTATATTAATGCATGCCCTCATGCATTGCAGTGGGCTATGGAGTCACAAATGTCCATACTCATATTCCATGTTTCATAGAACAATTTAGTGCTTGTGTAATTTCTCATGAAGGTTTCTGAGTCATTCTTCAAACTGATCATATGGTTGGGAATCCTCTTCAAAATAGGAGGGAACCAGAGTAATGATGGTTGGAGGCCTGAATCTGAGATCTACCCAATGATGTTGCATAAAGGTATTTCTCTGGATAGAGAAGGCAATGCCTTAGAATGGAAGGGCACTGCTTCAAAGTGGAGGGGCACTACTTTAGAATGAGCACCTGTGTCTTCATCTTCCCTAGATAACCCAAGCAGTAACTAAACCAAATCCTCCTCTTTATCTGATGTAGTTGATTGTTCTTCAACTTGTGACAGTCTGCTTTTTAGTTTCTCCACTTTTTGCTATAATTCTCTGTTTTTCAATAACATCTTCTCTTTCCTCAATCCATCTCATTTGTATTTTTATAACACTCTTGGCTGCTCTCAGTTGTTTTGTGATGTCCACCTCCTCTTCTTCTTTTGACTCAGAACCTAATACCGACAAATCAATCGTAGTTTGCTCGCTCAACAATGATCTCATCCTCTACTTGAGACCCCTACTCTCGTACAAGAGGTTCCATGAAATTATCTATGATTACATCCAATTTATCAGTGGCTTGTTGCACTTCTATGACATCAGGGCTATCATGTCTGGTCTTCTCTTCAATCATTTGTTCTTTTATCTCTTTTTGTTGGAGTCTTGCAGACCTCCTAGTCCTTAATGTATATTTTCTCTTCTTGCCCTGTTTTCTTATGGTAACAGGGGCTATAGGGATAGCTTCAAGCTCTTCACTGTGAACTTCACTCTTATATTCTGATAGATAAATAACATCTTTAGAAAAATGAACCCTCTTCTATTTTATTTTTTTGCTGTCAGTTTTAGACCCTCTTTTCTTAGTCTGTGATTTTGATGGTTCTCGTTGTCGCTCTGGGTGCGTTTCTTTTTTTGCAATAGCCTCTACAGCAGTTCCTATTTCTTCTTCTGCAATAGCCTCTACAACAGTTATTTCTTCTTCTGCAATAGCCTCTACAGTAGCTGTTTCTTCTTCTGCAACAACATCTACAACATTTGTTAGGTCACTGATTTCTGGTTGCTACAGGGTTTGCTCTTGTTCTTCTTCAAAAAGAATAATTTTTTTTTCTTGTAATCATTAGAAAATATGTCTTTGGAAAGAAAAGATGGCACACTTCCTTATTCGTGCTTTGAACACCTGGCCATCAATCATTGGACATCCTTGCCATCAAATTTTCTTTACTATTTTTAGCTTGTCCATTCTGCATGCAAATTTTCCCACATGAGTGGTTATTATCAATGAATGGTGGTGGCATGTTTGTTAAATCTTCATTCCAAAGATTATGTTTCATTCCCTCCTTGACTATGTCTTTTTCTCCCTCCTTGGATGCCACATGGAAACAGACTATTAAATCTTCATTTTGAAGATTATGTTTCATTTTGAAGATTATGTTTCATTCTAAAGACTAAGCTGGGCATTTAATTTGAAGATAACCTCATTCCAAAGATAAACCTTCATTCTGAAGACACACCTTCATTCTGAAGACAAACCTTCATTCTGAAGACAAACCTTCATTTCGAAGACACACCTTCATTCCGAAGACAAACCTTCATTCTGAAGACACACCTTCATTTCGAAGACAAAGCTTCATTCTGAAGATACCACGATTATTTGAAGATACAACAGTCATTCTGAAGACAGCAGAAACCAACATTTTTCTCTTTCTCCAAGCATGTTTTGTTTATGCCAACTCTTATGAACACTTTTATACTAATGGTTAATTGTCATATACTATATATCAAATATTTACAATGAGAAAAGTGCAAGAAACATATATACCCGGTTAAAACAAGTTAATGCAAGTTTTGAAAGATGACTGCTTCTGTTGATATTTTGCTGAGGCTTCCTGCAACACTTCAAAAACAAGTGTAGTTGGTGAATTTGTACAATGATGACTCAGAAATTTCAAGGTTATGCATGCCAAAAAATTGGTTTTCATGCATACCAACTCAGTAGCGCCTTAGAAAAGGTTTTCACTGCTAAGCTATTCATTTTTCTCTTTTTTTTTTCTCTTTAACCTCTCTTTTTCTCTCTTTTTTTCTTTGTCTTTTTGATTCTGATTGTGCCTGTGAAGGAATTCATGACTTCCCTGAAATCATGCCCATGAAGGAATTCACAGCCATAATTTATTCATCTTTTTGTTTTCTATTTATTTATTTATTTTTTTTTTTAAGATTCAAAGATATGATTATTTGGAATCTTCATCAGAAAAAGAAGCCTCTTCTGTCAAATGTAACTGTGTGAGATACTGAGCAAAATCCACTTTTGTTAGTGGTTTATGGTACAACTCGTAAAAGATGTCCATTCACCACTAATATCCTCCTTAAATCATCAACTAAAGAAAGTTGAACAACTTCATTCTCAAACTCCCCTGGTTCATCCTTGCTACTCTTAATGTGATCATCATGCCACATTTTCCATTTTTTTTGAGTGAAATCTAATTGGTGAAGTGCTTCCAACCAAAGTTCATCAAATGCATTCAACTGCAAAATTTGTTTTTTCTGTACCCGCAACAACTCAATGCCAACCGCTAAAGATGCATAAAATGTTAGTAAAGCATTAGGATGTTGCACCAATATATCAAACAAATTTGCTCCCTGGTTTTTAGTCAACCAACTATTGTTGTTCAAAGGTTGTTTTGGTTGTATTTCAATTTGTTTTGTACCAGGCTTATTTGAATTGGTTCTTGGAGAAACATTTTTATTTACAACAATGGAGGCCAAAACTAAAGTATTCTTTTCATTTTCCTTATGTGTTCTAAGAAACTATGGGCTTTCTCGTACAATCATACTTAGGTGTAATAAGTTTACCTGAAAGCAAGTTAACTAATTTTCCACCTTTTTGTATGGTTTTAGGATATACTTTCTTCTTTTTTCTTGGTTTTCTAAAACACATTTCTTGAACAATCCTATTAATGATTGGTACAACTTGAGGTAAAGGGATTGTAATAATTAAATGTTCTAATTCCTTTATCAAATCTGATTGTGAAGATGTTATTTTTGATATCTCAGATTGTTCAAAATATGATACTTTATTTGATGAGGTATCTTGTTCTTCTTGATGTTGTTTTAGTGTGGATTTGTTTTCATGTTCATTCTTTTTAACTTCACTTTCTACACTGATAAGTGGAATAGGTTCAAGCAATGGTTCACCTAAACACAACTGAGTTTTAACACAACTCACTAACATTTATTAGGGTCTGTATTTTCTGATTCAACCACAGAGACAGGGGTTACCCGTTTAACATGATTTGGACTGACCACAAGTTGAGTTGAAAAATGAGGTTGTTTTAATTTTTGTTGTTGTTGTCCATGATAGAAATTATGGATATAATTAGGCAACAAATTTGATTTTTGTTTTTGACAATGTTGCTGCCATTTGTACAAATTTTGATGTTGTACCCATTGATATCCCTGTAATTTTGGATGCAACCATGGTGGATGTTGTTGATTCCATTGTTTTTGCATCCATCCATGTTGAGACCATGCTTGGGAGTATGCCCATGGTGGTTGACTCCAACATTGTTGAAGTGGACCCGAAGCAGACCATGGCATATACCAAGGATTATTTCCCCAATGTGCAGGAAATTGAGAAGCATTATGATATGGAAATTTATGAAAATTATTCCCTTGTCCTTGTCCTACAAAATTGATTTTTTTCATAGGTTGAGACTGTTTTTCAAAGACACTTTTAAGTTATGGCAATAAACTACACTGATCTGTGGGGTGTCCTAATTGACAAATGCTACATGTAGCAAGTATAAATATTTTGTTCAAAGGACAATCATGAAGAGAGTGTTGCTTTTTACATTCTCAACAATAGATGGCTGAAGATTCTAGTAGATTCATTTTTTTCATCTAATGTTCTATCATGTACTAAAACATCAGCCTCTTTTATGCATTCTTTCAAATCATGTTTTTCATTACCAATTTTGTGTTTTCTATGTCTTGAATGAGAGTAATTTTTACAGAGTTTAATAATTTCCTCAAATTTAAGTGCATTTGTATCTCCTCTTCCCAAGATATCCAATGCATCCCTAGATTCATCTTGTAGTCCCCTTAAGAATATGACTTTGCAAATTTCAGGTTCAACACCTCCACATCTCTTATGAACAAAAGAAAATCTGTCTATATAATCTTCTAAGATTTCATTTTCCTCTTGTTTCATTGTAAGAATTTCATCATTTTGATTCTTGACTTGACAATATTCTTGGTATCTCTCCAAGAATATGTTTTCCATCTCATCCCAAGTTCTAATTGAGTCAGGTGCTAAGGTGATAAACCATCGTAGAGCTAACTCTTTAAGAGTGGAAGGAAATAGTTTGAGCTTTTGATTGTCATTAGTGTAATCATGAGCTTGACATACAATTTTAAACTCAAACAAAAACATATCAGGATCTTCGGATGTAATTCCCTTGAAAGTTGGTAATACTATAGGTGAAATGACCTTCATGGGAGCATTTTGATTAAGATCTAGTTGGATGGGATTTTGAAAAGTTCTGGGAGGTGCACTAGTTGCACTAGGGTGGAGCACATTGTTGGCTCTACCTTGATTCTCTTGTGAGCCTTCCATTGTAGGTTCCCAAAAACAATTATAAATCTTGTCAAATTTTCCTGATTGTATGGATTTGTCAAGAGAAAATGGTGTTGAACTACTTAATTTTCCTCCTTGTAATGATTTCTCAAAGGATCTTGCAGTCTTGGAAGTGGATGATTGGGATTCTTTGAAAATTCCAACATTTTTGGAAATAAAAAATTTAGACATTTTTGACATAATTTCAACCTCTTGTGATTTTTTTCTTCTTGTGGTTTCTTGCTTATTTCCTAAATGGACTGAAATACAATTTACCAATAACAATTACTTATACCAGTCATTACATTCAGATTTTACTGTAAAATTCACAACTTAGCATATTTAATAATTATTGGATTGCTTTTCACCTTCTAACAACACCGTGTTCCCCGAAAATGGCGCCAAAATGATGAGTGTTGTTGAATCTCATCATTTAATCTCAAAGATCTTATCAATCCGGGGTGGTGTCCAAGGCTGTCTACGATAGAAAGTTCAAACAGAGTTGCATTTTAGCTCATTTGGGAGCAACAGGTCTTTATTGGTAGGATTGATTGTGTGGGGGATTTGTGTCACTTCTATCCCTAGATTGCATAAATTAAACCTTAATCTAATTGCAAGAATGAAAAACTAATTGCTGTCTACAGAAATAAAGTCCTAATTACTATTGCTAAATTGAGACCTAATTGATTTGCAGAAGGAAAATCCTAATTACAGTTGATAAATGAGAAACCTATGTACTTTTGCAATAATGAGATAAAACAAGTAATCAACTTTTGTCAATACTCTGAAACAGAAGGTCGTCAATCTTCTGTGCAGTGTTTGACAGCAAAAACAAGAATGTAGGAAATTACAGAAAAACTTGTAAATTGCTGGAAATAGAAATTTGTAGTGAATTGGAAAGTTGTTGGGAATGAAAAGAATAACCAGATCTACCACTAATCATATCACAAAAACATTATGAACAATAATTAAACAACTAGGAATGTTAGTTGTGCAAAAGAATGAAAATGACAAGTTCACAACTTATTCTCGCTGTAGCAAAAATCAGAATAAAACATGTCTGTCAGTCCTCCTCCTAGGTCGGGAAGTGGCTAGCCTCCTTTCTTAGAAGAAGGTTTGAATTCTTCTTTAAGTCTTACTCACACATAGACATAACAAAATTAATGTAATGAAACTGCACTTTTATTGCTTCAGAAACATAATTACAATTCTGCTGAAATCTGTTACAGATCTGAAATCATTATTCTATTATCTCCTCTATCTAATTTCTCTAATATGTCTAATATCTCTAATCTAATATATCTCAATCTGGACGGGAGCCATCTTTTATAGATGCCTAAAATCTAATTATAAACAGAAAATATGTTGTTCCTAATATCCTACAGAATTTCCTGGGTTTATCCTAGAATAGGATCAATCTGATATTTTCCATAAATGGTGGCTTTGGATGGCAAGGACGACAAATTTAGATGGGAGATATTTTCCCTTAACTTTCTCAACCTTATTATCCCCTTTTCCACCACCAAAATTCAGTCAACAAGTCAAAAAGTACATTATGTTTTCATTTCGAAGATAAGTGGCTCATTCCGAAGATACTACAATTCTCATTCCGAAGATCCGCTCATTCCGAAGACACTATGTTTTCTCATTCCGAAGATATCTGTTCATTCCGAAGACACTGTGTTCATTCTAAAGACACTGTGTTCATTCCGAAGATCTTTAGAATGACCAACTGTGTTGACTCCAAATGGTTTTGGCTGCATTTCTCAAGTGGATTAGCCCTCAGGATCAGATTGCAATAGTCTTCATTCTTCCTTGGATGTGAATTCCATGCCTTGCCATTCATTGGCAACTGGCTAGAATTTATATGGAAAAACCAGTTTTTTGTTGCACAGTAATAAGTCTTTGTACTATTTGCTAAATTTAGAGAAACTAATGCTTAATGATCATCAAAATAAGACTAGTGAAATGTTGTTGTCAACCTAAGCATGACAATATAACATAAAACTATACAAGAACTGTTAAAAATCAGAATATAATGTCCTTAATACTTCAATCATGCAAACAATTAATACACAACATATTAAATCAACTTAACTAGCATATAAGATAATTCACAAGAGTTTTTAGGCAGTTTTAACTATTTAAAACATGCTATAAATGAGGCTTATTCAGGCCTCATCAATTATGATTGTGTTACATAGATACAACAAATCACCGTGATACGAGAAGTTGTGGTGGTGGATTTAGATTCGTATTTCAGTATGTTCCTATCAAGAGAATTCACCGCCAAACTAGGGGGCAATTTGTCTTTGGATTATTCACATCTGGAAATCCCCTTCAAAGGAAGGAGAATCAAAATTTTTAATGAGAAACCCTCTACCTTTCACATCGAAAGGATCCAAGATGTGGAGAAGCAAGTGGACTCAGTCAATTTGATTGAGGAAGTGGATGGAGGAGTAGAACTGATGGAAGAAGCCCTGGACAAGCTTCGCATAGAAGATGAATTTTCCATGCATTATTTCAACACCATGATCGAATCAAAAATAGGGTGCTACTCGATCACCAGGCCCAAAAAGGCTAAGGTACTAAGTGATGAAGACCTTATTTCTGATCAACTGTGGAAGCTCTTCTTGATGGTGCGTGATGTAAGAATGACGTCGGGGCAGGAGTTGTCCTTATCTCTCCTTGGGGAAAGCAGCAAACCTATTCCTACAGACTCGCATGGAGTTGTACTAACAATGCAGCTAAGTATGAAGCCCTATGCTTTGGGTTAAGAAAAGCAGATAAACTTGGAATCAAGCAGTTGTAGATCTTCAGAGATTCAGAGTTAATCTGCAACCAAGTCACCAATAAGTGTGTCGCAAAGCAACATTACCTGAAGGCATACCACAAGGTATGGGAATTTCTCAAATCTTTCAAAGTGTTGAATATCCAAGATATTTCGCCAGAGTGAAATAAACACACTGACATCTTGGCATCTCTTGGAGCTAGATTCTCCCCTATTGAAAACATGATGCAAAAACCGAAGACGATAAGAGTGATTTATAGGCCTTCGATGCCAGACAAGAATATTCACTCGCAGGTGTTCGACAATGATGAGAAAATTAACAATTTTTTTATTAATGAAGCTAGCACTATCAAAGATAGGACCCTTAATGAAGAAGAGTATGAGGGATTAACATAGTTGAAAAATAATCACATTCCAAAGGGCTTGATCACACTTGAAATTATTTTTGATCAAGATGACATGTCACTTGCTCATAAGATCAAAGTAGAAGTGAGAAAATATAAGGAACTGGAGCTAGAACTCGAAAAGGTGATCAAGGTTGGAACTGATTTTATGTCGATAGAGATCGAGCAAATCAGGACCCTATGCAATGAATACCTAGATATTGTCGCTTAGAGTTATCAGGACCTGAAAGGATATGATAAGAGTGTCTTCCAACACACAATCGAGCTGTAGGAAGGGGTCAAACCTTTCAGACAAAAACAAAGGTTGGTCAACCCAAAGATTGAAGTGTTGATGAAGGCTGAGCTCTTGAAGATGCTGGAGGCAAACATTATCTATCCTATCAAACACTCTTCTTGGGTGGCGAACTTGGTCCCAATGTAGAAAAAGAATGGAGACATCTGCTTGTGCGTTGAATTTCGAAATCTCAATCAAGCATCTCTAAAGAACCACTACCCACTGCCCCAAATCTATCAAATTCTTCATGTAGTGGTAGGAGCACAGAGGTTCTCTCTACTATACAACTTCTCCAGATACAATCAAATCTGGGTGAAGGATGAGGATCAGTACAAAACTGCTTTCACCACAAAGTGGGGCACTTTCGCCTACCAGCGAATGTCATTTGGCCTCTCAAACATCGAAGCGACTTTCCAAAGAGTGATGGACTTAGCCTTTGGTGAGTTACTAAATCACATCATTGTAATTTATTTAGATGACATGACTGTGTTGTCCCACAAAAGGGGGAGCATGGTCTACATTTGCATCAAGTATTTGAAAAGTGCTAAGAGTTCGGAGTTTCCATAAATCCAAAAAATTCCTTTTTTGTGGTGAAAGAAGGTAAGATCCTAGGCCATGTAATCTCAGAGAAGGGACTAGCTATCGATCCTGCTAGGGCTGAAGCCCTCCTCAAGCTACCTCTGCCAAAAAATAAGAAAGGCCTCCAATCCATTTTTGGGCAGATCAATTTCGTTAGGAAGTTCATATCCGATTTCTCTCAGGTGGTAAATCCAATGACCGAACTCCTAAAAAAGGACACTGAGTTTCAGTGGACTGAGGAAAGGAAGCGGGCATTCATAGAAATCAAAGAGAGAATTTCTCAAGCCCCCATTTTGGTGAACCTTGATTACTCTAAATAATTTATCCTTTATGTCATCGGTGAACCAGAGAGCTATGCAATTGTCCTTACTCAAGAGAATGAGGATGGGGATGAATGACCGATAGCGTTCCTAAGACGAGTCACCCATCCACATGAAGAGAAGTATAAATTCATTGAGAGACAGGTACATGCAGTGATGCGATCATTGAAGAAGTTTCACCATTTCATATCCCAAAGTAAGACAATAGTGTATGTAGGACACCTTAACGTCAAAAACTTTATCATCCAAGGTGAGCTTGGTGATAAAAGAGTAGGATGGGTCTCCAAGATCCAAGAATTTGACATAGAAGTCAGGCCCACTAAACTGGTCCATGATCGAGCATTGTTCCAAGAGCTTTCCAGAAGTGCCGCATCCGAGGTAATAGCATGCCAGTGGGATGATCCAACACAAGAAAGTGATATTATGAATCGGTATGTAGACAACAAGGATTGGACATAGGACCTTGTCGAATACTTTAATACCAGAAGGTGCCCTTCTAGCCTCAATGCTTTGTAGAGGAGAAGGTTCAAGCTTCAAGCATGCAGGTATGTGTTGTTGAATGGTTTGTTTCACAAGAATATAGATGGGGTTATCCTAAGGTGTGTCAGGGGGACAGAGAAACAGAGGATCCTTGATGAGTTCCATTCTAGGATGTCAGGAGGACATTTCACAAGAAGGCCTATGGCCTTAAAAATCATTAAAGCAGGCTATTATTGGCTCACTATTTTTTTCGATGACTTCAAGGTCAGCCAAAAGTGTGATAAGTGCTAGAGATACGTCGATCGGGGTAGGAATGCTTCTTTTCCTTTGCACCCAATTCAGTTTAAAGCTCCATTTCAATAATGGGGCTTAGATTTTATTGGGGTGATAGATCCTAATTCCTCTGCAAGGCATAAGTATATCCTAACAACTATAGACTATTTTACCCGATGGGCAGAAGCAGTGCCCACCAAGCAAGCTAACCAGGATGTGGTCATTGCCTTCTTGGAAGTATTGATAACTCGCTTCGGGATATCGGATGCAATCGTAACAGACAATGGCACCCACTTCACGGATACCAAAATTTGCACATTTGTATGGAATTTACTTAAAAAATTCATCTAACTATTACCCGCAGGGCAATGGTCTAGCGGAGTCCATGAAGAAGAACTTACTGAAGATCCTGAAGAAAACCTTGGAATGGAACAAGCGGAGCTAGCATCTGCTCCTGGACCTAGCCTTATGGATTGATCGCATCTCAATTAAGAAATCGATCAAGACGTCTCCATATTCCCTTGTGTATGGGAAGGAAGTAGTTCTCCCCACACACATTGAGTTGCCCACATTGCAGTCTCTTTGGTCGTTAAATGACAAGTATGAGGGGTTTGATCCCCTGAGTGTCAAGCTGGCCCAATTGCTGCAGTTGGAAGAAGAAAGAGAAAAGGCCTATGAAGATTTTATGAAGTATGCGGAGACCACAAAAAATTAGTTCATAAGAGGGCCTCCGACCGAACCTTCCAGGTTGGTGACTTGGTGTTAAAATGGAACGAGAGAAAATCTAAACCAGGAAATCACGATAATTTTGATACATTCTGGGAGGGTCCATTTCAAATTTTTGGGGTTAATCAGGTAAACACTTTCATTCTCCAATATTTAGAGGGTTTCACTCTCCCAATATCAGTCAATGGCCTTCATCTGAAGGCATACTACTAGTAAGATGTAGTAGTAAAAGTTTCTCAATTGTGTATATAATTTTTCCTTTGTTTTTATGTATATATCTTTTCTCTCAGAGAATAAGTCTCTTCACTTCCCTCCCATTTGCGCTCTCAATAGTGCAGTTTTGGCCAAGCTCCTTGCTATTGTAAGGAATCAAGTTGGCAAGGAAATGTAGCAGAATGGTTTAAATAAAAAAAATTTAAGTTTAAGTTTGCATGTTTTCTAGCGCCAAAAAAAGAAAAGAGTAGTTTCGAGCAAGAAGCTGACTAAAGCATTTTCACTCTTATTTTTTACCAAAAGGACTTCGTTTCGTTGTTTTAAAAACGTCACCTAGCAAAGCAGTTCAGGAAATAAAATGCACCTTGTCATTCGACATCTCAAGGTTGGATAAAAAGGAGTTTCGCTCTTGCACGGGGGCAAAACTATGTTTCGACTCCTTAAGGAGTGAAAGCTACAGCTGAGGTGGGGCCAACCCAAAATATTTTTGATCCCCAGAGGTTTCGAAAAGAAGTTCATCGACATTGTTCAACGAATGCTCTTAGTCAAAGTTAAATGTGCAAAGTTTCGACAAGCTCGCGCTCTCAAGCGCCATGTGTCAGATAACAAAGTAAGGAGCACTCTAACATAAATTATTTTGTCGTTCTGGAGTCAAAGACTGGTCAAAGGCACTTTTGGGAGCTTTGTTGAGCGAAAGGCGCTTTCGCTTTCCTTTATGTGCGAAACTCAAATCATGGCCCTTTGATCTATTTTTGTGCAAGTGCCATGTGGCAAGGAATTAAAAGAGATGGTTTTCGCTCCAAAAAATAATATATTATGAGCCTCCCCCAATTAACAAAGGCCTTGCATAAATTATGACGCTTTTTCTATTTTGGGTATTAAATGGGTGAAAGGGTTTCTCGCTTGACTTTTTAAGCGAAAGCCATTTTGGCTATTAAAAATGATGAAAGTGGTTGCGAGAGCGAAAGAGAATTTCACTTTCTCCAATACTTCAAGCACACATTCCGAAGCAAGGCTTAATGAGCACACACCCAAGGAAGGTCGTTCAAGCAGGAAATCGTGCCTTGAAAATTAAAAAACGGTGCATCACGTCTTTCGAGTAAGATTGTGGCCCATGCAGTCGGCCACCATTGGAGAGAGCGCTCAAACTTTGGTTAACGTGAATAGGAGATCTCCCACTTAGCCCATGATCTCTCCATGTATTTACTTCACCCCAAAGCATAATTAAGGTGGTGGGTCGATTGCAATGCTATAAGAAGGCCAACACTTCAACTAAAATGAAAACATAAAGAGATTGTTGAGGGTTTTTCAGTAGCGTTGTTTTCTTTGTCAAAGTTCAGACAGAGAGGGTTGCGGGTAAAACACGTTGCGCTAAGCAACAACAAGACACTGTATTTTTTCAGAGCAAACGCCTGGGCCAACGCATAATAAAAATGGGCAAGAAAAGCACTGATCCCAAGAAGGGGAAAACCACCAAGAAAGCGAAATGCGTGAAGAGGCAAAAAAAAGAGAAGAAACAAGTGGAGGTGCCACCACCCGTCGACATGTTGGGAAGAATCAGAGATTGTATGCTCACAGATAAAAGTGTTGAGAAGTTGCGCTGGATTGTTGATGCCATGCTGACAAGGGTGTCTACTGAAAGCAAGCGGATGACTGCCTATTACTCCCACCTCTATTGGTACCTGTGCATAACTTCCTAGAGCTGGTATGTGAAATTGCCAAATTCTACGACCCTCAGACCAGGACAGTCTGAAATGCCAAAGGGGATAGGTTGTTCACCATTTCTTCCAATGATGTCCAAGAGGCTTTCGCTTGTGGAGAAAAGCCCCCTACCGACTACATAATAAAAAAATCAACATAACTGAGCAGAACGAAAGGTACACATCGACAGCGCATATGCGAAAGTTCATGGAGATGCAGTTACTGGAGAAGCCGATGCCCGAAGGATTTCCAGACCTTCCCAAACCCTTGAAGTTGTTCAAACATCCTAACATATACTCCATGCTAGCATGGTTTATGGGACTCTCCACAGACGCAACAGTGTACAAGTGGCAAGTTTCCCTCGTAGAGTGTATTTTGCATGTTGAATTCTACTCTCGTCGCCATGAAACCGAGACAAAGCCCGTGTTCTTCAACTAGGTAGAGTGGGTGGCGTAGCAGATGCATATATTGTTGAGCGATGTATAGTGTGAAAAGGATATGTCATTTCGGCTCTGCTCTTTCCTTGTTTTCATTGCCAAGAATCGCACCAGTAAGGAGGGTAAGGCACTCCCAGTTTATCAGTGGACTCAAAGTCTGTCCAAATGCGAGTCCTACTATAATTTCAACAATAAGTTTCTTGGCCCGGCTCTGGAGCTCATGTATGGCATTTGCAAATAAGTGTCGAGGCAAATGAGAGACGAGATAGTGCAGAAGAAGTTGGGTGATGTGTTCCAGCTTATGCAAGGCCTTGTCTTCAGGATTTATGGGTTTACTGGAAAATCCTTCCTGTTGCCATACTACACCACGGAGTACCTTTTCACCCTCAAAGTTGCTCAAAAAAATGACTTCACTAATGGTAATTCCCAAGCCCGTAGGTGCATTATCTCTTTCTCCTTCCCTCGCTTATGAGCCTCTAGAAACTATGTCTTCCAACGTCGAAATCCTCATTTCCACTCAACCTTCATTCAACGTCCCCATGTCTGCCATGCCTTTACCTACGTCCTAGTCATTGCTCCCCTCATCATCCCCTCTTATCTCCTAGATGTTTAGCTCCTTTGCATCCATAGCCAACGTATTTGCATTCCCTGCATCATCCGACCTCACCCCTCCTCAAGTTTTTATCGATCTAATCATCGTGTCCATCGTCATTGCCAACCCAAGCCTATTTTCACTCTCATTCACCTCCTAGTTGCAGTGGCATCTCGTGATATTCCACTCCCAAATCCTAATGTCTCGGTTGCAGCCATCCAAACCCCAACGTCACCAAGGGTTAGCCTAATCGCTACCTCATCTGTTCCTGATTCGTCTGCCGAAGCAAACCCCCAACGTGCTCTTTTCCCCTTCATGCCACTCTTTGGAGTACAGGAGCCGTTGGAAATGGAGCTAGAATTTTTGTAGGAGTGCTCAATTTCAGAGAGCATACACCAAGCACGTCAGAGTTCCTCAAGCTGGCTCAATAGCTGGAAAAGAAAAAAACGCTCAATCTCCAACCAAGGTGGAAAAAAGGGCTATTTTCGATCTGAATAAGATGGAACTCCACAAGATGGAAAAGGTGCCAAAGTTTAAAAGCCCGTGGAGGAAATGGCACCAACAGATTAATCCTATAATCATATGGTTGAAGACTTAAGAACAATCGACGCAACAGAGAAGATGGGGAATATTTAGGTCAAAATGGGCTCCATCTATTTTCACGGGGAGCACTACAAAGCTTGATTCTTCGAATTCAAGGCCAAAAACATGGAGCTCAAGGAGACCTTAGCACAGATAAAGGCACAACTCGAGGAGGCTCAATCCAAATATGAGCAGTTGCAATAGTGCATGGCTAGTTTGGAGCAAGAGGTGGCCGACCACAAAAGGGCAACTGAACATCACCTCAAGGAACATGCAGAGGCAGAAGGCTGAGTGCAAGCCTTGAATGCTCAGATCCAGGAACTACAAGCTCAGTTGACAGGGAAGATGGTGTAAGTGGAGGCCTTCACAAAAGATCTAGCCATGCATCTGCCATATCCTTCACAATCAGAGCTAGGTCATTAGCCATAGGGGGACACCTTTATTGCTAGGGTTTAAATCTTTTTGAAGAAGATCTAGGGTTTCTAGGAGTGAGAGGAAACCTATTCTGGAGTGGGAGTTACGCAGAAGGAGTTTGAAGGAAAAATGTCGAGAAATCATTCAAGGATAGAGATCAAGAAATTTGACGACAAAAGTTTTGAGCTATGGAAGTTAAAGATGGAAGATATGCTCGTGGACAGAGATCAGTGGGCTGCTATTTCAGAAACAACAAAACCTACGGGTACTTCCGATGAATATTGGGAGAAGATGAATCGAAAAGCAAGGAGTCTGATTCGACTGTGTCTTGCAGATTCGGTGCTCATCAATGTTTCGGGAGAAGCTACAGCAAAGGATCTCTGGGAGAGGTTAGGGGCTTTGTATCAATCGAAGTCCCTAGTGAACAAATTATTCCTCAAAAAGAAACTGTACAATCTTAGGATGCATGACGGGGATTCGGTTGTAGATCATCTGAATGCATTCAATACAGTGGTAAGTCAACTAACATCTATAGAAATTAAGTTGAGTGAGGAAGATAAATGCATTACTTTGTTATGCTCTTTACTAGATTCATGGGATAACTTAGTAGTAGCAATTGGTAGTACAACTTCATCCACATTGAAGTTTGAAGATATAGTGGCATCTCTATTATCTGAGGATATGAGGAGAAAAGCCATGGAGGGCACATCTAAGGAAGCCCTAAAAGTGAGAGGGCATGCCAAGGAGAAGGACAAATCTAGATATGGTGATAGGTCTAAGTCTAAAGGTAGATCCAAGTCTCGGGGGAAGTTTGAGAGAAAATGCTGGAATTGTGGCAAGCCTGGTCATATGAAGAAGGATTGCAGATCAAAGAAAGCTGAGTCTAGAAAAAAGTCTGATGAATCGACTTCCACAGAGATGAATAAATCCATTGATGAAGCAGGGGATGTATATCTGGCATCTTGCTCATCGTGCTCCACACGATCAGATAAAAATGATTGGTTGATTGATACTGGTGCCTCTTTTCATATGACTCCTCATAGAGGGTGGTTCAGTGAATATGAAAGATATGATGGAGGGGAGGTACTATTGGGAGATGATTCACCACTCAGAATCATGGGTCGTGGAAGAGTGAAAATTTTGCTGCAGGATGGTAGGGTTAAGACCCTACCAGGTGTGATGCATATTTCGAGACTTGCTAGAAATTTGATTTCGGTAAGCAAAATGGCCGATGCAGCAGTGAATGTCAGTTTTGGCAAGGATTCATGCAAAATGGTTCATGGATCAATGGTGTTGGCAAGGGGAGTTCGGATTGGAACATTGTATAAGCTATTGGGAAGCACTATGACAAATGAGTGCAATAGCTCAACTATTCCTGAGGTTGATTCTGATAAAAGCTCAACACTCTGGCATCAAAGGATGGGACATATTGGAGAAAAGGGATTGCGTACCCTGTACACAAAAGGTATGGTTCATGGTATCCCTAATTACTCAATGTCTTTCGAGTTCTGTGAACATTGTATTTATGGTAAACAAAATCGGGTTAGTTTTCCATCTGGTGCCACAAGATCTAGTGGGGTACTAGATTTGATCCACAGTGATATTTTTGGTCCTGTTCCTATGCCGTCTCTTGGAAAATCATGGTATTATGCTTCCTTTGTTGATGATTTTTCAAGATATGCATGGATTTACTTTCTTAAGAGCAAAGATGAAGTGTTTGAAAAATTTAAGGAATTTAAAGCACTTGTTGAGAATCAAACTGATAAAAGGATTAAGGTGTTGAGGTCTGATAATGGAGGGGAATATTGTTCTAATATATTTGAGAAATTTTGTAAGCAATGTGGTATTGCAAGACAGAAGACTACTCCATATACACCTCAACAGAATGGAGTTGCAGAGAGGTTGAATAGATCACTGATGGAGAAGGCTAGAAGTATGCTCAGTGGTGCAGGTTTGGCACAAGAATTTTGGGCAGAAGCAGTGAGTGCAGCATGCTACTTGCGAAATCGGTCACCTACATCAGCATTGCCAGATCAAACTCCATTTGAAGCTCTATTTGGTAAGAAACCTTCTATTTCACATCTCAGAGTTTTTGGCTGTGATGCATACATGCATATTCCAAAGGAGAAAAGAAGTAAGCTAGATAATAAGGCTGTTAAATGTATCTTTATTGGTTATAAAGATGGTGTTAAAGGATATAAGCTTTGGAATCCAAAAACTAAAAGTACAATGTATAGTAGAGATGTGGTGTTTAGGGAGATGATCAGTGATTCCAGGAAGGTAGTTACAGAAGAGGAACCTGGAACGGTCCAATTTGATCTCATGGAAAACTATCAGACAGTAGAGGATCTGGAAGAGGAGCATACAGATGAGGATATGGAAGAGGAGCATACAGGTGAGGATCTGGAAGAGGATGAAGAAGAGGTTCATACACCTATGGTAAGGAGATCAACACGGGAAAGGAAGCAACCTGAAAGGTACAGTCCATCTGCTTTTCCTACTTCTTTTGTACTATCTGTTACTGATGAAGATCCTAGAACAGTTAGAGAAGCTATTAATTCTGGAGAGGCAAACCGTTGGGAAGAGGCCATGGATGAGGAAATGATGTCCCTGAAAAAGAATAGAACATGGGATTTAGTGAAATTACCAAGTGGTAGGAAAGCAATAGGTTGCAAGTGGATCTTTAAGAAGAAGCAGAATGCTGAAGGTAAAGTGGAGAAATATAAAGCTCGCCTGGTTGCTAAAGGTTTTTCCTAGGTTGAAGGAATTGATTATGGTGAAGTTTTTTCTCTCGTTGCAAAGCTAACATCAATTAGATTTATGTTAGCTGTGGCTACTGCATTTGATCTTGAAATAGAACAGATGGATGTGAAAACTGCATTCCTTCATGGAGATTTGGAGGAAGAAATCTATATGAGGCAGCCTGAAGGTTTCACTGTTGCAGGAAAGGAGGATCTGGTATGTAAGTTAAAGAAATCATTGTATGGACTGAAACAATCACCTAGAATGTGGTACCAAAAATTTGATACTTATGTTTTAGGAATTGGTTTTGTTCGTAGCAATGCTGATCACTGTGTATTCAAAGAAAATTGGTAATGTAATTGTCATTATAGTTCTTTATGTTGATGACATGTTACTAATTGGAAATAGCAAGAAACTGGTCAGGGAAGTAAAGTCTCAGTTGGCATCGCAGTTTGACATGAAGGATCTTGGCCCTGCAAATTTTATATTGGGTATGCAAATAAAAAGAGATCGCTCTAACAGAAAGTTGTGGCTGGATCAGAAAAAGTATGTTGAGACAATGTTGAAAAGGTTCAATATGCAGGATTGCAAACCGGTGAAGGTACCTATTTCTTTAGGTGAAAAATTGTCTGCTGAACAATGTCCAAAAATAGAAGAAGAGGTAGAGGAAATGTCACATATTCCTTATGCAAATGCTGTAGGTAGTTTAATGTATGCCATGGTTTGTACTAGAGCAGACATTGCCCATGCAGTGGGAGTCTTGAGTAGATATATGTCTAAACCTGGTAAAGAGCATTGGACTGCTATGAAAAGGGTTTTCAGATATTTGCGTGGCACCTCCGATTTTACAATCTGCTATGAGGGTACAGGTAAAGAAAATAGACAATTGGATATAGAAGGGTTTGTTGATGCAGATTGGGCTAGAGATCTGGACAGGAGAAGATCTACTAGTGCTTATGTATTCAATTTGTTCGGAGGGGCCATTAGTTGGATGAGCAAGAGGCAGATTGTTGTTGCTCTTTCAACTATTGAAGCTGAGTATATGGCAGCCACTGATGCAAGTAAGGAAGTTGTATGGCTGCAAAGACTATGTGCTGAAATTGGGTTCTTTCAAGGAGTTGTGAAGATAAACTGTGACAGTCAGAGTGCCATATTTTTGGCAAAGAACCCTGCTTACCATTCAAGAATGAAGCACATTGATACAAAGTTCCATTTCTACAGGGACATGCTTGAACAGAAGAAAGTGTTGCTGGAAAAGGTAGACACCAAGGAAAATGTTGCAGATGCTTTAACCAAGGCTGTAAGCACTGAAAAGTTTAGATTCTGTACAATTGAAATGGGTCTGGCAAAGTATTCAACAAGTGGGAGAATGTTGGATGTGTCTCATTCTTTGCCGAAAAAGAATTGTACGACAGGCACTACAGCGCAAAAGACGACGGGTAGGGGGGGTCCGGGGGGGCCGGAGGCCCCCAAGGACCCCCGGCTACGGTAAAGGTGATTACGTAATAGGTGATGGCTCGGGGTGCGTAGGGGGACGCCCTCGGATACGGTGAAAGCGATAGAAGCCGGTGAAGCCGACGTCAAAATTTTCACCTACTTTTATCGCTACTTTTCACCTACTTTTATCGCTACTTTTGGAGCGACCCCTGGGATTCCCACGGTTGGTGGGTGGTTAGTGGGTGTGGGTGGTTTAGCCCATGGTGTTGTATCCACGGTACCCTAATACCACTTGGTGGTTTAGGGTTGTATGAGTTTCCTTATATAATTATTGTAATGTCCCGTTTTAGGGACAAGAGAGAGAATAATATATCAAGGAGGATAGACTCTTGTTTGCTGGACTAGCCCAAATTGGGTGAACCAGGGTAAATCTTGTGTGTTATATGTGCATTGAATGGTGTCATTATTTCCTTAGTTATTATTTCTGCATTATTTCTAGAATATGTTTCTGTAAATTCTCTTCATTTGGTATCAGAGCCAAGTCATTAGCCATAGGGGGACGCCTTTATTGCTAGGGTTTAAATCCGTTTGAAGAAGATCTAGGGTTTCTAGGAGTGAGAGGAAACCTATTCTGGAGTGGGAGTTACGCAGAAGGAGTTTGAAGGAAAAATGTCAAGAAATCATTCAAGGATAGAGATCGAGAAATTTGACGGCAAAAGTTTTGAGCTATGGAAGTTAAATATGGAAGATATGCTCGTGGACAGAGATCAGTGGGCTGCTATTTCAGAAACAACAAAACCTACGGGTACTTTCGATGAAGATTGGGAGAAGATGAATCGAAAAGCAAGGAGTCTGATTCGACTGTGTCTTGCAGATTCGGTGCTCATCAATGTTTCGGGAGAAGCTACAACAAAGGATCTCTGGGAGAGGTTAGGGGCTTTGTATCAATCGAAGTCCCTAGTGAACAAATTATTCCTCGGAAAGAAACTGTACAATCTTAGGATGCATGACGGGGATTCGGTTGCAGATCATCTGAATGCATTCAATACAATGGTAAGTCAACTAACATCTGTAGAAATTAAGTTGAGTGAGGAAGATAAATGCATTACTTTGTTATGCTCTTTACCAGATTCATGGGATAACTTAGTAGTAGCAATTGGTAGTACAACTTCATCCACATTGAAGTTTGAAGATATAGTGGCATCTCTATTATCTGAGGATATGAGGAGAAAAGCCATGGAGGGCACATCTAAGGAAGCCCTAACAGTGAGAGGGCATGCCAAGGAGAAGGACAAATCTAGATATGGTGATAGGTCTAAGTCTAAAGGTAGATCCAAGTCTCGGGGGAAGTTTGAGAGAAAATGTTGGAATTGTGGCAAGCCTGGTCATATGAAGAAGGATTGCAGATCAAAGAAAGCCGAGTCTAGAAAAAAGTCTGATGAATCGACTTCCACAGAGATGAATAAATCCATTGATGAAGCAGGGGATGTATATCTGGCATCCTGCTCATCGTGCTCCACACGATCAGATAAAAATGATTGGTTGATTGATACTGGTGCCTCTTTTCATATGACTCCTCATAGAGGGTGGTTCAGTGAATATGAAAGATATGATGGAGGGGAGGTACTATTGGGAGATGATTCACCACTCAGAATCATGGGTCGTGGAAGAGTGAAAATTTTGCTACAGGATGGTAGGGTTAAGACCCTACCAGGTGTGATGCATATTCCGGGACTTGCTAGAAATTTGATTTCGGTAAGCAAAATGGCCGATGCAGCAGTGAATGTCAGTTTTGGCAAGGATTCATGCAAAATGGTTCGTGGATCAATGGTGTTGGCAAGGGGAGTTCGGATTGGAACATTGTATAAGCTATTGGGAAGCACTATGACAAATGAGTGCAATAGCTCAACTGTTCCTGAGGTTGATTCTGATAAAAGCTCAACACTCTGGCATCAAAGGATGGGACATATTGGAGAAAAGGGATTGCGTACCCTGTACACAAAAGGTATGGTTCATGGTATCCCTAATTACTCAATGTCTTTCGAGTTCTGTGAACATTGTATTTATGGTAAACAGAATCGGGTTAGTTTTCCATCTAGGTGCCACAAGATCTAGTGGGGTACTAGATTTGATCCACAATGATATTTTTGGTCCTGTTCCTATGCCGTCTCTTGGAAAATCATGGTATTATGCTTCCTTTGTTGATGATTTTTCAAGATATGCATGGATTTACTTTCTTAAGAGCAAAGATGAAGTGTTTGAAAAATTTAAGGAATTTAAAGCACTTGTTGAGAATCAAACTGATAAAAGGATTAAGGTGTTGAGGTCTGATAATGGAGGGGAATATTGTTCTAATATATTTGAGAAATTTTGTAAGCAATGTGGTATTGCAAGACAGAAGACTACTCCATATACACCTCAACAGAATGGAGTTGCAGAGAGGTTGAACAGATCACTGATGGAGAAGGCTAGAAGTATGCTCAGTGGTGCAGGTTTGGCACAGGAATTCTAGGCAGAAGCAGTGAGTGCAGCATGCTACTTGCGAAATCGGTCACCTACATCAACATTGCTGGATCAAACTCCATTTGAAGCTCTATTTGGTAAGAAACCTTCTATTTCACATCTCAGAGTTTTTGGCTGTGATGCATACATGCATATTCCAAAGGAGAAAAGAAGTAATCTAGATAATAAGGTCGTTAAATGTATCTTTATTGGTTATAAAGATGGTGTTAAAGGATATAAGCTTTGGAATCCAAAAACTAAAAGTACAAGTGTATAGTAGAGATGTGGTGTTTAGGGAGATGATCAGTGATTCCAGGAAGGTAGTTACATAAGAGGAACCTGGAACGGTCCAATTTGATCTCATGGAAAACTATCATACAAGAGAGGATCTGGAAGAGGAGCATACAGATGAGGATATGGAAGAGGAGCATACAGGTGAGGATCTGGAAGAGGATGAAGAAGAGGTTCATACACCTGTGGTAAGGAGATCAACACGGGAAAGGAAGCAACCTGAAAGGTACAGTCCATCTGCTTTTCCTACTTCTTTTGTACTATCTGTTATTGATGAAGATCCTAGAACAGTTAGAGAAGTTGTTAATTCTGGAGAGGCAAACCGTTGGGAAGAGGCCATGGATGAGGAAATGATGTCCCTGAAAAAGAACAGAACATGGGATTTAGTGAAATTACCAAGTGGTAGGAAAGCAATAGGTTGCAAGTGGATCTTTAAGAAGAAGCAGAATGCTGAAGGTAAAGTGGAGAAATATAAAGCTCGCCTGGTTGCTAAAGGTTTTTCCCAGGTTGAAGGAATTGATTATGGTGAAGTTTTTTCTCCCGTTGCAAAGCTAACATCAATTAGATTTATGTTAGCTGTGGCTGCTGCATTTGATCTTGAAATAGAACAGATGGATGTGAAAACTGCATTCCTTCATGGAGATTTGGAGGAAGAAATCTATATGAGGCAGCCTCAAGGTTTCACTGTTGCAAGAAAGGAGGATCTGGTATGTAAGTTAAAGAAATCATTGTATGGACCGAAACAATCACCTAGAATGTGGTACCAAAAATTTGATACTTATGTTTTAGGAATTGGTTTTGTTCGTAGCAATGCTGATCACTGTGTGTATTCAAAGAAAATTGGTAATGTAATTGTCATTATAGTTCTTTATGTTGATGACATGTTACTAATTGGAAATAGCAAGAAACTGGTCAGGGAAGTAAAGTCTCAGTTGGCATCGCAGTTTGACATGAAGGATCTTGGCCCTGCAAATTTTATATTGGGTATGCAAATAAAAAGAGATCGCTCTAACAGAAAGTTGTGGCCGGATCAGAAAAAGTATGTTGAGACAGTGTTGAAAAGGTTCAATATGCAGGATTGCAAACCGGTGAAGGTACCTATTTCTTTAGGTGAAAAATTGTCTCGCTGAACAATGTCCAAAAATAGAAGAAGAGGTAGAGGAAATGTCACATATTCCTTATGCAAATGTTGTAGGTAGTTTAATGTATGCCATGGTTTGTACTAGAGCAGACATTGCCCATGCAAGGGGGAGTCTTGAGTAGATATATGTCTAAACTTGGTAAAGAGCATTGGACTGCTGTGAAAAGGGTTTTCAGATATTTGCGTGGCACCTCTGATTTTACAATCTGCTATGAGGGTACAGGTAAAGAAAATAGACAATTGGATATAGAAGGGTTTGTTGATGCAGATTGGGCTGGAGATCTGGACAGGAGAAGATCTACTAGTGCTTATGTATTCAATTTGTTCGGAGGGGCCATTAGTTGGATGAGCAAGAGGCAGACCGTTGTTGCTCTTTCAACTACCGAAGCTGAGTATATGGCAGCCACCGATGCAAGTAAGGAAGTCGTATGGCTGCAAAGACTATGTGCTGAAATTGGGTTCTTTCAAGGAGCCGTGAAGATAAACTGTGACAGTCAGAGTGCCATATTTTTGGCAAAGAACCCTGCTTACCATTCAAGAACGAAGCACATTGATACAAAGTTCCATTTCTGCAGGGACATGCTTGAACAGAGGAAAGTGTTGCTGGAAAAGGTAGACACCAAGGAAAATGTTGCAGATGCTTTAACCAAGGTTGTAAGCACTGAAAAGTTTAGATTCTGTACAATTGAAATGGGTCTGGCAAAGTATTCAACAAGTGGGAGAATGTTGGATGTGTCTCATTCTTTGCCGGAAAAGAATTGTACGACAGGCACTACAACGCAAAAGACGACGGGTAGGGGGGGTCCGGGGGGCCGGAGGCCCCCAAGGACCCCCGGCTACGGTAAAGGTGATTACGTAATAGGTGATGGCTCGGGGTGCGTAGGGGGACGCCCTCGGATACGGTGAAAGCGATAGAAGCCGACGAAGCCGGTGCCAAAATTTTCACCTACTTTTATCGCTACTTTTCACCTACTTTTATCGCTACTTTTGGAGCGACCCTCGGGATTCCCACGGTTGGTGGGTGGTTAGTGGGTGTGGGTGGTTTAGCCCATGGTGTTGTATCCACGGTACCCTAATACCACTTGGTGGTTTAGGGTTGTATGAGTTTCCTTATATAATTATTGTAATGTCCCGTTTTAGGGACAAGAGAGAGAATAATATATCAAGGAGGATAGACTCTTGTTTGCCGGACTAGCCCAAATTGGGTGAACCAGGGTAAATCTTGTGTGTTATATGTGCATTGAATGGTGTCATTATTTCCTTAGTTATTATTTCTGCATTATTTCTAGAATATGTTTCTGTAAATTCTCTTCATCGCCAGAGATGTTGGCATCCCTGCCACATTGCTTTCTTTTATGAGAAATTTTGCTATGTAATAATCTCTTCTTCCCTAAAAAACTCTTCTTTTTCATAATGTGTTCATGTTTTACCATGTTTTGCTGTCAAGATTTTTTGGCTGCGCTCAAGGAAGTGTGTAGTGCTTTCTTTTCACTCATCATGCAGGGTCTTTCTTCGAGTTCTCATGGCGGGGTCCAAGTAAATACATGGTTTTGATAGGCGAGAGTTGTTTCGCGCCAGCACTTCTATTGAAAACTCATTTCGGTCTCAAAGACGGCAATAGAGACTGGTTAAGTAAGCCAACGCAGCTCAGTTTCGAAGAAAATATGGAGCGCAAACCCATTTTGGGTTAGAAGATGACCGAAATGCAAAGTGGGGCCCAATTGCTTTCGCCCCAACTGGAGAGCGCAATCCCTTTTTGGGCCTTGTATGGGCGAAACTCAGTTTAGGAAAAAATGAAGCGAAAGCCCATTTTGGGCTAAAATTCAACCAAATGCTAACTGGGGCCCAATCCTTTTCGCCCCAACTTGGAGTGCAAGCCCATTTCAGGTTAGAGGTCGGCCAAAACTGAGTAGGGCCTGTTGGTCATCAAATCTACCATAGGAAAGGATTTTGGGAAGTGTACGTGCCCTAGACCTGGACCAACATTGAAAGGCCGAGGGGAAGAGATGCCCCCCGTGCCAATCTCCGGAGAAAGGTCGACTCCTTTACTAAACTACTTGGTGCTTTGAGCTAAGAGTGCAGGAAAGAGATAAAAATAGTAAGGGTGCAGGAAATAAATAAACAGGGTAAGGAAAGAAATATTGATGGATTTAAGAGGGAAAGAACCAGCAGCACGATTACTGACTACAACTCGAAATAGCAACAATGAATACCAAGAATAGAATGAAATGAACACAGTACTATCCTTCCTATGTATCCTCTAGACGAGTTCCAGAATTACCCTTCCCCTTACGTCGAAATCAAAACTTCACAATTATGACAATTAGGAAATGAGTGAATATAGCAGAACCACTATCCACAGGTAGCATACAAGAAAACTATTACAACATTCTCTCCCCTATGTATCCTTAGGGAAAATTCTAGGGTTCTATCCCCAATCGCACACCTAAATCTAGAATTCAGAATTATAGTATGCAAATGAAGAGACGAGATAACAGAAATAATCACAGAAGGCAGCATACAAGAGAGAAATGAGGCTCGAAGCTCTTTAGTATTGATTACAGAAAATCAAGTTACAGCCGCTTTCTAGCAAAAATTTCCCCCCCTTTTATTATAATTCTTATGTTTTTATAGAGGACCCGACCATCTAAGCCATCAATGCACAAAATTAAGGAGTACATCCTCGAAAACCTGGGAAGTCGACTCCCACTGCTCCCGTGATTGAGCTCTTAAATCCTTTTCTATAACTAGCAGCAGCGACCGGGTCAGCTGAGGAAATTTGCATTTATGAGTCGCCTGACTCGTCCTAGGCTTCTCTGGGTGCAGAGATCGAGTGGCCGCAATGTCCACCGGGCTCTCCTCCTGAGACTGATACCTCTTTTCAGATTGCCAAAAATGAGCCCTGAGTCTTCCAGGCATGTAAAAATTCATTTATGAGGCACTTGATTGCCTCAAAAAATACTTAGGCTTGGAGTGCGTGCCCCTAAAGTGCTTCACCAATTTCTAGTTCGTGACCCCGCTTCACAATGGATATAAGCCGAAGCAGATCCATCTTCCTCGGTCATGCACTTTGCACAAAGGAGCTTCTCAAAATGGCTTTGTAGATGTCAAATGCTGAAGCAGATATCCCTTCTCAAGACGGGGCTTTCAATATTTTGCTACTTCGCTGGAAAGGCATGTCAAAGGCTGTTTCATGAGGTTCCCTGCTCGAAGTGGATGCTGATGAGTTGCCAAAATGCTTCGCCACAAACCTTCTTCAAAGCCATGGTTCGACGGTTTTTCGGTAGAAGTGCAATTTTGCCTTGGAAAAATCTTCTACTTTTTTACGGGCCACTACTGCTTTGGGTGAAAGCGCTTCGCACGAAAGTTATCCGAAGTAGATGCTTCGCGACAACTTTTGGCAAAGTAGAAATGGTTCGCCAGTAGGAAGGCCCGAAGTGGATGCTTCCTTGATTTTTTAGCAAAGCAGTTTTCCAATGCTTGAACTTTTTCGAATCTTGCTTTGCAAAGTTTTCGCCCGAAGCAACTGTTTGGGCTGCTTCGCATTGTTGGTCCGACTTTTATACACACCCTGTGAAGAATGAGCATGAAACTCTGATAACACTTATAAGGGATAAATCCCACTCACTTTAGGATCTTTCTGGTTATCCAAGGTGTGAGTTACAGAGTTGGGTCGAATGTCTATTCACTCTTTTCCACTTCTGGAATAGTTTTCAAGATGGACTATCTGTTACCTTACAACGGGTTCTGGACTTGTTCAATAATGTTTTTGGAATTGTTCATTTTTGTGGACAATCGGATTTAAAATCAGTTCTTTGATCTAGCTCTTATGGGTCAGCAGATTTAAATAAAAGACAAATTTAAAAGAAAATAAAAATGGATCATTTCACGGTAAAACAGAGAGAGTAGGGTAAGGCAAGAAGAGAAGTCTATCAAACTTAGTCTGTAAAACCAAAACTACCAATTTTATTTATACTATCAACTTCACAATAGAACAAATCAAAGAAGAAGGTGTCCAGCTTTCTAAGATCACCTTCTACTAAGAGCATAAGACAGAGATAGAACAGATCTGAAAGAAAATCATAAACAAAAGGGAAGTCGGTTAAAATTGGTATCTCTCACCAGCAACATAGCTCACACAGTGAGGACAGAGCAATCAGAACAGACCTGAACCTTAAATATGTGGTTTTCCCTAGCATACAATAAAACAACTGAAGCCCAACAACATATTTAATCTTGATATCACAGATTTACAGCATATATTTAATAAACTTTAACGAGATGAAAACAAAAGAAAATGAACTTAGCACAATCTGAAAGAGATTAGGCTCCTGGCCACGCTATCACATAAAGCAAAAAGCACATCAACTCCAAGTCCAGAATAAAGCATTTAACAAGATTTGCAAGAAATTGCTTCAATAGCCTTTTATTCTAAGTTTCCGCCTCCTGCGATTACATTTAGAAGAAGTATTTATAGACTCAGGATAGACCCTGATCTTTTCAAAAATATCTTCTTCTCAAACCCTAAATCTTATCACCTTAAACTCTACTACCCGGGTTTTACAATATAAGGCCCTTTTAAAATAAAGTTTCGATAAAACTTAACCATTCTGCAAATCAGTGCAGTTACTTGCCATAAATGGAGAAGGCAAAATTTTAATGCCACTTGCATCCACCCGCAACTGTGTGTAAATGTCTTCATTAATTCCCCTGTGGAATTTGGATGAGTCACCACTTCTCTGACATTTCATCTTCGCAGAGCCATCCCTGAGTTGAAAATCTCGGCACGCCATTACTTTCGTCATAAATTTTCATTAAATGCGTCCATCGGCAAATTCTAGTAACCGTGTGTAGATATTTTCATTTTTCGGTCAATTCCCGACATATTCTGTTCAATGGATGGATGCTTAGTCACCGTAAAATCTCTTTGCGGCCAGATCTGTAAAAATCTGGATAAACCAGCAATTCTCGGCATCTCAAATTTTAATGTGACGGCCCTCGATTAAAATGTGCCTGACTTTGTCTTTCTCGCCATTACTCCCGCTATCATGCAAGTGCCAGATGGCTTTTTACAAAAAAGACAAAACAAGGATTAGTACTTTAATTAAATCAGATTAAATCAAAACCTTTATTAAAACGAAGCCCTAAAGTTTATCACACGTGGCTTGCTTTGTTTGACACGTGTCACAAAAAACGTGACATTCCCGCACTTGCTTCCAGCTGTTTTTCATTTCGGGCTCTTTGTCTTTTCTGGCGCGAAAATGCGACATGTCACGATTTCGCGACATGTCACGAAATCGCGACCTGTTTCTCGCCTTGGGTGCCCTGTCCTCTTCCATGCAGCGAAAACGCGACATGTCGTGAAATCGCGCCCTTTTTTGCCCCTTAGTTCACTTTCTGCTTCCATGCAGCAAAAACGCGACATGTCGCAAAATCGCGCCCTTTTCTTGCCTTGTGTTTTCTCTTTGATTCCCCTTGGCTCTTCTTGCTGCCCTTGGCTTGTGTTTTGGTGGCTGTGGCATCCCTTTTGACTTTGGCGACCTTTTGCTTGGACCCATCGCAAAACTGCGACATGTCACGATTTCGTGACATGTTGCGAAATCGCGATGGTCCGTACCCTAGGCCCCTTTCGCCTTTGGCGTGTCGCGATTTCGCGACACCCAAAGCTTTTGCCTTAGCTGCTTTGCACCCTCCGAACCTTGGGCTCCCTTTGGACTGCATGCTACCCTTTGTTCCTTCTTGCTACCCTTTGCCTTTGGCGCCCTTACTGTCACGATTTCGCGATGTCACGATTTCGCTACACTCCTGGGGCCTTCGGCGTTTTTCTCTCCAACTGTCGCGATTTTGCGATGTCCCGAAGACGTCACGATTTCGCTACACTCCCGAGGCCTTTGCACTTTTCTCTCCAATTGTCACGATTTCGTGACGTCCCGAAGACGTCGCGATTTCGCTACACTCCCGGGGCCTTTGCACTTTTCTCTCCAACTGTCGCGATTTCGTGACGTCCCGAAGATGTCGCGATTTCGCTACACTCCCGGGGCCTTTGGCGCTTTTCTCTCCCTGGTGTCGCGATTTCGCGACACTTTCATGCCTTGGGCCTTTTGGTGCAAAAAAATGATAAAAACTCAAAGTGGCCAGAATTTGATGAAAATTTGCAAGGATCTAAACAAGGCAAAAGGGTATCCGAATCTGCAAACAGAACGCTAAAATTCATCAGGGATTAGGAGAAAATGCATCAACATGAATTAATACATTTTAACATGCAAACTTTCAGAAGTTTTAAATTGAAAACAATGCCCCATGCAAGCCTACTTAGATATTTTGATAAAAGCACAACTTGAAAAAGGAGGCAAGCAAAAATTTGGAAATTGAAACCCGAAAAACTCAAGAGGGTCCCTACTGCAAAAATGAAAGCTCAATATTCTCAAAGGATGGAAATTCATTTTTTCAGTGGGGGTGTGTTGCTTCTCAACAAATGGCGATATCTGCGGGTAAAATAGTAGCACTATTTTAGAATCCAGGACTCTAGTTTCAAAACAACATAGACCATGTACCATGCCTTGCCACAGATATTCTTCAAAATAATTTAACTACTAGCTGATAGTTGTCAAAATTTCCCAAGGACATACTAGGCTGAATCATTCAAGGAAGATTTTTGATGTGCAATTACAAGCGTATGAAACTTTCTTCAAGAATGACTGGGCCTTCAAATGTTGAACTCTGGATTGATCAGCTTTTCTAGATTGTAAAAGGGGAAACCGAGTAGAGCTCTGTTTACTAGTTTAGCCTTTTACAACCCTGATAGAGTTACCCTTTAGATTTACACGACCCAGATTCACAACTGTAAGGTAGAATCTACAACTTGGTAAAAGAAAACATCTTTTGAAGTCTTGGCTATCTCTTTGATTACATAACTTCTTTTTTTTTTTTTTTATATATATAGGAAATAACAGAGTGCCAGTTCTATGCTGTCTTGCTCAACTTTCATCTTCTCTCTCTCTTCTTTGAAATATACCGAAGTCTGAAAAGCCTTTAAAAGAAGAACAACAATTTTTCTTTTAATATCTCATCAGTCTGGAACTGCTTCAGCTTGGGTACTGATAGCCTCTATGGATACTCAAATAATTTCACGAATCATAGTCCCCTCTTATGACCAACTTTTCTTGGATTCCCTAGGAGTTTCTCCAGCCAAACAGTATAGCAGTTTCTTTATAATTAAAATAAGCTGTGGCAAGCAAGACACAAAATCCAATCATCTTTCTACTATTGTTCCGACTAACAAAATAGTTCCACTGTTCAGTTTAAACAGACTATCTCACGATTAGGATAATGAACACTGGATTCTGGACTCAGAATAAAACAATTTTTAGAAGGCTGACTTTTTCATTGATGCTCAGGCAAAACTTAAAAAAAAGAACAAAATTTTAAAAGCTAAAGAACTTTGTACAGACTTCCAGGGATAAACAAAATAAAATAAAATAAAATAAAACAGACTTAAAGAAAAATAAAACTGCACAGACCTCAAAGGAAATAAAACACAGAAAAATAAAATAAAATCAAATCAAATAAAACAAAACAAAACTATACAGACATTTAAAATAAAACTGAAAAACACTGCACAGACACCAAAAGAAATAAAACACAGAACTGTACAGACCTTTAAAATAAAATAAAATAAAACTAAACTACTTAAAAACTTATTTACAATGTATACACATGTTACAACTTCTTTGTGACTCATTCAAACGATATATTGGATGGAACAGCTGAGAAATAATGTTTTAAGTATTGACCATTAACAGGGAGGTCCAAAAAATTACCATCAAGGTCTTGTAAATGAAATGCGTTATTACACAGAATCTCAGCAATCCGGTATGGCCCTATCCACAGTGGCTGCAACTTTGTATGCTTACCCTTCTTTTCATGGGCCTTGTCCCATAGAAGCACCAGGTCTGCAAGTCTGAAAGCTTTCACTCCGGCTCTTTTGTCAAACCAGTGCTTGACGGTTTCTTGGTGCCGGCTGAAATGTTTCAGGGCTTGGAGTCGTTCATCCTGTAAATTAGTTAGATCCAAAACACGGGCCTCTGCATCTACTTGATCCTCAAAATAGTCTAAGACAAATTGATAAGTAGGTAATTTCAGAGAGATGGGAACAATGGGCTGAGTACCATACAGCAAAGCAAATGGGGAAGTTTTGAGAGCCACTTTATATTTTATCCTGTCAGCCCAAAGTGCATATTTCAATAATGTATGCCATTGTCTGGGTTTGTCTGCTACAGATTTCTTAATGGCATTCATTAAATTCTTATTCGTGGACTCAGCTAGTCCATTACCTTGGGGATAATAGTTGGATGAAAATTTGATAACTATCCCCATCTGGTATGCCCATTCTGCAAACTCCAATGATTGGAAGGCTGGTCCATTATCACACACCAAATTCAGAGGAACCCCAAACCTGGTTATGACATTTGACTCTAGAAATTCGATCACTTCATGAGCTGTACTTCTTATGGTGGCTGTTGCTTCGACCCATCTTGTGCAGTAATCAGTAGGTTGTTAGAACATACTTATGCCCTGCTGAAGAATTTGGGTTTATCACTCCCACAAAATCAAGTCCCCATTGCATAAAAGGTTTATTTATTACAACAGGCTGCAATGGTAGAGCTCGATTGGCCTCTTTGGATGCAAAAGTTTGGCATTGATGGCAAGTTCTCACATCTTGATGGGCATCTTTAAATAACGTAGGCCAGTAATAGCTTTGCTCTCAATATTTTATGCGCGATAGCAGATCCTGAGGAATGCCCTGCCCCTAACTTTTCATGAAAACTGGACATGACTTCATTGACTTCACTCGAAAAAATGCATCTTAAGAAAATGCCAGCATAATTTTCTCTGTACAAATTACCTCCTTTGAGGAGATAATGAGCAGCTTTCAGTTTTAGTGCTCTCCTTTGGGTTCTATTCAAGTGAGACGGGCAAATTCCAAATTGCAACGAGATGAATAATATCTCCATACCAGTCATCAGATTCAGAATTTAACTGATTAATTTCTTGTTGCACAGGTACTTCGGCAATGTGTCGGGACAGACCAAGTCCTCTGATTAATTTTGCAGGCCGAATTTCTAAGTCATATTCCTGCAGTCTTGTAACCCAATTACCTCTTAGTTCACCCAATTCGTCCTGACTTAATAGGTATTTAACAGCTGGGTCCGGAACTATAGCATGAACTCTGCTTCTTAGTATGTAGTGCTCGAAGCGCTTAACTTGCTCTCACCAAGGCATAGGCTTGTTTATCTAAGCGAGAATATTTTAACTCAGCTCCCTTTAAATTGGTACTCTTGAAAGCAATTGGATGTTCCCCCGTTTCTCTCCGTTGGGTCAGAACTGCAGCAAGTGTGTGTTCGGAAGAAAAGGTGTACGAGATAAAAATCTGCACTGAAATCTGGGCTCACTAGAACTGGTGCTTGCTTGATGGCGGTCTTGATTTCTTGGAACGCTGTTTTAGCTTCGTTGTCCAGACAATGCGAGCAGTTTCCTTTAGCATGTCATTCAGTGGCTTGACTATTTCTGCGAAGCCGGAGATGAACTTCCTGACAAAATTAATTTTTCCAAAGAAGGACCTCAACTCTTTCTTGGAGTTGGGAAAGGGTATGCCGGATATGGCTTCAACTCTATCCGGATCCATGGAAATGCCATCTTTTGTGATCAAGTGCCCAAGGAGCTTTCCTTCCGTTACACCAAAAATGCACTTCTTCGGATTCAAAGAAATGCCGAACTCCCTGCATTTGTTGAAAACAGACTCCAAATGTTTTACATGGTCAAACCGAGATTTAGAGAAGACTGTTAAATCATCCATGTAAACAACAATGCATTTACCCATAAGGCCTTTGAAGGCATGATCCATTGCCCATTGAAACGTAGCTCCGGCATTTATTAATCCAAATGGCATCCTCTTGTAAGCAAAAGTTCCCCACTTAGTTGTGAAAGCAGTTTTCATCCTGTCTTCCCTGTCAACCAATATCTGATTATACCCTGAGAAACCATCTAGGAAAGACATCATTTCCGAACCATTGACAATATGCAGCACCTCATCCATAGAAGGCAGAGGATAATTATCTTTCTCAGATGCCTTGTTTAAATTTCTAAAATCCACACACAGGCGGATCTCTCCATTTTTCTTTCTGACTGGCACCAAATTGGCCACCCAAGTAGAATGCCTAACGGGAAAAATTATGGCGGCACTCAATAATTTTTCTACCTCCTTCTGGATGAGGGGCTCTAGCAGAGCGTTGACATGCCTCTGTTTTTGCCGAAAAGGTTTGCAAAATTCTTTTAAAGGTATAACATGAGTGTAAACTTTTGGATCAAAAACTTTTAAGTCTTTGTAAGACCAAGCCATAACGTCTTTGGACCTGAGAAGAAAATCAATCATATTTCTTTTTATTTTTGGATCACAAATTTTAGCCAACTTGATGTGCCTGGGATCTTCTTCAGTCCCCATGTTCAGGTTCTCGGTCTCACTGTCTGTTGCACCCACAGAATCCTCAGAACTCACCTTTTGCCTGATTTGGTCAACATCAAAGAGCCGCTCCAGTTCCACCATCCCTTTTGGAATTCTGTTATCTTTCAACCTTATTATTCCCCTGTCATCATCTAACTACTCCAGCAGAGTATCCCTTTGTCCATCATCGATTATAGCATTTTCAAATGTGTTAGTACTCTATAAAAAATTTATAATCTGCTGGTCATCAGAGAAAACCTGAAAATTATCCACATTATTTGGGACTGAAGGGCAAGGGACTAACTCAATCGAAAATTTGTTCCATTTGAATTCTTCTAGTGGTTTCAGGCTTGCGGCTGAAGAAGCCAAGACATCTGCACATGAATTCTGCTCTCTAGGTATGTGTGTCAGATTAAAAGCATCAAAATCTTCTACAAGATCCCAAGCCCGGTGTTTGTATCCTTTTAAATAAGATGCTTTACACTGGAATTTACCTTTAACTTGATTAGCCACCAATTCTGAATCTGTAAAAACTCGGATATTTCTTACACTTCTGTCCAAAGCAAATTTCAAACCTAATACCAGTGCTTCGTATTCCGCTAAATTATTTGTACAAGGGAACTGTAGGCGATAAGACATAAAATATGTCTGACTCTTAGGCCCTTTAAGGACTGCCCCTGTACCAGAACCCTGTTTAGATTTAGCCCCATCCACATGAAGCGTCCAGACTTCATTACTATGAACAGGATGAGCTTTACTAAACTTCTCATTTTGTCCCGTTGTTAAATTATAAACTCCAATATCTACCTCGACAATATTTATAGTCTCATTTTCTGCATTGTATTCAGTGATCGTATGTTTGTATCTGGGTTCTCTTTCAACCCTTAATTGGTTTGCCACTCCTTTCCATGGCAACCACATGTGTGAAAAGTCAGTTGCCAAGTATCCATTCAAAGATCTCGACCAATCCCTACTCAAAAGCATCCCGTACCCCACAAGAATATCCACCACCTGAATTTCAATTCTGTGTTGTGCCCTTGGCTCAGATGCTAACTGGATATGAATATTCTGAAGTTCACCTACTACTTTAACCTTTGATTTGTCCAATTGGACAACTCTTCTTTCAGACTTCATTGGGGTCAAACCCAACTGTTGACAAATGGCCAAAGGCATAACATTAGGTGAAGCACCTGAATCTACCAGACAGTTGTGTAAGTTTTTCCCAAAAATACGTACAGTCAGTAGAAAAGGCGGAACCTCAGTTTTCTCTTTATACATGGCTACATTTGCATTTGCCATCTTCTTTCCCTTGTCCAAAGATTTTGTAGTAGGCCCAGAGTATGTTTTAATCAAGTTGTCCCTCTGTTCTGAAATTTGGGCCAACTCATGAAGAGTGATGTTGGCTTTGATCTTCTTCATGTCCTCCACTATGTTATATCCCTTATTGAGTGGAGGGACAAAAGCATCTGGTCCTCTCGAATTTCCTCCCTTGGGTGGAGATGGATTATTGCTTGAAGATGGATCTGGAGGAACATTGTGGGAGTTGTCCGGAGGGGTAGATGTAGTGTTGGGCTTCGAATTTCTGTTTCTGAGGTTGTAGTTGTCCCTCTTGTATTGTTGAAAAGCCTGCACCTCATCCATAGGCATTTCAACTACATTCTCAGATTCCCCTGGGAAAGTGAAAGAATCCAAGACCATAGCTGCACTGTGGTTGGATGAACTTGGGCCATCCGTATTTCTTTGATGTTCAGGAGAAATCAACTCCCCAGAGACAAAGCTTCAAAGGCGTTACAAAATTCCAAACAATCCAACTCCCCGTCTTGAGAAGTAGCATGTATTCTGCACCAGTTAGGCAAAGCCAAATCACAAATATTCACATCATGACCTTTACCTTTGTAATCTTTATTAGGTTCGTATGGGGGCCGATTGAATCTGTTACTGCTGATATGAATACCTGTTTGAGTTCTCCCCAGTAGAAACACTGCCTTTTAAAACTCAAAAAATCATTGGCCAACTTTTGGACTATTTTTGAGACTTCTTCAACTCTTGCATTATCGGCTTCTTTACCGGGTTACGTACATTTTCAGCGGGTGTTACGACCAATGGATTTCCTGATGGTAGAGTCTGACACACTGGCAACATCATCTGATGTGGTATGGGATTGAAAACAGGGGCAGCTTGTGTGACCAAAGGAATTTGCTGAGCATTTAAAGGTTGGGGTCCCAACTGTCTTTCCAGAATCAAAGCTTCTTTGTAAGCCTCTGTTAAATTGGTAATAGAGGGATCTCTTTTCAAGAAAACCGAAGTCATTGGATCTAGAGAATTTCTAAAAATCTCTAATGCCAGGTCTGCATTTGGCACATAATAACCAGTCAGTCTACCATAAGCCTTCTGAAATCGACATTGTAAGATCTGACGATTCATTTATTTCTCTTTTAATACCAGAAAACTGCTGATATAATATACTGGGATCTATTACCTCACCAAACTGTGACACAAAAACCTTTTCCAAGTCATTCCAACTGGTAATAGAATCGTTAGTGAGATTTAGAAACCGGTCATAAGCTCCCTCCTGGAGAGTGAACGGGAACAATCTGCAAGCAACATCTTCATGCTGTACATTTAACAATTTCAAAGCATTCTTGAATGCAACTAGATGTTCTTCTGCTGTCCTAGTCCCATCATGCTTGTATTTGGGAAGATATCTCTCAGGATTTCTGGGCAGGTCATGGGCTATACCCGGGATATTTAAGGCAGTGGAACCCAACCAGTTTGCCATTACTACTTGATTGACGGTGATATTCTGAGTTGTAGTTGGAGTAACTACCAGTGGTGATAAAACTATTTCAGACAGAGACTTGGCCCTTCTGAGGCTACTTCTTCTTGGAGTTTCTAATTCAGGCACAAGGAGCTCTCCGGCTCTAGGGTGGGACCTTGTTACCCTGTATGTAGAATCCAGCTTTTCACAAGCAACTTATAATCTCACAATCCTTAACAGACTACTGAACTTGGTGCCCTCCTTCTAGCGCCATTTTAAATGTTGGTCCGACTTTTATACACACCCTGTGAAGAATGAGCATGAAACTATGATAACACTTATAAGGGATAAATCCCACTCACTTTAGGATCTTGCTGGTTATCCAAGGTGTGAGTTACAGAGTTGGGTCGAATGTCTATTCACTCTTTTCCACTTTTGGAATAGTTTTCAAGTGGGTTGTCTGTTACCTTACAACGGGTTCTGGACTTGTTCAATAATGTTTTTGGAAGTTGTTATTTTTGTGGACAATCAGATTTAAAATCAGTTCTTTGATCTAGCTCTTTATGGGTCAGCAGATTTAAATAAAAGACAAATTTAAAAGAAAATAAAAATGGATCATTTCACGGTAAAACGAGAGAGAGTAGGGTAAGGCAGAAAGAGAAGTCTATCAAACTTAGATGTAAAACCAAAACTACCAATTTTATTTATACTATCGACTTCACAATAGAACAAATCAAAGAAGAAGGTGTCCAGCTTTCTAAGATCACCTTCTACTAAGAGCATAAGATAGAGATAGAACAGATCTGAAAGAAAATCATAAACAAAAGGGAAGTCGGTTAAAATTGGTATCTCTCACCAGCAGCATAGCTCACACAGTGAGGACAGAGCAATTAGAACAGACCTGAACCTTAAATCTGTGGTTTTCCCTAGCATACAATAAAACAAATGAAGCCCAACAACATATTTAATCTTGATATCACGGATTTACAGCATATATTTAATAAACTTTAATGAGATGAAAACAAAAGAAAATGAACTTAGCACAATCTGAAAGAGATTAGGCTCCTAGCCACGCTATCACAGAAAGCAAAAAGCACATCAACTCCAAGTCCAGAATAAAGCATTTAACAAGATTTGCAAGAAATTGCTTCAATAGCCTTTTTTCTAAGTTTTCGCCTCCTGCGATTACATTTAGAAGAAGTATTTATAGACTCAGGACAGACCCTGATCTTTTCAAAAATATCTTCTTCTCAAACCCTAAATCTTATCACCTTAAACTCTACTACCCGGGTTTTACAATATAAGGCCCTTTTAAAATAAAGTTTTGATAAAACTTAACCATTATGCAAATCAGTGTAGTTACTTGCCATAAATGGAGAAGGCAGAATTTTAATGCCACTTGCATCCACCCGCAACTGTGTGTAAATGTCTTCATTAATTCCCTTGTGGAATTTGGATGAGTCACCACTTCTCTGACATTTCATCTTCGTAGAGCCATCCCTGAGTTGAAAATCTCTGCACGCCATTACTTTCGCCATAAATTTTCATTAAATGCGTCCATCGGCAAATTCCGGTAACCGTGTGTAGATATTTTCATTTTTCGGCCAATTCTCGACATACTCTGTTCAATGGATGGATGCTTAGTCACCGTAAAATCTCTTTGCGGCCAGATCTGTAAAAATCTGGATAAACCAGCAATTCTCGGCATCTCAAATTTCAATATGATGGCCCTCGATTAAAATGCGCCTGACTTTGTCTTTCTCGCCATTACTCCCGCTATCATGCAAGTGCCAGATGGCTTTCTACAAAAAAGACAAAACAAGGATTAGTACTTTAATTAAATCAGATTAAATCAAAACCTTTATTAAAACAAAGCCCTAAATTTTATCACACGTGGCTTGCTTTGTTTGACACGTGTCGCAAAAAACGGGACATTCTCGCACTTGCTTCCAGCTGTTTTTCATTTCGGGCTCTTTGTCTGTTCTGCCGCGAAAACGCGACATGTTTCTGCCTTGGGCGCCCTTTCCTCTTCCATGCAGCGAAAACGCGACATGTCGCGAAATCGTGCCCTTTTCTGCCCCTTAGTTCACTTTCTGCTTCCATGCAGCGAAAATGTGACATGTCGCGAAATCGCGCCCTTTTCTTGCCTTGTGTTTTCTCTCTGATTCCCCTTGGCTCTTCTTGCTGCCCTTGGCTTGTGTTTTGGTGGCTGTGGCGTCCCTTTTGACTTTGACGACCTTTTGCTTGGACCCGCCGCAAAACCGCGACATGTCGCGAAATAGCGACGGTCCGTACCCTAGGCCCCTTTCGCCTTTGGCGTGTTGCGATTTCACGACACCCAAAGCTTTTGCCTTAGCTGCTTTGCACCCTGCGAACCTTGGGCTCCCTTTGGACTGCATGCTACCCTTTGTTCCTTCTTGCTGCCCTTTGCCTTTGGTGCCCTTACTGTCGCGATTTCGTGACGTCGCGAAATCGCGACGTCGTGATTTCGCTACACTCCCGGGGCATTTGCACTTTTCTCTCCAACTATCGCGATTTCGCGATGTCCCGAAGACGTCGCGATTTCGCTACACTCCCGAGGCCTTTGCACTTTTCTCTCCAACTGTCGCGATTTCGCGACGTCCCGAAGACGTCGCGATTTCGCTACACTCCCAGGGCCTTTGGCGCTTTTCTCTCCCTGGTGTCGCGATTTCGCGACGTCGTGAAATTGCGACGTCGCGATTTCATGACACTTTATGACTTGGGCCTTTTGGTGCAAAAAAATGACAAAAACTCAAAGTGGCCAGAATTTGATGAAAATTTGCAAGGATCTAAACAAGGCAAAAGGGTATCCGAATCTGCAAACATAACGCTAAAATTCATCAGGGATTAGGAGAAAATGCATCAACATGAATTAATCTTTTTAACATGCAAACTTTCAGAAGTTTAAATTGAAAACAATGCCCCATGCAAGCCTACTTAGATATTTTGATAAAAGCACAACTTGAAAAAGGAGGCAAGCAAAAATTGGAATTTGAAACCCGAAAAACTCAAGAGGGTCCCTACTGCAAAAATGAAAGCTCAATATTCTCAAAGGATGGAAATGCATTTTTTTTAGTGGGGGTGTGTTGCTTCTCAACACGCGTGCGAAGCTCTTTTCATGCCTTAGCGACCTTGGACCGCGATCTAGACTTCCTTGCTTTCCTTCTCTTGGCGAAGCTGTCTTTCTTTTTCTGCGAAGCTCCTAAACTTAGCTTGCTCAGTAGCGAAGCTCTTGTATATCCTATTCTATGTACAAGGGGAATGGCAATGAAAGCCAAAATTGCTGCAATGCTTAAAAAATGTTTTTCTATAAACAAGGGAACAAATTCATAAAAAGAAACACTTCACAAAATTTTTTATTTTTACTACCCCTCTAGGCAATGTGACAAAAATTGTCAACATTCTTGGCGGCTCGCGGGGCAACGAGCTCGCCTCGGTGCAAGAACCCTCAGCCTTAATCCGTTGGGCCAGAGTTGCCTCCAGACCCTTCTCCTCTTTGTCTTTCTGGGGGTGCTTCCACAGCTACCTCTTCTTCTTCTTCTTCCTCTTCTTCCTCTTCCGGCGTGGTCTCTTGTTGCGGCGGTGGGGGAAGGCGATCGCGGATGCGTTCCATGGTTCGGCGAACATGAGCCCAGGCACCTTTCTGAAATGGCTCTTGGTCTTGTAGCGCTTTGACCAGAACATGGAACCGATCAATTTGCCCTATGTCGGCATGTTTGGCTCTTGTGCTCAGATCATTTAGGCAGGCCGCGATTTTGCAATGTCTCAGAATAAAATCCGTGACTTGCCCTTCTGTGATTGGCTCCTCCCACTCGTCTATCTCTGAGACGTCACTCTCAAAGAGGAGCCAAGCCGGCTTGAGTTCTTCCTTAGTCAAAAGGTTCCCATCATCATCAGTGAAACTTGGGAAACCTAATGCAGAGAGATCTTGAAAATACCCCAGTGATGTGCGCTGCTCGTGTTCAAATACATCCATGAGGTCCTTCGCCTTCTGTGCTTTCCTCACTTTGGAGAAGAAGGCGCGGACTGTAGCTTGGGCTGTGGACCAATCTCTGGCTGTCCGACTCATAGCGGCGACCTGCAAGTCCTGATATTTGATACTTTGAACCTCAAAAGCCAGTTTGAGTCGGCTTCTAATTTTTTGTATAATCTCATCCACTATTGGTCCCTCTTGGGCAGCGGCATACTGGGCTTCGGTGATATAAGTCAAAATTGACAGGGCACTGGAGGCCCGAGATCTGAAGTTCTTAAGCAGGTGCGAGCGGATTTCTTTTATTCTGCCTCTATCAAACAGCTCTAGGCTCTCCTTCTCATACAACTGCTGCTGCATCTGCAAGATCCTGCTTTCAAACTCTTTGGCCTTTAGCTCAGCTTCGGCCTGTATCTTGCTCTGATTTTCAGTTGAACCCTGCAGTTGTTCTACTTGTTGTTTCAAGGCGTCTACTTCTTTTCTCATCTGTTCGCACTGCTTCTCCGCGTCTTCTAGCTTAGAGCGGGTCCTGGCTAGATCCTCCTCCAACTTAATGTTGGCGCTCTCTGCTTCATACCGGCGCTGATTGGCGATATTAGCATGTGCGCGGAATGTTTCTATTCTCACATGCATAGATGCAGATTCATTATCTACATCCAAGTGCTCCAGGTCCTTGGACTTCTCCTGATAGTCGTAATCCGCTGGGGTCATCTCGTCCAGGGGCTTTTGGACCTTAGGAACCTTCTTTACTTTATGCAGCTTTCCGCCTTTTAGGTCGAATACAGCGCACTTTTCTACTCTTGCTAGAGAGCGCCCTCTCTTTTTCCTTGCCTCCTTCAGCATCTTGTCAGTGTTCTGCCGGGCTTGGAGCAGCTTTTCTGCCAGAGGACGTTCCTTGATCGTAGCCAATTCTGTTTCAAACGAGGCTGGGTCTCCAGCCAAGGGGGTGAACAAATATAATGAATGTACAGGGGATGCCTCACCAGTAGGTTCGGCGACGGGTGTGGTGGGAGTTTCGATGAGAGAAACAACGCCGTGTGTGACGGGGGAGCGGGAGTCGGGGTTCGGAGTTGGAGTACTACCTTCGCCCTGACTAAATACCAAGGGGATGGTGGCGTGGGAGAGCGAAGTGGTATCCATGGACCTGTCCCGGCCTGACGACTCGAAGGGGGTGGATATGCTTGTGAGGCTGGCGGGATCGCGAGGCAAACTCGTGGTGGCGAGGGGCACCATGCGATGGGGTGACTGAATTTCCAGGGGAGATTTATCCGAGAGAGGGAGAGACTGATGGGGAACTTCGGCCGGGACCGTTGTAGACATGACTTGGGAGACCAGGGTAAAGGGTGAGGAATGCGTACCTGCGTGCTCTGTCAATAGAGCAGAAGTGGTAGCTTCCTGCGTGGTCGGCTCACGTTCTTTCTCTGCCTCTGTACTTCCGACCTCCATGACTTCTTCTTCAAGGCCCCCTTCCGTTTGGAGGAGTTCCTCCACATCGATGACGTCTACTTCCGCAACTACCTCGGCCCTTTGCGACGTTGTCCCTTCAACATTCACCTCGGCTGAGCCTATCACAGGCTGTTCGCTTGAAGCACCTGGAGGCTTGGTACGCGGTCGCTTCGGATGAGTAGGAGGCACTTGGACTTGCTCCAATTTCTTTCTTTTTCTTTTCTCCTCCTTCTCTAATTGCTGCGCTGACCCCGCGGCACTCATGTCATGACCTCCAACAGGCTCCTGAGGCAACTCTTGTGGTGTCGCCGCTGCCTCCTCTTCTTCCTCTTGTTCAGAAGCATCGTCAGCTCTCTTTGGGCTTTCGCCCGAACCTGGGGCACTGGGGGGAACGAAGTCGGCGAAGGAGATGGGCTTCCAAGACCCAGCGTTGGCTTCGTAGAAAATTGCGAAGTCTCTATCTGTCTCCAAGAGTCCGTATGATTTTTGCTTCTGGCGATGGACTCTCATTATCCACCATTCCTTCAATTGTTCTTCGCCCCAACTCTTTAACTCCTCCCTTAAATCATCTTTCATTTTTCTCCAAAAGGTGGAGTCTGGGCCCGGGAAGGGGTGCCGAACTGGATCATACTCGACCTCCATGGGGTAAAACTCATGCCAGGGAGGTAAGGTCTTCATTCTTTCCAAGTGCCACTCCAAATCTCTCCCATTGGGGTTGTTCCTTTGTTCCACTATCTCCGGGTGAGGGCAGACATGAAATTTTTTGAATCGGAGGTGATCCCTCATCACTCCCAAGGGGTCGTAACACCACCGTTGAGGAATCTGCAGCAAACCGAAGTCGGCAAGCTTATCCTCCAAGAATACATGTTGCTTCAGGGCAAACACCTCAATTACTCCCATTTTGAAAGGGAAGTCACATGTGGGTGCCCATTTTCGGCCGTGGCCGTAAATAACATTTGTTGCGTGGCTCTGCCGAGCGACCTCCAACGCGAACTGGTATTCAGAGGGGTAAACGGGTAGTAGGAAGGGCTTCCCTACAAATCCAAATAGGCGAACCACAAGCCCTTGCGTCAATTGGAAAACGTCCCCCTTTTCCTCCTTAACCACCTTGTCCCTAAGGCTGATGGGCACCCGAGGGCAAGAACCCTGCAACAGCTGAATAGCTGGTCCTAGAAACTGCTGATTGAAAACGTAATATGACTCCGTCCTCGCCAGGAGGGGAGTCCACTGATACACCGGCAGAGGAGTTCCGTCCTTGCCGCTTGAAGTAATGGCGATGTGGGGGAAATGCTTGTGGACATGATAGAAGAAGAGCCAAACCAGGAAAGAGCAAGGTCCAAAATACTGACCCGTCCCAGCATTCTTCATGCTGACTAGCCGCGTATGCAAGGTCCGGGCCACCCATTCCGCCCAGTCGAAGAAGACCGGGTTAGTGTTCGGCCTCGACGCATCTGGGGCATAAAACTCCCCTCGTGAAATACATTCGGCCAGTGACACTTGCCAGGGGTGCACCGAAGCATCGGTAGACAGGCCCGCGACCCACGCAATGATAGAGAAGATGTCCGTGCTCTTGAAATCCTTCAGGGGGCGAGGCATTTGAGGCAGCTTACCTGAAGGAAGTCCGTCCTTGAGGTTCTCGCTCAGAAATTTTATAATATAGCTGGAGGTAGTGAACCTCTCCATTTGTTCGCTCAGGATGACATTGCGAACGGAATAGCCCTTGGGCGGCCCTTGCTGTGGCGCGAAAGCTCCTTGTACATCCTCTTTTAAAATTGTAAACAATTTATTGCCCGCGGCGTCCAACACTTGTCTGGTGGATGGCTGGTATTTTTGCGCGATGGCACAGATCAATTCGGGACAATGGTGCGCGGGCGGGGTCAGATACCAGTATATCTACGAATAATAAGCAGCGGCTCTCTTGTTCTCCGCGGAGAGTCGGCTTTTCATGAACTCGATAGTGTATCGGAGCTCAGCCACGCTTTTTGAAAGTTCGGTGTCCCTTATTTTCTCCCACCCATCAATCGGCGGTTCTGCAAGCTGCTCTTCTTCTGAATCCTCCCTTTCCTCTACGGCTTGCTTTTCGGGGCGGAGGTTGAGGTCGACCCTCTTAGGTCTGTGCTTTTTCTCTTCTTTGCCCTTCTTTGTTTTCTCTGGGCCTGCTACCTCAGGCTCTTTCCTCTTCTCCTTAGAATTCTTCTTCCCCATTCTGAATTTTGACGACAGCAGAGTCTTTTGACGCAGAGAGTTTCGACGCGAAGAATCAGGAGAAATGCAGGCTATCGGCTAGGGCTCTTAAAATTGCATTAATCAGCAGGCGAACACCCTTTTTACTGCTAAGGCTTGAGTTTTATAGCTCCAAAAGGCAACTACCTCTATTTATGGCGCCTGCCAAAATTAAATTCACAACTCGGACGGAGGAGGTCGTTTTGCCTTTTGATTGGTTTCACGGCGGCGTTGTACGCGGGCCCATGCGCTTCGAGGATTTTGCCCAGCATTGGAAACCTAACCTTCTGCCACCTCGTACCTGGGCGCGAGCTTTTCTCATAACTGAATTCTCTCGGGATGTGCCCCGCCACCTTTGCATTAAAATCGCCTGCCCCGAACGTTTCCCTAGGTTGCCGTCGGCACGTCTTTCAAGACACGTTTTAAATGCTCCCCGCCTTGCGCCTTATTGTTTTGGCGAAGTTGAAGCCGGCGCTAAAGACACTTCGCGGCGAACCTCCAGTGCGAACTGATTTTTTACACTTCGGGCCCGAAGTGTTTTTACCTTGCCGCGTCACTGCTTGCTTCGCGGAGGGTTAACCTCCGAAGCTTGTTCCTTTTGAAAAATGGTTCGCTAAATCCCTTCGGAAACTACTTCGCTCGATCTCCCTTTTGCGAAGTACTTCTCACGCCTTCATTCTGATGTCGTTTGGTCCTTCGAGGACTCTTTCTAGGCCAAAGTGCTTCGCTGCGAACCATCTTGCATCAGTCACTTCGCACATAAAGTTCCCGAAGGAGATTCTTGCTAATCTCAGCGGAACCGGTGCTTGTCGCTGTGGTAGTGTGAAGCTTAACTCCTTGGCAGTCTTGAAATAGGGTATATACAGAAATAAAAAATCTTACATACAAAAGTAAAAACTTGAATTTTTTTTTTTTGTTTCGTTTTGTTTCAGCGATGAAAAGCCTTCAAATGAAGGCCGTTGACAGAAATCGGCAAGATCTGGCCAGCTGTATCCTTGAGGATGAAGGAGTTGGCTGAATTCACCTTCACAATCTCGAATGGTCCGTCCCAGAAAGCGTCCAATTTATCATGATTCCCAGGCTTGGCCTTCCAAGAGTCCCACTTCCATACTAAGTCTCCCACTCTGAATGTGCGGTCGGAGGACCTTTTCTTGAACCAGTCTCGGGTGATCTGGGCATGCTTAGCGAAGCTCTGGTAGGCCTTATCACGATCTTCCTCCAGCTGTAGTAGCTGAGCTAGTCTGTTCTCCATGGGACTAAATTCTTCTTCTTCACTCAACAGCCGCAATGCAGGAATCTCTATATGGGTTGGTAAGATAGCCTCCTTGCCATACACCAGGGCGTAAGGCGACGTTTTAATTGACTTTTTGACAGAAATCCGATCAGCCCACAAGGCCCGATCTAGGAAGAGGTGCCAAGTTCTTTTGTTCTTCTCTATGAGCTTCCTCAGCACCCTTAACAGAGTCTTATTAGTTGATTCTGCCAATCCGTTACCCTGTGGATAGTAATTGGAAGAGACCTTGTGATACATCCCATATTTGTAGATGAACTCGTTGATCTTGGCGCCTGTGAACCCAGGACCATTGTCCGTTACTATTGCTTCCGGGATGCCGAACCGGGTGATCAAACCTTCTAGGAATGCAATGACGGTTTCCTGGTCGGCATGCTTCGTGGGTACTGCTTCGGCCCATCTAGTGAAATAGTCGGTTGCAGTCAGGATGAACTTATGTCCTGCGGAGGAGTTCGGCGATATAACTCCTATGAAATCCAACCCCCATTGTTGGAAGGGCGTTTCTACCTGTATCGGTCGGAGGGGCATAGGAGCACTTCTGCTTCGGCCGGCGAACTTCTGACATTGCTCGCATCTGCGACAGACTGCAAAGGCATCGACGAAGAGTGTAGGCCAATAATAACCCGCCTTAATTATCTTTAATGTCGTTGTTCTTCCTGCGAAGTGGCCCCCGGATAACCCCGAATGGAATTCGCCCAGGACTCTTTTCTTATCATCTTCTTTTATGCACCTAAGAAGAACGCCATCAATATTCCTGAAGAATAGGCCTTCGGGACGTAATGTGTATCGGAGGGACCGCATCCTGAAGTGTCTTCGCTGCGAAGCATTCAAATGTGGAGGACATCTCCCGGTGTTGAAATATTCAACTATCTCACTGACCCGATCCTCCTCATCTTCTTCTTGATTTGCGAAGCACCCTTCTGCTGCCGAGTCATCCCACTGACAAGCTGTCACTTCGGCCGCTACGCTCTTCGCAAGCTCCTGACATAGCGCGCGACCGCGAACCAATTTTGTGGGTCTAATCTCGATGTCAAACTCCTGTATTTTGCTGACCCAACCAGCTCTTTTGCTACCCAACTCTCCTTGGATAACGAAGTTGCGCACATCGGGATGAATGACGAATACTGTAACCCGACTTTGAGAAATGAAGTGCTTGAATTTCCTCAGGGATTTCATTACGGCATGCACCTGTCTTTCTATGAAGTTGTATTTCTCTTCATGGGGGTGTATTACTTGACTTAGGAACGCGATGGGGCGCTCTTCGCCATCTTCCCCCTTCTGTGTCAGGACTGCAGCGTAGCTTTCGGGTTCTCCTATAGCATATAGGATGAAATCTCGATTGTAGTCAGGGTTAGTCAGGACTGGCGCCTGAGCGATTCGGGCCTTAATCTCTTCAAATGCCTCTTTCCTTTCATCTGTCCAGATGAATTCAGCGCCCTTCTTCAAGAGTTCAGACATTGGCTTAATGACTTGGGCGAAATCTGGAACAAACTTCCTTACGAAGTTGATCTGGCCGAAAAAATATTGAAGTCCCTTCTTATTCACCGGGAGTGGGAGCTTCAAGAGAGCCTCAGCTCTGTCAGGATCTACGGCGAGACCCTTCTCTGATATCACATGTCCCAGTAATTTTCCCTCATTGACTGCGAATATGGACTTCTTTGGGTTGATTGAAATGCCAAACTCTCGGCATTTTTCGAATATCTGCTGCAAATGTAAAGGATGATCCTCCCTTCTTCGGGAGAAGACGGTCATGTCGTCCAAATAGATGACAATGACCTTATTCAACAGTTCACCGAAAGCTAAATCCATAGCCCTCTGAAAAGTGGCTCCTGCATTCGAAAGGCCGAATGGCATTCGCTGATAAGCAAATGTTCCCCACTTGGTAGTGAATGCCGTTTTGTGCTGATCTTCATCCCTAACCCAGATCTGGTTATATCCTGAGAAGCCATCAAGTAGGGAGAAGCGTTGAGCCCCAGCCACTGAGTGCAAGATTTGATCAATCTGCGGGAGAGGGTAATGATCTTTGAGCGAAGCCTGATTTAAGTTGCGAAAATCTACGCATAGTCGTATATCTCCATTCTTCTTTCTAACAGGGACTAGATTCGCTACCCAAGAGGAATGCTTTATGGGGTAAATTATCTTCGCCTCAAGCATCTTCAGGAGCTCGGCTTTCATCAGGACTTCGATCTTTGGGTTAACAGGCCTTTGCTTCTGTCGGAAAGGTTTGATCCCCTCCTGCAACTCAATGGTATGCTGGATCAATTGCCGATCGTATCCCTTCAGGTCTTGGTAAGACCATGCTACTATGTCAGGATACCTTTTGCACAAAGACCGGATCTGTTCTAGCTCTTCCGAAGTGCAATCTGTTCCGACTTTTATCACTTTCCCGGATTCGAGCTCCAAATCCTGATACTGCTTCGCGTTGACTTTGATCCTATGGGAAACTGCTCGATCATTTTGATCGAAAAGGCTCTCCAGAGTAATTAACCCCTTTGGGACGTGGTTGTTCTTCAACTGAACTAGCCCTTCATATTCCTCATCATCCGGGCTTCTTCTTTCGACCGTGGCTGCTTCTTGGATCAAAAAATTCACAATCTGTTCATCATTATCAAAAATTTGCCAATGCATATCTCTGTCTGGTACAGAGGGCCTGTAAATCATCCTCACAGCTTTGGGTTTATGCACCATGTCGTCTGCTGGAGAATATCTAGCTGCGATGGATGCCAAGACATCGGCATGTCTGTTCTTCTCGCGTGGAATGGACTGCAGATTAAGCGATTCGAATTGGTCAAACAAGTCCCATACCCTGTTACGGTATGCTTTGAGATAGTGCTTCTTTGAAATGCACTTGTTGGTGACCTGATTGCATACCAATTCTGAATCTCCGAAGACTTGGAGATGTTTTATGCCTAACTTTTCTGCTTTCTTCAGTCCCAGGCATAAAGCTTCGTATTCTGCTGCGTTATTGGTGCAGCTCCAAACCAACCGGTAGCAAAATTCCTTTTGCTCTCCTGATGGTGATACTAAAAGTATTCCTGCCCCAGCGCCATTCCTGCATCGGGCGCCATCGAAGAACAATCTCCATAGTTCTTCTTGGGCACATATTTTACCTTCTGGCTTGGTGTGTTTCTCTGGTTTGGTGATGGCATAGCATCCCATTTCCGTTTCTATCATGGCATTGAAATCTGCCAATGAAAACTCATCTTCACAATTCAACTGTGCAAGGGATTCTTCGACCAGGTCCACTCTCTCTATCCCTTCCACTATCGCATGTACGGGATCACTGCTCTCTTCTTCAGACATCTTCTGTACGAGGAATGTAGAAGGTTTCTCATTGTAGATTTTTACCTTCTTTCCTTTGAATGGAATCTCTAAATGCGAGTAATCCATGGATAGGTATCCTCCCAACTTCGCTGTAAATTCCCTCGACAGGCACATGCTAAAATATGGCTCTAGGTCGACGACTACCACCTCTTGTATAACCGTGATCTGAGGCATTTTGTGCAGTCGGATAGGTATATCTTTAATTACACCTACAGTCTTCACAGGAGTACCATCCAGTTGGAGCACGCCGTGGCTGCTTCGCGTGTACTCCATTCCTATTTCCTCGCACACTGCTTTGGGCATGACTGTCGTCGCGGCCCCGGAATCGATCATACAGTTGTGTACAACATACCCTTCCATCTGTAGAGACAGGTAGAATGGCGGTGGCCTGTTCTTCCCTGTAATGGACGTGGATAGGGTTTGCACTAGGGCAAGCGGTGCTGACTTTCTCGCCTTAGTTGTCTTCAAAGATTCCTGCAGCAAGTCCACTTGTCCGGGTAGCTGCAATGCGTCATACAAACTGATTTTGGCCGGAGTTTTCTTCAGCTCATCTACGATGTTGTAAACTAGGGAGTTGTGCACCTCAGGTTCCCTTTTCGCCTCATACCTGGTGCGATACTGCTCCGTGGCTTCGACCCTTTGTCGCTTGGTCAGCGAAGGAAGCTTAAGCTTCTCCCTAGCTTGTTCTTTGGTTTCCACCTGAGGTGGATTTGCAGGGGCCTGTTGGGCCTTCTCTTTTACTGGTGCAGGGTGAGGAGCTTCGCTTGGGGCCTGGGAAGGTTGTTGTCCCTTCTCGCGGTGAGCATACACCTTTAAGGGGGCCATTTGAACAACATCTACCTCCATTGGCCTTTTTCCTTCTCTGGTAAGGACTGAAACTTGCTCTTCTTCACCAATTACCAGGTTCTGATCCATTTGCCTGATAATGTTGACTTGACCACCGTGACTACTACCCGCCAACGTTTGTACATAGTGCTGGTGCAGCATGCAGGTATTCTCTTCGTGAGGGTCATTACACGTGGAGCACCAATGTATGTAGTCGGAAGTGCTCGGAGCTTCGTCAATCACGACATTTCTTGCCAATGATCTCCCTTGCTGTACCGCTTGATCTTTAGTAAGCGCTGGTGTAGGATAAGACCTTCTTGGTAGAAACTCTTGTTGCGCCTGCTTCTTTTTCATGATGGTCATGTCATTAGACAGGGTTTGTACTGTGGAGTTCAGGGACTGAACTTCCTGTAGTATTTTGGCTTGCATATCCTCGGCTTTGGGAATAGGTGGCAATGGGGCCATTGTTGGTATTGGAGGTAGGGCGGGGTGTTGAGGTGGCGCTGGCAATACAGGAAATGCCGAAGGGACAGTGGGCTGTGATGCTGAGAATGTGGGAAAATGTATTTGTGGGGTAGTGATCTGAGACACAATGGGATTCGGGTTCCAAGATGAAATCGGATACGCGGGGTTTGCGGAGATTTGCGAAGCGGCTGCACTCGTATACTGGGATTGAGGGAAATCTGGAAGTATGGGCATTGGCATCCTTTGGGGAAGTTTACCCACGGCTATTAGATCCATCTCCGCTTTCTGGGCTAATTCATACAGCTCAGGGAAGGTATTGATATTCGAATACCTTACCATTACACTGATATCAGGGTTGAAAGCCCTAAGGTAATAGTACGCTGCAGCTTCGCTAGTTGGCCGGAGTCCAACTGGTATCCTTTGCCAGGTTCGAGCGAACCTAACATTGAAATCAGCGATCTCTTCTTGCGGATGTCTCTGGATCGTTGTGAACTGATGCAAAAGAGAGGATGGATCGGCGGACTCGTTGAAACTTCTCATTAACTGTCCGGCTAACTGGTCCCATCCCGTTATAGTACCGGGTGGTAAGGATCTATACCAGTAGAGGAGCTTCCCTCTAAGAGATAGAACCAGAAGCTTTACCATAACTCTCTCCTCTGTGATGTCATGAATCGCCGCCAGAGAAACAATGTCCTGGATATGCTCCAGAGCAGTCTTCCCAGTTCCATCGAACGTTGGGATTTTCTTCATAGCAGCAGGCGGAACTTGCCCTTGTCCCGCTAGATTTAACGGTCCGGAAGAATTCCACGCCGGGAACAATCTGGGCGGCGGTTGCTGCTGCTGCTGCTGCATTTGTTGTTGTTGTTGTGCCATGTTCGTGCCTGGATTCCGAGAAACAGGAATTCCCGAAGTTCCTCGTTGATTGCTAACCGGATGACTAATTGGAACGGAGGCACTTGGATGATTTGGCGAGTTGGGAGGATTGGGAGGAAGGCTAGCTGCTGTGCTATCCGAAGTCAGTCCTTGTTCGTCAAAAGCAGCCTCTTGCGAGGATGTTCCACGTAACAGTGACTCGGGGGTGACCAACCTGGAGCGTTCCCCGAAGGCGTCAATATCGAGTTCAAAGAACTCAGTCTCCTCTCCACTATTCCTAACTCTCCATCTTGTTTGCATGAAGGCACAGATACTTAAGTACCGGTCTCTTACGACTTTAAGATTCTCAGGTTGAACAGAGTCGCCAGATGCTAGAGTCTTTTGGCAATGAGACAAGCATCGATTCTCACTACCACTCACAAGGTGAGACTGACCGGGTCCCACCGGGCGTGCCAAAAACTGTTGGTCATCAAATCTGCCACAGGAAAGGATTTTGGGAAGTGTACGCGCCCTAGACCTGGACCAACATTGAAAGGCCGAGGGGAAGAGATGCCCCCCGTGCCAATCTCCGGAGAAAGGCCGGCTCCTTTACTAAACTACTTGGTGTTTTGAGCTAAGAGTGCAGGAAAGAGATAAAAATAGTAAGGGTGCAGGAAAGAAATAAACAGGGTAAGGGAAGAAATATTGATGGATTTAAGAGGGAAAGAACCAGCAGCACGATTACTGGCTACAACTTGAAATAGCAGCAATGAATACCAAGAATAAAATGAAATGAACACAGTACTGGCCTTCCTATGTATCCTCTGGACGAGTTCCAGAATTACCCTTCCCCTTACGTCGAAATCCAGACTTCAGAATTACGGCGATTAGGAAATGAGTGAATATAGCAGAAACACTATCCACAGGCAGCATACAAGAAAACTATTACAGCGTTCTCTCCCCTATGTATCCTTCGGGAAAATTCCAGGGTTCTATCCCCAATCGCACACCTAAATCCAGAATTCAGAATTACAGTATGCAAATGAAGAAACGAGATAACAGAAATAATCACAGAAGGCAGCATACAAGAGAGAAATGAGGCCCGAAGCTCTTTAGTATTAATTGCAGAAAATCAAGTTACAGCAGCTTTCTAGCAGAAAGTTCCCCCCTTTTCATTACAATGCCTGGGTTTTTATAGAGGACCCGACCCTCTAAGCCATCAATGCACAAAATTGAGGAGTACATCCTCGAAAACCTGAGAAGTCGGCTCCCGTTGCTCCCGTGACTGAGCTCTCAAATCCTTTTCTATAACTAGCAGCTGCGACCGGGTCAGCCGGGGAAATTCGCATTTATGAGCCGCCTGACTCGTCCTAGGCTCCTCCGGGTGCGGAGCTCGAGTGGCCGCCATGTCCGCCGGGCTCTCCTTCTGAGACTGATACCTCCTTTCAGATTGCCAAAAATGAGCCCCGAGTCTTTCGGGCACGTAAAAATTCATTTATGAGGCACTTGATTGCCTCGGAAAAATACCCGGGCTTGGAGTGCGTGCCCCTAAAGTGCTTCGCCAATTTCCAGTTCGCGACCCTGCTTCGCAATGGATATAAGCCGAAGCAGATCCATCTTCCTCGGTCATGCACTTCGCGCGAAGGAGCTTCTCAAAATGGCTTCGCAGATGTTAAATGCCGAAGCAGATATCCCTTCTCAAGACGGGGCTTTCAATATTTTGCTGCTTCGCTGGAAAGGCGTGTCAAAGGCTGCTTCGCGAGGTTCCCTGCCCGAAGTGGATGCTTCGCTGATGAGTTGTCAAAATGCTTCGCCGCGAACCTTCTTCAAAGCCGTGGTTCGGGGGTTTTTCGGCCGAAGTGCAATTTTGCCTTGGAAAAATCTTCTGCTTTTTTACGGGCCACTACTGCTTCGGGTGAAAGCGCTTCGCACGAAAGTTATCCGAAGTAGATGCTTCGCGACAACTTTGGGCGAAGTAGAAATGGTTCGCCAGTAGGGAGGCCCGAAGTGGATGCTTCGCTGATTTCTTAGCGAAGCAGTTTTCCAATGCTTGAACTTTTTTGAATCCCGCTTCGCAAAGTTTTCGCCCGAAGCAACTGTTTGGGCTGCTTCGCGTGCGAAGCTCTTTTCATGCCTTAGCGACCTTGGACCGCGATCTAGACTTCCTTGCTTTCCTTCTCTTGGCGAAGCTGTCTTTCTTTTTCTGCGAAGCTCCTAAACTTAGCTTGCTCAGTAGCGAAGCTCTTGTATATCCTATTCTATGTACAAGGGGGATGGCAATGAAAGCCAAAATTGCTGCAATGCTTAAAAAATGTTTTTCTATAAACAAGGGAACAAATTCATAAAAAGAAACACTTCACAAAATTTTTGATTTTTACTACCCCTCTAGGCAATGTGACAAAATTGTCAACGGGGCCCAAGTGTTTTCGTCCCAACTCAAGAGCGCAACTCAGTTTCGGGGCTTGTAGGGGTGAAAGCGCCTTTTTGTCTTTTTCTAAAGCCAGCGCAACTCAATTTCAGAGAAAGTTGCAAGAGGGGCCCAAGCTCTTTCGCCCAACTTGAGAGTGCAAGCCCATTTCGGGCTAGAGGTCAGTCGAAATGCAAGTGAGGCCCAAGCCTTTTCGCCCCAACTTGAGAGTGCAAGCCCATTTCGGGCTAGAGGTCGGCCGAAATGCAAGTGGGGCCCAAGCCTTTTCGCCCCAACTTGAGGGCGCAAGCCCATTTCAGACCTTGTATGGGCGAAACGCCTTTGGCGTTTCCCAAGGCTGCGCGTTGGGTCCCACCTCTCCAACAAGGCGACAAAAACTCTCGGTATTTGCAAAGCGACTTCCAAGTGGCGTTCCATGACTAGCTGTCAATCCTGCTGTGAGCAAAGAGCAGAGCGAAGGTCCTTTTTGGGTCAACGCTCAAACAAAAACTGCATATTGGGGCCCACACCAACAAATTCCTGTTTCGCTCAAAAGAGGCATCGAAACTCCCTTTCGTGCCTCTTCTTAGCGAAACAGGAATTTTTTGGTGTGGACCCCAATATGCAGTTTTTGTTTGAGCGTTGACCCAAAAAGGACCTTCGCTTTGCTCTTTGCTCTTTCATGCCTCTTCTCAGCGAAACTCATTTTCTCCTTTGTTTCAAATGGCGGTCGCCCAAAGCAGCTTTCAGCATCGCGCTTTCGCCCATTAAATGGTGGTTGGTCAGAGAAGCATCTAAATCCAATCCCCCCGGATCTCAGAATCCGATTTTCACCATTGAGGCGGTTCCAAAAAGTAAGGAGATGGCGCTATAGGCAAATCACATCGTCGCATTGAAGCCATGCAACTACTTCTCAAGGAGTCATCAAATTCGGGCCATGCTTCATTACTTTTTGATGAGTGCTGGAATCAAATCTTTGCTGCCACCGCGACGTTTTGTGGTTGGGCATTTATGTTTCAGAGGCGAAATCCTCTATAAAAACTAGCAATTCTAATGTAAAAGGATGGACGTTTTGCTAGAAAACTGGTGTACCTAAGCTCTGCTATGAATGCAAAGAATCCTTGGCTCTAATTCTAGATCTCTTTTATGTGTATGTCTTCTACTCTTTATTTCTATTAAGTTCGCTTCCTTGTCCGATAGCTATAATTCTATGTCTGGATCTAGCTTCTGATAAAGGGTGAATGTTGGAATAATTCTGGAGGTTGCATATATAAGAATGTCTGGTTTTAATTTCTGTTACATTCTTTGCGTGAAGTGCTATTGGTTTAAAGTACAACTAAGTGTTCGTGCTGCTTGTTCATCACCCCCTGTTAATCTGGCTCACAACCATATTTCCCATCCCTTTCAATCATTTATCATTCCTTTCCTGTTTCCTTAATCTCAAATCCCCAAGTTTAAAGTAGCAAGGGAACCAACCCTCTCTGGATATTGGCATGGAAGGCATTTCTTCCTTTCGGCATTTCAATGTTGGTTGGGTCTAGGGCGCATGGATGAAACATTTCATACCTAAGGCAGATTCTTGACCAACAATACTAAAACTAGTTCACCCATTTCTTTTGCTTGCTTAACTGCTCCTCATTCAAAGGGAACTAAGTTTATGTGCTCTTTGGTCCAAAAATACAATCTATTAAAGCCTTTAATTTCTTTTCGGTCCCACTCATCAGAATTTGCATGGCCACTTCAATATACAATCACACAAAAATATCTAAGCTTTTCCACCTTTTATTCATCCCAAATCAACTAACATAAAATTGCATCAAGATCTGTTCAAGGTATAAAAAGTAAGAAATTCTGCATAGACATATAGGAGACTAAAGTACCCTGTGTATTATCAGGATTCAAGATGACAGAAATGATTTGGTAAGACACCAAATTTAGAGAAGTTTACTAGGCAAAATTAGAGAAGGAATATCTGAGAGTATAAGAGCTTTGTCATTAGAATCTTAGATTCAAGGTAAAAGGTCACAATCATATTAAACTACCTTTACAAAATTCCACCATGATAGAATCAAATTGTTTTTTACAAGATAACATGAAATGCTTTGTTATAATTATAGAGTCCATAAAAATTATACACAATTTTGGCCTCCAAGATCTTATTTCAGAACCCAAAACTGACTCAATTGTCATGTGCCCAAGAATTCACTATCCTGCTTTGTTCTTTGATGGGGCTTCTAAGGCCAATCCTGGAATTGCAGCTGCAGGAGTAATTGTGACAAAGGACAGCACCGTAAAATATTGCATTAATCTTGGAATTACTTCCAACAATGTGGCTGAGGCGCTGGCTTGTGAGATAGGGCTCAAATTAGCAGCTGAGCAGCGACTACAATTCTTGCATATTTATGGTGATTCCTCTCTCATTACTAATGCCCTCTCAGGTGACAAAAGGATCAGCTCTATTCAACTTCAAATCATATTGGACAGAATAAAAGGTCTATCTAGTCATTTTATCCAAGTTCAATACTTCCATGTCAGCAGGGATTTTAACAAGTTAGCTGATGCTCTTGCTAATAGAGCTATTAGAGAAGAGCCCTCTAAACTCAGAATCTTCAGAAGAAAATCCAGCAGAACCTCTTCATTATTGGCGAAGGATAATTTGTTCCAATAATCTTCACACACGCCATTTTGGCCTCTTTGGATCTTTGTAGTCAGCTATTACAAGCTGCAATCTAGATATTGTGTACTTCTCCTTTTCTTAATATAATTCTTTTCTTTTTTTTTTTTTAAATTATAGTCCATAAATAATCTGCAAAAAGTAAATTTAATAATAAACTCTAATGTAAACTCTTTACTACCAGAAAACTCATTCTTTTAAGCTTAATTTTTCCAACTATCAATAACATGATTGAGTTTACTGCTGCAGAGACACCAAACCCCAAGCCAAAATAATATACAAACAATAAGCTCCAAAATGCTCACATCTCTTTGCCTAACTGTATCTTCTTTCAATCTCAAAGATTCAGAGGACATTATCTTTCTGATAGCTGCCTTTTCTCTCAAAGCATCATCCTTCTGATGGAGGACATTATCTATTTGCCTTCTCAATTCATCCCTTTCCTTGACTAGTTTATCTGCATCTGTCTTCAAGCAAGTAAGTGAAGCCTCCAAAACCTCTTTTGCAGTTTCAGACGCCTTTCTCTTTTCCCTCTCAGATTCAAGCTCCAAAATAACAGCTATAAGGCTCTCTGCACTTGCTGAGTTTTTTGGCATCCTATTTGGTGTCTCCATTAATTCTCTTTTGTCACAACACATATAGTCATGAAAGCGAGAACGGACAGATTAGTGTATAAGTAAATTATGCACTAGTGCAAGTCTATGCATGAAAAGAATAAACAAGCTTATTGCAGTGATAATTTACCTTAGGATAAAAATATAAGTCCGACACTCTCCCAAGTAGAAAGTCTGATCCCATTTAGGCGCAGCTCCTCTTCTATTAGTGTAGCCAGGATAATCAGCTTTATTAAACTCAACTGAGTCTTTCAAAAGCAGCCCAGTATTATTTGCTTGTTCCACCACTTTCCACTGGCTATAGGGAGCTTTTACTTTATGGGTAACATGGATCTCTCCCATTTTTCCAAGCATGTTCCTTGCATTCTTGAAGAACATCTTCACCAAATGGCTGTGCTTTCTGCCCACCAAACATACTTAAAGAGTCCTAAACATAATTCCCTTGATTTAGATAAAACATTATTCACATTCATAAATTCTACTGTAATAGAAAAGGTTTTAAAATTTAAGAAACTTACTTGATAACTCTGTCATCAGTTTCACTTCCACCAAATCCTGCATGAGGGAAGTTGAAGACAATTCTATCGAACAACCTCTCTCTTAGAATCTCATGCTTATCCATTTTTGTGGCATCAACGCCATGTAATGTCATTGCTCCATACCTCTCCAAATTTTCAAGGTTCACTTTTCCCCATGTGTACGAACTTATTACCTTTTCTGCATTGAGGGGAGGCATATAAATGCATAAACAAAATACTACAAACAAACATAACAGGAATTATTAATTTGAAGCAACACTTGAAGGAAAGCAAGCAATAGAAAAATTGGTGGGGAGATCTATACCTCTACTGTCAAGAGATGTGGGAACCAAGTTTTCAGCAGACTCAAACGCATTGGCCAAAGCCAAAGAAAATGAGAAATCCCCTTCCCCTACTAATAATATCTGATGAAAGTTGGAATAATGTTTTATCCTTCTCTCCATATGAGAATATAAAATAACCCACAAAGGTCCAAACAGCTAGGTCACTGTCAACATCAATTATAAGATAGAATTAGGAAGAAACCTTGAAATGATTACCTAATAGAAATAATTTATTCAAGACCCTAAACCACATTTTTGCAAAAGACAAAATATGACCCACTTTGTTAGGCATCAGATGTGCTCAAATTAACATTGTTATTAATATCAAAAATCCTCAAATATATTTTGGTGAGACAGAAGATGCAATTCTCAGCCCTAAAACCACATTGATATTCTAAATTCTAACTTTTTTCCATTAGCTAACATGTCCTCCTCTTAAACACAAAATCCATCTGTAAATCCAAACTCCTTGGCTTTGAATATTCACAACAATTCTTGCTACTTAATAAGCCCCAACACTCCAATGTAAAATTCACCAAACATAACCTTAGAATCTCACCTTAAATATGTCCAATACAATATCTAAGGCTTCAACAAGAAATAAACATGCCTCTTTTTATCTTGTGAGAACTGTGTGAATGGACCTGCATAGCTATGTTGTCCATTGCTTCAGCTTTTCTCTACAACTATAAATCCAAAATGAAATGACAAATATTCCATTTTGCTTAGTTGTAGGATTATTATCATCTTGCAACAACATACAAAGATTTAGTTTGGAAGGGAATAAAATTCCAATCACGAAGGAAATTTGAAAACCATGTCACTAGCTCTAGCTTTTCTGGATATTTTAGCCGCTTTAACTCGAGAGAGTTGACAATGAACCTTTCTAAGACCAAGGTTATGGTGTTCAATACTACCAAAGAGGCTCTATCCCATCTCCACTTCTTTCTTCAAGGGCAGGATGTTGAGATCACTACCTCATATGTGTACTTGGGGGTTCTCTTCACTGGACCCACCTTTGGTTTAAAACTTGCCACCCAGGCCCGAGTGTGTAAGGGGTATACAACTCTATCTTTGCTCGAGAGGAATTGCTTCAGAGCACATTTCCAAGATATTCTTGTAAAGATGAGAATCTTTGACTCCTTGGTCAAGCCAACTATTACATATGGGTCAGTGGTTTGAGGTCCCGATCTTGCTCGACTGAATGGTCTCGTGTTGAATGAGTACAAACATTTTTTCTTTTAAGATTCATTTTTTGCAAGGGCACAGTCCCCCGTTCTATTATTCTGGCAGAGTTTGGGGCCTCTCCTCTTTGGCTTGAGATCACCTTTTTGATTATCACCTATCTTCACAAGGTTCGTACTTTGGGAGATACCCCCTCGGGCTATAGATGGTATCCTTACCTTGCCCTTTGCTCCTTGATGGACCTCTCTCCGAGCTCTCGGGGGGGTTGGAGGAGCTAGGATTTTCAGGTCTCTACATTTATGGCCAGCATTCAGATACAGATCAATAGGCTTCCCCCTTATTCCTTGGGTGCTCTCCCCCATTTCGGAATAATAAGGAGAAAGTGCTTCACGAGAACCGGAAGGATGTTAGCCTCCAGTATACTAGCTGCACATGGATCTCTCCTGCTGCCCCTCTTTCCCCCAAATTGTCTTTCTACCACGAGCACTTCCTTCAGATTCAAGACGACAGGATAGTCCCCCCCGTAGTACCTAACACACAATGCATAACATTTGGATCCCGATTGGACAGCTCAAAGTGTGCTCCCACCAACTTCGAGTTGAGTCAGATCACCATCTTCCGATGGAGGAGCGGGTTTGCCTTTTTTGTTCCTTGGGAGAAGTTGAAACCCTGCATCACTTTATTTTTCAATGTCCCATCTACTATGAGATCCGAGGCAGATTTCATTGCCTTTTCAAGGATAACTCTCAATCTCTATCCACCTTCTTCAGATACCCAGACCAATGATGTCTCGCACTCTTTTTTAGCGAGACAACTCAGTTTCGTTGACAGAGAAGCTCTCCTCCAGATGGATCTTGCCCCCCTCATCATCGACCCATCACAACCTACTTCACCAACTCTGATGGACCAAGTGATACCGGATGGAAACGCCCCATATCAGCCTGTTCAAACAAAGGCAGGTTCACTAGACAGCACACCCACAGTTCGTTGGGGCCCCAAATTAGTGATGGACAGAGACAAATCATGGATTTATTCAGCATAAATTCTTCAGCCTCGATTGTTAGGAGAGACTAGCTTCTGGGGGCATTGGAATTTGCCCTTTAGGGCTGCTCCCCCCTCCTCTCTCTCTCCCCATTCTTCTTGGCGTGCACTCCACTCTTTTGGACTGCAGCCCACCCCTTTCCCCTCTTCTTTATTCCCATTCCCTTTGGCCCACTTCTCGGGTCGCGTCTTTGTATTTATCTTAGTTTCTTTCTTTGTTGGGCGCTTTGGCCCGCTCATTGGCAGTTATTGTTGTCCTTTTTATAGTCCCTTGGGTCATTTTTGGCCCACCGTGGACATTAATAATATTTCATTTCATTTCTCTTATGATTTTACCTTCATATTGATCCATAGTTGAGAAAATCGGCGGACTCCCGATTTTCTGCCGATTTTTTCAAAAAATCTGCAATTTGTTTTTTTGTAATAACTTTTTTTTTTCTTTTTCTTTTTAAGGCTGTGGCTGATTTAGGGTTTTTTTATGCAATCCCATTTTTCAGCTGTTAATATTTGAACTTCAAAGTTTAAAGTTTACACCCTAAATCTGAAACCCTCCGGTTTTTTTTTCCCTCTTTTTAAGTAAATATTGCTACCTGATAACTATGTATGCAAGCCCATTTTTCAGCTGTTAATGTTTAAAACTTTGAAGTTTAAACCCTAAACCCTAGGCTAGGCCCTAGGGTTTGGGTTTAGGGTTTGTTTTTTTTTTCCTCCTCTTTTTAAGTAAATAAGTAAATATTGTTGCTTGGTAACTATGTATGCAAGCCCATTTTTCAGCTGTTAGTGTTTGAATTTGAAACTTTGAACTTTGAACTTGAAGTTTAAACCCTAAACCCTAGTCTAGGCCCTAGGGTTTTGGGTTTAGGGTTTTTTTCCTCCTCTTTTTGAGTAAAATATTGCTGCCTGATAACTATGTATGCAAGCCCATTTTTCAGTTGTCAATGTTTCAATTTTAAACCCTAAACCTTAGCCTTTTGGTTTAGGATTTAGTTTTTTTTTACTTTTTTTCAAGTGATTGTAACTTTGTTGTTACTTGTTTCCATGTGTAGGCATATAAAAAATGAAACCTTTTTTCCTTGTTGTTACTTGTTTTGTCACTTTCATGTGTACTTAAAGCTTGAGCCTTGTATGATGTTGTCTTGACTTGAATTGTTGCTTTTATTGCAATATTTGATTTGTATAATGTTAATTCATTGTAATATGCATGAAAAAGAAAATAAATAAAAAAATTCGTTTTCTTCGATTTTTTTTTTGCCGATTTTTTCCCGATTTTTAAAACTGCCCATTCACTCCCGATTCCGATTTCTCAGCTATAAATTGATCTCAATTAAAGTGACCGATACCATCATAGGAATCCTACCATAATTATAGTATGATAACTCTTTGATGCATCAAACTATGCTACCACTTGTCTCTATGTTTACATTTATCAATGGTATGGATAGGAGAATAGACCTTCATATTGATCTCAAATAAAGTGACCAACACCATCATAGGAATCCTACCATAATTATAGGATGATAACTCTTTGATGCATCAAACTATGCTGCCACTTGTCTCTATGTTTACATTTATCAATGGTATGGATAAGAGAATAGACATTGTACAAGCATGTTAATGAAAGGCATAGCAGAACTTCAATTTCTGACCTTATTAGCTTAACTGAATTCGGAAGTGCTGTGACTGCCAAGAGTTGTATGCCTTAATACAACAGAGTCTGAAATGTAACGTATGAGTTAATTTGACACACAACACATTTCATGCTATGTTACTAAATTTATTGTATTTAGTTGGCTTAATAACTTGAAGAAGAAGCAACATCCTAGAACTTTCTAGTTAGTATTGGTAAGTAAGAGCCATTTTTTTTTTGGAATACCATAGGTACAATACCTTATGGTTTTGAGCTACATTAAGCTATATATAGGAATCCATCCCCCATTTTGTACTCAACTTATTGTTTCATACCAATATAATTTGTGTATTTGAACACAATTTTTGGAGGAAGAGTTGTTTCTCTCACCTATGGTTTGCAGTTGTAAGAGCAATGCATTTTTGGGTGTGCAGGTGTCTCCACTTATTTTATTTTGTGTGGTTGTGTCTCCCTTATGGTTGCATGAACCTTACAGGTGGTATCAAAGTAAGCTCTTGATATTCAGGGTGGAAACAGGTCGAGTTAGTGCAGAAGCAATAACTTTGTGTTGGAGCATCAAATTGTGCTGAAACTTCTTATGTTGGAAAGAAAACTTTGCATGGCTTCAAACAAGTCAATGTTTGTCAATTTTGGAGACCTACAAAGGGATATATTGCTGCTTCAATTTGCTGCTCCTGATTGGTATAAAAACATAGTCCATGCAAGTACCCTAACCTCAATCACATATACTCTCAACTCAAATATCAGATTGCAGTGTCATTTTTTCTAACGGAAATGTGAATTTAAAACCTTTAAAATAAGTTATGTTTCAGGAAATTTTATGATTTTTTGGTGTAAAAGCATGGTCTGGAACTTTATGTTTTTTGTTAGCTCAAATACCTTCCTTAAGGGATGTATATTTGCATATTTTCTTATCTACTAGAATAGCAGACAAAAATGTTGATGGAGAAAACGTGATTATATGTGACTATTAGTGAATTTAAGGAATATTTTACGAATCTAAGAGAAGAAATCATGTAAAATATAAAAACTTTGTGTAAAATGCAAATGGACTTGCAAGAAAAACTTTGTGGAAATGGAAAATAAGTTTGCAATAGGTTTCTCCACTACACCTGTTTGAAGAAAAAGAATCACTACAAGTGATATAGTATAAAGATCCATATAAGGATGAAAACGCATCATCAATAACATGGGATGAGGCTCTCAATCAAGATAAGGAACATCCAACAATATTGTGGGATGAGGATCTTGATGAAAAAGAACAAAAAATAAAAGAGAAAGATGATGAAGGCAATGAAGATGCTCAAGTGGTAAATCATTTTAATGAGTCAAGAAGCATCAAAAAAGACCCCAACCATATGATAGATAAACCTATGGTGCTTTTGCAAGAACAAATTTCAAATATGGAGAAGATATGTTGTGTTATTTTCCATAATGCCCTTTAGATAAATTTGCTTACTTTACTTCAACCAGTCTAAATGCGACACCAACAAAAACATCATAGACACATTTGGCACTTCACATTTATCTATAACATAAGATGTATGAAGAAGCAAAATAATATGAAGAAGAAGAAAATGCATGACAAAGCTTCTATTTAATCCTCATGCTTTGGAGGTAAAGCTTTCCAAGGCACAAAGCATGTTGTGTGCCTCAACACGATATAGTTTGAAATGTCATGTAATGAGTTATTTTGACACATAGTTCATATTCCATGCTATGTTACTAAGTTCATTGTATTTAGTCAATTTATAGCTTGTATACAGGTAACATCCTAGAATCTTTTAGTTAATAGTGGGAGGTCAAAATCACCTTTTTTATAAACCATATTGTACTCAACTTATTTTTTCATATCTATATGATTTATGTGTTTGAACACATCTCCTAGAAGAATAGCAGTTTCTCTCACTTAGAGCTTGCAGGTGTAAGAGCAATCCATTTTTGGATGTCCAGGTGTCACCATTTATTTTATTTTATGTACTTGTGCCTCCCTTGTAGTTTCAAAAATGCTGCACCAAGCAATATAGGGAATTCCCAAAGCTTATATGAATTAAGCAATTCAAAAAGTTATCAATACAATGCTTGTAGGAAATTCAAGTGTCATAGTAGTATCGAACAAAAAATCACCATTTTGTTTATAGTTTTGTCTTCTATGAATTTCCCTTTGTTTCATATATTGCACTATAGGACTATACCCAAGGATGAAATGGAGGATGTATTGTCACTTAACACGTATACCAACCAACAAAAAGCAAGCATTATACTTGACAGTTCTTACTAGAATGGTGACACTTCATTTCAAGATTTACTAGGTGAGATTGTGGGCATCTTATATTAAATTTAAAGAACAATGCAATTACATCAAACTATAAATGAATTGGCTAGGCAACATCAATCTAGGTTTTTTTTCCCAATATTGTTAAAGAGAGTCAGCATGTCTGACTTAGATCCAAACTAGGAGAATCTACATTTATCTTAACTTTAAGCATTTACATTCTATGTAAAATTTGAACATATAGAACAACTATAAAAGATGTCAATACTCCAAGCTTGAGATATCATTATTAAATGTTCCTTTACACCTTCATTACCAAGGAATGTGATCCCTTAACCAAATACAACCCACATCTCTTTATCATGTTGCCTGGCCATCCACAAGTCTTTTGAAATAGCTCTCTTTGTCTTTGTAACACAACAAAGAGGAACACATGGTTTCAATAGATTCGATCTCACAATGATCATGATATAGTCCAAATACGAATGAAATGTTCAGAAACACCCTCTTCCTGAATATAACAATAGTTTCCTGGATAGTCAAACCTATGCGCATTTGATTTGAGTGTGGACTACAATCATTTGTCATCGTTGATGAATTTGGAGTTCAATATTTTATTTTTATTTTTTTCCAAATTGCATAAACTGTTTCAGTCTAACTTATTGTGTGTCCTAAATTCATTGTTTCTTGTTCAATCCATTCATTATTTGAGGACTTGCTCACATCCTTATAAATGTATTTTTGGTTATTTAAAATAGCAGTCATCTATCATATCTCTACCTCCATTCTTTACAAACAATCCCTTCTACACCTTGTATATTTTAAACATATTAATGTTCAATACCAGTTTCAGTATTTTTATCCATATTTGGACTACATTGTGCAACTTGTGTGAACCTAATGATAAGACTTTGGAACTCCAATAGGAGGTTCAAGGTTATAATCCAATGGGGTAGAATTGTACACCATAATTTGGTAACCAAATTTTGGTTGGATAAACACATATTGGGTAAACAACATCCTCTATGAAGATCATCTCATATGACCTATGGTCTCATGGACGTTAAAAACTACTTTATCGTTTACCTTTATCATTCTAATGAGCAAGTAATCTTGCAAGCATGTCAAACCTCTTAAAAATTTGTTGACAATGACTCTAATATTTGCTACCCCTAGGTGGATTGTTCCAAATTGTGTCCAACTATGATTTGGCATTGTTCTCATAGGACCACACTCAAAATCTTATTTTTAGAAACTTATTAAATTTTATTATGTTTAATAAATAATAAATTTATAATAATAGGGGGATAAACAAAGTGATCAATGCGAAATTGTTAACTATTGTCTACATGTACAAAATTATCCTTAGTACATTTGTCTTGAATTACCTTTATGTGATCTCTTTGTCAATTACATAAGTTATCATACAGCTAAGAGGGACATTCACCTATAAAAAACCTCTATTTTTCTCTTCTTTCTAGTAAATGTCCATTCTTTGATAGTACATAATAATCAAAAGTAAAAGTAGTTGTGTTTTGTCGAACAGGTAGTTGTCTATTTGGCTTGGTACTAGGGTTCTCTATCAATATTTCCTCACTTTTTCCCATCTCTAGTGATTTTTCCCACAATAACGTGTCTTTCATAATTTATCCTGTTAGTGTCCACCACAAGATGGTTCTTCAGCTCTATTCATCCAATTTTATTATATCTTATATAGCTTCAACATATGTTAATCAATCATCTGTGATTGGATAATTTCTTATCATTTTTTCTTGTTCACCTTGCTAATCCACGTATCTCATTTTAACTTCGTTACATAGGATAAGGAAAAAATACTGCAATGGATATGCAAGGTTGAAGTGTGCATCAATAAGACAAAGGTTGAGATCAGAAGTTTGACAATATTCTGCACCCTTACACATTCCCCGTTTCCAAGGTGCTTTTAGATCAGTCCATCTCTAGGTGTCATTGTGCATTTCATGTGCTTGGTTCTCAGTTTTGCGATTATGATTTTCTCTTGAATCTAATTATCTCTTGTAGTCATCTAGGATGTTGTAAAGTCTAATTTGGGGTTGATGATATTCTTATAGTATCGCTTTTTCCTTGTTTTCAATAAATAACAAAATTTTTTTTACTTCAAATGTTTGATTTTCATTTTTCTAAATCATTCAATATTAGTTCTTCATAGATGTTCAAATACTTCAGACAACCTCTTTTTAGCTTGAGTATGTTGAACTAGATTGTTAAACAATAATGGGATGTTGATCTTGACTTGACTTGTCCAATCTATGATTGCAAAACATATAATATTGTGAGGCTTCACTTTCTATGGTGGCATACTTGCCTCTAGGGCGAAAGTATGGAAGGGTGTCTTGTTTTTTTATCTTAAAGTTATATGTGTTGTATTATTTTTGGAGTTGGTGAATTTTGTTTCATGTTTTCCAAGATATGCTTTTGTCCCACCTTTCACTCTTAAAAAGGATAAATAATGTTATTAAACTATAAAATAGTTTTTTTGTTCTTACCTAAATTCCAGCACAACATTCTTACAATTGTTTACTAAACTCCAAGAAAACTTTCCACTCTTCTGATTGTTTTTCCCCAATCCTAACACTCCAATTCAAGTTCTGATTTGGATAAATTTCTAAGCATTTTTAAGAATGAACCCAATTCTAATGGATGATTATTGAAGGAGATTTTAAGCTACTTTAATATTCTGGATTTGTCTATCGTGGTCATTGTTTCACGATTCATCAACCTTCACCATCAACTCTAACTCATAGTAGAACATTTGAAGGATATTTTTTTTCCTTTTCTTTTAATTAATTTTGCACAATGTATGGCAAGTAAGGTAATCTTGATAATATACTGGTGAAGATGGTGATATTGGTTTTTGCACACCATTCATCCTCTGATATTTTTCTAGTCTATTCTTATTTATATCTCAAAAAGTTTATTGGATAGAAGAAAACCTTGCCTATATTTTCTATTACAATTAATATCCTTTAACTATACATTTCCAAACCTTTCATTTTGTCACAATGTCAAAGGCTTTCTAAAATTGATGAAGCAAGACAAGGGATCTTCTTTGTTATTACAAGCTAGATATTCAATGCAGTTCTAGTTTCCAAGATTGACCTAGAGAAGAAGAACATAATAAGGCTTCCAATATGACTCCATTTGTATGCATTGTCACTGATATTATGGTGTGAAAAACAAACTAGGCGAATTTGTAACCGTTAGAGAGGTCACAAGATCCAAGAAATCTAACGTTCATGCTGAGACTTGGATTCAAGTGGATATTGTGAAGCCCCTCCAAGATGAGGTTACCCTAAGACATGGACGTACAAGTATTTAGAACAAATTGATCATGAAAATATCCATTTTTATTTTGCATGTGTCATGAATAAGGATATCTCTTTCAATTAAATGACAAACAAGCTTCAGATGTAAGTCATGGCTATCCTAAATTTCATTGGCCAACATCTCCTTTTGTCATGTCATCCAAGAAAAATGAATCTCCCATACCCAAATAGGACCTCAAAAAAGACTTCGAAGACATATGATCATGATAATAGGTTTGAGATTTTGTTGGATATGGATGAAGAAATGGAATATCTGGTAAGGGAGGTAGGGATTACCTACTCTGTATAGAGCCAAGCATGTGATATTGGGATCAAAATGACAAGGATAAATAAAACAAATTTTATAAAGAGATATTAGGTATACCACTATCCCGGTGAATAAGTTATATTTTTTGGTGGAGGATTAATCAAATAGAGCAGCCTCTCAAGAATGCGATTAGATGGAAACAAATATATACGTGCAAAGGACTTGTGGGAATTTATCACAATGGAGGGAAGAAGAAACTAAAATAAAAAGTGAAACAGAAGAACCATGCTACACAACAATCAAGGAAGAATGAAAAAGGAAAAGAGCGAGAGAAGAACTAATACGACACTTTGATTTCAACCTCTCCTTCCCATTGATGATTTGGTTCATGCCTTGGATTATAAGATAAGATAATTTTATTAATGTCCACAAATGGAGAAATTAGGCCAATGGGACTCACTAAAAAGCGTTGTTACAATGCACCCTCGTAACCAAAAAGTATTATGAAAATAACCTAAACTAGAGTAAAGAATCTAGTGTAAAACACACTAAAGTGGAATAGGTAAATGACATAAAATTACAGCCTTTAGGGTTACCCAAAATGAATAAACCCTAACATTCTAAACATAATAAAGAGAGATCTCAACAAAGGAAATCTAGTAGGAGATATTTATATGCACAAAACTATAGCCTATATGCAAATGTTCAAAAGCTTTAGAGGTGAAAGCAAGATGAAAGCCTATGTCTAAGGAATGTTATATGTAAGAGAAGAAATCATGTAAAAGATAAAAACTTTATGTAAAATGCAAATGGACTTGCAAGAAAAATTGTGGAAATGGAAAATGGGTTTGCAAGAGGTTTCTCCACTACACCTGTTTGAAGACAAGGAATCACTACGAGTGATATAGGATGAAGATCTATACGAGGATGAAAAAGCATCATCAGTAACATGGGATGAGGCTCTCAATCAATATGAAAAACATCCAACAATATTGTGGGATGAAGATCTTGATGAAGAAGAGCAACAAATAAAAGATAGTAATGAAGGCAATGAAGATGCTCAAGTGGCAAATCATTTTGATGAGTCAAGAAGAATGCAACGAAGACCCTAACCATATGATCGATAATCCTCTGGTACTTTTGCAAGGACAAATTTCAAATATGGCGAAGATACATATCCAAGAAGAATAGTTTTTTCTCTCACTTAGAGCTTGCAGGTGTAAGAGCAATCCATTTTTGGATGTGTAGGTGCCACCATTATTTTATTTTATGTAGTTGTACCTCCTTCCCCTATAGTTGCAAAAATGTTGCACCTAGAAAAATATGGAATTCACAAAGCTTATATGAATTAAGCAATTCAAAAAGTTAACAATATAATGCTTGTACGAAATTCAAGTGCCATAGCAGTACCGAACAAAAAATTACTATTTTTATTTAAAGATTTCTCTCTTATGAATTTCTCTTTATTTCATATGTTGCACTATAGGAATATACCCAAGGGTGAAGTGGAGGATGTATTTTCACTTAACAAGTATGGAAACCAACAAAGCAAGCATTATACTTTACAATTCTTACTAGAATGGTGACACTTCATTTCAAAATTTACTAGGCGGGATTGTGGGTATCTTATATTAAATTTAAAGAACAATGCAATATAGATGAATTGGTCAGGCAACATTAATCTAGGTCATTTTTTTTCCAATATTGTTAAAGCGAGTTGGCATGTCTACCTCAGATCCAAACTAGGAGAATCTACATTTATCTTAAACATTTACTTTCTAGGTAATAGAGAACAGCTATAAAAGATGTCAATACTCCAAGTTTGAGATATCATTGTCAAATGTTGCTTTACACCTTCATTGCCAAGGAACGTGATCCCTTAACGAAATACAACCAACATATCTTTAACATGCTGCCTGGCCATCCACAAGTCTTCTGAAATAACTCTCTTTGTCTTTCTGACACAACAAAGAGGAGCACATGGTTTCAATAGATTCAATCTCACAATGATCATCATATAGTCCAACTCTGAATGAAATTTTCAGCAACACCCTCTTTCTGATTATAACAATAGTTTCTTGGATAGTCAAGACTCAAACCTATGCACCCATCATTTGAGTGTGGACTACAATCATTTATCATCAATTGATGAATTTGGAGTTCAAAAATTTAGTTTTATTCTTTTCCCAAATTACATAGATTGTTTCAATCCAACTTCTTGCGTGTCCTAAAATCCCCATTTCCTGTTCGCTCCATTTATTAGTTGAGGACTTGCTCACATCCTCATATATGGATTTTTGGTTATTTAAAATAGTAGTCATTTATCATAGCTCTACCTCCATTCTTTTCAAACACACCCTCCCACTAAAAAGAGTGGTGTTCAATAGCACTTGCATACTTGATGAACACTTGACTCTATAATACTTGCACACCTTTACATGACTCTTACACTTCTACTTGCACTTCTAATCTAGGACACTTGTGCACATATTTACATTACATATTTGCACTCTTACATACAAGATACTTGTGCACATTTACTCAACCTACACTTGCACTCTAACTTACATGACACTTATGCATTTCCTGCACATTCACACTTACATAAAAAGGGGAAATATAAATCACACTCTAAACTATAGACTCAACCCTAATATATTATTTACAAATGTACCTTGAAGGTACCAAGGGGGTACATTAGCATGTACCAAATTATGTAATACACCTCAACACCTAGGTGGATAGTTCCAAATGTCTAGCTATGATTTTGCATTTTTCCCATAGGACCACACTCATTATCTTGGTTTTAGAAACTTATTAAGATTTATTTTGTTAATAAATAATGATTCTTTATTAATTATTATTTACAAATGTACCCTGAAGGTACCCTAGGGGTTACATTAGCATGTACCAAATTATGTAATACACCTCAACACCTAGGTGGATAGTTCCAAATGTCTAGCTATGATTTTGCATTTTTCCCATAGGACCGCACTCATTATCTTGGTTTTAGAAACTTATTAAGATTTATTTTTTTAATAAATAATAATTCTTTAATAATAAGTGGAGAAACAAAGTGATCAATGCCACATTGTTAATTTTTTGCATGTATAAACTTAAATTACCCTTAGCATAGTTGAGAAAATCGGAAATGGATTGGAATCAGCAAGGAAAAAGAATTGGGAAAAATTGGCCAAAAAACGGAAGAAAATACAAATTTTCATTAAAAAAAAGCTTTTTTCATGCATATCATAAAATTCTGGAATGCTGGATTTTTCAAAAATTGGCAAAAATCGAGATTTTGATGCAATTTGAATCGGAAAAAAAGGATTAAATTGGGATTTTTGGAACTATGACCCTTAATATATTTGTCTTGGAACTTCCTTTATGTGATCTCTTTGTCAATTACACAAGTTGTTATAGCTAAGTGAGACATTCACCTATAAAAAGAACCTCTATTTTTCTCTTCTTTCTAGCAAATATCCATTCTTCAACAGTACTTAAAAATCAAAAGTATTTGTGTTTTGTCGTACAGGTGGTTGTCTGTTTGGCTTGGTACTAGGATTCTCTATCCATATTTCCTCACTTTTCCCCCATCTCTAGTGATTTTTTTCACAACAGTGTGTCTCTCATAATTTATCCTGTTGGTGTCCACTACAAGATGGTTCTTTGGGTCTATTCATCTCATTTTATTATATCTTATATAGTTTCAATAGATGTTAATCCATGACCTATGATTGGATAATATTTTACCTTGCTAATCTACATATCATTTTAACTTCGTTACAAAAGTTAAGAAAAAAATACTACAATGGATTTGCAAGGTTTAAGTGTGCATCAATAAGACAAAGGTTGAGATGAGAAGTTTGACAACATTCTGCCCCCTTAGACATTCCTTGTTTCCAAGCTGCTTTTAGATCAGTACGTCTATAGGTTTCACTATATATTTTATATGACTTGGTTCTCAATTTTGTAATTATGATTTTCTCGTGGAGCTGATTATCTCTTGTAGTCATCTAGGATGTTGTAAAGTCTAATTTGAGGTTGATGATATTCTTATAGTATCACTTTTTTTCTTGTTTTCAATAAAGAACATAAAAGGTTTTATTTCAAATGTTTAATTTTGATTTTTCTAAATCATTCAATATTAGTTCTTCATAGATGTTCCAATACTTCAACCAACCTCATTTTAGCTCGGATATTTGAACTAGATTGTTCAACAATAATAGGATGTTGATCTTGACTTGACTTGTCCAACCTATGATTGCAAAACATATAATATTGTGAGGCTTCACTTTCTATTGGTGGCATACTTGCCTCCAAGATGAAAATACGGAAGGGTGTACTGCTTTTGATCTTTATGTGTTAATTGTTTTTGGAGTTGGTGAATTTTGTTTCATGTTTTCAAAGATATGCTTTTGTCCCACATTTCACTCTTGTACAGGATAAATAATGTTATTAACTATAGAATAGTTTTTTTTCCCTTACCTAAATTCCAGCCTAGCATTCTTACAATTATCTAGTAAACTCCAGGGGAAACTTTCCACTCTTTAGGATTTTTCCCAATCCTAACACTAATTTGGATCAATTTCTAAGCATTTTTATGAACAAGTCAAGTTCTAATAGGTGATTATTAAAGGAGATTTTAAGGCAGTTTATTATTCCAGATTTGACTATCATGGCCATTATTTCATCAACCTTTACCATCAATTCTAACTCATTGTAGAACGTCTGAAGGATTTTTTTTTTCTTTTTTTCCTTTTGCACAATGTATAGCAAGACAATCTAGATAGTCCTATCATGGCCCACCTTGGCAAGACTCATTCATAATGTGGATTATGTGTAAAATTGTGATTATTCAATGCTTAGTATTAAATGCATTATGGATGGTTAATTGCAATTATTGTTTTGGTTATATTATATGAGAATATGGTACTACTGATGTTATGCATGGTTGTAGGACCAGGTACTCTTGTAGGTGGACGAGGAAGTTGGCCACCGAGAACAAGAGATAGAACTAAGGGAAATGATGGTCAGTTTAACTGATGACAGCTCCAGGGTAGGATTTATTAGCATTCAGTCGCACATCATATTGCATGTGTGAATAGAGTGAGACCATCGACTGAGAACTTGCTGAAGCAATGGAGTAGTTCTTAGTAGCAAGTGATGAAAGGCCATTGGAAAAACTTGCTAACCAAGAACAAGGGGTGGTATAACGTATTGCAATGTTTGTTTATAAGCATTTGAAGATTATGTGTCTGTTATATTTTGAAATGGATCTGACAAAAAGATCCACCAAGGAAGGACTTATTAAGTAAGATGACTTAATGATGCCTATATGCTAATATCATGGCTATTAATAAATATTACCTTGTGATGTTGATAAAATTAAATGGGTATGAATAAATTAATTTAATTGCGAACAATAACTAATGAACAATATCAATCAGATCTGAAGAAGCCAGAGGAAGAAGTTGCATGCATTAGTGTTTCGAGTTCTTGGTGCCATACTGCCTCTCCACTCTGGAGTGTGTGGGATGCCTCTTAGGGCATGTTTTTGTTGTTTTTGCCAACTTTACTTCGTCGTTTGGCGGATTGAACCTCTTTTTTATGGACGGAGCTCAATCAACAGCTCCAACTTTTGTTGAAGCTGCAGAAGGGAGCAATGACGCTAAAGGTGAACAAGCAACCACTTTCTAAAGTTTATCATGAGGTAATATTTCTCCTCCGGATGTTGTTATCCCATTGAGTAAGTTTAATACTACTTGTTCTTGGCTGGAAAGCCATACACTGGTAGGGTATTTTCTAGGTCACATCTCTGGCGAGACCCTCCCTCCTTAGGAACTGGATTAAACAAGCTTGGCATGGCGTCAAGGTTGATGGTATCCAGAACCTCACCAAAGGATTTTTTTGTTTCATTTTGCTGACCCTGCTCAGGCCAAAGCGGTCCTCAGCCGTGGGTCTTGGTCTGTTCATAGCTCCTTGTTGATTTTTCAGCCCTAGACCAAGGATTTTTCGATCACTAATGATGTTTCCTTGTGGGTTCCGGTTTGGGTTGAATTCCCTGGTCTTCCTCTACCACTCTGGCCTTACTATCAGAACCTTGTGGTCCCCATTGGTGAATTTGTCTGTTGTGAAACGAATAAATTTTATGCCTCACGCCCTCAAAAGCATTTTTGTGTCAAAGTTGATCTTTCTAAAGACCTCAAGGAGACTGTTGATGTCCAAGTTGGTGACTATAGGTTCAAGCAACGTGTTGTCTACATAAACCTGCCTAACACATGTTACCGTTGCCAATCAGCTGCCCATAAGATAAAATATTGTCCTTTAATGGCAGATAAGATTAAAGCTAAGGAGATGGCTACAACTCTTGTTACTATTAGCTCTGTCCCTGCTTCCAAAGGGGGGCAAGATGAATGGAAGGTAGTCCAAAAAGGGTAAGAATAGGAAAAATGTAAACCCTATGGCTGCTCCCAGTAGCTCGCCTCAACCCCTTGTGTCTTCTGCACCAGCTGGGCATGGTGTGGTGACGGAGCAACATACCACGAAACCGGCGGCACCTAGTGCTAGGGCTTCACAGATGGTTGCTAATGTACCACCGACTAGTGCTTCCTTTGCAAAAATTGTTACTTCTTTTGCTCCTACTCAGTCTTCAGATTCTCCAGTTTTGCATATCAATGGGTAGTCTTCCTCAAGCTTCATGGAACCTGAACGGGCTTCTATCAATGGTCGAAGATCTCGTAGCCCACCCCGGGGAGACTCCCTGGTTCACCAGGACAAAAGGCGTCAAATAGAGTTTTGGAAAGCAGGTCAGGAGCATTTTCTCAGTAATATTTATGATTCTCTTTCAAACCTCGAAGACGCTAAAGATGTAGCCAGACATATGAGTCTTGATCGATCTCCATGATTTTTTTATCATGGAATATCAGAGGGCTAAACCAGTCCGCAAATACTTGGTCCGAGATGAGATTGCTTTATGCTCCAAGTTTTATGGTAATCCTAACTTTCTTAGTCTTCAAGAGATTAAGATTTTGACTTTATTCTGCAATGTACTTGCCCTTTTATTTGGCCAAGTTGCTTTTTTTATGCCACCAATCATTCCCCTAGCAGAGGGGGAGCTGTCATTCTTTTGGTAGCTAGGTGGAAATATAGTTTTGTCTCATGGGGTGTGGACCCCTCCAATCACGTAGTTTGGGTTTTACTTGAGGTTGGTGGGTTGTCTTTTGGCATTATTAATGTCTATGCCTCCAATGACACTTAGGAGCACTGTAGCCTCTGGCGGTGGTGTGCTTTTTATTTACCACCTGTTGTTTGGGTTATGTGCGGAGATTTTAATATGACTGAAAAGCCTGCAAACAAGATAGGACAACTTCCCATGTGGTGGGCTACTGGGGAAAGAGAGGCCTGGTACTTCATGAAAAAAAATTGGGTTTGTCAGACCCCAATTCTTGTTTTTCTCCCCAGGATTTTCCTAAAAATTTGTGGTATACGTGGTCCAATTTCCAGGCTGGCCATGCAAGAATTCTGAGAAGGCTGGACAGAGCCATGCTTTCAGATCATGTGCAGTTTTTCTTTCATAGGAGAAATACTTCAACTCCGTTTGTGGAAACCATTCCTGGTACCACTACTTTCGACCATTCACCCATCATGTTTAATGTGTTGATGAAATCCCTGCCTTAGAGACACTACAAGTCACAATTGTTTTTCAATACTTCCTTTCTTTAGCACCCTTCCATGGTCTATCATATCCGCAAAGTCTGGAATCTAGTTCCTAGACCTACTGGAGAGTTGGATTGGATAGAATGGTGGAATGATGCCATTTTTTGTACAACTATCTTGCTCCGTACTTTGGGGAAAAAGATGGCACAGTTCAGAAGACATTCCAATGTTGTCCTTCATGATGAGCTTGCCAAAGCTTCTCTCAAGCTTGAGGCTTGTTCGTTTAATCCTGAACTTCAGTCTCATGTTTCCCAGCTGAGGCATGAAATTAAACTTGCTGAACTTTATGAGGCTCAGGGAGCTCGAATTAAATCCCGACTTCATTGGCTTAAAGTTGGTGATAGGGTCACCAAAGAATTTTTTCAAAGGCTTCGCCCTCCCAGGCAAGCTACTCAATTCAAGGCCATTCAAGACAATGGAATAAGGCTTACCTCTCTTCCTAAGATGATTGATGCTTTTGTCAAGCACTATACTAATGTTTTTGTCGCTCAAGCTTATTCCCCTGAGTGGGAGCAAGCACTGGCAGCTTGTATGGCAGTTGTACCAGTTAAGGTTTTGGAGTCTCAAAGAGCAGGGTGTGATAAGCTACTCTCCCTTACAGATCTGGAGGATGCATTGTCTCAAATGGCAAATGACAAAGCACCAGGTTTGGATGGCTTTCCCTATGAGTTCTACAAGGGTCTTTGGGACTTAGTTGGTCCTGATCTGCATAAAGTTTATCTGGAGGCTCTTTGAGTAGGCTCTTTGGGAGCAATTATTAATAGGGGCAATATCAAATTCATACCCAAGCAAGGGGACCCGGATTTGATCACTAATTGGAGGCCTATTACTTTATTGAATGTTAGTTACAAGATCATTACCAAAGCTTTGGATCTTCGCCTTAGGCCTCTTATTCCTTTGATAGTCAGATCAGAGCAAACTGGCTTTATTCAAGGAAGGTACATCCTCGACAATGTTTTGGTTGTTTGGGAGGGCATGGAATGGGCCTGGATGTCAAACCAGAACATGCTTTTTATTAAGATTGATTTTGAGAAAGCTTATGACCACATTGAATGGAGATTCATTCTTGTTATGCTCAAAGCTTTAGGATTCGGGTTAGTTTTCATTTAGACTATTGCTATGCTATTCAGAGATGGTTTGACTATTCTCAATCTGAAAAATTCACAGTCTGAAGCAGTGGGCCTTTTTAGGTCTGTTCGGAAAGGGTGTCCTATTGCTCCCTCTTTATATGTGCTTGTTGCTGAAGCCTTCGGCTATCTTTTAGCTGCTCAAGCTTCTGCAGGTCTTATTAAAGGAATTGCTCTTCCGAATGATCAAGGACAACTTATTAATGGTCACTTTGTTGATGACTCCTTTCTTACTATAAGGGAAGAGGAGCAATCTGTTTCTAATGCTCTGTTTTGTCTGAACACCTTTTGCACAACCTCTGGTTCTAGCATACAATGGAGGAAGACCTCCTGCTTCAGATAGTCTCCCTTGCCTATGCCACCTTGGCTTCAAGGGTATCATTGGAATTGGATCCCTCCTGGAGAAGTTTTTAAGTTTCTTGGTATTCCTTTTGCCTTTGAAGGCTCCCCTGCTCAAATTTGGAATGATGTGCTTCAAATAGTTGAAAAGAAACTTGATTTCTGGCTTACTAAGAAGTTGTCATTAGCAGGTTAATTTCAGATTTGCTCTAAAGTTTGAGCTCCCACTCATGTATACTATTCCTCTTGCTGGGTTCCTTCATAGGCTTGCTATAAGAAGCTTGAGAAACTCCTTCAAAAATTTCTTTGGACTAATTCTTCTGAAACAAAGGGATTTAATAGAGTTTCCTAGGATATTTGTTGTCTTCCCAAAGAATCTGGCGGAATGGGTCTACTGGACTGTAGATGGCAAGGTATTACTCTGTGTGCTAAGTGGGTGGTCAGGGCTTTGAGGGGAGCTGAAGCTTGGAAAGTTCTGGTTCGACATTTCATTTCTGTAATGTCCTTTTTTTAGGAACAACAAACCCTTACTACGAAAATGCAGAAATTAAGTACAACAAGGAAATAACTCAGAAATTGCTCATAAAATAACACAAGTATGAGGAGAAATCAGCCAATATCATATATTAAATATTGCCAAACCAATATAACAACTGGAATGGACAAATGGGTCCTCAAGGAACTCAAAATGCAGATACAAACTCCCACAAGTGGGACGAACTAACCCCAAGGCTGAACAGATGCAAAAACTCCTCAAAAATGACCCCAAATACAAGCGTAGGGTTTGGGGCTGCCAACAGATCTGAAACACATGACACAAATGCTCCCAAAAATGCCACGAACTCCTCAAAGATGCCTCTTTTTGTATTTTTGATATTTTAGGGCAATAACACCCGCAATGATATTGCCAAGACCCCAACCATGCACCTCCAATGCACTATGGGAATGAGCAAGACCTCGCAATCTCAACTCATGGAACCTCTAGGGTTTCAATATTCAATTCTGATATCAACATAACATGCCCAAAATGGGACGTCTCACTCCCTTATATAGGGTGAGGTTCTAATTTGGAGTTGACATCTCCCAACCCTAAAATCACTTAAAGTGCCTTATTACAACATAAAAACATAAAACATAAATAAACACAACTTAAGTTATGTCTCCTAGTCACATGAACCCCTTTTTCACTTTTATAATTAAGTGTAGGAGACATTTACAAAAAATATTTATTTTTGGGACATTACAAGTCCACCCTCCTCAAATTGCTTGTCCTCAAGCAAAGTCAAAGTTGGAGCATCTAAAATTTCTGCACCTTCCCAAGTAGCATCCTCCATAGGCAAGTCCTTCCACTTCACAAGATATTCTTTGACAATCCTACTCCTAAGCTTTCTCTCCCTTGTCTCAAGGATCAATTCAGGTTCAAGAATGAGCTTTCCTTCATCATCAAGGGGTGGCAAATCTGAAGATGGCTGAATATGTTGGCCCAAGGCCTTCTTCAAACAAGAAACATGGAAGACATTATGTATTTTACTTCCACTTGGAAGTTCCAAAGCATATGCAACCCGTCCAACCTTACTCAACACCTTGTAAGGTCCATAAAATTTGGGTTTGAGTTTTTCTGCTCCACTTCTTTTCAATGTAGACTGTTTGTAGGGCCGCAACCTAACATAAATCAAGTCTCCCACCTCAAATGAGCGCTCACTACGCTGCTGATCTGCATACTTCTTCCGCTGATTTTGTGCCGTAAGAATATTGTCCTTCAAAGCATTAAGAATATCTTGATTTTCTGCTGCAAAGTCTCTAGCTTTTTGGACCCTTGAATCACCAAAAATCAGATCTGAAAAGTGTGGGGCATCATAACCATAAAGTGCCTTGAATGGAGACATTTTTATGGACATATGATAAGTAGAATTGTAGCAATATTCACCAAGGTGCAGCCATTTAACCCATGCCTTTTGTTGACCCGAAACATAATTTCTCAAATATCCTTCAAGCCATTTGTTAACAATTTCAGTTTGCCCATCAGCTTTGGGGATGGTAGCTAGTACTAGGAGTCAATTTAGTACCACATAGCTTAAACAATTCTTGCCAAAACATGCTCAAAAATCTGCTGTCCCTATCACTCACAATGGATTTAGGCAAACCATGCAATCTGAAAACTTCTTTAAAAAACAAATCAGCAACTTGTATGGCTGTACAAGTTGTTGAAATGGCATAGAAATGAGCAAATTTTGTCAATCTATCAACAACAACAAATATGCAATCCTTCATGTATACCTTGGGCAAACCAATAATGAAGTCCATGGAGATACTTTCCCATTTCTGATTGGGAATAGGAAGTGGCTGAAGTAAACCAACTGCAAATTCATGTTCCCCCTTGTTTTCTTGGCAAATAACACATTCCCGAACATGCAAGAAGACATCCCTTTTCAAACCCTTCCAATAGAATCTTTCTCTAACCTCGTTTGTAAGTCTTGTAGAAACCTGGATGGCCTACAAGTGGAGCATCATGCATGGCTGTAATTAAAGCTTGTTTCAGCTTTGATTCAGGTACTAAAAACACTCTTCCCTTGCAAAAAATCAGTCCTTCTTTATGGCTGAACCTGTCATCTTCAACTTGCCCATTTATTAGTTTAGAACAAAAATCATTCTTTGCATATTCAGCCATAATTTTCACCTTCCAATCAGCAGAAATAATGGAAAGAGAATGAAAAGTAGGGTGCCTAGAAAGTGCATCAGCAACTGAATTCTTCTTACCCTTTACAAACTCAATTTCAAAATCATATGATTGCAACTTTGTTACCCATTTCTGCTGTCTTTCATTCAGTTCAACTTGCCCCAAGAAGTATTTCAAACTGTTATGATCAGTTTTGACCACAAACTTGCCACACACTAAGTATTGCTTGAATTTGGTCGAGGCATGCATGATAGCTAGCATCTCTTTATCATAGATGCTGAAAGTTTTCTCCACATTTGAGAGCTTTCTACTCTCATAAGCAATGGGGCGTCCTTGTTGCATAAGTACAGCTCCAACTCCAACACCTGAAGCATCACAAGCAATAGTAAAAGCAACAAAAAAATCAGGAATAGCAAGTAAAGGAGTGGAAGTCATTACATCTTTCAGCTTTAGAAAAGCTAAAAGAGCCTCATTGGACCATGAAAAGGCCCCTTTCTTAGTTAATTCAGTAAGGGGGCAGCCAAAGAAGAAAACCCCTTAATGAACCTCCCGTAGTAACTGCATAAACCCACAAAACCCCTCAATTCCGTTAGGTTGGATGGTATAGGCCATCTTTGTACAACTGAAACTTTAGTTTGATCAACCTTCACCCCATCTTTGCAAATAATGTGCCCACTCTCAAGTAAATCAGCAATGGTCTTTTCAATCTCATCTTTGAAAACCTTAGGATGCCTATAAGGTTTAATTATGACAGGTTTACTATTTGCTTCCAATTCAATAACATGCTGAAAACCTCTACTAGGTGGCAAACCTTTAGGTAGGTCAGAAAATACCTTAAGATGTTTTTGTAGTAAACCTTGAATTTGAGGATGATAGGTGGCTGATTTTTTCCCTTCTGAACTGAAAATTACAGCTGCCCACTCAACGTCCTTATGCCTTATCATCTTCTCCATTCTTTTGTATGAAACCTCCAAAATTTTGCAAGAATATTTTGACCCATTTTCCTTGATTCCTTGCAACACCACATCTTTCCCTTCAAGCACAAATTTCAGTTCTAATTTCTGATAATTAGTAACATAATCACCAAGTGAATACAACCATTGCACACCCAAAACCATATGTGGAATACCTCCTAAGGGAAAAACAAAGAATTGCTCATCTACTTCCATGTTGCCAAAATTAATTTTTATGTTTCTTACCACTTTGTTGCATGTGATAAGATCACCATTGCCAATAGCAACACTAAAACCAGGAATGATAGCTGTAGGAAGATTCTTTCTAGTGGCAAACTTCTCATCAACAAAATTGTAAGTAGCACCACCATCTATTAAAACAATAACCTTTTCATCAAAAGATCTACCCGGTACCTTAATAGTGCGAAACCGATTCAGCCCACTTAAAGTGTCTAGGGAACCTTCAAGAACTTCCTCATACTCCCTTTGTGCTTCCTCTTCCAAGGGTGTCTCATCTCGCCTCATAAAAATCAGGATTATCGAATCAGAATCAGAATGTAATTCAATGATTTTCATACCTCCTTCTCCGCATTTATGACCTCTTTGCCAAGGAGACTTGCAAATGAAACACTTGTTTTGTTTCCTTAGCTCATATTTCTCTTCTTGTGTCAAGCGTGGGCCATTTGGGGGCTTATTAGGTGGCTGAAAACCAGATCTGAAACCTTCTCCATGCGTGGGATTCCTCGCCATAAAAATTTCTCTCATTTCCACCTTGCCGTGTGAGGTTTCCTTGCTGCCCATACCACTGTCCAAAAACTATTTTTCTGGCTGCAAAAGGTGGTCTAGCAGGTGGATTATGTGCAAAATATTTCTGTCTAGGAGGTAAAACAGATTCTAAGCTTAAAGCTCTCTTAATGGCATCTTCAAGAGTGGCCGGTTCAAAAGCTTTAACTAATCCGTTCACGGGTTCCAACAAACCATCCATAAAAAGAAAAATTACCCTCTTGGGTGAAATATTTTGTACCCGAACTGAAAGTTGTTCAAACTCCTCCACATAGGCATGAATGGATGAAGTTTGCTTCAAAGTGGCAAGCTCCTTGAAATACTCTTCCACATTCCTCCTTTCAAACCTCGTTCAAAACCCCGGTACAAAATTCATCAAATGTATCAATATCACCATGCCCTTGGGTTAATAACCCATGATGCCACCATGAGTAAGCACTACCCTCAAGGTGGAGTGTAGCAATCTGAACCGCATCAGCCTTCATAAATAGGCTCCAAGGTAAAATAAGTCTGCAATTTTTGAAGCCATGCCCTAGCAGTAAGACCATCTTGACCATTAAATGAGGGAATGGTCACCTTTTGATGCAAAAAGGGCTTCTTTTTCTCTTTTTAGCCTCAACAACAGATTTACCCACAATCTTCAAATATTTATCAAAAGAAACTGCTGCCCTAAAACCCTCAAATTTATTACTATAAGCAACAAACCATTCATCTAATTCATCAATTACCTCATTTTCCTCCGGTGGAGGTGGTGGAACAAGGAACATAGGCTTGGACGGCCTAGGCAAGGGAGGGTGTGAGTTAGATGATGACTCATGCCCATTGTTGTTGCCTCCCCTTTCTCCTTCCCTCCTTGTGCCATTTGGGTTGCCCAAAGCTGCCCTCAATTCTTGCTGATTTGTCTCTTGTAAGGACACCATTCTTTGCAAAGATGTCAAGTAGGGCATCGAATTTTTGCTCAGCCCTATCAACCGGCCTTTGGGGCTCCCCAACCTCTTCCCTATTTGACATTTCCAAAGCGAGTCTGTTTCTCCTAGTAAAATACTGATGAACAGGAGGACGATGCATAAAACCCTATCAAACCCTAAAAAGATGGAAATCTGAAATTCTGAAAATTTTGACCACCAAAAATTTTTTTTGAAACCACAGAACTGCAAATTGGTCAAAAGGGTATCCAAATCTGCAATTTTTATTTTCTAAAAAAAATCCCTAAAAATCCGTGAATCCCCTAAAAATCCGCGATTTTCACTAGGGCACAACTTTTCACCACAGAAACACACTTATCACCACGAATCACAGGCTGGCAAGATTCCAGCTCTGATACCACTTGTAATGTCCCTTTTTTAGGAACAACAAACCCTTACTACGAAAATGCAAAAATTAAGTACAACAAGGAAATAACTCATAAATTGCTCATAAAATAACACAAGTATGAGGAGAAATCAGCCAGTATCATATATTAAATATTGCCAAACCAATATAACAACTGGAATGGACAAATGGGTCCTCAAGGAACTCAAAATGCAGATACAAACTCCCACAAGTGGGACGAACTAACCCCAAGGCTGAACAGATGCAAAAACTCCTCAAAAATGACCCCAAATACAAGCGTAGGGTTTGGGGCTGCCAACAGATCTGAAACACATGACACAAATGCTCCCAAAAATGCCACGAACTCCTCAAAGATGCCTCTTTTTGTATTTTTGATATTTTAGGGCAATAACACCTGCAATGATATTGCCAAGACCCCAACCATGCACCTCCAATGCACTATGGGAATGAGCAAGACCTCGCAATCTCAACTCATGGAACCTCTAGGGTTTCAATATTCAATTCTCGATATCAACATAACATGCCCAAAATGGGACGCCTCACTCCCTTATATAGGGTGAGGTTCTAATTTGGAGTTGACATCTCCCAACCCTAAAATCACTTAAAGTGCCTTATTACAACATAAAAACATAAAACATAAATAAACACAACTTAAGTTATGTCTCCTAGTCACATGAACCCCTTTTTCACTTTTATAATTAAGTGTAGGAGACATTTACAAAAAATATTTATTTTTGGGACATTACAATTTCCTTTGGTCTTCCCTTAAACCGTAGAGCATGGAGAGGGTTGGATTTTCCCTCTCTCATTGTTGCTTCGGTTTTTGTTAAGATTTCTGGCTCCTTTTTTATTAAAAGTATATGGAAAGCCTGGCAGCAACTCACTCCTTGGATCTGTTGGAGAGGAGATGGCTTCCGTAAAGGCTTATCCATAAATTCTATGAATATTTGGTGGTCTCTTGTGTTTCTTCATCAAGGTTCCCCCTTAGCTCGAGTGCAATGGATTCATGCTCAACGGTTTTTCAAAAAGGGTATTGTTACAATAGCTGATTTCTTTTCTCGCCAAACCAAGGATTGGATCCCATGGAATGAGTTCAAACGCACCTTCAGGCTGAATGGTGTGGACAAAGATACTTATGATGTTGTTATTGCTCTCACCCCTTTTTCTATGTTGCATAAGATTGGTGTGCGCTCGCAGCGTCCTTGGTGGTCAGACTAGAGATGGCATGTTGACACTCCTTTGCTTAATTATAAGGTTTATTTGGGGTATAAATGGTTATCTCCTCATCTTCCTCTGGTGCCTAAGCTCAATCAACGTTGGGACTTATTTTCTACAAGGACTAGATGGAATTCTAGATTTCAAAATGTTTGGGCTACTTATGTTGAGCCCAAGCAATCTTTTTTTGCGTGGAGCTTGTTGTGTCAAGGCCTTCCCTTGGGGGAACGTTTGAAGCACCTTGGAAATCCTGATTCTAAATGTCCTTTTTGTGGTGTACCCGAGTCTTGTACTCACCTCTTTTGGAATTGCAGAAGATCTAGGCAAGCTTGGGAATGGGTTATTTTATTTTTTTCCCATTTACAGCTGCAAGAGTTTCTTGGCCCCAAGCTCTTCTTGGGGACTCTTTTACTTTGTCTCTCCCGCTTTTTGAAGTGTGGTAGGTTTTTAGGATTAGCCTACTCTTTCATATTTGGAAGGCCCATAACAAAATTGTTTTTAAACAGTATACACCTTCTGTCACATTTACTCATGTTGAAAAATTAGAATTTTTTAATGACATGTGGCTATAGATATGTACTCAAGCCAATAAAGTTGCTATGGAGTTGGATCACCTGCAAGTTCTTCTTGCGCACTGGGCCAATGCTCCGTGTACAATCAATAGGATCCTCCCTAAGCGCTCTTCTCAAGAGCGTTTTCGATCCTGCTCTCGCCGTCGGCCTCCGTCATATGCAAGAAGTGCTCCCGCAAACAGGCACTGGTCCCAACCCTTGCCAATCAGGAAGCGGCCTAATGTTGACATTGTTTGTTTGTCTCGCCAAGTTGGGGGGTGGGATGATGTTCAACCAGTTTCACCTGGGCCAGTTGTTGGTTGGAGCGACGCGGGTATTGAAGGTCTTAATCGCGATGCAAAGGGGTGGATTTTCATCCCATAATCAATAGCAGTTTATGCAAGACAACACACCAGGGCACATTACTCCATATAATATGCTTTCTTTGATGTAATGATCATCAATGATCATGATTGGTAAACTTGTGTTTTGTTGGCGGCTTTGTTTCCTAACCCTTGTCAATGAGGGTTAATTTGATTCCCCATGGGGTGTGTTATATATAGGATTGAAACGGGCCCCACCCGTATTACATCATCACCAAATAACTGTATTACAACAAAGCTTGGATATTATCCATGTATCGCTTGGCAAGATTTGAACCTTGGTATTTTTCTTAAATGTTGAGAAATCTAACCAGTTGAGCTAATGCCACTTGATTAAATTTAAGTTTACACATGTTTTTATAAGAGGTCCCAGTCCCCTCTTATCAGGGTTTGAACTTAGGTCTTCTTAATGAAAACCAAAGACTTACCGCTACGGTATCCATGAGGGATCTACATTAGAAAAATTATTATTAATACTAATGTTAATAATTTAACATTAGTCAAATAATTATTAAAAGAATATGGTAATGTATTTACTCTAGGGGTGTTATGAACTTTATAATTAGAAGAGAAGGTTCTTTAAAATTAAAAAAAAAAATTCATTAAACGTGGAAGTTAGAAGTTGGGTGTAGGGGAGGAAAGAGACCTTCATGTTCTTTACAAACAAGAAAAGGGGACCCCGGGAGAGGGGTAGCACAAAGAGAATTTGGGAGAAGGCCAAGAGACCTTCTTCATGTTCTTTACAAACAAGAAAAGGGGACCCCGGGAAGAGAAGAAAGGCTAGCCAAGTATGGATTAGCAAACCAAGGGAGAAGGCCATCTTAGTTAACATTTTTAATTCAGCAATAGCAGATAGGAAGGTATGCCTATGTTTGAAAAGAAATTAAAATGTTAAATGGTCTATCTAATGAACCTGCATGTATACTTTCTTGCAGTAAATGATTAGATGCTTATGGTTTTAAATTTTCCTCCAAGCTTGTTTGTTTTAGTGCCGTTTTCTTTACTTAAGTTTAAGTGGGTAACAGTGTAGATGTTGTCCCTTTTTCGTTCCATGGTTTATAGTGTTATGCTCTGAAGTTTAACTGGTTTTAAAATATACCAAAGACCTAAAACTTAGACGTCAGGCTTGTAGAAGATGTCTTAGCCACCTACATTTCCGTTTGTAAAACCATTGTCGGCTAGTGTGTTGCCTTTACCAATGTAACCGGAAGAGCCGGTCTGTAGACGCCCAAGGCTGTATTACTTTCTGTTTTGTCCTGAGAATGCCGTGGATACAGTGAGTTTTACCCTTTTCTAAAAACCTTAGTAGCCTTGGAAAATAATTGTTATCCACGTGAGTATGGTCTACCAGCAAACCAGCAAGAATAATATTATCGGTGATGTGATCCAAATTCTATCCTCATGATGAATACGTATAAAAAGTATTTAAAAAAAAAATAATAATTGATTTGTTATATGGCCTTGGTGCTGGAAGAAGCACTGTACTTTTACGTCTTCTAATTGGTGGTCTGATTAATGCACTGTGTTAGACGTATATATGTGCAATGTTTTTAGTTATTAAAGAAACGATTAATCTTTCCTTCAAAGAAAGAATTAATCACTTAGCTTTTGATTTAATCATATGGCTTATATGTTATGTTCGTGGGGTGCACGTCTTCAATGGGTGTACTGGGTACTTGAATTGGTTTGAGTTTTAGAAGAAAATGTGATTATTATATATTTGGAATTGTGAAGTTTTAGAGAAAATAATGTTTATGTATATTTGAGTTTTCTTGATGTTTTTCTAGAGAACAAAGAAATAGTTTTAGACTATTCAAGTTGGTAAGAGTAGCTTTTATTTAAATGTTATTACGGGGAAAAGTTTTTTATTAAGTAAAAGTTTTATTAATTGTTATAAAAGGAATCTTAAGGGAATGTGTTGATTTAAGATATGAATTTGAGTATTTATGTTTTATCCATTAAGTTTGAATATTAAATTTTGGGTGTGGAGCTCATTTATAATGAGAATATTATGGGGTATCTCACATGGAGTGCATTTATAACGAGAAAATTATGGGGTTTTCTCATGTTCTTGTTAAAAGAAAAAAAATTTAGAAATATAATTATCCTTTTCTATATGAATAAGGGATGGGCGTGGAGTCCATTTGTGGTGAGGAAATTATGGGATTTCATCACAAGTAATTTATAAAGAAAAAAATGAATTAGAAATGTAATTATTCTTTTCTATGTGAATATACTTGATGCATTGGTTATTATTGAAAGAGCATTTAGGAATGCATATTCATAATGATGAGTTGTCCTGATCCCTTATTTCAACCTCTCTTCCACGGATATCAAGGAAGTCAACAAATGGTGATATGGACAAAATGTTTTCTATTATGTTCTTTGCATTATATATGAACATGTTGTATTATGAATCTCTTGAGGCAAGAGGATGTATTGTAAGCAAACTTGTAATGAGTAGTTGTGAGACTTACTTTAGTAATGAAGGATGATTGTATAGATGTTTTAATAAATGCATTGTTCAAGGAAGATTTTCTTATATGCATGGATATTATAGTTGATGTCTTAAATAATTGGTAATTATACTTTCAATTCATTATGAAAGAAGAAGGTTATAATTGGCTAATGAAAGTAGAAATATGGTTACGATTTATTAATTTGAATTGAAAGTGGATATTAAATTGTTTATGAGGAAATTCATGCTTATAGAACTTTAATGAGATGTTAATGCTTATAGGATATGAATTAGGAATGCACTATTCATTTCTAACTAAGCAATGTAGGTATGATTTACTTTTTGAATAAGAGCGAGTTTTGGAATATGCTTTAACAAGTATTATGCTTTTGGGTTTCGAAGGGTTTGGGAGGTGTGCTTTTGGTAGCCATGTTAGAACCCTTCAATAAGATGAATCCCAACCTGAGGGAGTTGCAGGGAAGCAACACCCAAGTCTTTTTGCAATGGTTACATCTAGAGTGGGGAACTCAAATGTATTCCAAAGACGTGGAGTTTTTGGAAAGGTTCAAGCGATGAGGCTTGAATCATAATTCCTACCATGGAGAATAGGAATCCAATTGCAAATGAGTTATGTGATGGCACCTTGAATGGGTACAATCGGGTGTCCATGGGATTTATCACGCGAAGTGATAATAGCCTTAACTAGCCTATCACGGAGATGTGGTAGTTAAGTACTGAAGTGCTAGTTACTTCCACCGCAAAGGTGTAATAACTAGACTTTAAGGCATTATGTTTGAGAACACCAACATAGACTTACTTATGTTTGGTGAGGGAATTGGCATCCCCTTTCTCTAAATTTGAGAAGGGATAATCCCTACGCTATGGTCAAATTCTCTTACATTCGCAGAGAATGTAAGAAATGTGGGGGTACCATTAAAGTGTCTTTTATACCGCATAGGTATATAAAGGTGAACCCTAGAACCTGCACGAGTTTGGCCACTCTTGTCCACTCGAGAGTGGTCTACAGCGACAAGGTCTCAAAATGTGGTAATGCCTTTTCAACTTTGAACAAAAGGGAACATCTTCAGTGAACCTTGACCAAGATCACTACTTGTCAAAAAAAAATTACTCTTTCTTTGGGTTGGTTTTGTTGGGTTGTTACAAGTCCACAAAACTAATATATTGGTCAAGATGGTGAGATTGATTCTCGCACAATATTCCTCTTAGATATTTTTTCTAGTCTATTATATATATTGAAAAGTGTAAGGGGTAGAAGACAACCTTGCCTAGCTCTTGTATTACAACTAAATCCTTTAACTATACATTTCCAAACCTTTCATTTTGTAACAATGTCAGAATTTCTAAATTGATGAAGCAAGAAAAGAGATCTTCTTTGTTGTTACGGGCTAGATGTTTCATGCAGTTTCGGTTTTCGAGATTGACCTAGAGAAGAAGAACATAATAAGGCTTCCAATATGACTCATTTGTATACATTGTCACTAGAATTATGGTGTGAATACATATTTGAAACCATTTGAAACCATAAAACAAAGTAAGTGAATTTGTAACCATCATAGAGGTCACAAGAGCTAAGCAATCTAACATTTATGCTAATACCTAGGTTAAAGTGGATATTGTGAAGCCTCTCCAAGATGAGGTTACCCTAAGACATAAATGTACAAGTATATAGAACCAATTGATCATGAAAAGATCCATTTTTGTGTCACATGTGCCATGAAAATGGATATTTCTTTCATAATTAAATGACAAACAAGATTCAAATTTAAGTTTTGGCTATCTTGAATGTCATTGGCCAACATCTCCTTTTGTTATGTCATCTAAGAAAAATGAATCTCCCATACCCAAATAGGACCTCAAAAAAGACCAAAAAGACATCTGGTCATGATAATAGGTTTGAGATTTTGTTGGAGATGGATGAAGAAATGGAGTATCTGGTAAGGGAGGTAGGGATTACCCACACTGTATAGAGCCAAGCAAGTGATATTGGAATTAAAATGACAAGGAAAAACCAAGCAAATAATATAAAGAGATATTAGGAATACCACTATTATAGTGAATAAATTCAGTTGTTGAATGGGGGATTAATCAAAGAGAGCAGCCACTCAAGAATGCTAGTAGATAAAAACAAAGAGATCCATGAAAAGGACTTATGGGAAGTTATCATATTGGAGAAGTGAAATGGAAGAATCAAGCTAAAACAACAATCAAGGAAGAATGAAAAATGAAGAGCAAGAGAAGAATTAATAGGACACTTTGATTTCAATCTCTCCTCCTTATTGATGATGTGATTCATGCCTTGGAGCATAAGATAATATAAGAATTTTATTAATGTCTACAAATGGCCAAATTAGGCCAATGGGACTCATTGAAAAGAGTTGTTACAATGCACTATAGTAACCAAAAAGTACTACAAAAATAAGCTAAATTAGAGTAAATAATCTAGTGTAAACTACATTAAAGTGGAATAGCTATATGGCATAAAATTACAGCCTTTAGGGTTACCCAAAATGGATAAACACTAACACTCTACAAATAATGATTAAGACAGAGCTCTCCAAAGAAAATCTAGTAAGAGATCTTTAGATGCACAAAGGAATGGCCTATATGCAGATGTTCAAATGCTTTAGAGGTCACAGGCAGATGAAAACCAGGCTACTCACATGCTATCTTAATCTTAATTAACCAAGCCATCCATGGCAGTCAAAACAAACAAAACAATGAGAGGGTTGCTAGTAGCCTAGAAAACATATCCATATCTTTTGAATCCTTAGCAAGAGGAAGGGGATTGATAATAGGGTTGGTAAATTTTTGGAAAAATGGAAAGTTTTGAGCTCAACATATATTCTATTTCAAAACCAAAATTACAAATAGATTGATGGTAGGCAGTAAGGTCAGTCCTTGTGCACTTGATAGCAAAAAGAAAAAGATGTTGTGAGGATATATGAATGCTATCTACAATTTTATGGAAAAGGAAAATTGGAAAGATCTAGTTCAACATTTTACTGGCTCATATAGGAGACCAAAGTGCACTTGATATTGTCTTGGTTTAATAAGACCCAAGTTGTAGTGCAATGATTGGGCAGTTTTTTAATAGCAAAGAAATGGAGGTTGCAGGCTTTAAAGAACAATTAAATTTTCCTCTAGATGGGAGGACCATACCCAATTCCAATATTTTTGGACATCTTTAGTCCAAATATGGGAACTTCATGTTCCACTTTGATTAACGTGTCTAGTTTATCACTGCTCTCCAAATATGGTACAACTCTGGTGGTGATATAATTAGTTCTAGAAAATGCCCCCTTCTATCTCCAGAGGAGGCTCAAAAGCATCAAGAATCAATAGAAGAAAAATGAATAAAATTGAATTCATGAATACCCATCAATGATGAACTCAATTGGATTGTGAATATATAGAAGCAATCAAGTATCTAGAATTAGAAGATGCCTTTGAGGATTTTTTATTATCCAAAAGTAAAATCTTAAGGAACATTACGGGTATTGACAATAATGAAGACATACTTTGAATGCAGTCTCACTCATAGGTATGGTGGCTAAGTGAAGGAGGTAATAATATATCCTTCTTTCATAACGCCATCCTTGTTATGTGTAATAGAAGAGTCAAAGACTATCAACTATTGAGGACATATAGAAAGAGGAAATGGTGGTCTTCAAATCAATTGCCTCCACTAACCCATTGAATAGAAGAGTTGCTCAAGACTAGATATTGAAAATTATTCCAACATCACTCTATTAGTATGCAAAATGATTATCTTTTAAAATCAGTATTTAGGGAAGAACTCAATCAGACTATGTGCCAAAAGAGGGAAAAAAAAAGGTGCACCAACAAGATGGATATCTAATAGAATTTTTAAGCATTTTTGAAAGACAAGTAAGGGGTAACTCTTGTCATCTATGGAGGACTCAAAAATCAAAGGGATTATATTGAAACAATGCTTTCTTATACTTGGTTCCTATAGAGGATGCCAAATGGATGCCTTCCATGTGATTGGCCCATGCAATGTACACTCTATAAAATAATTATTAAAACAATAGCAAGGATATTGGCCATGATTTCTCCTTTTATAATCTCCTAAACAAGGGATTTTATCAAGGTTCCATGAGCCTGGGGGACGGGGGGACAGGTTTCGGGGGACGGCGGGGGACGGTAGGCCGATTTTAGGGGACAACACGGGGACGACTAGTATAATACTATGAAAATTGAAATTTTTTAGAAATTTAGAATAATCTACACATTCAGAATTCTACACACAACAAAAATGATATTAGGATATTCATATTGATATTAGTTACTAAGTGCAGCCATTTAATTGTTTCAAAAAATATAACTTGAAGGTTCAACCAAGGATATCAAGTGCAATCTGCAAATATCTAACAGTTAACCAAATTAGTTGCTATTGCCCAAGTAATGGATGCCACATTATTTAGCTTTTACAAGTCATCATTTTCAAAAATGTACTAAAGAACATAAAGAACAGATTAAAGCAAAAGTTATAGTATTCTATGAAGATTAAAGCAAAAGTTACAGTATTCTAAAATAAGTGGATTTGTCATTGAAGTCAATGTCCTAAAGCAAAAGTTACAATTTTATCATTGAAGTCAATGTCCTAAACTCAATGGGATTTGTCTCTTTGTAAGAATAAAACAAGTTGATGCCAAGCATTCCTCATAGGTGTTTTATCAATGGAAGTGTATGCAAAGCAAACAATTTAGGCCATTTTGCAGCAAATCAATAACCATTTATAGCAACAAAGGAACACATGTAAAAGCAAAACATTGAATATGAATCTAATTGGATGCTATCTGTTTTACAAAATCTTCATTCTTAAACATTAGATAAATCAGCAATAAAAGCATTTTGGACTAGGGTCTTTTCCCCACCAAATAAAGTGCCATTCTAGTAAGAGTTACCATGCCACTTTTACTAGCCAACAACTTCATCATGTTTTTACCTTACATGATTTTTTGAATTATGAACCTGAATTAAGACATGCAAATCCATGATCTAAAAATATTTTCAAAAATGCGTTCAAGAGGCACGTTGTTCAGAGTCCTATAAAACTTGCTTGTTTCACTTTTTAACATCCTACAATTTAACTTTTTTTCCTTGTCAGCTTCCTTCTCAAAATATTTTGATTAACCTTGTTTAAAGGGATTTTGTAAATCTATGCTTATTAATTCTGTATTCTTGGTTTTTCTTTGGAACATTATTTCCAGCTCTCTCCAGACTGTTGTTACACAATGTAGTATTTGAGTCCAAATACCTGCTTTGATCATCTACGGACATTAAGAAACTGCCTTTCTTTCTAAGTAATTTTCACTAGTATGAGTAGTGTCTCTTTGTTACTCTTTATGTTATTTAGTGATCTCTGCTTATTACATCAACAATCTTTATCCCTCACTTGTAATTTTAGAATACTGTAACTATTGCTTTAATCTTCATAGAACAGATTGGCTGAGGACTTTCTTTAGAATACTGTAATTTTAGAATACTATAACTTTTGCTTTAATCTTCATTTGTGGAAAGTCATCATTTTCAACAATGTACTAAAGAACAGATTAAATTTTCATTTTTAATTTTTTTTGTTTTTCTTTTGGTTGAGGATGCCCAACCATGGGGGACAGCTGGGTCCCTTTGGGGATGCTCAGGCTATCCCTAAGGACGGTTGGGCATCCCTAGGGATGCCTGGGCACCTTCCAAAGGTTCCCAACCATCCCCAAGGACGCCCAAACTTCCCTAGGGACGACATGACTATCCCCAAAGGGACCCAGTCGTCCTCGGGGATGGTTGGCCATCCCTAGGGACGCCCCAAAATAGGGGATGTATCGAGGACGGGAGGCCATAGGCCTTAGGCGTCCCAAGGGATGTTTCCTATTCATCCCTAAAAAGGGGGATGGGGGGAAACATCCCCAATGTTGTCCCCCTGTGCTGGGGGATGCGAGGGACGGGGGGACGCGTCCCTCAGGGGGAGACGTGTCCCTGTGGAACATTGGATTTTATGTAAGGCCAATAGTGGATTAAATCATTGTCATTTAGAAGTTTCATGTAGACTTTAGACTCAAAAAATGGTCAGGATGATGATTAAACCAGATATTTCCAAGGCATATGACTCGTTGGAATGAATTATAGAATGGGTCATGATTTGTATCAAAAGTGTCACCTTTGCAATTTAATAGCCCTCCACTTAGCTTTTTGGGGTTTCAAGATGTATTTACCAAGAAGATCCTCTCCCCCATTTATTTATTCAAATAGTGGAGGGCTTGAGACATTCTATAAAGAAAGCAAAATGGATAGAAGTTGATGGGTGTCCTACCAACAAAAGAGACCCTAAACATTTTGCATTTACAATTTATGGGCAATTCTCTTTTGGTAGGCAATGTACATGGTCAAAGGCATACAACATTTAAAGAAAACAAAGACGACTTTTGTAAAGTTAGGGCTGATAGATATTAACAAAAAGTACATCTATTTAAACATGGATCGTATGGATCATATTGATTCCCTTTGCATTAGCAACATTTTAGGGTTTGCTATAGGAAAAACTCCCTTTTTGATATTCTAGAATTGAGATACTAGAAGGTGCATATACTGTTCAAGGATTGATGGAAGATGTTAGATATAAAATTAAAGTCACAAATAGCTAAGTAAAGTAAGAATGCTAATATAAATCATGGCAATTCTTCAAGCAATGGTGGTTTGTTTGTTCCTCTCCCAATTAGTCCCCCTTTGATCCAAGGGAAGATGAATAAAATATCAAAAAAATGGAATGGCAAGGAAGCAAAATAAATGGCACTTGAACCAAGCTTTAATCCATCTAACCCATTTATTCCTAAATCTAAACTTTTCTAATACTAAAAAAAGAAAATCCTATATAACCTATTATAGGATTTATTAATATCAAGTTTTAAGATCATTGCTCTCTCTTTCTTGAAGTTGTTGAATGCATTACTTCATGAGCTACTATGATCTCGTCCAAAATTTATCTCCCTTTTACAAATCCTCCTTGCTCTTCTAAAATAATATTATCTAGCATTAGTCTTAACCAATTTTCCATCACTTTGGAGATTATCTTATATTCCATATTACATAGGATTATGGGTCTAAATGAATTAAACAATTTTGCATCTTTTTTTATGAATCAGGATAAGATATGTTGCATTTATTTTATAAGTTGGGTACTATTTAACCCTAGACAATTCCATTGCCACCAATAAATAATCATTCACTATTTCCTAGTTATGCTGATAGAATTTTGTTGAGAGCCCATTCAAACATGGGAATTTATCCTTATCAAAAGAGAAAAGATCTAAATGAACTTCTTCTGAAGTAATAGAATTCATCAGTTTGCTATTGTCTTCATTTTTCATAATTAAATGTAGTTCTTGTAGTAGCTTATCATTAAGAGCTTTAATCTCCTCCGACCCTAGAATATTTTCGTAAAAAAAGCTTTCCCTCATTTTGATTTTGCTTTGGTCTTCAATTCAAACCCCTTCTATTGATTTAATTCTTCTAATTCCAGATTTTGATATTTGTACTATTGCCATCCTATGAAAAACTTTGTATTTTTATCTCCTTTTAACCAAGTTTGTTTTGATTTTAATCTCCAATTTTTTCTTCTTTACTCAAAATATTATGGTATTCATTGAGCAACTTCCTTTCCTCTGAGCTAGGATTATTGTGCTCATTTCTTTTTAATTTGGAAATTTTCTCTTTTATTTCTTCTTTCTTCTCAAAAATATTTCTAAAAGTGTTCTTGTTCCATTATTATTATTTTTTGTTTGTGGAAAACATCTCAATTGGGATGGCACTTTCGGGTGACTCCCAAGGAGGTAGGGGTATCTAATATTCCACCAAAATCACATAGGGCTCATACCTGGCCTATCCCCTTCGACACACTCAAAGAGCATGCCTTAAACCACAAAAACATGAACAAACAAACACAACAAAAAAAACACAAAAACAACAAAAGACAACAAAAAAACACAAAACAAACACAAAAACAATAAAAAACATAAAAACCAAAAATAATACAAAAAACAACAAACAACAACAAAACACACACAAAAAACCCAAAAAACAACAAAACAACACACCAAAAAAAAACACACAAAAAAACAAAACATAGAGAAACTACAAAAACACAAAAAACACCAAAAACAACATAAAAAACCAAAAACAATATAAAACAACACACACATAAAAAATAAAAAGAAAGAAAAACAAAATACAACTTTGGCCTTTCTAGGCCAAAATGTTTTTCAGGCAAGATTCAATAGAGGAAACATAAGAATGAATTGTCTAAGCTAGGGAACTAAAATACCCTAACCGAACCAAAGAGAAGCAAAAACAAAGTAAAAAGGAACTAGGTACCTCTAGTACTGGAGCCATCTAGAGAAAGGATAGAAAGAATAGCTTCCCTTATTTGTGAAGCCCACCATTTGGGAGGGTGGTCGTAGTAAGTAATATCACCTTTGTCCAATGCCCAATTAGCTAAAGCATCAACACTCTTATTGTGTTCTTTTACCACATGATTGTATTCAAATTTCAAAAAGCCCATCTAGATTAATTGAATCTTCTCAGTAATTGTTTTTATTCTCCAATCAACCTAATTATTCTTAGGAGTCTTCAATAGATTACCCATGACTTGAGATTCAGATTCAACCAACATCTTTTTCCACCCAACCTTAGAAGCTTCTTGAAGGCCTTTGAGGATACCATACCCCTCAGCAACATTAGTGGAAAGGATACCCAAATTCTCAGCAAAAGTGAAAACCAGGGAACCATCTAAAATTCTACCAATTTCTCCTACACTAGCTTTTCCAAGGTTCCCCCTAGATGTTCCATCAATATAGAATTATCCAAAATCCTTAGGATGAGGTTCCCAATTCCTTGTTCTATCCATATTTCTATTCCTCACATTCCCTTTAAGCCAGTTACCCTTAAAAGAGCTAATCTTCAATACTTGCATCACTTGATCCCATATTTGTTGGAAGTTCTAGGGGTGATTAAGGAGTTGTTGGACTAATTCAACTAAGTTGGCAATGATATTTTTCCAAATATAGTGAATGTCCTTCCTTTCTTGATTAAAAATCTGGTTATTTATTTTCTTCTAGATATTCCAAGGTAGAATGGTAGAACACATCCAAACTAACTGCCTCATAAAATGATCAACACCCTCCTATTTAGGCTAATCCCTCCAAATTTGTTCAAAAGTAAAAAAATTGGACCATTGTAAGCCTAGTAAGATGACCATTCTCCTCCATAGCTCAAAGGCTAAAGTACACTAAATAAAAATATTGCCAAGAGTTTCCACATTCTCTCCACAATTTCATATCTAAACGGGCCATGAAAACCATGTTTCATAAGTTTCTCACTAGTTAACATCTTACGATGCAATAAAAGCCAAGTAAAGAACCTCACCTTAGTCCAGAGATTTTGAGCCCACAACAGAGTAAATGTATTATATGATTATTTGGGATTATTATGGCGTAAGGCCAAATAACTTTAAGCAACTAAATACTCACCCTTAGTAGTGTTGTTCCATACAAAACAATATTTATCATGGGACCAAGAGAGATCTCATATGAAGGATGCTTTAGATATATTTTCTTTACCTTTATGGCATTTGAATAGGTCAGTCCTCAATAGGGATACAATATCTACCAACCTCAGAATTACCAGTATGGTACCGATAGTAATTAGCTACCTTTATCCAGTTAGCTCGGTGAAGCTCCTTCATCCAAGGCCTCCAATCAAGAAACTAAGTAATCAAAGGTAGGTGACCATCCCAAGAATCTATCCAAAAATTTACCTGTTGACCATTATAAATGATCCAAAATAACTTTTGCTCTATCAAATCCTCACCATTTATATAAATAAAAGTTATATATTTTATTTTATTTTATTTTAATTAAGTCATATCATATTAACATTAAATAATAATTATAAAATCAAATATAAAACAATTATCTAAACACCATATCAATTTAATCAAAAGCAAGAGAATACAACATATAATCAAACAATCAAGGCATATGCATGATGCAACCAACAATCAGGATGCTCCTATATGAAATACATTTTGGTGAGCTTCCATGTACTCACATACCATGGTTTTCCATCATATTCCTCCTTACCTCTTACGTCCAAACCCACTCTGCTCGCTTGAAGGAGGGTAATCGGTCCTCTTGATCTGCCTACCTAAAAATAGATACCTATTCTTGCATTCACAAATATATCAGTAGTACCTCGTCCTAGAAATAAAATAAGTACAAATTATTATTTAAATAATAGCAGGTCTAGTGGGACTATTACATGCATCAACAAATAGATTGGAAAAGTAATTGAAAACAATAGAGTTCAGACCATCCCAAGTGTAGACAATGTCTCCAGAATCTAATTTTAGGGAAGAAATAAAGTTGTGAGATCTTCAAGCTAGAAGAGATTTGTGGAAGAAATCTGTGTTTCAATCTCCTTCTTTGAGCCATTGGATCCTAAATTTTTTCTTCCATAAGAGTTCTTATATTTTTTTCCATTCCTCTAACTGAGTTGTGAGTCTAATTTCATATGTACTTCTACTCTCTATGAGGTCATCTAAATGGATTTTCTTATTCAAATTTTCAAGCTGAGCAATCACTTCATGTTTTTTTTGTTGAACATCACCAAACTCCTTCCAATTCTAAATCTTGATTTTGGATTTAATGTATTGTAACATTTTGGCAAAATAAATCATCTTAGTTCCATACCTTGATTTACCTTCCTTCCACCATTGTTGCACTTGGGGTTTGAAGGAACTGCCTCTACGTCACATTAACTAAAATCGTAAAGGTGAGAAACTCACATTGGTTTTCCACATTTCCACCATGATTGGTCAGTGATCCAAACCAACATTGTTAAGAGTTTTCACCTTAGGAATGTGACCATGGATTAAGAAATTATCAGAGAAAAATAACCTAACCAATATATCCATGATATAAGCTAAGCCTTACCTTCTGTTAGGTTGTCATAATACCATTATCTAGCTAGATGTCCACAAAATGGAGGTTTGTAATATATTCACTCATGACGTCAGTGCTCTTGTCCAAATTTTTATTTTCTCCCATTTTCTCATTTAGAGAGGATGGTATTGAAATATCCTTTGATCAAGATCCAAGCTTTAGGAAAATGAGAGATAATATAAGTTATATTCTTCCACTATCTTATCTTTTCCTCCAAAGCAGTCAAAATATAAATAGTTATATAGAGCATAATTTGGTTAGAATTTCTACTTTGAATAGCTACATCTAAAAGACCCCAACTTCCAACCATATGGTTTATTATTATCTCTTTTGGGTCCTAAAGGTAAGAAATACCACCAGAAATCCCCTGGGAACTGAGGGAAGCAACTTTTCTAGCTGACCAAATTTTACTAGCAATCGATTCCATTTCCTCTATTGACATTTTTGTTTCCTGAAATAAAACAAGATGTGGATGGTTTGTCTGAATCATTCTTCTAATTTTATTTTGTTTTGAAAGACTCCCTTTGAGTTCTATAATATTCCAAGTGATGATATTCATTAATACCAAGGCTAAAGAAGTTGGTAAGGACATTAATCTTACCTTCCACTACAAGATTTTAACCTTCTTTTATCATATGATGTTGATTGATCTTACGACTTGCCTTTTGGTTAGAATCCATCTTTTATTTTTTTCTATTTCTTAACTTACCCCAATTGAACTTGGGATGGATTCTAACCTTGAATAATGCATGTACAAAGCCAAAGTGTTACTAGAAGGTTCAACAGAGTCTATCTTGGGACCTGTATTATTTAAAGTCTTCACATTTAAAACATTGTTTTCTTGTGTATATTTTCTTCCTTTTTTCCTGCTAAAAACCTCTAATTTTTTGGTGTCTCTGAGTCCTTCTCTACATCTTTAAATTGTGTTTCTAAGATTTCTATCTCCATTATTTCCTCTTCCTCACCTGAGACATCATTTGTAGAAACAATTTCAAACATATTAGCTGATAACTTCGATTGATCCTTCAAAACTAGTTTTTTCTGAGTGTTCTTCTTAGGTATTTGGAAACCTGCTAAGTTTGTATCCTCTTTCTTTTGATATGGAATTATATTTGGGTAGACACTAGCCAAATGACCATATTCATGGCAAATTATGCAATGAAAATGAATGTTCTCATAGTCCACCACTTGCTCCCAAGTGTCCTTCCCAAATTGTAATGAGATATTTTCAAGTAGGGTTTTGTTAAAATCCATTAAAACACAAATCCAAGCATAAATAATATGTTCAAATTTTTTATTATAATAAAAAATCATCATAAAAGTTCCCAAAGAGTTTCCAATTTTAAAAAAATAGTCAAATTCTAATTCAACTGGGAGGTCAAAGAGTCTAACCCACACAGGACCTGTAGAAGGCATCTCTTCTTTGAATTTATATTAGTATGCCAAGGCTTCATGAAAATACCCACCCTTCCAAAGAACCAGCAATCCCCTTGAAATATTTTCTCTCTATCTTCATTATTAGCAAATAAAACAAGAAAATAACCATTTGGATAAACAAAAATTTGTAACACCTTTTGTTTTCTAGTTTTTTGAAACCCAAAATTTGAAAGCAGATAGGCTTGGATGAAAACCCAAGAAATAATAAATTAGTTCTCTTGTTCTAGATCTTCTATGCTAGTTTGAATGTCAACCATATTTAGCTTAACAATCAGAGTTCCATTAACTGCCCTAAGACAGCCCGACTCAATTTTCCTAAGATCAATCTTAGGCATTCTTAGAGGTTTACAAGAAGCCCTAAGATTAATGTTAGCATTAGGCTGAGGTTGTACACCACAAAGGGAATCCCTAAAATAAATTTTTAGGGCCGAGTCTTTGGAATCCTTACACTTGAAAGGGATTTCCATAGTGGATTTGTTTTGGGGGTGCTCCTTAGCATTGAATTCGCTTGAGATCTGAACCATTTTTTGATCAACTACTTGAAACTTGTTTTGATATCTTATTAATCCATACTTTGGATGTCGATGAAAGATATAATTTTTACTTTTATTTTGTGTAGAAAATTGGAAGCCATTTTCAATCAAGTTTACAACATGAAGATCTATTGAAAGATAAATTTCTAACCCATCTTGGATCGCTTGCAACATATTATTGAGAAAAAACCACAAAAATGTTGGCTGCAAGGGCCTGAAGGCCTCGAAAAAAAATCTCTAGAGCTGCTTGAACTCAACACATATGAAACCCTCACACAGTCACTCAATTCTTCAAAAAAAAAAGGAACAAACATCGTTCTTGTTCCATTATTTTAATCTAGATGTCATTGATTTAATTTGTTTTGGAAGTGTATATAACCCACCATTTCCTAAAGAATTCCACATCTATGCTATTATATTAAAAATTTGAGGATGGTCTTTCCACATCTATTCATATTTAAAATATTTTATATTTTTAATTCACTTACCACCATTTATCTCTTATTGGCCAGTGATCTCAACTAATCCTTGTCAAGGAATTGGTTTAGCACAATTCCCTTTATCTAGTCAATGATTTGAGTGAATGTATTTGTCTAATTTTTTTGCTATCAGGTTCTAACCTATCCTGTTATTGGTCCATGTATAGTTGTCCTCTTCAAACACAACCTTCCATTTATTATTATTTTGAATAAAATTTGAGAAATATCTCTTACTTTGGGTTATTCTTTTAATTTACCCAAATTTTTCATCTACCGTGGTTATGGCATTTGGGGTTATTTTAAAAAAAATATGAAATTATATTGGGTAGCTCCATCAACATTGAAAGAGTTGATAAAATGTTGGATACAATATTTCAAATCTAAAGCATTATGTATTATTTGGAGGATGGCCTTGCCATTATTTATTTAAATTTATGGCTTGGAAGGAATAATAGAATTTTTAAAAATAAATATCAAAATCATGCCCAAGTTTAGAACTATATTAGAGTGTGAGTATTTTCTTTATGCAATGTAATAAATGCACAAGTGTGCAAAGTATTTTGGTAATGTAGATGTGCATTATAGTCCATGTGCACGAGTTCATAGAATAGGAAGATGAAGGGTCTCTATAAGAGTGAAGGCCAAGGGTCCTCCATATAAAGAGTCACATCTCATTATATATGTATATGTGTGTGAGTGTGCAAGATACATGTATTATAGTGTGAGAGTGTATGTAAGTATGGGTACTTGAGATCTTGATTCAATGAAGATACAAATTTCACAAGGATTTGTTAATGGCAATTATATGAGTTATTGTTGAAGTTATTTATGAGTTTTATACGTTCAAAATATTACCATTATCTTATATATCATATTACAACTTTATTTTAGATCTTGTGGTTATTTTATCTTTAGTATTTAGCTTCAAAAGCTAATAGTGATATCAGAGCTATAGCAAGGTTGTGCCTTGCACATGTTTTAAATTTGCAAAGGATATTTCTACTAGTTAAGAAGAAACCAGTGAAGTTAAAGAAATTACCTCTAGAAAAGAAAACCAAGAAAGTTTGAAGATTTACCTATTCTAAGAGCAAATTCGGAATAGAAGGAAATTACAGGTCTTGAAGATAGACCTTGATATTGATGAGATTAATAGACCTAAGAATGAGGTCCTATTAAAATTTTTGATAGATTGAAGAAGATTCTAGATTACTATTTGGCTAGAGTCTTTCTACAAGGTTGAAGAAAAACTTGTGAATACTAGGACTCAACATAGATTTCTTTCCACTAGTTTTGAGAATAACTAGTGAAGTTTATTGGTTTTAGAATTCTAGAAATTTTAATGTATTTGGTTGCTATTATATAAGTGTTTTGTTGTAGAAAATTAGTTCTCAAAATTTGAGAAGCTTCCTACAACAGATAGAGAAGAATTTCACCTTTGATTTCCTGAAAGTCTATGTATTATCCTCATGCAGGGATTAGTTTTGAGTTGCAACAAAAGAGTAGACATTACAGATTAAGGAGGTCCAATAAAGATGTCTCATTGAAGATTGAAGACTGTTGACATTGAATAATTAGGAGACCCATGTAGAAGGTCCCCATAGAATATTGAAGATTGAATATAGAGAAGGACTAAGAAAAGGTCTTATTGCAAATTTGAGAAGCATCAGATTTTAGAGATCCAAGAAAGAGATCTCATTGTAAAATTTCCATAGTTGGAAGATTAGAGAGACCAAGGAAATATCTCATTGAAGTTTTAAGAAGAAGAATTGAGGAGCTACAAAATTAGAAGACCCAAGGGAAAGATGTCTCAAGAGAATTAGTAGAAGAAGAAGAAGGCTAGAGAAAGCCTCATTGCAAAGTTGAAGAAGTGGCCATTGGAGGATATTTGAAGAAATATAGAGGTAGAATATTGCAAGCAAGGAGAAGATTCTGATAAGAAGGATTTGGGACAATTGTCACCATATGACAACAAGCCCAAAAGGAAGAAGGATTTGGCAAGAAAGTTAACAAATTTTGGAGAATATTTTTGAAGATCTTAAGACATTCAGATTCTTGAGAAAGAAGATAATGTAAGATATCAGATTTGAAGTCAAAATTTGATAAGAAGTGTTATGAATAATTATTATTAAGGGTTGTGACCATTCATAATTGCACATATTTATAATTCATCATAAATATTCATTTCATCATCATTGAAAATATAATTTATATACATTGCTTATGTAATAAAAGAACTACCCTCTCTAAATGGCTTTAATCCTTTGTGTTCTAGTATTTTTAGATTCCAATTCATTTATGAGGAAGGAATATCATTCCAAGTGGTATCAGAGCTGGTTCATTCTGAAGCTGTGTAAGGGTATAAATTTCAAACACAAATTCACGCAAGAATTTTTGTTGAAATTGTGCAATACAGTGATTAACATCGCTCCCATCGAGTTGAATTTTGTGAGTAGAGATTCGTAGAGTGAAGCAACAGAAGAACGCACATTTGATTGAAATACGAGCAGTTCTTCAACCAAAATTTTGTCGGTATCTCACCTCCATCCGCAAAAATTAAATCTATCATTTTTCCCTAAATTTCTCAGTTTGAAGGATACAATTATCGCTAGACGATGTACCAAATATTCTCAAAAAAAATATTGGATGTATTGCTGGACGACATACCAAATAGTCTAAAAAAAATATTGGACGTTTTACCTCAATTTGAAGGATAAAATTATCGCTAGATGGTGTATCAAATAGTCTTAAATTATCTCTGGATTGGACATATTGCTGGACGACATACCAAATAGTCTAAAAATATTGACGTATCCCTTAATTTTTTAAATAAAAAAAATTATTTCGTAATTATAAAGTGGTCTCGACCAATACAATCACTACACCTCGGGGTCCATTACACAACTCCATGTGGCAATCATTCAATGTGCTGCTAAATATAAAAATTTCTTGTTATCCATTGTCCTCTAAGTGCTGCCAAGTTGTCCAGCTTCAATTCCTTCTGTGTGTCATTAAATATCGTTATCCGTTGTCCTATAAGTGCTACCAAGTTCTACGCGTGCTGCCTGATAGGCTAATAGTTGTTATATCCCTTCGTTTATCCTAGTTGTTAGTGTTCACCTTCGCTCAAGTGAAAATAAACTAGTCGTTGTTAGACTTATTAATGTTGGTGATTAGTTCCAATTCGTTTGGGCCTTCTACTCGAAATTGTAGCTTCCCAGCCCAGCATGAAATTCAAAATTTTCAAATAATTTTAACTTCAAAAGTAGTTCTCTATTGGTACCCAATTTGTGGTAATTATTAATTATTATTGAATATTCATTATTGGTAAGCAGTGTTGCTATTAACAAGGTGACAAACTAATCACAAAATTGAGAGTGGGTGGAATCGAGTCAACGAAAGACTACAAAGAAATCCTTCACTGATTAATGAATTTATGACCAAAAAATGACCACCAAGAAAGCCCAATCACATCACTAGTTTTAACCAACAACGCTATTCTGCAATGACTTCTCCAAACCAAACAAATTCTGCTCTCAATAACCCGCCTCCCAGGGAATCTATACCAATTCCTACAAATGTGGATGCTTCTCTAAAGCAATATCTGACTCAACAAGAATCAATATTGAAATAAGTGCACATGGCTCTATGAGCTATTGAGTCTCACATTGCATCCATTACACCACCTCTTACCCCTCGCTCACAAACTACCCTAAATCCTGAACCTTTAAATAGTTGCCAGAGACAAGTTGCTACAAATCAACACTTTGCTAATGATTTAGACCCAGAAGCAGGTGGTGCTTCCTAGTACTTGGAATGGCCTCATGATGTCCACGTTCCTCGAGTCGACATGCCCACATTTGAAGGTGTCGATCCTCATGGATGGCTATCAAATATGGAAGGACTTATCCGATTACACCATATCCCTAAAATAGGTCGTGTTACATTCGTAGCTTCTAAACTGGGTACACAAGCATATCAATGGCTATTATGGCAACTTCATGAAAATCAATATCCTCTTTTATGGCCTGAATTTAAGGAAAAATTTCTTTGAAGATATGATAAAGGAGCATCCCAATCATACGTGGTTCACCTTATGCAAATCAAGCAAACAGGATCAGTAGATGACTATATCTCAGAATTTACTAGTCTACTCACCTATACCCATGAATTAAGTCCTACAGTGGTGGTTTCGACCTTTCGCTATGGTCTTAAGGATAATATTCACAAGGAAGTTGACATGCATGACCCTTATACCTTAGACGAGGCACAACGTATCGCTCAGGCAGTAGAACAAAAACTCCAAAATGTCACTCTTCCATATCGTCGGGACTTCAACTCTCGTTAGCCATATCACAACTTCGAGCATCCCACAAGATTATTTTGTTATAAATATCGTTCACATCACCCACGTGAGCAATCTTGTGTACAACATCAGAACTTTCATGTAGAATATGAAGATACTTCAGTGGTTGAAGAAGAGGATACACCTCAACCAGAGCCATCTACAGAACTCATAAACGAGGAAACACTAGAAGATGATACAGTGGCCCTCTCGATGCATGCACTCATGGGTATTCAAGCCCATCACACTATCAAGGTGCAAGGATACATTAAAAACCAATGTGTTAATGTGTTGATTGACTCTGGAAGTACGCATAACTTCATCGACTATAAAACAACCAAATCCTTGAATCTGTATATCCAGACTTCCAATCAAGATAAATTCCAAGTACTTATCGCCAATGGAGGAAATGCTCAATGTGTAGGTCGAACATCCAAGGTAACAATCCAAATGGGAAATTATACATGGATAGGTACACTTTTTGTTATGAACCTAGGTAGTTCGGATGTCATTCTAGGATCTCAATGGTTATCTCAACTTGGGGATGTTACTATTAATCTCCAAAAATTATATATCAAGTGGTCAGAAAATGGAAAAAATATTTGCCTTCAAGGGATTCAACCTCCTCCTTCTCGCATAGTGAGTTCACATTGCATGGAAAAATTATTGCAAAAAGGTGGCTACGGTTATATTGCTCAAATAAATTCCCTTGAAGTTAATTCCTTGGATTCTTCATCTCCAACTCTGCCTAGGGATATTCAAAATATTGTGGATAATTATGAAGTGGTATTTAGCGAACCATATGGTCTACCTCCTAAAAGGTCACATGATCATGCTATCCATTTAATTCCTGGTAGCCTACCTCCTAACATACGTCCTTATCACCATCCACAACCAATAAAGACTAAAATTGAGAAACTTGTCCAAGATATGCTAGAACACGAAATCATTCGACCAAGCACTAGTCCTTATTCATCTCCCATTGTGATGACACACTATAAGGATAATTCATGGTGTATGTGTCCTGATTTTCATCCCCTTAACAAACTTACCATCAAAGACAAATTTCCTATTCCCGTCATCGATGACTTGTTAGACGAACTACATGGTGCACAATATTTCACTAAGCTAGACTTACGCTCTGGCTTCCACCAAATTAGGATTAGAGAAGAAGACATCCCAAAAATAGCTTTTTGTACTCATGAAGGCCACTATGAGTTCTTAGTCATGCCTTTCGGTCTAACCAATGCCCCATCTACTTTTCAAAGTCTTATGAACCATGTTTTTAGACCATATCTTCATAAATTTGTTCTTGTTTTCTTTGATGATATCTTAATTTATAGCAAATCTTGGAAGGACCATTTAGATCATGTCGACAAGGTTCTTTCTTTATTACAAAAGGAGAAATTATTCGTTAAAATATCCAAATGTGCATTTGGGGTCAAGGAAGTAGAATACTTGGGTCACATAGTCTCTTAAGAAGGAGTTAAAGTGGATCCTAATAAAATCAAGGCTATTCAAGATTGGCATTTACCAAAGATACTCAAAAATCTTTGAGGATTCTTAGGACTCACAAGTTATTATCAAAAGTTTATCCGCAACTATGGGAAGATCGTAACACCTCTCACAACTCTTACAAAAAAGGATGCTTTCCACTGGAATGATGTTGCTTCACAAGCTTTCAATGCCCTAAAAGAGGCTATGTGTTCCACACCCATCTTGGCCACTCCTGATTTTAGCAAGCCCTTCATCATTGAGTGTGATGCTTCGGGGATGGGTATTGGAGTTGTTTTAATGTAGGAAGGTCATCCCTTAGCTTTCGAGAGTAAACAACTTTCAGGAAAGAATTTGGGAAGATCCACTTATGAAAAAGAAATGCTGGCTATTCTACATGCGATAGAAAAATGGAGGCATTACTTATTAAGCAGTCGCTTCATCATCAAAACCGATCATAGTAGTCTTAAACATTTCTTGGAACAACGTCTTTCCTATCCCGAACAAAATAAATGGTTGACAAAACTATTAGGTTACAATTTCATCATTGAATACAAAAAGGGTAAAGAAAATGTAGTAGTCGATGCCTTATCCCATCAATACGAAGATGAAGTAACCATAAACGCAATCTCGGGTCCTTGTTCCTAGTGGCTTGCCCAACTTCAAAAAGAATGGATGGCCGATGAAGAGACCGCTCAAATAATCCATGATATAAATTCAAGATCATCCATGCATCCATACTTCTCTTATGAGGATGGAGTACTTTGCAAGAAAGATCGGATTTACCTCTCTCCTTCTTCCACTCTTAAATCCACAATTCTCCAAGAAGTGCATGCATCTCCGATGGTAGGACATTCCGGATTCTTGAAAACCTACCAAAGAGCAAAGCAATCATTTTTGTGGAAAGGTCTAAAATCTGATATCAAAACATTTGTGGTTGAATGTGAAGTCTATCAACGTAACAAAGGAGAAACAATCAAAACTCCTGGTCTATTACAACCATTACCCATCCCTAATCATCAGTGGGAGCACATTTCTATGGATTTCATCGAGGGGCTACCCAAATATGAGGGTAAAACAATGATTTTTGTCGTAGTAGATCGTCTCTCCAAATATGCTCATTTTAGTGCCTTACAACATCCCTATTCGGCAAGTAAAGTGGCTAAAGTATTTTTGGATTCAATCTTCAAACTACATGGTATGCCCAAAACCATCGTCAATGATCGTGATCCTATCTTTACGAGCAATTTTTGGATGAAATTATTTTACCTTAGTGGTACCAAGTTAAATATGTCTTTCGCATATCATCCCCAATCGGATGGTCAAACCGAGATAGTTAACAAGTGTTTAGGAACCTACCTTCGATGTTTTGCTCAAGATAAGCAACATCACTAGATGCAATGGATTTCCTTAGCAGAATGGTGGTATAATACCTCTTATCACACCTCCCTTAAGATGTCACCCTTTGAAGCCTTGTATGGTCAAAAACCACCATCCCTCACAGACTATGTGCATGGTACTTCTAAGGTGGCTCAGGTTGACGACTTGTTACAACACCATCAAATGATGCTTACTCTTCTTAAAGATAATTTGATCCAAGCACAAAATCGTATGAAGCAACAACATGATTTAAAGCGCTCTGAACGATAATTCCAAGTTGGTGACATGGTTTTCCTATGCTTACAACCTTACAAACAATTATCATTGAAGATCAAGTCTAGTCAAAAATTGGCTCCTCACTTTTATGGACCTTACAAAGTCATTCGTCGCATCGGTGAAGTCGCCTATCACTTGGAGCTTCCTCCTTCATCTCGCATCCATCCGATGTTCCATGTTTCCTATCTCAAACCCGTTATTGGTCAAAAGGTAAGATCCCAAATAGAGCTTCCACTACTCGATGATGAAGGTTGTATAACTCTCCAACCAGAAGCCATCCTTCGTACCAGAGAGTGACAACTTCATTCACATCACATTCAGGAGTTTCTCATTAAGTGGCAAGACCTTCCCGAAGAAGATGCTACTTGGGAGTCAGAGAGTATTCTCCAGTCTTATCCAGCTTTGAGGACAAAGCTTTTTGAGGAGGGGAGCCATGTTATGAATCATTATTATTAAGGGTTGTGACCCTTCATAATTGCACATATTTATAATTCATCATAAATGTTCATTTCATCATCATTGAAAATATAATTTATATACATTGCTTATATAAGCAGAGAACTACCCTCTCTAAGTGGCTTTAATCCTTCGTGTTCTAGTGTTTTCAGATTCTCAATTTGTTTCTAAGGAAGGAATATCATTCCAAGAATATTGAAGGAGAAAGAAAGATTGAAGAGATCACAATTTTGAGAAATTTAAGGACAACCACATAGATTTTGAAGGCTGGTTTGAAAAGAATAATATTGTTGATTTTTGAGGTAGAAGTTGAAGGGTCATAGGACAACAACTTGAAGAAGATATAGAGCTACAATTTAGAGAATATTTGGGCATATTTTGAAGTGCCCTTGAACAACAAATTGAAGTAAGACTTGGCAACAAAATAAGGTAGCAATTTGGAGAAGTTAGAGGAAGTTTTGGACAACAAAACAAATGAGGAATTGATTGTAAAATTGCAGAGTTTTGGATAAAATTTGGGCATCACTAATAGCTTCAAGTTTTAGAGTTTGAGAGAACTAATTTGGAGGATATTTGAAGCCAAAAAAATCATATTTTTTGGGTAGCATTAGAATAAGAAAAGAGAGTTGCATTTTGAAGAAATTTGGGGTAAATTTGAGAGAGTTTTTGGGTAGCGAGCAAGTTGGTATTTGGGCAGCAATTAGAGCTGCAAAATTGATAAGTTTAGAGCAACAAAGTGAAAGTAAGTGAAGCTACAAAAATTACAATATCGAGATAGAAAAAGGGTGAATAAAATCACCAAGGAAATTAGCTACAAAAGGAGATAAAAAAAGGTATACAATATTGGTGCTACATAAGTTTATTATTTGAGCATTAAAACTAGTCTACATTAAGTATTTGAGAGCACCATATTAGCTTTATTAAATTCTGAAAAAGGAAGTTAAAATAGAGTCTTTAAGAAAAATATGATGGTAGCATTTGTATCCTTAAATCTACAAAAATAAAACAACAAAGATCTAAGCTAAAGCTTACTTGAAAAGGAGAAATAAGGAGGTAGCAATATTAGTATTAAATGTTGTTTTTACAAGCTCATAAAAGTGCAAATTTATTGAAGTAAAAATAAACTAAAAAAAGGAATTATTTCTAAGAAAATAGAATACCAAATAAGGGCTCAAAATAGAGCAAATATTAGAGTGTCTAAAGACACTAAGGGAACCACCAAGCAAGGAAAGGATAAGGTATCAGTTTAGATAAGTGAAAGCACCACTGAGTTGGAAGAGCCACCACTCAAGGAATAGCCATCACTGCTTAGGAAGAGTTACCATAGCTCAAGGAAGAGCCACCACTGCTCAAGGAAGAGCCACCACCACTCAAGGAAGAGACACCATTGCTCAAGAAAGAGCCACCACCACTCAAGGAAGAGCCACTACCAGAAAAGTGAAAGAAAGCCACCAAGCTAAAGGTTCAACACCATATCTTCACTCAAGAAGCTCAAACAAATATAACCTAGATGTTTTTGAAAAATATAGTGAAGGAACACACATAAATGATACAAAGCATTGAATAACTAAGGCAAACTCTAAACATCAAATATTGAAGGAAACAATTCATGCAAAATATATTGAAGGGACGTGTGTAGATAAGACAAAGCATTAGAAAGGATGAGTTAGGGTAAACTCCAATTTCCAAGATTGCATCAAGGGTAAAGGAGACATTTGAATATCTATTGGAGGTAAGACACTTGTAAAGTGTAACGTCCAAATTATCATAATTTCATCAAACTAGGTAGAGTTACATTATAAGTGCCTGAGGAGAACAAGGTGAGTGAAATTGGAGCGATAGAAGAGATTGAGTGCCATGTGGCACATGAGAAGTTGAACATTAATAGGATTGAAGCAATTCACATGTTCACAATGGATACATTGATGCATACTTTGAGGTACCAAAGATATTGAAGTGTAAGTTTAATTTCAGCAAACGATAAAAATAGGAGTGCAAGGAAGCTCATTAATTGAAGTTTAAATGCAAGATACTCCATTTGGCTCATGCAAGAGAGTCATCCAAGATACATACAACAAATGAGATGAAGGATCAAACTAAAGGTTGAAAATAGTTCTACATTACATTCATTTCAATTACAATAGTAGGGATAACATATTAATTAGAGCACCTTTACAAGGTTGGAAGTTAGTTGACCAGTCAAGGAGGAGAGAGAGAGTAGTCTTTCCAAGGTAATCCAAAGTACAACAAGAACTCCATACATACAACACATAAGGAGAATCACATTCAATATTGGAGGCAATTCATTCTATTCGAAATTATTTATATGCCCAAGATAGGAGGTATAAGGTTACATAAAATTATTATTTTCTAAGGTTAAAGTGAAACTATTTATTTTGGAGAGATAAGATATTGAATTAATATTTGAAACCTTAGAGACCTGATTATTGGTATTTGAAAGTTTTATGAATATTTATAAATTGGTTTAAAGAATGAAAAGGAATTAATTTCATGTTTTGTAATTTGATTATTTGAGCTTACAAAACAATTTGAAATATTTGCAATTTGAAAGTTTAGAGAAATAAGGTTTTTCTACATCAAATTAGAAATATAAAACTTGCAATTATCATTTTATAAAATTTCTAAATTTGGAGTTATAAGGAATTCAACACCAACATAGGATTGAGAAATTTAGAATTAAAAGAAATTATATTTTTTGAGATTTGGGAGATAAAAAGAATTCAACATAAGTTTTTGAAAAACTGAAATAAAAGTAGAGATTTTGAAATTGCATTCAAAATTATCTTTAGCTTACTATTCAAAACTAGGTAGTTATAAGGTAGTCTACAAGGATTAATCATGACAACACATAAATTCTTTCTTTTAGAATCTCAATGACTTAAAGGTCCTAATTAGACTTCATGAAAAAACAAAGTGAGATCAATATTGATAGTAGAAAATCTTTGGGATATAGTTAAAGGAGCAAAAACTAAACCTACTAAAGATGCTAGGGAAATTCAAAAGTATGAAGAAGATGAAGCAAAATCACTCATGATAATAACATTTGCAATTACAAATGATATACAACCATATATTAGTTCAACATTAACTTCTACAGAATCTTGGAATACTCTATCCAAGATATTTTAAGGAAAGAATAAAACCACCATCTTGAATCTTGAGACTCAATTAAATTCTCTAAAAGTTAAAAGTGGTGAAAGTATAGAATTGTTTCTAAGAAAAGTGGCAATTATAAAAGGAAAGCTATTAACCTTAGGAGAGAAGGTAGAATATAAGTTTCTTGTTCAAGTAATTCTAAGAGCAATTCTTGAAAGCTACAAGCATCTAGTTACATCTTTAAAAATTTTGAGTAAAGATACATCATTTTATGAGTTAGTCAATATACTACAAGAATATGAAGTAGAGAATTTAGTCAAAGATGAAATGACTAACAATGCCTTAGTCTCAAAAGATAATCCACAAGGAAATATTGTTTCATTCTCAAGAGGTAGATCAAAATGGAATAATAGATATTATCAAGTATGTAGAAAGAGAGGACATAGTACAAATTATTGTAGATTCAATCCAAATAATCAGTATCAAAGGAATCAAACAAATTTTGGGGGTCAAACAAATAGGTCATTTCAACCAAGATAATATCAAAATAAATATAGTCCACATCAACAACTATCTCAACATCAGAATCAATACAATCAACCTCAATTACAATATAGAGAAGGGAAACAAAAGGGACACTTAGCTCAAGAGATTTAGGAAATTCAAGAACTAGAAGAATCTACAGAAGAACATGAAGTTAAAGCACTTTCAACAAATATAGTATTTTATGAATATACTAATAATTTACTTGACCAGGATACAAACAAAGAGCAGAATAAAGAAATCAAAGAAGAAGAGCACAAGATTCAGATCAAATATAAAGATCCATATTGAAGACTAAAGTCTTCAATAACCAAATAATGTAATATAGGGGGGTGTTGAAATATATTACATTATTTAGTACATGCTAATGTACCACCTTGGGTACATCTTTAGATTAGGAGAGTATCCTATATTAGAGTGTGAGTATTTACTTTATGCAATGTAATAAATGCACAAGTGTGCAAAGTATTTTGGTAATGTAAATGTGCATAATAGTCCATGTGCACATGAGTTCATATAATAGGAATATGAAGAGTCTCTAGAAGAGTGAAGGTCAAGGATGCTCCATATGAAGAGTCACATTCCATTATATATGTATCTATGTGTGAGTGTGCAAGATACATGTATTGTAGTTTGAGAGTGTATGTAAGTATGGGTACTTGAGATCTTGATTCAATGGAGATACAATTTTCGTGAGCATTTATTAATGGCAATTCTATGAGTTATTGTTGAAGTTATTTATGAGTTTTATACATTTAGAATATTGCCATTATCTTATATTTCATATTGTAACTTTATTTTAGATCTTGTGGTTATTTTATATTTAGTATTTAGCTTAAAAAGCTAACACATATAATTTCCTTTTTAAAGTGCAAAGGACAACTATAGTTATTTAGTATAATTTGAGTGGGACTAACTATAAGAATTTAAAACTTCATGAGTGTGGTCTATCAAAAAGGATGCCACTTGCATTATCGGTGATGTGACTCGGGTTCAATCCCCGTGGTGGATGTGTATAAGAATTATTACTCACAAAAAATAATAATTTAAAACTCCAAAAAGGAGGTTCAAGGTTTGAATCCATTGGGGGTGTAGTTGTACACCATACTTTAGTAGTAAAATTTTGGCTAGATAAACATATATTGGATAAATAACATCCTCTGAAAAGGTCGTCTCTTATGACCTATGATCTCATGGACATTAAAAACTACCTTACCTTTACCTTTTTATTGATGATGCCCATGGGATATTTCTATTTTGATATATGCTTTCACCCTTTGTAATTTTATTTAAACTCCTATAAGAGTATTTTCAACTAGTTGGAGATTTTAAAACTAAATTCACTTCATATTGCAGGGGTTAAGAATAAGAACAATTATTTTATCCTTCTTTCTAATAAAACATATTGAATTTGCTTCGCATAGTGTCAATTAGTAGGTGCTTGTTGTTATCTTCTACTTTAACCATTATGCTCCATTTTCATCCACATCCTTCATATTTTTATATACATAAATGTTGTAAGTATCCATTCCAAATTTATATTAGTGGAAAGCATTCTTGATTTGGTTACGATCATTATATATATTGTTTAGTGTATTTATGTTAATTTTCATTGTAATCCCTAAATAAATATTTAAGGAGAGTGTTAGGGATATATATATATATATATATATATATATATATATATATATATATATATATATATATATATTTATTTATTTATTTATACTTAGATGTTTATTATTATTATCATTTATGAGAATAATATTGTATGAGGAATCACCCATGGGATAAGAAACAATTGGTTGGAAGTGAAAAATTTCATACCATCAACCAAGGTCCCAATAAATATATATATATATATATATATATATATATTTATTTATACTTAGATGTTTATTATTATTATCATTTATGAGAATAATATTGTATGAGGAATCACCCATGGGATAAGAAACAATTGGTTGGATGTGAATAATTTCATACCATCAACCAAGGTCCCAATCCCATGGGTGAGCTTAACATTATTATCAAATGAAATTAGCTCAACTAGTTAAATTCCTCGACTTTCAAGGAGATGCAAGTTTGAATATTACCAAGTGAATATGCATAACAACCAATTTGTTGTAATACCACTATGTGGTGATGATGTATTAGGGATGGGGCTCATTTCAGTCCCATATAACCAATTTAAAAAATTATTTATAGGAGGAATCTTTCTCCTACACTCTCCAAGTGAGGTATTATGGATGAGAAAGTTTTATTGACATGTCCTATGTAATTATTTAGATAGAATCATGTAAATATGTTAAATTAATACATCATATATAAATCTAAGTTATGTTATGCGTATGTTTAGTCTAGAGTGACACATATTATGTAACTCCAAGTTACATGTCACTCAAAATTCCCTTGTATAGGAAATTTTAGGACACTTAAGAAAACATAATTGGAAGGTAAGAAGCCATGATGAAAAGATTATAATATCTTTATTCCATATGCTCTTTATATAATAGAAAAGATACAACCAAGATGCAAGTAAATGTGTGTAATTTATGATAAAGGCTTTTATTTGAAATCTAGGAGGATTTTTGAATTGTTTTGTTGTAACCTTGTATACCAAAGAATTATGTAGCTTTCCTTCCTAGTTAATTCATAGAATATTTTTTCCTTGCGGGATACTCCTTAAAAAACTTGTCTTATCTTTGTGTTATTGTATCTTTTTTGTGTAATACTCAATAATATATTTTTTGGGTTTTATCTTTTGTACATAATAAAATCTTTCTTAGATATCTTGCAAACTCAATATAATAGCAATGGTGTAAGTAATTTTTAAATCGGGAGGATTTTATCCCTTAGAGAAAACTATAAAAAATAATCAAAAGACACTTATATAAATTAATGTCCATAACACTAGGGGAATCAAGTTTTTAAGGACTTTTACTAGTGTCTTTACAAACCTTTGATTATTGCTAAAGCATTTTACGGAGTTTCTTCTTCATTCTAGTAATTTCATTCAACAAAATGATCACATATCTTCAATCCCCAAATTGGGTTTGAAATAATTATTCAAATTGAATTAATGAATTTATGTGAATTATCTCTAACATTATAAGTCTTTAGACGATTCTTTCAAAAATTGAATAAATAGTTTTATAGAAATTTCATCGTCTATGTAAAAATCATTGGTTATCTTCTAGAATACCCTAAGGTGATCTTCTCATGTAACAACATTGTTTCCATAGAATACTAGAAACAAATTGATTTATTGAGCACATCATGGGAATAAATAGTGATAGTAGCCAAATCCAAAGGACTATATATAGTAGGGTTAGAATAATTAGATATTTTTTAACTAATTTTTACCATATTGGAAGTAGGATTGACAGGTAGTATTAGAGTGATAGTAATAGCTCCCTTTTCGAGATATGGAAAAACAAGAATACCTTGGATGATAATACTTACCAAATTTGGAATAGATCTATAGGCCTAATAAATTTAGGACTTGAGTTTATCCTCAAAGGATATAACCCTAACATAGACCAAAGTGCCACAAGTATCAATTTAATATCAATTCCAATTACTTGATGTTCTTGTTGGAATTACTTATTGATCCTCTCAAGATAATATTTATTCTTAACTAATATTAGTATTATAGTGAATCAAAATTTCTATCATATCCTATTATTTTTATTAGGATTTGTAGTCTTTTCAAGACTACAATAAAGACATGATTATTAATTTGAATAACTTAAGGAAATTGTAAAGATGGTCATAGGACAAACCTCCATACTTATTAGTGTCGAATCGATGTATGATGTTAATATTCACTTGAAGGTATGGTTGACATATTTTATTCATGTATATATTTTTCAGAGAAACCAACAATAATTCATTGATATGAGGTTGAATAAATAATACAATGAGGCTCTAATTAGCCCGGATGTAGTGGATCTCCCGAACAACTATGAGCCTTAAATAAAACACGCTAACAACTATATGCCTAACAATAAAATATACTAACCAATATAGTTAGCATATAATAATGAAATAAAAATAACAAATATACGCTACAACTAATATACGCTAACATCCCTCCTTTATTACATTATTTTGCAATACAAAGAGAGCTATGAAACAACTCAAATTTGATACGTGCAAGTGACTTAGTGAGAATATCTGCAACTTGAGCATTGGTGGGAATGTATTGACGCTGAATTTGGTGTCTTGGAACTTCGTCTCGAATGAAGTCACATTGTGTATCAATGTGTTTGGTTCTTTCATGATGCACTAGATTCTTAACAAGGTTCAAAACACATTGGTTGTCGTAGAACAAGTGAATTGGAGATTCTGATGGACGACCCATACTTATTAAGAAGTGATGCAACCATATCGCTTCACACACTGCTTCATGTGCGACACGATACTATGCCTCTATAGATGAAATAGAAACCACCTATTGCTTCTTGTTGTGCCAAGAGATAGGACTAGATCCAAGATGAAAAGTATATCCTGAAGTTGAATTTCGATCATCATACGATCTAATATAGTCGGAGTTCATGTATCCTTGCAAGAAGAATTTATCATTCTTCTTATACTCTAGGCCATACTCAATAGTACCACGGACATAGTTAAGAACATGTTTTATTGCTTTCCAATGAGAGGTCTTAGGCTCCTGCATGAACCTCAAAAGATAGTTGACAACAAACATGATATCTAGTCTAGTGATTGTCAGATATATGAGACTCCTAATCAGCTGTCGATAGAGAGTACCGTATACTTGAGGTGAATCATCATACCATGATAACTAAAGCCCCGATTCCATCAGAGTTACCATTGGATTACAATAAGTCATGCGATACTTTTCTAACAATGTCTTGGCATACTTTTTTTGGGACACCTTGATGTGGTGCTTCTTCTGGTTCACTTCCAGGCCAAGACAATAGTGGAGAAGTCTAAGATCTATCATCTCAAAATATTTGCACAAGTCAATTTTTATGGCAGTTATCAAAGTTTCTGAGCTGCCTGTGATAATCAGATTATCCCTGTAGAGTACAAGTAACCCTATTTTAGAACATTGTTTCTTGAAATAGAGGTTTGAATCTCATGGAATTCTTGTAAATCCATGCTGCAGGAGGTGATTATCCATATTTATATACCAAGCTCGAGGAGCTTGTTTCAAACCAAATAAGGACTTGACCAATTTGAACACTTTTTGCTCTTGGCCTTCCACTTTAAATCCTTTAGGTTGTGTCATATAAACTTCTTCTTGGAGATCACCATTCAAGAAAGAACTCTTGACATCCATCTAATAAACTTTCCACCCAAACTGTGTTGCCATAGCACAAAGAACTCGAATGGTGGTCATCCGAGCAGTAGGTGAAAATTTTTCCTCATAGTCAATGTCTTCCTTTTGTGCATAGCCCTTTGCAACGAGATGGGCTTTATGCTTATAAATTGTACCTTCTACCTTGTACTTGACTTTGTACACCCATTTGCAGCCAATGGGATTCTTTCCTTGTGGCAGATCGACAAGCTTCCAAGTCTTGTTCTTTTTTAGAGACATGTACTCTGCATCCATAACAACATTCCATTATGAATCACTAAGAGCATCTTGTACTGTGGTAGGTTCATGCTCATCAAGTGAAGACATAAACACCCTACCATCATCCACATCCATATCCTCTATTTCTATCTCTGGATCTATTGAAAACTTGTCGAAATATTGATAAAGATTATCAACCTTAGTAGTGTATGCTGCTGCTCTATCCTGTCAAGCCATACTGCGAGTACAAGGTCTATTCAAAGTAAAATTTGGTGGTGTGGATAACTTTGAGTATCTGATAGTACTTGTATACCATTTAGGAATTTTATTCTATGGTGAAGAAGAAGAATAAGATCCTCCAGTCTGAGGTGATGAAGGAGGCTACTCATTTTTAGATTCCTCAAAATCTAAGTATACATTAGATGTGCTTTGTGATGGGAAAGCCTCATCAAAAATAATATCTCTACTGATATGAATCTTCTTGGTCAAATGATCAATCAAACGATAACCCTTAGAGTGCTCATCATAACCAAGAAGAACACATTTCAAGGTCTTCTCATCTAGCTTATTGCTTTTCTCTTTTGATGTGTGCATAAAAGCCTTACATCCAAAAATGCGTAGATGAGAAATGGAGGGTTTTTTACCACTCCATGCTTCCTATGGAGTTATTCCTTTTAGAACCATCACTTAGAATTTTTAGTACCAGCTTATCTAATCTTCCATTTAAGAGTCCACATATTACCCTTCCTCCAAATCCTTTCCCCATTTTGCTAAATAATTTACCACCCTATTTATCTCTTGCTTGATATAAATAATAAAGACATTGAAAAACCTTCCAAATATTTCAAACTACTTCCATCTTCCTTCTCTCCGTAATTCCTAGCACCTGGAAGAGTCTTATTGGATCCAAGATTCTATCCCATACCTGAGAGTCTATCTCTATCCATAGCCTATGTAAGTGTAGATTTGTAACTATCATTAATGCCAATAGGATCACCTATCCTTTTGCTCCATTATTTGTTGTCTCCCCCATACCTTCTACTCTCTAGTACACCTATTTTCCTTTCCAATTCCTTATGATAATACCAAAATCAACTTTTTGAAGGTTTTTAGTAGAATCCCCATACTTGATAGCCTTCACCCACTCTTTGGGAGGTGGTCTCCACTTTGTGTCACTTGGGGAATTATCACTTGTGCATCCAAACCTTAGTTGTTTTTCTTTTATAGTTAATCCAAAACTCCTAAGGATTGTCACTTCCTCCATTTCTATATCCATTTCCTCCTGTAATCTAATAGATAGTGTTTCCATTACCTTACTAATAATCCTCTCCCATACTTGATCCCTTGTTTTGTTCTTTGATCTAAATATGCATGCATTTTTTTCTAGCCATAACTAGCACCATATGAAGTTGGGTCCCAATTTCCATGTTATTTTCATTATTTATCTTAAAACTTCACTATTTCCATTTCTCATAGAAGTTTTCCTGGCTCACAAATATTTCCTAACACTCTCTCATTTGCCCCACCAATTGATCCATATGTCTTTGGAAAAAGAACACCCAAAAAAGAGGTGATTCAATATCTCCTTTGCCATCCCATACAAAACACATTTGGAAGGTCCATAGAAGCCTATTTTTCTTAAATTATCAAATTTCAAGAACTTTTCATGGTTAATCAATCATGAGAAAATGTTAATTTGTGGCCATTCATCCTTTTGCCACACAAATTTCCACAAAAGTAGTGTTGGGGCAATCTCATATCCACAACCTACCTTGTATCCCTCCTTTACCTTATATATTCCCAACTTGCTTCCTCCCCATCCAAGTATATCCCTCTTGGAACCATCTTGAATTGGATGTCTTTGGAGATATCTCCATAGTTTTTGATTAGTTCCTCTATCTCCTAATTAGCCATTCCCTGTGATGTTTCCATTGTAGTAATTCTAGCACATGTTGATTACATGATTTTATATAGTGAGAGGCTTTCAACGACCTTGCCTCCTGGAGATTTACTTCCCAACTCTAGATAATGCTTTAATAATTGGTTGGGATTGACTCCTTGAATCCTCACAAAAGAGAGCATTCTTTCCATCCCCTAATTGCCAATATAGGTGTGGCTTTATTAACTCCTAGTCTGCCTCCATTATTCTTCATATTGTAGATTCTTCTTCTTCCACTCTGAGTCTTGGAATGTTCTCCTCAGCCATTCCTAGGTGATATTTGGCTTATAGCATTCTTCCCCCTAAGGTCCCATCAGTTGTAATCCATATCCAATATAGATTTCTTGCTAGTGCCCTATTGTTTTAGTATGTTAATCTTATCCCCAAGTCTCTTTTTTTTTGTTGGAATATATTCTCCCACCCAACTAGTTCTAGTTTTTGTTCTCCCATTACACTTGACCACACAAATTTTCTTGTGTGTTTTTCAATATATTTTAGATTTTTTTTGGATCTTGAAGTATGGAAAATTTATAAATTGGAAGGACTTGTAGCAAAAATTTAATCATTGTAAGAATTCCTCCCAAGCTTAGCCATTTGTGTGTCCATTTGCTCAACTTAGCTTGTAGTCTATCAATCAACACTTTATACTCCTTGCTTTTTATTTTCTTTGTAGACAAAGGTACTCCTAGATACTCTATGGATAAAGGAGTTTCCATTAAGTTCAATAGTTGTATAATTTTGTCTCAACCTCTTCGATGTATTGAAAAAACTATTTGATAATTTTTACATTTAAAGTTTACCCAGTAGCTTGAGTATACCCAATTAAGACTTCTTTTATGTTTCTTGCTACTAGGAGATTGACTTGACTAATAAGAGCAATATTATCCATAAACTAGAGGTGATTTATCTCAATTTGAGAGACTATTTTTAGACCCCTCAACCTCCCCTTTTGTCCCCCTTTTTTCTAGCAGTCTCTCTAGATCCTCTGCATATAAGATAAAAAGGTAAGGGGAAAGAGGGTCCCCTTACCTCATCCTTCATATTGCTATTAATATAGGAGAGGGACTACCATTTAATAGAACTAAGAATGATGTAGTCTGTGTACATGCTTTTATCCAGTCTCTCCACCCCTCTCCAAAGCCTTTTTTTTCTAAAATCCTTTGCATAATCATCCAATCTACACTATCATAGGATTTAGAAAGATCTAATTTAATAAACATGAATGGTTCCTTCTGCTTGGATATTGTGTGTATCACCTCTTGGGCCACTATTATTCCATCTAGAATTTTCCTGCCTTCAACAAAACCACCTTGCTCATTTGAAATCAAATTTGGTAAAGGTTTTAACCTCTCCACCATAAGCTTTGTTAATATCTTGTATACTACATTACATAGTGAAATAGACCTATAATTACTAATTATCTCACTAGGTGGACCCTTAGAAATTAAGGTAATAAAAGGGTGATTCAAGGATTTTAGCATTTGATTACTCTGTCTGATTTCCTCCAATGCCTCCACCACTTCTTGACCCACAATTTCCCAGAAGTTATGATAAAATTCAATGGGGAACCCATCTAGTCCTAGGGTCTTTCTTGTTTGTATTTTTTGTACGATCCACGATGTTTCTTCCAAATAAATTTCCTTCATTAATAATTTATTATGTTCAGGTTTGATCGATTACGAAATTGCCTCTAGTATCTTCTCCTACCATGTTGCATTCAAATTTTTATTGTTATCGAATAGGGTATGTAAGTACTAATTTGCTATAGTTTTCATTTCACTTCCATTGATTTATATCTGACCCATCATATCTATAAGGCCTATAATTCTATTATGTTATCTTCTAGTTGTTGCTATCTTATGAAAGAAAGTTGTGTTTTGATCCCCCTCCTTTAACCTCGTAACTCTGGCTATTTGCCTCTCGTAGATCTCTTCTTGTTCCTTCAATACTTCCTCTCTCCTAAGAATTTATGCCTCATGTTGCAATAGATCTTCCATAATAGTTCCTTGTCTTATCTCCCTAGCAATCTTCTCCTTTTGATCCTTGATTTCATTATTTTGGATTTTTCCTTCTTGTGTTTACTCTAACCCTTTAGTTGTGTCCTCACATTTTTAGTTGCTTATGGAGTTTGAATTGGGTTTTCCCAAATCTTGGTTTCTCTACTACCCACCATTCCTTTAAGTGGTCCTCCAACTCCTCATATTTCAACCACCACAAATCAAATTTAAAAGTTCTTGCAACTTTATGATTATATTCTTCTATGGTAAGGCTTATTGGAAAATGGTCTAAATAAAGCCTATCCATGACCCTCCATTGATGCTTGGTATGCAATTATAATTCCTCCCCCATGAAGAAATGATCCAAGCAATATTTGATTATCTCACCTTCCTTTATTTTGTTTTTCCAGGTCATGGAGCTATTCATAGTTGGGATATCTATTAGGTTCATTTGACATGTTATTAATGATAAGAACATATTATTTTCCTCCAACATGGCTCTACCTCCTTGTTGTTCCTCTATTCTAAGCTTTGCATTGAAATCTCCTCCCATAATCCATTGGTCCTCCAAGTAGTTGTCTCTGAATTTTTGTATGGCCACCCATTGATCCCTCTATAATCCAATTGTTTGTGCTCCATATAAAATTACTATAGTCCAATTTTTCCTATTTTTCTTATTTTATAATTGAACCATCAACACCTCTCTTATGGAGGCCACCCCTATTGCTAGGAATAGTTGGTGATTCCACATAGTGGCCAATACCCTCTATTTCCCTCATGCCAATTGAGTAAGGATCTCTCCTTTTTCCATATCCTCCTATTTATTTTTTGTAAGTCTTCTCCCTAAATTTTAGTTTACTATAACAATATTGTATTTGGACTAGTATCCACGACAATGTTTTTGACTACCTTTTGTCTAGGATGGCTTCCTAAACCCATCACATTCCAAGTAATTAATATCATTGAGAATTGGGAGAGAAGAAATCAACCATTGATTTTACCTTTTTGCTTTGGCTTAAATTTGTTCCTTGTTCCTTCATATTTTCCTTGTTTGACTTCCTCCTTGTTGAGTGGTTTGGTTTCTATTTCTTCTCGATTTGATGAATCCTTAAAGTAGGGTTGTATATTTTATTATTTCCTTCTTTCATATCTATTTCCTAAGGTAATACTATCTCCTACTCCATTTCCCCTCTTATGGTCTCCCTCATGGGTTGAATCTCCTCTTCCATGAGAGAGGTTGTGTCTAGTTCTACTCCTTGTTTATTTATCGATGCTACATTGGAGTATTGTTCCTAATTATTCAATGTATCCTGGTGAATTTTCTCCTATAATCCTTCCATTTTAAATTCCCTTATGTTTCTAAGCTTCCAAGTAATTTGAATATCTTAAATTTTTTGTTTGTTCTTCTTGCTTTTCCTCCTTGTCTCTGATTACTTTGTTGATTTCTTCTATGTGGATTTTTGATTACTTTTTGGAAGCCCTAAAAGTTTTTTGGGCCTTCCCCTACTTTCTAATTTACCTTCAACTAAGAATATTGGCCCATCATGTTAATATTTGCTTTTATCCCCTCTTGTTCTAGTTTATGATCCTTACTTGTTGGGCACATTCTAGCCTCCATGAGCCTGGCACACCCTACAACTAAATGGAATAGCCTTATAATCCAGTTGCTAGCACAAAAAAAAATCCCCTATTTTTAGGTCTATATCTATTGGAAGATGTTTACTGAGGTCCATTTCTACACAAATCCTAAAATTGTTTCTCTTGATCTACCCTGATAATTTCCTAAGAAGTTGTCTATTGCCTCAAGTACCTCATCTTTCTAAAATTCAAGGGGAAGGGAAAATAATCTTACCCATATTGGTACTATGGTTGGTTCCACCCTTGGATCGAATCCCATCTTATATAGTTGCAAGAATAGTCCTACTAGCCCGTGATGATACGACACTCCCTCAAATAATTTTTGCTGGTATTCCATTGACATGAACTCCATAGAAAAATACCTATTTGTGAGAGTTAGAATCTTGTATTATCCTTCTAGATTCCATTGTTTCCTTATCCACATGTGAAGGAAGTGAAAGGATGGTCTGAAACCCATGAATTTACATATTAAGTTGTTTTTCATATTAAAAATTATGTCCTAACCTACCTAGTCCTCTGCTATTTTCAAGATTGATATTTATTTTGCTTATGGTCAACATGCATTCATCCTTCCAGGTAGAGAATCCTCCTTTTGTTTCTTCCCCATGGTACTTATGATTGTCCTTGCCTATATTTGATAATCACTAAAGCTATCTAGGGCTCCACATACTTATCTAGGTATGAAATTCCTTGTTTTGGAGGATCTGATACCAAAGTACCTATGAACCCCATTCTTGGTTGTGACCCTTACTACTAAAAGACCTTTCAATGAGATTCATCCTCTCTGATGTTGTTTCTCATAAGAAAATATTTTCCAGGCCTTTTCCCTAGCCTCCAAAACCCTAGTTTGTTTCCTCCATGTTTTCACATTTTAAATTCGAATCTTTTGAATATTCCATGAATGCTCTATTGCATGTTAGAAAATTTGGTAGCAAGTGTACATTTTTTTGTTGTATTTAGCTTTAAAAGAAACTACAAGCAGGAGAGTTCTGTCTACTCAAGTGCCATGGCACAATGGTAAGACATAAGGCTTCCAAGTGAAGTGTACCAATTTGAACCTCACATGTATTTTCACTTAGTAATAAATATGAGGGGGTATACATTAGAAGGCCTAAGATTCTATTTTTTTATAATATTTGTGGTATGTCTAAAGTGGAAAGGAAAGGTTTTTCTCAATAATATGCAGTTGTGCATTGGTAAGGCACTAGTCCCTAAAGCTGAAGGTTCCTTATTTAAAACCTAATAGCTTACATATTGTGCAATATGTTATAATCTAGTCTACTTTTCATTTATTTTTGATAGTTTTTTTCTATCCATAATGGTGGTGTAGTGGTAAGATAACTTAGTTGCATCTAAACAAACTCAAGTTCAAAACTCATTGAATTGTAGGATATTTTATTTTTATGTACACATAATCTTATTATTGCATTGACAAAAGGGGGAATGTGAATTTAAGCATGAATGAATGGCACTACTTATTGTTGAAAGTATACCTTGTCTCTCAAATCTAATAAAGGAAATCAAGCTTAATGGCTACCCTAAGCACTTAAGACCACTTCTTAGGTTGAAGTCATAGGTTTGATCCTAGTCTATATTTTGGAGGCTATCATGGCACTAATGTGACCACTTATTAATATATTTTCATATTTAAAATATTCTAACCAATTTTTTTCTTACCAAATGTTAGTTTTTAACTCTTCCACCTAGCACTATCAGTGGTCAGTCAATGATGATGTCATTACAAGATAGGTAGAACTAGGATGTGACACATGGCAGTATTGGATTAGTGAATCTTCCCTAAGGTCTTAGTTTAATTTTTCTATTTTTAACTACTAATATGCTAAAAATTTAAGAGGTCACAACTTTTTCATATAGAAGATTTTGGACCTTTTTTCAAATTGCATAGTTTTTCAATCTCTACAAGCTTGTGATATTGGTTCAAGCAATTGTTACTATTTTATGGAACTTTTTATACAAAAAGGACCTAATTGGTATTCTTCTATTTGTTCTAGTGTGATATTAACTCCAATAAGACTATTGATGTGGCAGTTAGTAAGCTTGCTAGCATCTAGTATATCTATGGTTCAAATCCACATAGGTAGCAAGGTTGAATTTGGCCAGTATATCTTCTAGTTGTTTCACTCGTGAGATTTTTAAATTGATCATGCATAATAGAATTAAAAAATCCCTTTCTATCTTATCTAATGCAAGTCTTTTAAAATCCTTAGTTACCAAAAAGGTGATAGGTTTAAAACACTATTTTTTTTATCACATTACTCAAGAGTTGATGTCTTTAAGAAGCACCAAACATCTAACTCCAATTAAGCTTGTTGATAGAGTGGTTGGTCAATTGTACTATATCCAAGATAAAAAAGAGTTCAATCCATTTCTTTATCCTTTTATACACTTTGTTCATAGTGTACTTCTTTCCCAAGTCTAATACATGATGATCCCTATCTCCAACATCTCATTGGCATGGTAGTTGGTAATATTATTGTCGTAAGAAGAGTAGGTTTTGGATGGTCAAGTGCAAGGTATGTCTTGTTTGTAGGGTCCATTTCTAGAAACTAGAGTTAATTATTCAAATACCTGCCTATTGCTTGATGATTTAGCTACTTTTTTTTTAGTTTGGAGGAAAGATTGTGATTTCCATATTGTATATTTTAATGGGAATCTCAATATATTGAATCGATAGGATGGAGTCATGGAATCATGTTTGTGGAGAGGTTGATCCAATTCATGCACCTTTGGCAAGATAAGATAGTAGGATTTATTATCCCATTCAACCATTCATTATGGAGGGCAAATGTACAATATTTAATGTCTTCTCTTATTGGCCCCTTAGTTCAATATATAAGAGGTGTTCAAATATCTATAATATAAATTTATTAGGCCAAGGTTCATAGTGATGAAGTTCCATTGGATGCTTTCTATGTACCCTCTAGGCAAGTTCTATGTAAGCCTATAGGTTCCTTCTATGTAAGTCAAGGGGTATTCTATATGTAAGTCTATGTGTATATTTGTATGTAAGCCTATGGGCATTCTTAAATTTAATCCTACAGGTTTATTTATATCATCCTAGGGGGATTATTGATGTATTCACCCTTAGAAATATTGGTTAAACCACCTCTATTTTTAACCTTAATTAAAGGGGTTTAATACATTTATTATATTGTAATTTAAACTTCAATTCAGGCTATATTGACTTGAGGTTAGCATTTAATTAGAGATTAGGTATTACTATAAACACCCTCAATGAGTAATCCATTGTATCATTTTTATGATATGAGATCATGGAGTTGCCTACAGGCACCCACTCCTTATTCCTCTTATTTGATTTGTTAGAAGTATATAATGTGCACTATGCCTCTTGACACTTGTCATATTTATATGACACTTGTCATGTCATCATATAGGCCTTCTGCCTATATATTGTAACCTCATTGTTGTATAATATATCTCTTCTTATTTATTCCATTATTGTACCAACATTTGGTATCAGAGCTCCAGGCTCTCCTGCCCTTGTGAGCTTGAGGGAGGATTTCCATCATGGAAATCCCCCCATTTTTTTTTTCTTCAAATGAGGGAGTATGTTCTCCATCATTGATGGATAAGAAACCAAAAGTTTGAGAAAGAATAATGGTTGCAATTTTTTTATATGATTTATGGGGATGTATCCGTCCACAGAAGTAGTTTCCTCGACAGAGAAACAAAAAACGGGATACTTTGATTTAATATTCTTGGTTTTTAGTGTGTGGTAATCTTCAGAGGAGATGCTAGTTGGATTTGTTTTTGCAGGTCATGTTCAAGAAGTCGTGTGTCAACACTGCAAACAAATGGATAGATACGTTGAATTTATTGGTGTAATCATTCTAAAATTCATCGCATCATTGCAGAGTATTTTTTTAATGAGATCCGCTGGTGACAGCATTCGGCTATTAGTGTTCGACTAGTTGTGTAGAACTGTAATAGCTACACGTTCCTTGGCTGGCCACGATCGATTGAGATTCTCGCTGTGATTGAAATAGGGTCCATGACCATTTGAAAGTGTAGGTATTTTTTCATAGCAAAATGGAGTTTGATGCGTGGCACTTCAATCAGTTAGACAACATCAAATCTATGACATTTTGCACGTGGTGGTTCAGCACCATGTACGGAGGGGTCTTGGACATTAGCCCATGTGATGAGTGTTCATGATGTAGTGAGAAATTGATACTTCTACCAGATCTATCCATCATGGCGATCAATCTATGTTCATGAAATCGATGGTAAAATTAATTTTTTTGAACAATATCTTGTGTAAATCCATGGTGTCTGGTGATTACAATTTTATCGGACGAGGATCTATTTTTCTTCCTATGTGAGCAGTTGTGCAATACTGTTTCAAGATGCAACCCTGATGACTTTCGCTATTATGTTTACAAAATAATGTTCCTCTTGCTTTTATGTGATAACAGTGCTAGTGAGGAGCATCGTCATCATCGACAACAAGTAATACAGTAGTATGATGATGTTCCCCCGTATGAGTTCATCGATGGACTTGACGAAGGTGATGGTGGGACCTTCTAGGAGCAGATTTTTGCTACCAAAAATATGATGCTATTTTTATGGAGAATGTGTTAGGCTAGGCTTGGCAAGGAAGCAAAGTTTTTGTTTTGGTGCTCAAACTGGCTGTGCCCCCCCTCCGTCTCTAGATCGGGTTGTGTAGTCTGTTTTTCTATTTTTAAGTGTACCATGTGTATTATGGTAGTAACAGTCAGATTTGGAGGCCTTTGGAGGCCCACTGCAAATGATGATGAAGTAATATTTAAAGTTACGCTAGACAGATTGGGAGGTATGGTGTATCTAGCTAAATTTTTTCTCGGATGGCATATGACATTGTCCTATAAAATTGGGTTTATTAATGCCTTTCGATAACAGAAATAATTCTGATTCTAATGGGATGAACAAATCACCTGTTGTACAACCTGGAAGCTCGTATGATGGAAGTTCGTAGATGTGGCATTTTCAGCGCCATAGGATATGCCCAGGTGGTGGAGCCATTGGAGGAGACCGATAGAAGCAGTTCATGGATAGAAAAATCTGTGTGCTTGAAGAAGTTCATGCTCAGTTTGTTACTGACTTGAGATCATCCACCAATGATGTGATGAAGGCCATATTGCTGCAGTGCTTGGAGGAGAAGTGGCACGTCGTTTATCTTCACGACTGCTGATATGGAGGTTACAGGCCACAACATGCAAAAATTATCTTCATTACAATAACCCTACATCATATTGGAGAAGGCAGACTGCATAGCTTCGCTGTGGAAGCAGAGAATGTATGACCGTCTCAAGCTTCATTTGCCCAAGCAGTTCTGTGAGCTTGTGCTCATGTCATTTCCCAAGGAGCTACGATCATCGTAGCGGCTTGACGCATAGGGCTTAGCGCCTGCATCGCAAGGGAACGTCTGTTAAAATGGAGCAGGAAAGTTTTCCCCAATTAAAAATTTACCACCACCTACCCAGTTTTATTGTAACAAGCAGAGCAGTGAAGGTTTTATTTCTGTGTTGTAGTGTCCATGGGAGACTACGTAAATAAGGATGACTTATTTTTTTGTTTCACTGCAAATGTTTTGTAATGCGTCGAAGATTGGCACGTATGTTGTTTTCTACCGCATGACTGCAAAATATTACTGTGCCCACCGTATGTTGTAGAAAATGGAAGCATTGTACCATTAAAGTGGCTGACCCAGAGGCACTTAGACAGCTGACGCAATGGCAAAAGATCCATGGAAGTGGTCGAACCTTGTGGCAACAGACCGAGATGTATACACTATTGATATACCATTATTCACAGTTGGAGAGCCAAACGCAAAGAGCACGAGCCTAGAACAAATTATGTAATAAAAGAGGATGATAGGTTTTTTTAGAGAAGTCAACATTAAGGGGGAATGTTACTTAATGTTGACTTGTTTTTTTTCTATAGTTAGGATAGTGCATATTAAGGGGGAATGTTAGAATTATATAATGTGCACTATGCTTCTTGACACTTGTCATATTTATATGACACTTGTCGTGTCATCATATAGGTCTTCTGCCTATAAATTGTAATATCATTGTTGTATAACATATCTCTTCTCCTTTATTCCATTATAGTCCCAACATGATTCTCTCTAATTTTGTTTATATGCTCTTTTATTTTGTTCTTTTTTATTTTTTTCATATGATTGTGGTGAATGTATGTTTTGGAATATTTCTATAAAGTATTGTGAAATCCAAAAAATATATGATTTTTAGATTCCTCTACCTTAAAGCATATATCACTTTTGAAGGGAACCTCATATCCAATTTAAGGAATATGGTCCTACATTATATCCCTACACTTTGCTACCAACCAAAGGAATATTATTGCTTTAGGATATGTAGATGGTTGCAAAATATATTTAAGGGAAAAAGTAGTGTTGCTCACTTAGGCAACGATATGTTTCTAAACTATCTATACCAAATATATACCTTCAAATTCTCCTATCCAAGAGAATGAATCAATACTAGGGAGGGAAAAGTAATGGGTCTTGCACAATTATGACCATAATGCTTTAGTAGTTATCATTTTCATATTTGGGACTATGCAAAGATCTTTCCAATTGGAAAGGCCCCAAGATTGTTCTTATTGTGTTTTGTAGTCTACTACTCTAGATCCCCAAATTACATGCAAGGGTTTCTTTAAGAAATTATATTTATTATTTCTCTCTACTACTATATACACAACCAACATTTATCCCAAAACTTCCTCGTTTCATTATCCTTGATATCCTATTTTAGCTTTTTACAAATGACATCTCTAAGTTTGAGAATGAAATTACATATATTTATCCTCAAGGATGATTTTAGGATAATAATTTTTGGTGGGTATCCTCATTATCTAAATGCTTGTTACTCTCCTAAAATCAACACCACACCAACTTATCTCCATGAGCAATGTTAAAGGTATTAAGGTTCTTTAAGTCCAAACCCATTTTTCCTTGGAGATATAGATATCCCTCCAACTAATTAGCATAAGTTTATGAGTAGAAGAATTCCCATTTTATTGGAAGATAAAAAATTATCTATGACTTCATTATTGTTACAAATGTGTTTAACATGAAGAATAAATAGACTAGGACATCCTACAAATTTAATTGGATGATTTGCAGTCTTTCCACAAAAGTTAGACACTTGCTTTTCCATGATATCAATCTAGTTCTTATTATATATAGTGGATATTTCCAAGTCTTGAGGATTTTAGGATCCCAAGATATGGACTAGGGAAGGACCCAATTTAGAATCCCAAAATAGTTGCAATAGATTATTGTCTAGAGACTAGGATATTGAAGAAAAAAATATTGGATTTCTCATTACTAATAAATTGATGCATTGCTTAATTATATAAATCTATATATCTCTCTTATGTGACCTTCCTCCCTTGTTGAAGCTACTCCAAATAATAGGGTAGCATATACAACTATGAATAGGAAGGGTTTTCAATTTTAAAGATATTTGGAAGTCCTTTATATATTTATAGGTTCTAGCATTAACAAACAATATTCCCAAAGTTTCAACTAGAATAATGAATAGGTAAGGGGATATGGGATACCTTTATCTTAGGCCTAACTGCATTAAAAAAACCTGTTGGGATTTTGTTCACCAAACCTGAGTATCTAGAAGTGGAGATACAACTATGAATACATCTAATCTATTTTAAAGAGAACCTTAATTTTTCTAGGATTCTAAGTATGTTCAACTCTACTTCATCACACACTTTACCAATATCAAACTTTATAAGTGTTCATACCTTTTATTTTAGGAGGTAGAGTTGACTAATTCATGAGTTAGAATTTCCCTAACAAATATCTACCTCCCCAACACATAACCTCTATGTTCTAGGTTTTTAAGTTCTAGGTAGTTTGTTAATCTATTAGCTATAGTTTTTGGTTTAATATTACATAACATATTACAAAGGAATATGGGTTTGTAATACGAAATTCATAAACAATTCTCTGTATTAGAACTAGAGCAACAAAATATTAATTTAATTTATTTCAAGATATTTTTAAATTTTATAGATTCCTCGACAACTTTGATGATGTCCCTTTTAATAGTTTTCCAAAATGATTGAAAGGAACCTGATGAAAATCCATCTGGTCCTAACGCCTTGCATTTTCCCATGCTAATAACTATAGAGTGGGTTTCTTCCTTTTAAGGGGCTAAAATAAGTTTGTTATTTTTATAACATTAGAAATTAAAGTGAGAATGGTTTGTTGAGCTTATTCATCCAATGGTTCCAAGGAAAAAAATGATTGGAAAAATATTTTTATTTCCATCTTAACTTCATCCATATTCATATTGATATATCCATTTACTTTGATTAAATAATGAATGAAATTAATATTGCATAACACTCTAATGAGAAATGAGGATTGTGAGGGGGGTGTTTATCACAATACCAAAACACCTAATTACTATAGACACCTAAATCGCATCATATTGAGAAGGAATACCCATATGGACTCCCTAAAGGCCATATGACCCACTTTGGGCAGCCTTAGGGCTAAAAAAATATTTTTCACCACTCAAACAAAGGAATTTTTCCTTTGCAACCCTGGTCATCCCTCTAAGATATGACCTCCAGAGCTTGTCCTACCAAGGAATGACCCCAAATCAAGGCCATCCTATCGATGTATGGTCCCTAGTCAAGGATGTCCTACCAAGGAGTGACCCCTATTCAAGGTCATCCAGCCTCAAGATGACCACGCCAGGAGTGGAACAAAAAAAAATCCATAGGTGGGCTTGCACCACTTATTTTGCACACACTTGAGCCTAGTTTAGCATGCATGCTTACCCCTAGAATAGTGTTACATAGACTAGGAAAGCCAAGCGGTATCACATGGGATTTTAGAGAAGAGCATGTAGGCCACCTCTCCCATGTGAAGATTCTTTTCCAATGATAGGTTCCTTTCGAAGGATCTATAAATTGACATATGCTCTCATTTGAAAAGAGATTAGGTTTTTGAATTTTAAGCAATGAAGTTCTATCAAAATTTTACCACGGATCCTCGAGCTTCTGAATTCTTCTTATCATAGAAGCTATGTCATTGGCTCATTTCAAAGGTCAAAGGCCATACCTACATTCATAATGTAATCACACATTTCAACTTTGAAGATTGATTTAGACCCACCAAGCTGCTCTCACAAAGTACACCAATCCATCGACACAACCATAGATCAAATAAAGGAGTCATCCCACATTAGCCTCGAGAAATAAATTTGTAGCTTAGTGGTTTTCTCACCCAAAGATGGCTCGTAGGTGCGGTTGTTCTGCCTAGAGATGGCCCATAGGTAAAACCGTCCTACACAGAGACGACCTCCAGGGTAATGATTCGTTTTCTTGATTTTCTTGTTTTGATGAGTTTTTGTAGCATTTCTCTTTATCATCTTAGCATAGTTGCATTTTATTTTACATATTTACTTACCATGTTTCATTTATTTATCACTTTTAATTATATTTTCATCTGCACATGCTATTAACCTTTCTTGTGTTCCTTGTGTGGAGATTACAGGTTTTGTGCAAGGAAGGAGGAACGCATGAGTTTGATATCACCTCTTATAGAGATCACAAAGAAATGCTTTGCAGGATTGTTTGAAGATGCGAGAGAACCAAAAATTGCACTAATTTCATTCTGAGAGGAAAATAAAATCCTCTTAGTTATCTATTGTATTGATTGTATCAAATGGTGAACTCTCTCGAGGGGATGCAATTGTAACCATGCTTTGAAAAAACAAGTCATTATTAATATTAATGGACTTGTTCCACATATTTTCTTGTTTTATCATGATGTTATGGTTATATAATTTCTAGTTTTGCAACCATACATCTTAGGGACTTTAAAGTTGGAGACCTTGTGCTTAAATAAAATCAACAAAACTCCAACTTGTCATCGCACATGCGAGATAAATTCATGGTAAAATGGTTAGGTCCATTTATCATCACACAAAGGATAGGGCCTAGGACATATAGGTTAGCATATCTTTAGGGTGTTGAGGAACCTGAACCTCTCAACATCCTCCACCTGGGGGAATTTTATGCATAAGGCCCAACTCACAAAAAATCTTTAAAGGCACTTAAGATCTTTGGTCGAATCCAACAAAAAAAAACCAAAAATAAAAAATCAATCAAAAACAACCAAAAACATCAGAAAATTACAAAACACAAAAACATCACATCATCAATCACATTGCATTTCATCATGCATTTCTCATCATTACATTGATCTACTAGTTGCATTAGGCATATTCATTACATTTTCATTAGGATATGTTGTTCTTGCATTACCACAAATAAGCACCATGCTTGTATGATTGTCACAAGTCTTAATCAACCTTATCCATCATCATCATTTACTACTTTTCTTACAAAATTTTGCTTATTAAGTGGTCCTCATAAGATAGGGTAGATATTGGATGACCATCAACAATGATGTTTAGATGGCCACTGACTATTTTACGCACACCTTTTAGTTTGCAAAAGACCATAGGGAAAACCCCCATATTTCACATACCATATCATCCATAGTCCCCTTTGTGAGTAATTGTGTTTGTCAACACAACCAATTAGTTGCTATAGGATGTTCACTAGGGTTTTCGATCATTCAACCATTCCTAGTTTTCATTTCAGATTGTATAGAAAGTTATCTTGATTTTCGAAAGTAGGATCTTGCTTTGATAAAACCTTGCATATCTCCAAATTCCAAACACAAAATCATACATTAAAAATCCAATTTTGAACAAGGAAGGACAAAGCTACAAAGTAGTCCTTACCCCTTAAGTGAAAGGTCTCCCTTTCTCATCCTATTATGCACACAGTCTAGGATGCTAAGAATGGACAAAAGGACAAGCTCCCCCCTACCCAAAGTAATAAACTACCTTGCTCCACAAAAATGAGAAAGTATCTAAAAAAATAAGGAAGCCAACAGTGGTTTTCACCACTATACAAATCAATCCCCTTACTCCTCAAAAAAAAATGAGCAAGTCTCTTAAATAAATCAAAAGAAAATAATGGGGTAATGAGCTTGAATCCCTGGAATCCTTAGTTATTCAAAAATTATGGGATGATCTCCATTACAGCAATGGGCTGAATGAAACCTGCCTGGCAATGGGGTAGTATTACACATGGTGTTATTTCTATCACATTAGTGACCTTATTTTGTATAGACCAATGTCATCTTGCGGATGAGCTAACCTTTGATGGCTTGTATTTCCTAGCAGTTAATTCCAACTGTGTCCAAAATTAGGATAATAATGACTATAGGGTGATCCTCGTTACAACAATGGGTTCAATAAAACTCGCCTACCAATGGGGGAGTTGTATGCTAATATTAATGAACATCACACGCACACACAAGGATATTGAATATCTTGGTCTTCCTAGCAAAATTTTATCTTTCAAAGTCTTGTATAGTCAGTATGCATCTTTTGACTGGTTAACTAGGGCATTTGAGTCTTATGAAAACCATGTTGTTCTCCTATAGCATATTATTGGTCATCCATACATCATTTACATTTTCATCATCTTACATATGGTTGGATTTCAAATATATGACTTTGGTGAAAAGGTTAACATTTTGATTGATGAATTTTGTACATTTGTGGTGCTTACATTTAGGTTGTTTTGCATTTTATATTCATTAGATTAAAAAAAAAAAATCATCATCACAAAAAGTCCCAAAGGAACTTAAGACCTTTGGTGAAATCATCATAAAAGGCTCCAAAGGTACCCATATTCCTTTGGTCACAATAAAAAGGCTCCAAAGGTACCCACATTCCTTTGGTCACAATCAAAAGGCTCCAAAGGTACCCACATTCCTTTGGTCAAAATTCATCCAAAATCCCCAAAGGCACTTAAGCCCTTTGGTAAAATCATCACAAAAGGCTCCAAAGGTACCCAATTTCCTTTGGTCACAATCAAAAGGCTCCAAAGGTACCCAATTTCCTTTGGTCACAATCAAAAGGCTCCAAAGGTACCCAATTTTATTTGGTCACAATCAAAAGGCTCCAAAGGTACCCAAATTCCTTTGGTTACAATCAAAAGGCTCCAAAGGTACCCACATTCCTTTGGTCACAATAAAAAGGCTCCAAAGGTACCCATATTCCTTTGGTAAAAATTCATCAAAATTCATCAAAAAGCCCCAAAGGCCCTTAAGCCCTTTGGTCAACATCAAAAGGCTCCAAAGAAACCCATATTCCTTTGGTCAAAATAAAAAGGCTCCAAAGGTACTCACATTCCTTTGGTCACAATAAAAAGTCTCCAAAGGCATCTAACCCCTTTGGTCATATAACATTTGAACAATTTGAGGGAATCTTGTATCTAGTGATTTACTCTATAAACTCGAAGATTACAATGATTGGTTGTCCATGAAATTTGGTAGGATGAGTAAACTACCATAAGATCACTCACCAGAAATAGTAATAAATGGGTCAAATCAGGGTTGTAATGAGGACATGATCCCTCTAAACTATTGAAAAAGTCCTAGAATACCCAAATCAACTCATCTTGGTCAAGCGACTCATCGCTTTTATCATTTTTTCATTTCCCCATAGACTCATCACTTGAGGGGGTAGTCATTACATCACAAAATTCATAATCAAATCAATAATTAAACACTCAATCATGCAAGTTGCATTCATCCAAGAATCATTGCCAAAGACAATCATGTCCTTGTTTGGGGTAGACAACAAGAAAAAATTTCAAACAATACAAATGACTTGTTATTCGTGTAGCATGGAGGCCCATATACCCCTAGTGTCTCCCCATGACTAAAACACTTGCCAAGGTCAAGTATACCTCAAAGTCACCTGGTTGAAAGGTTTACTAAAATCAAGTTCTTCAACTTGTCAAAAGCAATGGTTTAAAAATACAGGCTCTTTCCATGATTGGGGCATCTAACATTGATCATATCAATGAGCATAATTAACCCTCAATTTGAATCTGGGTCATCTATTTTTGCTCTGCATTACGTTTTCACACAATGCATCCCAAAGAGGGGCATCTATAGACACCTAAAAAAGGACTACCTATATGGACTCCATGAAGGTCATATGATCCACTTTGGGCAGCCCTAGTGCTAAAATAGTGGTTTTAACCATTCAAACAAAGGAATTTTCCCTTTGCAATCCTGGTCATCCCTCCAAGGGATAGCCTCCATAGGTCATCCTACCAAGGGATTGTTGAGCAAGGTGCAACAAAATTATTGTCATTGTTGTCAACACAAACAGACAAATCAGTTGATGCAGTGGATAGGAGTTCAGAGGTCAGTCAGAACATGTACAATGAATTTCCAAGAAGACAGAAGTGGCCCAGATTCAGAAAATCAAAGAAAAAGACAAGTAAGAAAACTATCACGATATCGCGACATGTTTTCTGTCGTGATTTCGCGACATCTCGGAGGAGAGAGAAAATGCTGTCAAAATTGTCGCGATTTCGTGACATCTCGAAGGAGAGAGAAAATGCGGTCAAAATTGTCATGATTTCACGACATATCGAAGGAGAGAGAAAATGCTTGGAAAAACTGTCATGATTTCGTGACATATTGGAAGCAAAGAAGGCAAGTAAGAAAACTGTCGTGATTTCGTGACATGTTTGGAAAGAAGGCGCAAGCAAAGAAAACTGTCGCAATTTCGTGACATGTATGGAGAGAAGGCACAGGCAAAGAAAACTATCACGACAGGATTGAAGTGTCATGATTTCACGACAGGATCAAAGAGAAAGCGCCAAGGAGAGAAAGTGTCACGATTTCGTGACAGGTTCGAAGAGAAAGCACCAAGGAGAGAAAGTGTCAAGATTTCACGACAGGTTCGAAGAGAAAGCGCCAAGGAGAGAAAGTGTCACGATTTCACGACAGGTTCGAAGAGAAAGCGCCAAGGAGAGAAAGTGTCGTGATTTCGCGACAGGATCGAAGAGAAAGCGCCAAGGAGAGAAAGTGTCACGATTTCACGACAGGTTCGAAGAGAAAGCACCAAGGAGGAAAAGTGTCATGATTTCGTGACATGTTTCGTTTTCACGGGCCAAAGACAGAAAAGGCAAAAGGCAGCGAATGTGTCACGATTTCGTGACATGTGTTTTCGCAGGCCAAAGACAAAAAAGGTGCAATGCAGCGAATGTGTTGCGATTTCATGACATGTGTCTTTGTGGGCCAAAGACAGAAAAGACATAAGGCAGCAAAAGTGTCACGATTTCGTGACATGTTTCGTTTTCACGGGCGAAAGGCAGAGAAGTGCAAGGAAGCAAAAAGTGTCATGATTTCGCGACATGTTTGGTTTTCACAGGTGTAAGACAAGAGGTGAACAAGGAGGCAAAAAACGTCGTGATTTCACGACATGTTGAGTTTTCACGGATAAAGGGTGAGAAGAGCATAAAGAGATAGAAGTGTCACGATTTCACGACAGGTCGCAACAGCACGATCACTGATAGTTAACTGAAGCAAAACAATAGTTAAAGAGGCAGTTGTAGAGGAAAAGCATGTAGCCAAAATAAGAAGAGTTAACTGGAGTCAATGCGACAATTACAAGATGTACAAAAGAAAAGCATGTAGCTATTTTAAGAACAATCAAAGAAGAAGAAATTAAACATTCGCATAAATAGAATCAAAAAATGCATGCATGCACAAAAAATAAGACGAACAGTTATGGTAGAGGTATATGTTGCATGTAACATGTTTAACGAAATGCCCACTCTATAAATACAAAAGGATTTACATAAAGAAGAAGTTACAGTTGACAAGTGGCAGAAGAGAATATTAAAGGAACAGTTATGGGTTGCATGCGTAAATATGGAAGTTAAAAATAGAGACTAATATGATATAAAAGCGGGTCTATGTGAAGAATAAGGCTGCTGCTGTATGTGAGAAATTATTGTGTAAAGAGGGTTAGAAGAGGGCCGAGAGAGAAATAAGCAGAACCGTGAGAGAGTGCAGAGTTTGATTAATTGCAGACCAGTCAAGGTCGTGTAAACAATGAAGGCATTTTTGTCATTAAGATAATTCAAAATTGCAGTCCAAGTTGGTGCTTGGCATTAGGGGTTGGTGCTCCTATCTGTTGAAGCAGAAAAATAAGGGGTTGGTGCTCCTTCTAGTGGGTGCTGGTAAAGTGTTTGTAAAACTGGTGTTTTGCAAAGGTTGGATTTGGATTGGAGTCTAAGCAGTCATTTTTGAGGAGTAGCCAAATTGGTGAACCTCGTTACATTGTGTGTTGTGGTGTGCTCTCTTGTGAAAATTGCTTTACCTATTTTTAAGTTCTCTTTGCTTCAGCATTAAGTGTTGTAGATTTGAATTTTAATAGCTACACTGATTCACCCCCCCTCTCAATGTCATTGTGAGAATATCAATTGGTATCAGAGCAAGGTTCCTGAACAAAGCTTAATCAGCTAAGGTGATCTTGGAAGGAACACAATGGTAGGTAATGAAGGATTCTCATCAAAAAAAGCTCCTTTGTTCAATGGAACTAATTACTCATTCTGGAGACTCAATATGCAGACATATCTGAGTGCATTAAGATACGATATTTGGGAATCAATAGAAAGTGGATACACAGTACCAGCTACTCCTCCAACAGATACTATTGAGAAGAAGAAGTTTGAGAATAACTCCAAAGCACAGAATGCCATAATGTGTGGGCTAGTAGACAGTGAACTAATAAGGATCATGAGCTGTAAATTAGCAAAAGACATGTGGGACAAACTAAAGAGCATCCATGAAGGAGACAACAAGATCAAGGAAGCCAAGCTGCAAACTCATCAAGCTCAGTTCGAAGCATTGCAAATGAATGACGATGAGAACATAGAAGCCTATATGCTGAGAGTCAATGGAATCATTAATGCAATTAGAGGACTCAACAAAAAAATCAAAGATGTAGTTTTCGTGAAAAAGGTACTTAGAACTCTTCACAAAATATTTAATTCTAAAGTTTCTACAATAGAAGAGGCTAAATATCTAAATAATTTTAGCATGGACGAGATGCATGGTTCTTTTACTGCATATAAAATGAGAATAGGACAAACTAAGCCCATAGACAGAGAAGCTATTTTTAAAGCACACAAGAATACAAAAGCTGAACAAGAATCTGAGGATGAAGAGACATCGGATGAAACGAAAGCCAAATTTGTTCGGAAAATTACAAAGGGAAAAGGAAAATATAGAGGAAATTTACCGTTTAAGTGTTTCAATTATGGAGGGGTCGGTCACTTTGTAGCTAAGTGTCCAATGAATGAGAAAACCAAAAGTGATGAAGGGTCACACCAAGAAAGAAGTGACTGGAAGAAGAAACCAAATTTTAGGAAAAGCAATTTCAAAAAGAAAAGTTTCATATCCAAGAATGTCAGCTCTTTTGAAGATAGCTCAGGTGAATATTCTGAAGAAGAAACAGGTGAAGCTCTATTCATGGCATTTGAAGAAGCAAAAATAGAAGAAAAACAGGAAGGAGATACAAAAATTAAGGATGAGGCTGAAGTTTGTCTGGAAGGAGATTTGGTTGCTGCACTTAAAGAGTTGAAAACAGAAAGGAAAAAGAATAAAAAGGTCTTAAGAAAACTAGAGGATGTGAATGACATAATAAGCAGTTTGAAAGTACAAACAAAAGAATTTAAGAAAATGTCTAAAGAAATCAAAGTTCAATTAACCATGAAAATAGATGAGTGCTGCAAACTGGAAGAAGAGATTGTTGTCTTAAGAATGCGGCTAGAAGAAAAGAATCAAAAATTAAGTTGCTATCACAAACTTGAAGGAAGTTTTGCAAAGCTTGAAAAGATTATAAATAGTCAGAGGACTACGGGCATCAAATTTGGTTTGGGCTTTGTCGAAGGAGAATTGTCAAGTGGATCAAAGGCCATAACAGTAGAAAAAGTAAAGAAAGAAGATAAGATCAAGGTTGATCAAGGAAAAATGAATCAGGCAAAAGAAAGCAATAGTGCCAGGCACGAGAAGAGTGTTGACAATGAGGGATTCATAAAAGTCACACATCAAAGGAGAAGAAAATTTGTGGCTCCTACTACAAAATGGCAAAGGCCAATTCCCAGGTTCAATCATTCCTTTTCTGGTTATTGTTTTAATTGCAATGCTTATGGTCATTAGATTTTAGACTGCATTCATAATATAGGACAAAGAAACTTCACCAAGTAGAAATGTCTTTTCACCCTTGATGGATTATGCAGTAGAATGCTATAACTGTCATAACTTTGGACATATTGCAAGAAACTGTAGAAGCACATATGCAACAAACAGATATCAGGGAAAAAGAACTCAACCAAACAGTTTAAGGCAAAACAAAAAAATTCCAAAAAAACATGCACAGGCTACTGATAAAGAAAAGTCTAAACAAGTAACCAAAACTATAGCCAAACCAGAGTGGAAAGAAAAGGAGCTACCCAAGGAAGAAAAGGAATCCTTGATTGTTTAGACAACTTTCAAAGCACAGAATAAATCTGCACCATGGATATTAGATAGTGGGTGCTCCAGTCACATGATAGGAGATAAACAAAAATTTGAAAAATTACAGAAATATGAAGGGGGCTCTGTAAAGTTTGGAAATAATGATGGAGCCAAGATAGTTGGCAAAGGATCAATCAAGATAAGTGATGGACAGATAAATTTCAAAGAAGTTCTATTTGTGATTTGTTTGAAGCACAACTTACTGAGCGTAAGTCAAATCTGTGATAGAGGTCATGAAGTCATCTTTAAGAAGCAGGGCTTTGAAGTCAAAAAAGCACACAGTGGGAAGTTGATAGCTACTGGATTAAGGACTTCTGGAAATCTATATACTCTCTCAAAAACTTTAGAAGGAGCGTGCTTGATTGGACAAGAAGATGAAAATTGGTTGTGGCATAAGAGGCTCGATCATATTAGCTTTGACAATCCGGTAAAAATAAGTTCAAAAAGGGCGGTAAGAGATATACCCACCATTGGCAAACCGATAGAATAGCATCTGTGCTTCATGCCAAAAAGGGAAGCAAACTAGAGCCACATTCAAATCAAAGGAATACTTCACCAGTAAACCTTTAGATCTAATACATATTGATTTGTGTGGACCCATGAGAACACAAAGCATAAATGGTGAAAAATACTTTATGCTATTCATAGATGACTACTCTAGGATGACATGGGCACTATTTTTAAAGCTTAAATCAGATGCTTTTGAGATGCTCAAGATTTTTAAAAAATAGGTTGAGAATCAAACTGGAAAAAGAATTAAATGCCTAAGATCAGACAGAGGAGGAGAATTTATCTCAAAAGAATTTGCAGAATACTGTCAAAAATATGGGATTAGAAGATAGTTTTCAGCAACAAGAACACCTCAACAGAATGGTGTTGTAGAAAGGAAGAACAGGACAGTGCAGGAAATGGCACAGACAATGTTGGTTGAGAACAAAATAACTGATAGATTTTGGAAAGAGGCAGTCCATACTGCGGTTTACATCCAAAACAGGTGCATGCTAAGGACGCATGAAATCAAAACACCGTATGAGTTGTGGTTCGGCAGAAATGCAACAAGATATTCCAAAGTGTTCGACAACAAGTGCTACATCAAACGAACTGAAGATAATCTCGGTAAATTTGAAGATAGAGTTGACGAAGGTATTTTTCTTGGTTACTCAACAAAAAGCAAAGCCTACACATGTTACAACAAGAGGCTAAAGAAAATTATGGAGAGTGCAGATGTTAAAGTTGATGAAGGTAGAGATCAAGAAACAACTTATCAAGAAAACTACCCTATTTATGAAGAAGTCATTGAAGGAGATGAAAAAATGGAAACAGAAGACAATCAGAAAATTGACCCAGCTGATTTAAGAATTGACTCATAAGAAGAAGAAAAAAAGAAATTCAAAACAGGCAGCTGGTAGAAAAATCATCCCAGAGAACAAATTATTAGGGACCCAACAGTTGGTATTCAGACTAGAAGAGCATTAGTACGGAACTACTCTCTATTATCCAGCATTGAGCCCAAAAATGTTGCTGAAGCAAGCACAGATGAAAGTTGGATGAAAGCAATTAATGAAGAACTAGATCATATTGAGAAAAACAAAACCTAGGAGTTAGTACCAAGGCCGAAAAATAAAAATGTAATCGGTACTAAATGGATTTTTTGCAATAAATTGAATGAAGATGGACAGGTTGTAAGAAATAAAGCAAGACTGGTCTGTAAAGGCTATGCACGAAGTTGAAGGTATTGATTTTGAGGAAACCTTTGCACCAGTAGCCAGAATAGAGGCAATCAGAATGTTTCTAGCTTTAGTAGTTCATAAAAATTTCAAGGTATATCAAATGGACGTAAAATAAACATTTATGAATGGAAAACTAGAAGAAGAGGTTTACATTGAGCAGCCAGATGGTTTCCAACTTGGTGATAATCCCAACTTTGTTTGCAAGTTGAGGAAAGCTTTGTATGGTTTAAAACAGGCACCCAAAGCATGGTATGCAAGGCTAGATAACTATCTGATTCAACGGGGGTTCAAGAAAGGTTTGGTGGACAACAATCTATATGTCAAAATAGAGAATGGCCATCTTATTGTCCTTGTTGTTTATGTATATGATATCATTTTTGGCAGTAGCAATGATAAGTCCTGTAGTGACATAGCAAATAAAATGAAGAAAAAATTTGAGATGTCTATGATTGGTGAACTTTCTTATTTTCTCGGACTGCAAGTCAATCAAAGTGAATAGGGCATTTTTATTTCTCAAGTTAAATATGTGAAAGAAATGTTGAAAAAGTTCACAATGGAGGACGATGAAACTCGTTAGCACTCCCATGACAACAAGGTTGAAAGTTGAGCAAGGATGACAAATCTCCGGATGTAGATCAAACCATGTACGGATCTATGATTGGAAGTCCGTTGTATTTGACAGCTACCAGACCAGATATCTTACAAGCAGTATGCATGTTGACAAGATTTCAGGCTAATCCCAAAGAGACTCATGTGACAGCTGTGAAGAGGATTTTTAAGTACCTCAAGGGTACTATGGAGTATGGGTTATGGTGCCCAAAAGGTAAGGACTTCACTCTTATTGCATATTCTGATGCAGATTGGGCAGGATGTATTGATGACGAAAAGAGTACCGGTGGAGGAGCATTTTATCTTGGATACGAGTCGGTAGCATGGCACAACAAGAAACAAGAATCAATCTCTCTATCCACGACAGAGGCAAAATACATTGCAGCAACAACATGTTGTACACGAATATTATGGATGAGACAAACCCTGAAAGATCTTGGTATTCACTTCAAAGAGCCAATTTTAGTTAAATGTGACAACACCGGTGCTATAAACATATCAAAGAATCCGGTTATGCATTCTCGAACCAAACATATTGCAATCCAGTATCACTTCTTGAAGGATAAAGTTGCAAAAGGTGAGGTCAAATTGGATTTTGTTCGACTACGAGCAAGTAGCGAGATATATTCACAAAACCATTGCCAAAGGAAGTTTTTGAGTACCTTCGAAGTAAGTTGGGAGTAGTCACATTTCCCAAGAACTGACTATCAATTGGGATCACATTCTTAGGGGGAGCTTTTATGCCTATGTTTATAGTTTTGCTCATATTCATGATTTTTGCTAACTATAACAATGTGTATCTGAGAATGTTGTGCATAGACTCAGGGGGAGTCTGCAGCAGCCCTTTGGTATTATTGTCAAAGGGGGAGAACAATTCTATGAGAGTGCATGAGTGTTGCCAACAATTCCAAAGGGGGAGATTGTTGAGCAAGGTGCAACAAAAGTATTGTCATTGTTGTCAACACAAACAGATAGATCATTTGATGCAGTTGATGCAGTGGACAGGAGTTCAGAGGTCAGTCAGAACATGTACAGTGAATTTCCAAGAAGACAGAAGTGGCCCAGATTCAAAAAATCAAAGAAAAAGACAAGTAAAAAAACTGTCGCGATATCACAACATATTTTTTGTCACGATTTCGCGACATCTCAAAGGAGAGAGAAAATGCTGTCAAAATTGTCACGATTTCACGACATCTCGAAGAAGAGAGAAAATGCGATCAAAATTGTCATGATTTCGTGACATATCGGAGAAGAGAGAAAATGCTGGCAAAACTATCGTGATTTCGCGACATGTTGGAAGCAAAGAAGGCAAGTAAGAAAACTGTCATGATTTCATGACATGTTTGGAAAGAAGGCGCAAGCAAAGAAAACTGTCGCAATTTTGTGACATGTGTGGAGAGAAGGCACAGGCAAAGAAAACCTTCACGATTTCGTGACAGGTTTGCAGAGAAAGCGTCAAGGAGAGAAAGTGTCGCGATTTCGCGATAGGATCGAAGAGAAAGCGCCAAGGAGAGAAAGTGTCGTGATTTCACGATAGGTTCGAAGAGAAAGTGCCAAGGAGAGAAAGTGTCATGATTTTGTGACAGGATCGAAGAGAAAGCGCCAAGGAGAGAAAGTGTCATGATTTCATGACAGGTTCGAAGAGAAAGCACCAAGGAGAGAAAGTGTCGCGATTTCATGACAGGATCAAAGAGAAAGCGCCAAGGAGAGAAAGTGTCACGATTTCATGAAAGGATCAACTCTTGGCATGAATCAAATTACAAATTCAACACCCACCATAATCTAATTTAAGATGCCAAGAAGAGAAGACATCAGTAACAATAATATCTTCCCCCCCATAATGGATGCTCTAGTGAGCCTCTACAATTGAGGAAAATCCATCTAAATCTCTCTCATCATTTGAAAGACATGCACCTTGCTTCAAGAACTTATCTTCAATCTTTTATAGCTTTAATAAGCAATTTTTTGTTGGGTATCCCTCATTTTTTAGTAACTATAAGTGGTCTTCGATTTATTTGAAGACTTAGCCTTGCTTGTGGGCCCCTAGGTCTTAGCCTCCTTAGATTTAAATTCCTTTGTGTGAGACTATATTTGAGGATTTTAACCATCATAATTTTGCATTGCAACCTGAAAGTGAACTAGAAGAGAAAAATACTTATTAACAGTAAGAGTTTTTTGGTATTCCAAGAACATAAGAATCATATAAACCATTATGTTCAATATCTAAAATGAGGGGGAGGGGGAGAGATTAGAAAGGACGATATTAACACATTCTATGTCATATTTTTTTTTACCTCCAAAAGATGCAATATTTACCCTCAAAACCTTGAATCTTGCAATATAGTCCTCAATGTTATCAAACTCATCTAGCTTAAGAGAACTCTAATTCCAAGTGACTTACTTCAATAGTATTAATGTTTCTAAAAATTTCATGCAACTTTGACCATACCTTGATAGGTTCATTCTCTTCTTTGATATGGAAAAGCAACTTTGGTTCAATTAGCAAGGAAAACAAACCTATAGCTTCTTCTACCTTTTGATGTTAAACTTCATCATCAAGAATAGTTTCTTTATCCTTCTAAAATATTCACTGTAGTTTTTGTATTTCATAGCAGGTTGATCATTTGAGTTAACCAGAGACTATAATTTTACCTATTAAGGTAACTAGGGCTTTATGGTCCATCTTACATAGTCTAACCCCCAATACTATAGTAGGTTCATGAACTGATAACACCAGCATATAGAGCTTGAAAAATTATGTGATTTGAAAAAAAGACTCACAATACTTTCGTACGCAAAATTTATGGCCTCCAAAATATTTGCCTTAATGGCCCCAAATTTTTTTAAAATTAAAGGCTCTAACCTTAGGGATGCAAGCACCAATATCGACATGTCACTTCATGAGATTTGATCCATTGGAATAATCCAATCACTTTTCACCACCACAACTCCTTTGATTTTCTTTATCATTGACACTTACACAATTTTTTTTATTGAGTAAATACTTCTTATACATATACATATCCGTTGTGGGGATTGAACCCGGGTCACATCACTGATAATGCAAGTGGCGTCCTTTTCGGTAGACCACATCACATACGTTCCCTAATATTTTATTAGTAAATACCTGATTGGCCTGTCACATGCTAACAGGCTGCCTGGTGAAAACAACTCATTTTAATTAGCTTTGTTAAACAAAACCTGCATTGTATAATACTAGACACTTACACAATTTTGATTAGTTGAGAATATATATACATATCAAAAATATTATTTTGCATGGCACTAAAAAGGTCCTCATCACCCAATGGGACAGTATAATCTTAATAAGCCAAAAATTTCCTCAATGGGGTTTGAACTCGAGCTTGTTAAGAGACTTGGTGTGACCAAGGCACCAAGCCTCCCATTGAAAAGGGAAGCCCAATACATGCACTTTATCTTTGACCTACAAATAATTATCAATGGAAATAAATAATTCAAGACTCGAACCTATGACCTTAGGTCTCAAACATGCTTTGGAAGGTAACATTGCTAGCAAACCACAACCTCCAACTATGATAGCATCACTAGTAGTGTCATACGTATTACCACATGGATCATTTTTTGAGTGAAATAAATCCATCATAAGGACTCAAACTTAGATCCTTCACCCTTCTATTCTCTTGCAGTTGTTCAACTAGTTGCGATGTCAAGTTGTCAGCTATAAACTTATAACCACCATAGACTATTTTCTCCCTAACTCTTTTTCATGCACAAAAATCCAAGCAACATGGGAAATTGAATCCCAAACCCTTTGAAACCAAAGCTTCCACAAGTTGTTGCAAATCCATTATTCCTCCCTTATAATGTTGGTAGACCTAGAACGAACCTCCATGAAGGGCCTACCAAAAGCACCCAATGAAAGTGGCATAAGTTGTGAGGCATGTGCAAATAGTTGTGCACTCGAGATGCTTTTGGTGCTAGTTTTTAAACTTTAATTCAAAATGTGTCATTTTCCTCTATTTTATTGTGTGCTTGAAAGGAGGATATTGATCAATAAAATGTTATATTTTGATGCAATATGCAATAGGAGATAGCAATCACAAGATGCAAAATAATATGAAAGAAAGTAAATCTGTGAGATGACTAAAATATGCTATAAATAGAAATGATGGAAATGAATACAATGTAGCTATGGAGGAAATGGACACTCTATGAATAATGCTACAAGACTATATTGCACCCATCACCAATATGGGTGACTATATCTATATCTATGCTATGCTATGCTTTCCTATATCTCTATGCTATTACAATGAGGCATTTTTATATAGGAAGATAAGTTCCTTGGACAACACTCTACCTAGTTGTACAAGGGACAACTTGCACATTGGCACTTGTGCATTTATTATACTGCATGAAGTAACTAGATAACTTACCCCTAAAGTAATCTAATGTCCTAAGTATGTACCTAGGAAGGTACATTTGCATGACCCAAATGATGTAATATAATCTATTTCTAACACCCCCTTGTATTACATTATTTGGGTATTGAAAATTTTAGTCTTCAATGTGGATATTCTTCTTGATCTCGAGATTCAAATTCTTCTTCTCTATTTTATGTAACCTATTCAAGCAAGTAGTTAGTGTCTTCATAATCTGTCATTCTTTCTAAAAGAGCTTTGACTTCATAATCATCTATAGATTCTTCCAGTTCTTCGATTTCTTTTATCCTCTGAGCTAGATGTCCTTTTTTATTTCTTTTTCGATACTCCAATTTGGGATAATTGGTTGGACACTAAAATTATTACTGATAAGGATTTTGATATTATCATGGCTGAAATTGGCTCCCATTATTCATCTGATTTCCTCAATTCTGATTTTTGGGATTGAATTTGCAATAGCTGGTACTATGGCCTTTTCTCTTGCATATTTGACAGTATATTTTGTACCATGGTTTTCATCCTTTTGATGAAGAATCAATATTTCCCTATGGATTATCTTTAGATGACAATGCAGTGTTAGTCATTTCATCTTTAACTGTATTTTCCACCTCATATTCCTGTAGAATATTGACTAGGTCATCAAAAGAGGTATCTTTACTTAGGACTTGTAAAGATGTTACCAAATGCTTATAGTTGTCTGGAAGTGCTCTCATGGTTACTTGAGTAAGAAGTTCATCCTTAACTATTTAAGTCAATAATTTCCCTTTAATATTTGCTACCTTCCTTAGGAACAGTTCTATGCTTTCTCCACTATTCATCTTTAATAAGTGAAGTTGAGTTTGAAGATGAAGAATAGTTGCCTTATTCTTTCCTTAAAATATTTTCTCTAGGCTTGTCCATGCATCTGAAGATGTTTTTGTTGAACTGATATAGGGTTGTATCTCATTAGTGATATCAAAGGTTATTATCATTATAGCCTTTCAATTATTTTCCTCAAACTTTAGGATTTCAATATCACCTCTGATAGGTCTCTATGTTTTCCCTTTTACAATATTCCAAAGTTTCCCATATACCAATATTGCTTTCACTTTATTCTTCCAGGAGAAATAACTAGGACCCTTGAGTAATTGAGATTTTTCTAGGAAGAATTTGTTTGATGCCATTTAAATTCCCTAATATCAATCCTTAGTTTTTTGTGGACTTCCTTATGTCTCCCTAATTTTGGAATATAATATAGTGCTTTTTGTAAAAGTAGTTCAATTTTTGGTTGATTTTGTAAAGTTTTGTATATATCAAAAATCAACTTCTATTATCCCTTATTGCTCTTATTGAATCAAACACTTTTCCAATTTTGAAGAGATTTTAATGTTGGATTTCTTTTGTCTCTTTTATGAAATTTTGAGACAAGAATATTATAAATTTCCAAACTTAGCAAAAAGCCTTAATAATCTCTTTTAATATCCCTTTAGGATTTAATTGTAGTGTATCTAATTTCCAATAAATTAATTTGATGCAGTAACCCTTATAGCTCCCAAATTTTAGAAAAATTAGACAACAATAATATTTGCAAATATTTTTTAGAAAATAATTTTTAGTAGAAATCCTTATTGCTCCTAAGTTTCATACTGCAAATATTATATTGATTTGATAAATTATTCCCTTTGAGATATGGCTTTCAATATGGTTAAATTCCTCTAAGTTTAACCTTATAACTCCCAAGAAATATTGCACATTAAAATGGGAATAAAGATTACCTTATATCATGCAATAATCGACGTTGATTTTCGATGTGTAAGCGCTGCAATATTGGCATCACTGGTTTGGTTGTTCCCTCCAAGATAATTGCTTGGAACCTTCCTTGAATTTAATGTTCTAAATATGATGCCCTTAGTATCTACCTTTAAACTTTCTTGATCAAAGCATTGAAGGCTCTTCCACCTTGCTTCCATGCTACAACTCGGCCCTGTACATGAAGAATTCAGGGTTTTGAATTTAGAGACATAAATGCTTGTTGAGTGCTTGGTCATTGAAACCCTTAAAATGGAGGAGGATCTTGTATTAAGTGGCAAGTGGCATGTCTATTTTCTTCTTGAGTGCTTGAGGAGTAGAAGGTGCTAGAAAATTCTCATTTCTTCCTTTGAGTAACATATGGACGTTACATTCTTCAAAGGAGCGCTTGGTCTCTTTATGGATAAGTGTATCTCATATACTCAATGCACCAACCTGTTTTATATAACTCCTTTCTTGATGAATATGAGCACTCGCGTGAGGAGCTTTAGGGTTTTACCTCAAGTGAAAAATGTTCCTCCTTGTGCATGGACGTTTTCTCTAACGCTTCTTCAACGAACCCTTTGGAGGTTCTTTAAACCCTGTAAAATTTTTAGATCCTCTTTCATTCAATTGTACTTGCTTGTGGGTTGTTTCCAGTTGGGATGAGGAGCAACGATTTGGAGGCTTGAGAATCGATTTTGAGCAATGCAAATATGGAATTTGAAACACTCCAAGCTTGTAACCACTTGATAGAAGCTCTCTTTTTGCTATATTTTTTTGCACTATTTCTTTGTAAGAAACTTATTGTGCTTTGAATTTGAGATTCACCAAGTCTCGATTTGAGGCGTCCTTGCTGATCTTCGATGGCTACTTTCTTCTCCAATTCTTTGAGGATTGAGTTGATTTGGTGGCTTCTCTTGGCCACTAAATGTTGCATATTTCTACGCAATAATAGTATCTTTGGAGGCTTGAGAATCGATTTTGAGCAATGCAAATATGGAATTTGAAACACTTGAATGGTGCTTTAATCTTCTTCTTTTCTCACTTATTATACGTCCTCATTTTGTAGACAACGTTGCTCTTGATTATAACATTGTTTCTCCCTTTTTTTGTGCCTTGTATTTTGTAGGTATTGGCATCCAAGATGTGAGGAGAATAAGCCCTTAGAGTGGCTCCTTTTGCTATGCTTAGAAATATGCTAGCATTCGACTGCCTTCATCTAGTTTTTCCAGTCAATGTTGTGTCTTTTAGGCACCTTAAAATCTACTTTCTTTTCCTGTATAAACAAGATAGTGCAATGTAATATATTTATATAAAAAAGAGCCTTTATTGTACCTTCTTTTGCATTCCTTTTTTTCAGATCTGAATTTATGGTTTTGTGACAGAATTTTGAATGCAATGTAGGGGTTTTGAGGTTGTATATTTGATTAGACACCTTCACCTTTTTGCTTGGATAGTTTACAAATGAACCCAAGCTTGTAACCACTTGATAGAAACTTTCTTTTTGCTATATTTTTCTGCACTATTTCTTTGTAATAAACTTATTGTGCTTTGAATTTGAGATTCACCAAGTCTTGATTTGAGGCTTCCTTGCTAATATTTGATGGCTACTTTATTCTCCAATTCTTGGAGGATTGAGTTGATTTGGTGGCTTCTTTTGGCCACTAAATGTTGCATATTTCTACACAACAATAGTATCTTTGGATGCTTGAGAATCAATTTTGAGAAATGCAAATATGGAATTTGAAACACTCCAATGGTGCTTTAATCTTCTTCTTTTCTCACTTGTTATACGTCCTCCTTTTGTATACAATGTTGCTCTTGATTATAAATTTATTTCTCCCTTTGTTTTGTGCCTTGTCTTTTGCAAGTTTTGTCATCCAATATGTGAGGAGAATGAGCCCTTAGAGTGGCTCCTTTTGCTATGGCTTGGAAATATGCTAGCATTCAACCGCCTTCAGATAGTTTTTCCAGTGGATGTTGTGTCTTTTAGGAACCTTAAAATCTACTTTCTTTTCCTGTATAAACAAGATAGTGCAATGTAATATATTTATATATAAAAGAGCCTTTATTGCACCTTCTTTTGCATTCCTTTTTTTCAGATATGAATTTATGGTTTTGTGGTAAAATTTTGAATGTAATGTAGGGGTTTTGAGGTTGTATATTTGATTAGACACCTTCACCTTTTTGCTTGGATATTTTACAAATGAACCCAGGCTTGTAACCACTTGATAGAAGATCTCTTTTTGCTATATTTTTTTGCATTTATTGTGTTTTTAATTTGAGATTCACCAAGTCTCGATTTGAGGCTTCCTTGCTGATCTTCTATGGCTAATTTCTTCTCTAATGCTTGGAGGATTGAGTTGATTTGGTGGCTTCTCTTGGCCACTAAATGTTGCATATTTATACGCAATAATAGTATCTTTAAACACTTTTTCAAATTCTAATTTTGTGCCTTTCTCAAGAACACAAACAATGATATTTTGAGAGCAATAGAATAGTGCAAATGAATCTAATAATATTTCAATTTTAATGCACTAACAATTTCACCTTATTACTCTAATTAAATCTTAAAATAATACACTTAATCAATTTACTATAGCTAATCAAGAATAATTTGAAATGAATATTCAAGAATTATTTTGCAATTTTCAAACGAGGTTGTAGGAATTAGTCTTATTTTTATTTTCCAAGTAGATGATAGGTAGTTGATAGATAGTTGTAATGCAAAAATCTAATCAACTCCTAATGTGCAAATGAACCTTAAAAGGAAATTTTCTCTTTTTGCACTTTTGAAGACTATAATCCAATGTTCCTTATTGCAACTTTAATCCAAATTAAGGTGCTTTAATAAATCTAATAAGTAATCCAGTTAATGAATCTACTTGCACCAATAGTTGCTTACCTTTTTGAAATATTTGTAGCTCTTTTTTCACTTATGTAGAGGATGTAGATCTTACTATCCTAAGTAGCTCCTTCTAAACCAAAATGTGGTCTCAAACTTTCTTTCACGAGCCTGGGATTTTGTGGCTTGTTCTCCTCTTCTCCTTTTGATGTAGATTTGAAGAAGCTTTTATTTCTAAAATGGTACCTTCTTTCTGTGAGAGGAAATATTCAAATATCTTGGATTTTATAGGATTCTCCTATCTTCAAGTCTTATTATCAAATTTTGACTTCAAGAAGGATCTTCTCAAGATTATGAATATCTTGAGGTCTTCATTGGAGTCTTCTTTAGGGATTTGGCACTCCTTAAGAAATTCTTCTTCTCTTGGGTTTGTTGTTGGATGGTGACAATTGTCCCAAGTCCTTCACTATCAGGGGTTTCTCCTTGGTAGTGGATTTCTCCAATGAGTTCTTCTTTGATGATTTATTCAGTAAGGCTCTCCAAGCCTTTTACTGGATGCTCATTGAGATCTCTCCAAGGTCTTTGATATTGCAGCTTCTTTTGGTCTTCCTTGATACCTTTTATTCAACCTTCTACTTTTGGAAGTGTTGGTGGTGAGATATTTCTTTGTATCTTCGATTATACTACTTCTAGATTCGAGCAAGACTCTCCTAGTTCTTCTTCCAAGACTAGAATTTCTTCAATGAGATCTCCTGATCTCTTTGTCTTCAATTTTTCTTCAAGTGCTAGATTGATTCTGAAGTAGACACTCTTCCTAACTTTCTTATAGGAATTTTTTCAACTCATTGAATCTCCTTTCCCTATAACAAAGTATTAGTACTGAAATCTTAATCTCATTCTGAATCAAATACTCCCTTCTGGAGTCTTCTTCCAGATCAAGGCTTTTGTGGCTTTTTTCAGTATCAAGGATTTTGTGGCCTTTTCTTCAATATCAAGGCTTTTGTGGTATTTTTTTAGGATCAAGGATTTTATGGCCTTTTCTTCAATATCAAGGCTTTTATGGCCTTTTTAAGGATTAAGGCTTGTCCATGGTCTTTTCTTCTGGATCAAGGCTACTATGGCCTTTTCTTTTGGATCAAGGCTTCTATGGAATTTCCCTCTTCTGTGAAGTTTTCAATTTAATAATGGAGATCTCCAGTCTCCTAACTTCACCATAACTCTTCTTTTGAAGTCTTCTTATGAAATATTATTTTCTTGCATAAGAAACTAATATTTGCACTATGAAGGTACGCCAAACTTTAGGCAATGAAGTTGAAGTCTCCTAGATTTCTATTGTAGGAGGAGTCCCAATCATATAATAATTAGTTTTATACAACAAAAGAAAATCTGGGTAATAGTTAAGAAATTCTAGATATCCTAATGATCTTCACTACTTGATTTATCAATCTAGTGGATTGAATGTTGAGTCCTAGTCTTCATGAATTTTTCCTGCAACTCTATGGAAATACTCTAGCCAAATGTAATCTCAATATTTCTAGAACTAAGATTTATTTTAGTCCTCACTTGTGGCTCTCCCTAATTCTACCACCTAGATTCTTCTAAATTTTTTTGATAGTGGCTAGTCTAGTAGTGCATCAGGTTGACAAAAAACTCAGGCTCAATGATAATGGTGGTTTTCCTATTGATCTACCATGGCTCTTATACCACTGTTAGCTTTTGATGCAGTATGTAATGGGAGATAGAAATCACAAGATGCAGAATAATATGAAAGAAAGTAAATCTACGAGATGACTGAAATATGCTATAAATAGAAATGATAGAAATGAATACAATGTATCTATGGAGGAAATGGACACTCCATGAATAATGTTATAGGACTATATTGCACCCATCACCAATATGGGTGACTATATATATATATATGCTATGATTTACTATGCTATGCTTTTATATATCTTTATGTTATTACAATGAAGTCTTTTTATATAAGAAGAAGTTCCTTGTCCAACACTCTACCTAGTTGTGCAAGGGACAACTTGCACATATACAACTTGAACATTGACACGTGTATTTATTACATTGAATGAAGTAACTATATAACTTCCCCCTAAAGTAATATAATGTCCTAAGTATGTACCTAGGAAGGTACATTTACATTATCCAAATGATGTAATATAATATATTTCTACAATAAAATTGGATCTAATTTGAAAAACTAGATGGAGAATCGAAGAAACTACAATCACAATGGAGGAAAAAACTAGTAATTTTCAAAATTACAAGAAAAAGTGAAAGAGATTACCTTGCACTTTGGAAGAAGGATCAAAGGTTCTAAAGGTACTTCCTACATGATCAAGCAATGTCACTCCACATCCACTATGATACCATGCCAAAATTTTCAATATCTTTGAGAAATGAATGAAAGTAATAACGGTCACTCAAATATTAAATAAAATGCAAAAAAAAGGATGAAGAAGAATATGGGGTACCCATAGACACCATAAATAATCACTATCTATATATTATATTGCACAACACTCCAATGAGAAATGAGGAGTGTGAGGGGGGTATTTATAGCAATACCAAAACCCCTAATTACATCATAAAGTTTAAACTAAGCTAATATAACAAGTGGGCTTTAGGTTAATTACAAATATTAAATGAGGTTTAACCATAACAAGGTTAACCATGGACCACTGAAATTACATAATTAAATATTACGAAATAATATATACATTGCACAATAAAATACCCTTAGTCCTATCCAATACATTGCAAAGTGTTGGCTCTTGGCCATGAATCAAATTACAAATTCATCAACTATTAATTTTTATTTTTAAACTAGATCTAACTCTAGTCTAAAAAGCACCAATTGTCTCTTTAGGAGTCATTATTTTTCAACTGCATTTAGCCCCTTATATTCCATGATAGAATATTATGGACCCATTAGATATTTGGTCCCCCTCTTTTGAGATTAAATTTGTGGTATTTTTCTCCACTTTCTATTTTCCAAATCAATTTTAACTATCCCTACAAAGGACTTTTGCTTTTGTTAGACAATGTTTTAGTTTTTATGATGTAATATGGTTTTAGAGATGAGGTATTATAAAGCGCTAACAAAATTTTCTTATGTTTATTCTATTTTAAAAGGGAAATATTTTACTAATTTGGAGGTTTCTTCATTGATTGACACCTCATTTGCTTTACCAAAGTTTAATGGCATCAATTAACATCTATTAGGTAGGGGGTATTCTTGGTTGGGACTTTGGATTTTGGTATTGCATCTAACTGAAATGCATGATCTTGTCTTTTTGTTTCCACACCCTTGACCTGAGGATTGACTTTAGCTTGTTGTTATCATTTTGAATCTACCTTGTTTTGGGCCCATTTCTTCCTTGGTCCTATAAATTTAGAAATTCTATGACTTATATCTTTGATAATTTTGAGTGACCTCTCAAATTTTCATCAGGATTTTCAATCTTATGTGTGAGATCATGTTGAAGACATCCAACCACATGACAATATTTACATTAGAATAATAAAATTTTATAATCTAATAATTGTATCTATTGTGATCCCTACCAGTCTAGCATAACATGTTTTGGTAAAGAAAAATAAGTTTCATTTGGAAACATATACATGGATTTAACTATCCTTACCAAAAATAACCACACCTTGCATATCATTCCTTATTTCCCTTAGGGTTTCAGGTTCCTAGAATTCCTATGGAAGACCATACATACAAACCCAAACTAGTGATGAAGTTACCTTTTTCTTTTTCCATCAGATCCTAATGTTCATGGTTGAAGGAAGATACCTACATTTCCAAAGAATCATGGATCCCCTATCCAGGCTTCTCTTCCAAAATCCAAAGAATATAAGATTACCAAGAAAATTCCCTCGACCATAGGAGAGACTTGACAATCATGGTCAAAACCCTAATTCTTCTTTACCCATTTTATTTTCTCAAAATCTAACCAAGTTCCATTGAAATACCCAATAATATCTCTATATTTCAAAGGAAGGTTTCTTTTTCAAGTTGGATAATCTATCATTCTAATACATATGGGATTATCTATGACTAGTAACAATTTGGCCTATTGCTACCACTCACTTTGCTACAATTTTCCACTCTAATCCTCCTAAGTTGGAAATTCCTTTATGATACATCTTAATATTAACAATGTTTATTAATTGCATATAACTTCCACAATGTTATAGGATGCAAAGGACCTTTTTAATGTGACCAAATGAGAAGTTGTCCTAATTGTACTCAACATGTTCAGTTGTAAAAAAATTACATCCCTTTTAGCCATAGGATACAAATGCATTTTATGAATTGAAGGCAATAACAATCATACTCGTAATTTGGTATTACCATCCTTACATATTTTGGGATAGATATGGATGTGTTGTAGTATGAAATGAAGGTCATTTTGACATATATAGGAAGTTTATTTTGTGATCATTTGGAAATGGTTTTTGACATAATATTTTAGGGAAATTATTATCTTACTTTAATATTTTAAAATCTCACAAAAAAGAAATGCTTATGCATGATAAGTTCAAGAAAATTGCAAATATAGTGTCTAAAATACACACTTATGATTTTGTTCAAATAACGTGAGTGTGTTTTTAAAAACCTATGACACATAATCCTATCATAATATTATAAAACTAATATGGGGGTAAATGGTGAGGATGCAAAGGTGTAAATAGGAGGTCATTAGGTCAAATTGAGGTGAGATTAAAAAATTGCATATTTTCATTAGGTCCTAATATAAGGATTACCTATTGGGTTCCTTATTGAATGGCATCCCACTAGAATACAAAGACTATTTAAGATAAGGCATATTAAATGGCCCTATATATAGCATTGAAATATATGCATTTGTTTAAGTTTTGAAAAATTGGAAGAACTACATAATGGAATAAGAAACTATGGCTCACATTGATCATCAATCCTTACAACACTTGTAATTGAAAATAAAATCATAGAAGTCTCATTATTTCATGCATTTCCTATAAGATACCTACATGGTTTTCATTTATAATAAAGAATAAGCCAATAAAATTAAAAATTTCTTATCTTAACCTATTATTCTAGAAATTGCATCCATAAACATTATAATGCAACTAAAATAATTCACCTATGATGTGTATAAGGAGTTCCAAGAAAAAATGATTTTGAATAGATATATTAATAATTAGAATATCCAAAAGTTGTAAGCTGACTACAGTGGTAAGGGCTTTGGCCTCTCTTTGGAGAGGTTCAAGGTTAAAACCCCACTCAATATGAGGGGACTGGGACCCCTCATAAAAACCCATGTAAACTAAAATTTTTATCAAGTGTTATTAGCTCAACTGGTTAGATTCCTCAATATTTAAAGAGGAGACCAAGGTTCAAATCTTACCCAATGATACATGGATAATATCTAAGATTTGTTTTAATATCGCTATGTGGTGATGATGTAATATGGGTGGGGCCCATCTCAATCCCATATAACCAATTGAATTTTAACCCATTAAAAAAAACAACTAGAATATCTAGAAAAAACATAACTTAAAGAGGATGATTGTTTTATGCATTAAGTTATTTTTAACTAGTTGGGCATGTTATTCATGGCTTAAGCATATAACTAAACTTATTTTAAGTGGAAGGCCTAGATTTTCAAAGCAAACAATCATTTTGGGATTGAAAAAATTGTTGTTAGGTGTGTATATATATAGCTACAATTAAATATAGTAAATTTCCTACATAAATATAAGGTGAATGTACATGATGTAATACAAACAAGCCAAGCAATATCATGTCGACAATATCCCTATTGGAACATTGAATTGATATGTGTTTGGGCTTTTATCTAGGTGACCTAATTTTGAATCATGGGAGGGTGGCCCCAGATGTGTCCCTAGTTGATAAAAGGTATGGACCCTTTCAAAAAACCTTGTATTTACCCTAATAAAAAAGAAAGTAGGTTGACATTAATTGCACACACCATTATTAATTCTCTTAATTAGAAATGGAAGAGCATATCCATGGACATTCTAGGTATTTTGACCATGATAAACCAATTAATGATTACTTATTATGATATTTTATTTTAACCTAGATACATATGTCAATTACATTAAGGAAAGCAATATCAAGAAAGAAGCAACACAAAAGTTTTTTTATTAAAGTATATATTTTAAGTTGTCTAAATTTGTTGTATCTAATAAACATAAAAGACTTTTAGTATAATTTGGACTATACTTTGAACCGATATGGTTCAATTGTTAAATTTCATCACATCTACAAATGGTTGGTCAAACTAAAGTATTCAAACTTTGTTTCAACTAGAGAGAGGTTATACAAAAAATAATTCAATAATATGGAATAAAATCTTGGTTTATATTCAATAAGCTAATAATAAGATTAATTGGGTGCATATGATACTAATTTATATCTATTTAAGGTTTATGTTAGCTTCTTATCATAAACTTCATTTGATATTATTCATAAAAAAATACAACAAAAAAAGATATAGGTTCAAAAATATTTAAGATTTTCAAGTTCAATGAAAAAAGTGTTTTATACCAAAGAGTCCAATAAAAACCCATTAAGCTCCAATTGAAGTAAAGAGAAAAACATATCCAATATAGGAAAGAAGTGAAGACATGTTAATGCTACAAGGTCATGTTTATTAGTTATGTTCCTAATTAATTGTTATGAGGCTTTAATAAGACCTCATTAGAATAAGTTATTTTAATGTGTAATGTTATTTCATGTTCATTTGAATATCATGTAATATAGATTGGGAACCCTAACCCTAAATCATTTTTCTCAATATATAATTCCATAACACAAAGGGAGATGTGATTTTTCATTCTCTGCATTATCGAAAATATTCTCCTTCTTTTTCCTTGTTTCATGTGGTTGAGCTTGGGCACATAACATTGATCCTTGCTACAAGTGGTATCAAAGCTTGGATGCTTGACCCTCCCACAAACAAGCTTGGAGAAGTATTACATTTCCCTCCTCTCCTCCACAAATTTATTTGTTGAGTTGAAGGAGAGCATGAGGATGTTGCATGAGGTTTCATAAAACATCCATAGATTTTCTTTTTATTGTATATATTAGCTTGTATCTCTGTTTGCATGTATCCAAAATACGAATCTGACCGAATTTGATAGCCTCTATGTAAACTAATTGTGTTCATTTCTACACATCCATACAATATTCAAAATTAGGATCTGATCGAGTTTGGTGGCCTCTATGTAAACTGTTTGTGTTCATTTTTACATGACCATACATTATCCAAAATCCAAATTTGATCGAGTTTGACAACCTTTGTGTAAATTGATTATGTTTGTTTTACATGGCCATATAGTCAGATCAACCTTTGTGTAAATTGATCATGTTTTTTTATAGTACAATAGGCTTCTAGCCTCTCTATTGTACTTGTATAAGTGGCTTACAAAATTTTCCATATTACTTTTGGCTAACTTATAGCCCTCATTTGTAAAAGTGATTCCACTTGGATGGTAAGCAAGGTCTAATGTATCACACCTAACATACATACTACTACATTAGCACTGTAGTAGCACTCCATCTACATTCCAAGTCTATTTTTAGTTTTCATTTACTTTATTTCATTGCAAATCAATTCACATATTTGCATCATCCCTAAAAGGAATGCATCTAATGACTCATTTTGTAGCCTAGCCTCGTGATAGGGTGCCACTTCCTTGGTGGTGGGAAATCCATATTAAAGGCCCAGTAAGTTAAATTTGGATTGGAATTAACGAGAATACACAGTGAAATGGGGTTAGCCATACCCATGAACCTTTGGAGAGGGATCATCCTTTTGTTTGTGCTCAAAAAATTAGAAACTCTTAATCAAGATTAAAATTAATTTGGTCCAATATCCATCATAGTTGTGGAATAGAGCACGTACTTCTTTTCAGAGAGTGTATCATTGACCATAGTAAATTGGGTGAGTACTGGTAGGACTTTGACTCCATCACGACTTAGATTTCATCATCAAGCATTTAAATGTGGGCATCCAGGTGAAGGCCTTAATTTGATACAAGCTCATTATACCTCTCCAAATTTCAACACCTCACCTACTTGTAGTCATAATATTGAGGTTACTAGTTTTGCACATCCCACACTTTGGTATTTAGTTGTGTAATATAGTGTTAGAGATATTAGCCTGTAGATTAATCTATTGGAGATATTAGCATGTACATTAATCTATTAGAGATATTAGCTTTTACATTCATTTGCAATATTTTAGTTTGGGCTATAAACCTATTTTTTAGTACTTCATATTTAGCCATATCATCATCTTGTTGCATCAGGACTCATAGCCACTTACTTGTACAATTATTCATTTGTAAAAGAGATTCCACTTAGATGGTGAGCAAGGTCTAGTGAATCGCATTCATTCATTGTCATCACTTGGCTCATTATTTACTGACACATTTTTCCTCACTTAGTCATATATTCCTTGTTCACACCTTGACACACCTCTTTTAGGTATTTGTAGTTTCATAGGTCACAATGACTTCCAACTTCAAATAAAATATTGGATGTAACCTCAAAGGTAAGGATAATTGGGATCAATGGTTCACCGGAATTAGGATAGCTATAAAATTTAAGAATCTATGGTGCAACCATCTTGACACAAATCCCACACCACCCATAGGTGCTACTGCCCTATAAAAATGGCAGATAGATGATGATAAAATTCGTGTTGGCATCCTACTTGTCATAAAATATCACCTTCACAATTTTATTGATGAAGCCAAGCATGACACAACATGGTCAGTTCTCGAAGTCTTCAAGAAAAAATTTGATACCAAATCTGACCTACAATTTTTTTATCTTATCCTCAAGATGAATCAAATAAATATGCAAAAAGGACACTCTAGTTCCACCATCAACCTCCTTCACCCTGTTAAATAGGTCATTGATAAATACTTCAAAAATCAATGTATCACATGGTATTTCCTCATTAAATCATGTCTTAACATTCCAAACTACAATAAATTGCTTGCCAAACCTTTGATATAAACTTCACCAGTTCTAATATCAAGGACTCAACCTTTCAGGTGGATGAAGATACACATTTTTTAAATAGTCAAGGTAATGGAAGCCATGATCGAGGCCATGGTCAAGGCAAAGGCAAGGGACAAGGACAAGGTTCTAACAATGGTCAACATGAACACTCATGACATAAAACTAGTCAAGAACAACACAATAAAGGATAAATAAAATAGCCTAGTATCTCTCAAGGAACTAGTAACTCAAATATCATGTGTAAACATTATAAAATAAAAGGGCACTATGCCATTGATTTTTGAACTGCCACACACAAGATCAAGTAGTTTCAAAAGCATAATGTGCATAATGTAAATTAAGATGAATTTGATCCAAATGTCTTCCAAAGTTCTCAATTTGTGCATACCCAGATCATCAGCACATGTGCACCTATATCATCAACTATTGATCATCCTAAAACATTCATTGAGGCACATTCAATATATTTTGTCTATGAAATTTCTCATCCCACATCACAACCCATTAGAGTTTCCCACAATGTAGCCTCCTCTAGAATTTCATGGATCATGGATACTGGAGCCACCCAACACATGACTTCCACCAAGGAATTGTTTGAAGAATTCAATTTGGAAGTACTTGGTGTAGTTCACATGGCTGATAATTCCTCTCAACCAGTTGAAGGAGTCAGAATTGTTCGATTGAAAATTTTTGGATTACCTAATTTTTTGCTACTTGGTGTTCTCTACATCCCTGATATGAAGAAAAATATGTTGTCACTATCCACACTTATTTTCCAAAGATAAAACTCTTTGAGTCATTCATCCACCCTCCAAAATAGTGGTCATGATCGGTTCCTTAGATGGAAAACTCATCAAACTTGTTGGACATCCTGCTTCTAAATTTCACATTGTTGATGTTGACATGATACTTAATGCCACCCTAACTCTCAAAAAACTTTCTGTTGATGCATTATGGCATGCTTGCATGGGTCATGTCAAACTTGATCAATTGAGATAAATGGAGTCCACTGTCAGGGGACTACCACACTTCTCTTCCAAACTCATCAAATGTGAAGCATGCATCATTGCCAAATCCTCTCGATAGCCTTTTACAAAGATTCATTTGAAGTCCACATAAAATCAAGAGCTATTTAACTCAAACATTTGTAGGCCAATGCCTATTCTCTCATTAAAAGGTAAAATGTGTTACATCACTTTCATTGACGGCTTCTCCAAGAAGCTATGGATCAGCTTTTTGGAGAAGTCTAAAGCTTTTGTATTCTTCAAAGAATTCAAGGATCATGTAGAATGAAAATCAGGTTGTAGAATCAATACATTCATGAGTGAAAATGGTGGTAAGTACACCTCAAATAAATTCACACATTACTTATCCTCACATGGGATCAAACATCAATTAACAATACCAGGAACACCTCAACAAAATGGTAATGCCTAGCATATGAACAAGACAATTATGAACATGGATCGTGCCATTATTTTCTTTAAAAATATGCTCCCATATCTTTGGGCCGAAGCCACCTTGATTGTTATGCATGTACTCAACACAATGAGTCCCTCAAAATTTAGTTTGTCATCTCATGAAAAATGGACTGGACACCCCCCACTATTAGCAAATTTAGAATATTTATCTCCCTCTGTTATGCTCATATTATTCCATATCACAAAAACAAAATTGAAGCTTGATCTATTAAAGGAATCTTTGTTGGATACCCTATGGATCATAAGGGATACAACGTATTCATTCCTTCACACTGTAAAGTGATTGTGATATATGATGTGTTTGCAAAAATTGAAGAACAACTGGTTACATTGGATACCAGGGGACACAATATTCAACCTAGATCATATATTCTAACATATATGATGTTCATATTCCAAACTTTGGGGGAGAATATGTTGCAAAGTTACTCAAAACTTTAGAATCTGCAAATCAACCCACAAGTCCGAAGGAACCAAACTGTGATACTAAGAAGATGTTTGTATATTCTACACCTTTTGCCCCTTCACATAGTTTTTATAATCATGGTAAAAGTATTATTTCACATCCATATTTGTTAGCATCCTCCATACCTAATGATCCATTCCAGGATCATGATAAAAAAATTGAGGTAGGTGAGACATCCACACTACTCCCCACTTGAGGAATTTGTGAAGCTTGCCAGCTCTTAAAGGACATCAAACTAGATGAAATGGGCGAAATGGGCACAAGAGGTGCCCTCAAAGCTAGAGTGAACGAATCATTACTTGTTGAACTAAAACATGTAGACCCACACCTTGTTCTAAATAATGAACCTCTCACATACCAAGAAGTTGTCAAAAACTCAACTTGGAGATATGCAATGAACCAGGAGTATGAATCTTTGATAAAAAATGGTACTTAGGAGTTATTCAATCTACCATTTGGAATAAATATAGTTCGAAACAAATGGGTGTAGAAAAACAAGTATAAATCATATGGCACACTTAAAAAACACAAGGCAAAATTAGTGTCTAAATGCTTCACATAAAAGCAAGGTATTGACTACACTAAGGTATTTGTATCTATCATAAAATGTCCCATAATCATGACTCTTGTAGCCTTAGCTACACAACAAGGTTGGAAGATTCATTAATTAGATGCAAAGACTGCTTTCTTGAATGGTGAATTGGAAGAGGAAATATACATCGCACAACCAGAAGGTTTTGAGATTGCAAGATAGAAGCAAAAGGTATGCAAATCATTAAGTCTTTATATGGATTGAAGCAATCCCCTTGCACTTGTTCAACAAGCTATCAGATTGGATGAAGCAACTTGAATTTGAAGTGTGTGATTACCAAGACATTAACACAACACTATTCATCAAGCAAAAGAAAGACAAAGTCACATACATCATAGACTTTTTGGATGACATGCTTCTAATAGGTAATAGTGAACACATCATCAACACAGTGAAAAAATACCTTACAAAGACTTGATATATCTGATCTAAGATTAATGAAATTCTATTTGGACATAGAAGTAACTCAAGAAAATGGAAAAATATACTTAACCCAAGAGAAATACATCAACGATATTTTGGAGAAGTTTCAACTCAAAGATGCATGCCATGTGACAACACCAATGGAATCAAATTTGAAAATTATTGTGGATGATGACACACCAGAGGCAAAGACAACACTCTATAGAAGGTTGGTTGATAGTCTTATATATGTTACTAACACAAGACCTAACATCACTATTGTAGTGGGGATTCTAGCAAGGTACATGACCAAGCCAAAGGAGAGTCACTAGCAAGCAACAACACGAGTGTTGAGGTACCTAAAGACAAACCGTAATTATGGTCTGTTGTATGAAAAGAATATAGATTTCAAACTCATCGCATACAAAAATTTAGACTTTTTTGGAGATAAAGACATTGGGAGATCTACATCTCAGTACTTGACATTTTTTGGCTCAACACTAATTTCATGGAGATCAAAGCAATAAAAGACTATAGCAGATTCTTCATTAGAAGCCAAATATATTGCTATAGCTGAGACAAGAAAAGAAGTGGTATGATTGAGAAATTTGTTACACACTCTCAATATCACTCAAAATGGTCCTCCAAGACTACATGTGTAATCAATCAACAATCCATATGGTAAATAATCCTGTGTTTCATGACAAAACCAAACATATCAGTACAAAAGTTCATAGGATCTGAGAACTTATTCAAGATGGCACAATATAAATGCACTACCATCCAAAAATAGATAAAATTACTTATATCTTCACCAAGCCACTCAAGAGGGTGAAGTTTGAACGGTTCAAACAATTGATAGGCTTGAGAGCCTCCATATCCCCCCGATAATGGAGATGCAAAGGACCAACAATTCTAATGCTTATTCATAAAACCACCTTCGTGTGGATGGAAAGTATTGGTTGGTCTGTGTTCTATTCCATTCATGAAAATCCCTTGTGGGTGCAAAAGGATAAGGGTTCTACTATTTTTGGAAAATCAAAACCTATGAAAACCCGAAAGGGCATGGGGGATGACCAAATGGTATATGGAGACCCAATGGATTGGAGTCACATTTCATGAACAATTGACTAATTGGCTATAAAAAGAGCCACCTAATTCACTCATCTACTAAAATAAAATGACCTACCATTAAGGGGGGATTGAAGACATGTTAATGATACAAGGTCATGTTTATTAGTTAGGTTCCTAATTAATTTTTATGAGGCTTTAATAAGACCTCATTAGAATAAATTATTTTAATGTGTAATGTCATTTCATGTTCATTTGAATTTCATGTAATATGGATTTGGGAACCCTAACCCTAATCCCATTTTTCACAATATATAATTCCATAACACAAAGGTAGAGATGTGATTTTTCATTCTTTCCATTATTGGAAATATTCTCCTCCTTTTTCTTGTTTCATATGATTGAGCATGGGCACATAGCATTGATCCTTGCACAAGAAGAATGTATTCAAGATGAAGATATGGTATGGATTTACTGGAGGGAAAATAGAGATTTCAAGGAAAATATCATTAGTCAAAACCAACAAATATGGTCTCTCTAAATAGATAAACAAGTATTACCTAACTTATCCAAGCTAAATAAACCTCTTCACATGCATATGTACTTGGTAGACAATATAGAATACTATATTAATTCTTTATTGTTGGATAAGTTGGGAGACACCAAGTGAGTTTATTTGTTATTTGAGGACATAACACTTTATTCTCAATAGAAGCTAACTATCGATAATATATGATCATTTCAAAATATAACTACAACACAAAAGAACAAGAATATCTATAGGTTTGCCTTGAAGGGCCATCCCCAAACAAGAAAAACCTGTATCTTTTTTTTAAATAAAGGGGTAAAAATTTATTGATAAAAATTTTGGATTATAGAGTACAACTGAACTTCCAACCAAGACTCAAATAAACATCCAAACAGGATAAAACCACTAGACTAGAATGACACCTGGAAAAGACAACAAGAATAAATCACATTAAGTCTATACATCCTTGTGGATCAACTCCCACAGGCGTTGAGAGTCCCCAAACAGGAGACTCTACCAATTATCGATACTCAAAGGATCCAATAGCTTAGAAGCCCTTTTGGCCATGTAATCAACAACCACATTCCATTCCCTTGGAATGTGCACAAAGGATATAAATTCAAAATATTCATTCATTCTGGGAATCTAAACGGCTATAGAGGCCAACTGCTAATTAACTTCGTCCACCCTTTTACTATTTAAAATATTAACCATAATTTGAGAGTCAGAATCGCAGATAATCCTATGCCAACCAAGAGAAAACCCCCTCTGCAAGGCCTCAAGAATTGCAAGAGCTTCCATAAAATTATTGGAGTGAACACCTTTATAAATGGAAAAGAAAAAACTGACACCACTAGTAGAATCTCTCCCAACACCGCCAATGCTAGCATGTCCAGGATTACCCATGGACGATCCATTAGTATTAATTTTTAAAACTCCTCTAGGGGTGAACTCCACCTACTATCTTTCCTAACCTTCTTGCTGAGCTGAGGAACCCTACTAGGGCTAGAAGAGTTCACACCATCCCCAAAGAGACCAAGGGCTTATTGTACCTTCTCCTTTGTAGAATCCAAAAGAGGGTCCACATCACATTTGTTATGGATGGTTTCCTGAACCATATACAGGATCCTTTGCCAGATATGTTGAACAACCAAATAACTACCCTAAAATATGTGTTGGTTTCGTTCGAGCCAAATTTTCCAGATGATGCAAGAAGGGCCCAAATTCCAAGCCACCTGAAGGAAGGGGGCCTTGGCCGGAGGTCTGCCCATACTCCTCCAAAACTTCACCAGGGATAGCACATGAAAACATGGATGGTTCTAGGAACTCCACCAATGATGCCAAATGTCTATGGAAAAGGAGCATTGGAAAAATAAATGAGAAGAGTCATCCTCATTCTTACTGCAAAGGAAAAAAAAAGAGGGACCCTGAAATCCCCTCTTCCTCACATTATCCCAAGTGCAGCATTTATTACGAGCTACCAACCAGAGAAAGAAGTTACATTTTGGCCAGGCAAATTTGTTGCACACCTTTTTCCACCAAGTGACAGGAAGACTCCCATACTTTTGCTTATCAAGAACCTGATAACCATAGGTTACCGAGTAGGTTTCGTTAGGATCAGGGTTCCAAGCTAGAATATCTTTACCCCTCAATTAATAACAAGACCCCCCATAATAATAAGAGCAAGCACCTCTCTGTCCTTGGCCAGTCCCCCTTAGGGCCATTCTTGCAGATCTTTCCACCTGTACATCTCCATATTTCCAAAAGATTAGATTTTTTTAAATTCCTCCACATGAGACCAGCCTACTTCCAAGAAAAAAATGCTTAGGGAACGTAACCTAGGATATTGATTCAAGATAGGAGGGTGTCCATCCCAAGAATCCTCCCAAAAAAGAGCATTTGATCCTTGATTGCAAATCCAGAATAAACCCTGCTTGATTAAATTAGCTTCTCTTTTTAGAGTGTCCTAGATAACTAAACCTTTCCCAACCAAGCTGACTCTAGGGATTTCAGCCTCAGAAATACCTCTTAAGTATTTACAAGATAATATTTTAGCCCAAATCTGATCTTGAGAGGTACACCATCTCCAATAAAGTTTTGCAGCCAAAGCCTGCCCAAAAAGAGTTGTATGTCGTAACCCAAGGCCTCCCTCTTGCACCTACCTACATATATAATCCCACCTAACCAAACTCCATTTAGATTGATCAAGTTTTCCAAACCATGAGAACTATCTTGATAAAGCATCCATGTCCTTGATGAAGTAAGAGGGAGCTATTTGTACAAAACATCTATAAATAGGTAAAGCTTGAACAATAGATTTTAAAAGCAACACTCTACCTGCAGTGGATAGCCATCTGAAAGTCCAGTGATTCATCTTCCTTCTAAAATTATCAAGCATAGACTGCCAAGAAGATCTAGGTAGAGGGTGAGATGAAATTGGAATACCAAGATAAATGAAGGGGGGAGTCCCAACCTGGAATCTTAGAATGTGAGCAATCATGGCTTGAATAAGAGGAGGGGTATTGAAGAATAAAATGGAAGACTTGTCCTCATTAATCAACTATCCAGAAGCACCAAGATATATGTCAAGATACTGTCTAATATTTCCAGCTTCCATGATAGTGGCAACTCCCAACAAAGCAGTATCATTAACAAATTAAAGGTGGTAAAGAGGTGGCAAACTACTATCCCACTTCCACCCCTAAATGAGACACTGCATGACTTAAGACTTGAGCAATCTTCCCAACCCTTCTGCCATAATGATAAACAAATAAAGAGATAAAGGATCTCCTTGCCTCAATCCCCTTAAGGCCTCAAAGAACTCTGATGGCTTATTATTAACAAGAACATAGAATGAGGAAGAAGAAACACAACTCATCACCCATCTAATCCATTCCTCCTCAAATCCAAAACCAACAAGAACTTTCTGAAGAAAGGACCATCTGACCCGATCATAGGCTTTGGCCATGTCCAACTTAATGAACATAGTTTTCTCCTTAGAAGTTTCCATCGAGTGAATAGCTTCTGTAGCAATAACAACCCCATTCAAGATTTTTTGACCAGCAAAAAAACCCTCCTTGCTCCTCAGAGATGATTTTTCTCAACCATATCTTCAGTCTCTTAGCAATAATTTTTGTGATGATCTTATACACAACATTGCAGAGAGCAATAGGCCTGAACATATCCAAGGAATTTGCTCCCTCTTTTTTGGGTATAAGCACCACAAAGGTAGCATTTACAGCCCTTAGCATATGTTTGTTCTTTTGGGACTCATGGACCACCTCTAAAAGATCAAATTTTATTAAATCCCAAAAATCTTGATAAAACTCAATCAGGAATCCATCTGGGCCTGCGGCTTTTCCTTTTTTCATCTTGAATACAACATTTTCCAACTCCTCAAAGGAAATTGGACCCATAAAGTTCTCATTCATATCTCTAGAAACAATCACTGGAATATAGTTTAGAATAAGCTTTGCATTCTCATCATCTAATAGGGAGTCCTCCTTGAAGAGAGAGAAAAAATACCTCTTAGTCTCTTCTGAAATATCCCTGAAAGAAGAGAGTAGGGCACCCTGAGAATTCACAAGAGAGGTAATCAGGTTACCATTACAACAAGCCTTAACTGAGTTATAAAAGAAGGTCGTATTCCAATCACCTTCCTGAAGCCAATATACTCGAGCTTTTTGTTTCCAAAAAATTTCTTCCCTCAGTTCCCATTCAGCAAGGTCTTTCGCAACCTCATATTCCTCAACAAGAAGCTCCTTCGTGAATCCCTTATCTCTAATATTCCTTGAAGCTTCTTCCATCCTCCTAACAGCTGCCATCTTAGCCAAGGAAATGTTCCCAAAATTCAGTCTATTCCATCTCTTCAATTTATGTTTTACAAATTGTAGTCATTTCATAAAGGAATACATAGTGGTGCCATGAGGAGGTTTGCCAGTGGTCCACCAGCCTCGCATGAAATCATGAAGCTTAGGATCACAAAGCCACATAAGTTGAAACTTAAAGGAGGGATTCTTTTTTAGCCCTAAATCCAAAGAAGAGAGGTTGATAGGCCAATGATCAGATCCCCTACCCTCCATAATCATAGAACTAGCACCTCGGTTATTACCCATCCAATAACTGGATATCAAAAACCTATCCAATCTCTCTGAGATGGAAGCTTCCCCACACCTTCTATTGTGCCAAGTAAAGATCCCATTATCTGGATTGATGTCAACCAAGTTTAGGGCCTGGATATGAGCACTAAAGATAGAAGAAAAAGGCTCGATACGGTCCACCCCACCACGTTTCTCCTCTATACAAGTGATAGATTTGAAGTCTCCAACCAAAATCCATGGGTACATGGGAACCAAACTTCTCACAAAGCAAATGTGCTTCCACAAATTCACTTTACCATTGTAATCAACAGGAGCATACACATTTTTAAGTAGGATAATTTCACCATATTCATTATCATGCCCGACCATTGAAATAGACCATCTACTGGAAATCCAAGTAAGAGGGGATATCTTAACCAGATCCCATAAACAAGCGATGCCACCAACATATCCACATGCATAAATACATTGGAATTTCCCCCTTCTCCACAACTTGGGAGCAATATTGAACATAATATCAATAGCCAATTTAGTCTCCTAAATAAACACCACATCCGGAGAATGCACATGAACCAAATCACGAACAACTTTTTATCTGGGGATGCTATTCAACCCCCTTACATTCCATGAGAGGATAATCATTTTTGGGGGTTATAAAAATGGGATTCCAATGTTCTCACCAAGCTTGACTCCACCAAAGTCTCCCCCATTAACTTAATTTTATCCTGGTCCTTCTTCTGACCCACCTTCATATTCTTATCCGAAATTTTTTTTTTTAATTATTTTTTACTGCAATCCCAACACCGTAGGAGTTTTGCAGTCCAAGGATGATTGCACCAGTGACTGAGTAGGAGAGGGCATAACTAAATCTGTACCACTTTCCAAAATAGTTTCCCTTATAGGGCTAAACCCAACCATGCCCCCTATACTCATATCCAAAGCCCTTTGTTCTTAATTTAAACCTCCTAGATTTGATTCCTTATGTTCCCCCTCAAGAATAGACATATGATTTGGCCTTGTTATATTTGCATCAGGTAGTGACGTTTCAGGTATCTCCATGCACTAATCAAGATCATCTAATATTTCAAAATGGTTGAGTAGAGCATCTAGTTGGCTATCCTTAAGGTCTTTGTTTTCCCTTTGTCCTCTGTTTCCGGCTTTTATCGAAACAAAACCTTCCTTATCCCGTTCCCCTTCCTTTATCGGGGTTTTTCCTTTATCCAAAATTTGTCCAGACCGATAGGGCCCAGTATTTGAATCCACAGGCGAGACAAACTTAGGGCATTTTCTTTGCAGGTGGCCATATTCACGGTAAATCCAACAACGAAATGGAAGAGCTTCATAGTCAAGTTTTTGAAATCATGTAGTTGATCCAAATTGTATTTCAATAGAATCTGGAATAGGATTATTTAAGTCAATTTCAACACAAGTACGAGCAACAAAGATTATCTTTTTATCCATTGTTTATTGTGACGGTACAACCGGATTCCCAAGCAGAAGGGCAATCTTATGCAAGATATTAGTTCTCCATAATTCCAACAGGAGCCATGGAAGCCGCACCCATATTGGAACCCGCGATGATCGCTCCTTTGATGGGTTGAAACCCACATGCCAGGGTTTAAGAAAGAGTCCCACTTGGTTATAGAAATAAGGACCCCCTTCAAATGCTTTGTTACGATATGCAATACAAGAGAAAACCACCATAAAATAGTTATTCGCACTCAGCATCACCTCCACATCGCCTTCAGGATTCCAAGTCTTCCTAACCCAAGCCTCCACAAAGGGGAGAGAAATTTGGATGCCCAAAAATTTGCCAATAAGGGCATGTTTGGTTAGATACTCCACATATTCCGCCACCGAGTATGGTTGAACCACTAGAACTGGTTTGGCTTCACATCATTCCAAAAATCCATCATTCTTTAACAAGTGGTTCCCGACATGCAATGGAAAATCCTGTTCCTTCCAGTCATTTTCAGATGAATAAATATCACGAGCATGCACTCTCTGTGTCGGACCCGATGCCATCATGACATTCCTCCAATTTTTTAGACCTCCTTCGAAAGTTGCTGCCATCCCCATAGAGCAATTTTTCTTCATCAAACCCTAGCAGAGTAGTTTTTCCTCATAAAACCCTAGTAGAGCTCCAAAGTCTCCCTCAAAAAAACCTGTATCTTATTTATAGGATGAGAAAAAAATTTCTCATCTCAAATTAAGCTTTGAAGGACCAAAAACCTCTTTAGTAGGGAATAAGAATCCAATATAGAACATATAAATTTGAAAGGATTTCGTGAATGTAAATCAATCTCAATAAAATGAGAGAAGTAAATAATGCCAACTAATATAATTCAAATAACAAATTATCTTTAAAAGCAAAATCCCAAAATTAAGTTGAGTCTTTAGAGCTCCAATAGAATATAGGCTCTTGGTTTTGAATGATACATTACTAGGAAAAACTTGAAAAAAATATTTGAAAAATGTTAGGTAGCAAAGTATTCAAAATTTTGAGGGATATAAATTTGAAAGGATCACATAAACTTGAATGAATCTCAATGAAATAAGAGACATAGTGGGTAATGTCACTTGACATCATTAAAACAATGAATTATCTTTAAAGCAAACACTCATAACTAAATTGAGCTTTGAAACCTCCAAAAACTATAGGTTCTTTGTTTCAAATGAACTATTATTAGGAAAAAATTAACATAAAAATTTGTTTCTTAAGTGATAAAATCTTCAAATTTTCAAGGGATAAAATTACTAGTCGCTTTACTAGTGTATTTTTTGTAATAAAGTTACTAAAAAATTTAGAAGATACAACATAAAGAGGAATAAGGAGATTTCATGATTGGAGCATGTTATGTTGATTCATCTTGACAACCTACATTCATCCAAATTCATGAGAAAACTAGGAAATCATTAGAGGGAGTCTTTTCAAATGGAAGATATTGAGGATGTTCTAATATAGAAAGGTCGAGATGTACTATGGTATTCAAGGAGGAAGTATATACAATATCACATGTCCTAAAATAAGACAGATCTCAACTTTATTTGTAAAGTATATGTTTGAGGGATAAAAGTTTTTTTTTTTTGTTTTACAAATTTTCAAAGGGGTTTTTTTCAAATAAAACCTTGTCTCTTATAAGAAGTTTTTTGTTCTAATATATTTTATTTTTTATTCTTAATTGGTTATATAAGGTTGAAATGGGACTTATCCCTATTACATCATGATCACTCTATAGCAATATTTCAACAATACATATTATCGTGGTATTTCAATGATTGTATTATCCTAGGTCATCTTATCACATGGGAACCTCCCAAAATAGAGGGATGTGAACCTAGGTATTGCTCATACAATTGCATCTCATTTACTATTTCTCTATAATGCCTTGGATTTAAATTTATTAAAAAAATATAGTGGAAATAAAATAACATTTCACATATTTTAACAATTTACATGTATTTTTACATATATATTTCTAATGAACATGAATAAATTTACTTTATCAATTGTTTAAACAACAAATTATTCAATTAAAAATAGATTCATTATCCAATCTATAATAATTAAAAATGAAGGTGCTAATCACATGTAGCAATTTTAGGGATTTTTTTGATAATTAAAGGTTTGCAGGGATTGTTTTGATAATTAAAGGTTTGCAGTAGAAATAACCAAGTTATTTGTAATCATTTCAATGCTAAAAAGCTTAAATTATTTATCATAAGCTATTTAAATGTAAGGGTGCCACAATAATTAAAACTTAAAATCATTTATTGAGAAATCAATAAAAATAATAATCTTACTCTTAGGTAAGTTTGTAGGTTCTCATAATTAATGTTATCCTATTGTAATAATTATAAGTTCAAATAAAAATTTATAATTACTATAAAGGTAATAATGTATAAGTGTGGAGTTGCAAGCTTATTGTAGTGGTAAGGGATTTGGCCTCTCTTTGAGGGGTCCAATGTTTTAAACCTCACTCAGTATGAAAGGACCGGGATCCCTCATAAAAACCTATGTAAACTCGTTGAAAAAAATAATGTATAAGTGCTATTAAATGGCATGGCCTCAACTGGTTAAATTCCTTAACTTTTTAGGAGGTCCAAGTTTGAATCTTGCCAAACATGATATGCACTTTTTAGGAGGCCCAAGTTCAAATCTTGCCAAACATGATATGCACTTTTTAGGAGGTCCAAGTTTGAATATTTTTCTTTTAAAAGAAAAAATCATAATTTTATTTCAATAATAAAAGAAAATTACACTTCTCATGTGCCTTGGCACAAACAAAAACCCAAATAAAAAATATTACTAGGAGTCAAAATAAAATTATAGTTGAACATATTAGAGAGGAAACCCTATCTTCAAAATAACATGGGGATAATAAGGATAAAGATCATTATATATCAATACATAATCATCAAAATAACCTCCATGTCCATAACCAAGATAGAAACCAATGAAAAAGAAACCAATAGAAAGAAGAAAACAACAAAAAGAAAAGAAACAATTAAAATTTGCCATAAAGCTCTAATCAATGGATAGACCCATAGTAAAAACCCAGAGCTAGCATAGAAACTAGGGGTATGATATGTGAGTGAAATACGAAACTCCATCCTTTATCTCTTCCATTTGCAAGAAACCTTCTGGAACCTACTCACCTTCTTTTGATAACTTATCTACTTATCGATTTAATTCCCTGTAAACATGAGTAAAAAAGATATTTAAAAAAAATAAAACTACCTCCAATAGTTCATCTCTCAGTGGTCTGAGCAGATTATTGTGTAATTGAGTAGAACCATTCATCCAGTTGATGACCAGAGTAGAATCTTCAGATATTTGTAATTTTTCACATTTCTCTCTGAAGCACACTTCATTAGTAATGTCAACGCCTGAAACTTAGCAAAATAATTGGAACCCATCCCAAGCCATGTTTTAAATTTAATATAGTGGGTATCCGAGAAGTATAGAATACCTACAACACTACTAAAATTCGATTGTATTTTACTGGTCGTATCAAAAAAGCCCCATGGTTTAGACTTTTCAATGAACAAATTATCTCCTTGTACAATGCTCTTTGTTGATTGATACCAAAGTCCTCACCTAAAATATGGCCTAAAACGGATATTTAAAGTTCCCTTCAAAAATAGCTACATTATGTGCTAACTATATACCCCAATATATAAGACCAGGTAAAGAAAGAAATTGTTTCAATTCTTTTTTCAAAAACCATTGTCTTAAGCATACCTCCATTGTTTCTCCTTTCCAAATATTTTGAACTCTAGTTATATATTCAGCTTATAACAAAACATGTTGAGAAAAAGGGCATTTGATTAACAAATGTGTGATATTTTTCTCCTCTGATCGACACAACCTACAAATACTTGGACCTTGTCTACTTTCCTCTGTAAAACTTCCCAAGTCAAATTATTATTTCTCAAATCTGAACACATGAAAATAATTGTCTTTTTTGGGGTTGACAATTTCCAAATATGCTTCCACCATCAAGAAGGACCTTGAGGGTCAGGATCAAAACTTACTTTGTAGCCAAGTCGAGCCGTATACTGAACCCTAAATTTGTTGTATGCCCAAGGAATAGTATCTAGTTTAAATCTCGATTTGATATGACTCTTATTAAGACTATCAGCGTAAGCCTTCCACAAAGCAACCTACTCATCAAAAATACCCAAGAACTAAACCTGCTTCCAAACTTGGATCCAAAGACCAGAAGAATATGATTCCCCAACCTGATGAAAAAAGGAAAAACCCTTGTCTTGTAAAGAACCTATCATAGCTTCCAGCAACAAAATGTTTTCTCCACAACAAAAATAGAATCAACCCTTATTCTAACTTTTTCACCATTGCCCACTTTCCAAGCCAAATATTTTCCATCATAGGAAATGCCTATACTAACACCTTCTATTGAATGGAATTTTTTTTATGATTTTTTTTGAACTTCTGATCCAATCCATAAAGGTCTCTGGACGAATATACTTATGTTCAATAATATTCTTCCATAATATTTCTCTGGTTAGAATCCTCCACAAGCTATTTGTTGTCAAAGAAGAACCAAAAAGATAGATATTTTTTATTCCCCAACTATCTTCCTCCTTTGGCCTAGCAATACTCCACCACTTAACTAAAGGAATGCCTTTATGTTCCTTGCATCTAGTCCAAAGAACTTTGAAGCAGTGTTTTCTTATTTTCTCTAGAACTCCTTTGGAAATGAAGGCTAAGGAGTGCCAAAACATAGGAATTGCCTCGAAAACAAACTTTACAAGTGTTAATCTCTTGCCAATATACAACCAACTATTACACCAAGGGTTAATCCTAACTTCAATCTTCTCTAAAAGTTATCCCCAATCTCTCCTCTTGTAACTATTTGGCTTCAGTACAAAACCCAAATACTTAAAGCAGTCCTAGAAATATAAGAGATTATAAGGAAAAGGTCTGATCAAACCTTGTTTAGTCTCCTACTCTAGACCATTAAACCAAATAGAGGATTTTTTAAAATTAATCTCCATACCGATAGCAATACTATAAGTGTCCAGGATTTCCTTCAACTTTCTAGCTTCCCTTAAACTGCCATTAGTGAACAACAATACATCATCAAAAAATAATAAATGATATAAATAAAGGACCCCCACTTTGATCCTATATATGGATCCTACCCTCTTTGCATCCAAAATAGCTCTACTCAATCCTTCAACAACCAACAAAAAAAGTAAAGGGGATAAAGGACATCCCTATCTCAGTCCTCTCGAGGGTCTAAAGAATTTAGAAGTTGATCCATTGATAAGAATAACAAAAGATACAAAATAAATGCATCCCATAATCCACTTTACTATCATATAGCTAAAACCCACATGTAAGAGCATCAATCTGAGATACAACCAACTAGTTCTATCATAATCTTTAGATAGATCTAGTTTAAGGACCATTGTAGGAAGATTTTTAGTTTTAATAGAGTGAAGGCCCTCTTGAGCAACTCCTATGGCTTCAAAAATTTGCCTACCTACTATAAACCCAAACTGCTCCTAGGAAATAACTTTAGAGAAAATCTTCTTCAATCTAACAACCAAAATCTTTGTAATGATTTTATAGATACAGTTACACAAGGAAATAGGTCTAAATTCATCAAAGGTTTTAGGCTTCTCCTTTTTGGAATCAAAGCTAAAAAAGTGGAGTTAAAAGCCCCCAAAACCTGACCACTCAACCTGACTTCCTCCATTACTCTGAGAAGATCCTCCTCAACAAGATCATAGAAAACTAGGAAAAACTCCATAGGCCATCCATCAGGCCCTAGAATTTTATCCTTTTTGAAAGAAGTCAAGAAAAATTTCAGTTCTTCCTTTGTGACCTCCTTCATAAGTAATTGATTATCCTCCTCTATCACAAAACTAGGGAAGAAAGTAGTTAACTTTAAAATTTCCCCAATGTTGACTCTATCAGGTTCTTTGTAGATAGATTGAAAATATTTTACTCCCAAATCTACTAACTCGGAGAAACTCCTAATGAGGACCCCTTCTTCATTCTGCATCTCCTAGATAGTGTTAACCTTCTTCCTATGATTAGAAAAATTATGAAAAAACTTAGTATTTTCATCTCCTTTTTTTAACCATACAACTCTACTTTTCATTCTCCATTTAGCTTCCCTCCACTCCAAGAATTTGTTCTTCTTAACTTCTAGTTCAACCAGTCTTGTTTTCTCCTCCTCTTAAAAAAACCAACCTCATTCTTTTTATGAATTTCTAAAATTTCCTTCTCCACCAACTTAAGATCTCTATCCATACTCTCCTTTTTAACTGCAATCCAAGATGCCACAACTCCTTTTAATTTTTTTAAAGCAGCAACAAATTGAAAACTCATTGATAACCTAGAACTTTGGTCATAACCAATCCATTATTTTTAATCAATTGCTGAAATCCCTCTTCCTCCAACCAAATTGGATTGAGCTTAAAAGGACTGGTAGGTTTTGCCTCCTAAATTTCTAATTGAAGAAGTATGGGAGAATGATCCGAGCCACCTCCAGTATCAACCCATGACCGTTTTCTATCTATTTCATTGTATAATGACTCTGAGATCAAAAATTTGTCCAACCTCTTTGAGATCCTAACTTTCCCAACTCTATTATTTCTCCACATAGGCAATAACTTTATTGGTTCCAAATCAATTAAACCAACTTCTTCAATCTTATGTCTGAAGTAATCTGCAAGTCTATCAAGTCTTGTATATTCTCCCCATACCTCACTTATGTTCATAGTAAAATTTAAGTCCCCACCAATGATAACTCTTTCATCCTTAACACACCTCTAGGAGAAAAAATAATCCCAGAAGACCTGCCTATCTTCATAGGGACCATAACAATTAATAACCAATAACCTCAAACCCAAGTCTTTAAAAAATAATTTTATCCACAAGCCTAAAACCATAAAGGAAGAATTAATTAAGGATATTGAGTTCTTCTAGCCAATCAAAACACCCCCTGAATTTTTGGTAGCATCTAGGGCCAAGAACTCCTAGTCCCTAAGCAATTTACTTAACCCTTCAATGACTTTTGTACTCTCCCCCATGGTTTCTTGTAGAAGGATAACATCTGGATTATGAATCTCCACTAGCCTAGCTAAGGCAAGTATTTTAGAGGGACTACCAAGACCTTAGATATTAAGGGATAACAAGATCATTTAAACATCTTAGAGGGGTTTTGTCCCGCTCTAAGGACCCCTTTGATAGATTTTTGTTTACCCTATTAAATTTCCCTCAAAGCCTTCTCCTATGCATGAAACAAAAAATATTTCCTACCTACTGAGGAAGCAAAAGAGTCCTTTATAAGGTCCAGACCTAACCCTAACCTTCCAACAACTGCATAAGTTCTCAACTCAGATTCCATTTTCCTAGAACGTAACAAATATCTGCAAGAGAAACCAATCTCCAAACCATCCCTTGAAATATATACCTCCCTAGAAGAGTCACCTAGTAGGTCAGAAAGACTTCCCCCAATAGTAGAAATATTTGGATCACAATCCCTATTCAATGTGTTTGAGGTTGCTAACCCATTGTCCAAACCCCTAGAAAAGTCCTTGTCCCTGGGTCTTCTCTCTGAATATTCATAAGGAAGTGTCCAAACTTCTTTATTACCTAATTCTATATTATTCTCCACTTGCATTGGATAATAAGTGTCATAAGGCTTAGATGACTGACCAACAAACTTAATAGAATTGGGTTCCAACCCTTTCACAACTTTCTTTATGACTCTATCTCCTTCTCTAACAACCTACGAACAATGAAATGGAGATAAAGCCAGGCCCAAAATTCTTCCTCCTCTAGATTTCTGGTTCCAGGTTCAACAACATCCTTTTTGCTTGTTTATGCCAAATCAGGGAGCACTACTGAGTTCTAAAAAATAGGTATCTCCTGATTGTTGTTAGCTGACTTGAAATCCCCACTAGTCATTTGTTTTCTCCTCCAAAATTTTTGTGCGAAATATTGAGTACATTCCTTAGCAATATGTCCATAAACATGACAATGAACACATCTAAAAGGAATCTTCAAATAGTCTAGGATTTTATTATGAACTATATTCCCCACAACTATCTCCATACAGTCTAGTAAGCCTTCACTGATATCCATCTCAACCAAAACCCAAGCTATAAACAAAAAATACTAGATTTGAAAGAAACATCTATATCCAAGGTTTTACCTAATGAATCTCCAATCTCTTTCAAAGCTCTTTCTGACCATAACTCCATTGGTAGACTTAGAAGTTTCACCCATATCGAGATTCTCCTAGCAACTTCAGTCCTAGGATCAAAGCAAGTCGTCCAAGCCTTCAAAGCCAAAAAATAAGACCCCCAATACCAATGACCTCCCAAAAATTTTGTGCATCTTCCTCAGATCGAAAAAGGAAATCTATCCATCCTCTAGCAAGTAAGTGAAAAATCAACCCATATCCTAAGATTGGGACCCATACCTTCTACAACCACTCATTTAGTGTATTATCAACTATTTGATGTCCATGAAACTTCCCAATAAGGGCCTTCCTCAAAAACTCCAGAACTTGTTCCATCCTCAGGTCTTCCCCAAGTACCATTCTGATCTTTGACCTTCTCTTTTTAACCACTTTGTGTGCCTTGCACACTTTAGTAACTAGAGTTGTAGTCTATGCTGATTGAAAGTTTGGACCCACTCCACTTAGGGCCTCTAAATCAAGACCTTTACCAATAAAACCAAAACCAAACAAAGGAAACTTTGTCAGGCAAAGTGAGTCTGGGTTGTTTGGAGCCTACTCAAGTTTTTTTCCTCACAATGAAATACTTTCTCATTCATTAGACCCATCACTTGAGTAGAGTGTTTTGAGACACCTGAGAGTGAGCAGTCAATAGGACAACTGACTTGATCTAAACCTACTGACATAGACTCCCCTTTGTCCACTAAAGTCTGATGACCTGCAGTCTTATTTTAGCCACTCGAAAAACCCAAGGGCCCCTATTTCTCAACTTCTAAGTCTTGTCCAAAAATGGGACCCCTGGCCCTTGGAGTTGAAAAGATGTGCTGCCCCTCAAAGGGGTCCTCCAAGAAGTCCAAACATTCCTCTTCATTCTCCATCAAAACAAGAAACCAATTTCCCAATCTATACTACCATTTTAAAAATACCAAATAAAAACAAAGGTTAATATTTTACCTTTGCAAACCCTAGATTTGTTGCATGTACTCCATGATTCCAATCGATAAACTTCTTCAAACAACCATTCACATGCACAAAAATATTCCTCCTTGTCAAAGTAACTCCTTTCACCTTTTGCATGCTCCAATTCTAGAAATATTGTTGTCCAACCTTCATTTTCTTCACATGAAAGAACACTTTAGTTTTGAAAAAATGTTGATGCTTCTTGTGTCATTTTTTTAAAGATATCAATCAAGAACTGGACCCACCTTCATTTTATTCACATGAATAGATCTGAGCACATTCTAGTTTCAAGAAAAATAAAATACTATCACTTGTATTTTTTTAAATTTTCTCTGTGCTTCACTTTGCAAACCCTAGCTTTGTTGCATGCACTCCACGATTCTAGCCAAAAAAATTCTTCAAATTGTTGTTCACATGCACATAAATATTCCTCCCTAGAAAAGTAACTCCTTTCACCCCTTTGATTTAATTCCTTTATGCTTCACTTTGCAAACCCTAGCTTCATTGCATGCACTTCATGATTCCATCCAATAAACTTCTTCCAAACAATATTTAAATGTAAGAAGAGGAATGCTTACCTCCTTCACAGTCTGAGCTTTCATCAAAATTGCAGATGGGTCTTTAGCTATCACCATGCCAATCTCCATACTCATATTTTTTTCTCTTGCCCAATTTTAAATCTTTCCAAACATGATATGCACAAAATTTCTAAGTTGTAGTACCATTGTGTTATGATGTAATACTTGTGAGGTTATTTGAATACCACATATCTTATTTAATAATAATAATGTGTAAGTGAAATAATTAAATTGTTATAAATTTAATAATTTATAAATGTTATGATAACATGGTAGTATCATTGGAATGACTTCTTTGGTTGAATCTAACAAGTTGGTTTATAACAGTGTTGGGGTTGGGTGTACCTATAGTTTTAGATTAATTCTAGAAACACATATTAAATAATCAAGTATGTATATATATATATATCCTCAAAAAAATTTGTAATTTTCATTTTTGAGTTTAAAAAAAATTACAATGCTATGGGTATGAAGTACCCTTAGAAATTTCAATTACATATTATCTAGGAGTTGATCTAAATTGAACGAAGAGGAATATTGGTCTCCCTATTGTAATATATATACTTATCAAACCCCCAAGGGCTAGGTGGATTGGTAGTTGTTTTACTGGCCGAACACTTACCAAGAAGAGACCTAGGTTCAAACCTTGGGGGCATGCTGGTAGAACCCTGAAGGTTCTAGCAACAATTTAATAAATTAATAAATAAAATAACATAAAAATAAATACTCATTTTTGATAGGAATCACCTTTGCATTGGTATGGAGTCCCTCCAATGGTTTCAATAAACATATGTTTTATATTATTCATGGATGCCCCGAATGGCAGAGTTGTACAATGCCTTATACCCATTTTAGGGTTATGAGTGAAAAGTAGCAATGCTTACCTAACCCTAATATTATAATATAATAATTAATTTATAATTAATTATTATATTATTTATTATTCTAACCATAGGATATGAAATATATGTTATTATTATTAATAAATAATTAAGGTTAGGATAGGATCCTAACAAGCCATCCCTCTTAAAAATAGTTTTGTCCTCAAAACTGGCAAAAAAAAAAAAAAATTGGAAATATGCTTCCATGTAATATTGTTGTTTGATTCTGTCTTGATAATTGTTTGCTTGTCAATACGTTGTATCCTTCCTATTAGTTGTGCTTATCTCTTCTGTCTATTGGTTGATGAATTGTCATTAAATTATGACTCTCCCATGGGCTTATGTAGATTCCTTAAATATGGATAATAGTTACACTTGATTTAAGGGTTCTTTGATGGTTTATCCAATGTGTCAGTTTGATTACGATGGAAGCTTGAATTATAGTTTCTATTTTCTTCAAACGTAAAACCATATTCCTCTTATGAGATCGAGTCCTGATTTGATTTTGGGATAAAATTTACTGCCAGAAAACGTTTATAATACATACTTTGATTATAGTCCTGTAATAAAACTTAGGAAATAAAACTTTTGCTGCTTTCAAAGTTGTGAGCAATGTGAGATTGCTAGAGATAGATGGTAGTTGTAAGTGAACAGAACTCACAAGGCAACCCATGAAGGTGTCAGACAAGGAGAGCACTTTACTTAAATAAAAATCACAATACTCACATACAACATGAATACACCACGTGTCAAACTTTAATTGAGAGGAATTGTGTAGGGTTTTGCTCCACGTGGCCTGATTGGACAACGTTGAAAGCTTTCCTACTCTTAGCTATTTTTCATACCTTAGAAAAATTGATTTAATTTGTTTGCTACAAATATTTTCTCTAATGAGTGTAGGTCTTCCGACGTGTACTTGATGTACATGTCTTACATTCTTCCTCCGTCCAATAATATCTTCCTTTGGAGTAAACTCCTTCGTCATAAGTTACAGAATTAAATATCGTTTTTGAATGTAAGAAGTTTACAACCATTGTGATTGCAAGAAGATATGGATTACCCTCCAAAAATACCCTCTTCAACTCATCTGCTTCCCCCTCAAGCATGCTTCCGTAAAAATGGTGAAGTTGAAATGACTGTTCAATCTTGTCGAAAAAAACTTGCCACTTATCAAACTAATAGGCCCCACTTCCAAGTTCATAGGCAAATCCTTGATTATCTCATTGATTTGTTTTAACTTACCCTTCAATAACCGGAACTCGTTAAAAATATAATGGGAAAATAGTTTCCTATCTTGGGGTCAACCCGCAAGTATTCAGCTACAAGTAGAGGAACTGCATTCCGCGAGTAGCAGGTGAAATCTTCAACTAAATTAATAGTTATATTTGGTTTCCAGTATGAGACCCATTCTGGGGCATCATCACCTTTTTTTCTCAGTTGAGGCTTCTTCATTTTTGGATCATTCTCAAATGCTTATCTCTGGATGACGCCTCCTCCTCAAAGATTAACAATGGCCGCTCAATCACGAACTAAGAGGAATCGACTGGCCCAACAACACATTTTGTGACACAGAAATATGCTTTTCATCTTCTCCAATGGATTAAACGATCTATCAACAGTTGGTAGTTTCATCTACCTATCTTAAACAGGATCATATATCAGTTTTTTTCAATAAGCGTTATCATGACACCAAGATCTGGTTTGATAGATGAGTGGGCACCGCGGGATCTATGTAGTTTGTTTGGAAAGCTGGCTTGCTACGAGATATGGTATGCTGATTACCTTCCTTCAAAACTAGCCATTACATCCTTTTAGTATTGTTTGACCTCATTAGTTCATGGCTCCCCATGTTGTAGTCATCCCATGGCCAGTTCAAGGCCACACAAACCCACTGATAAGGCTCTCAGAGAAACTTGCTTCTGCGGGTGTTATTATAACGTTTGTCAACACAGAAGACAATCATTCTAGAATCATAAGAGCTCCCAACAGTCACAATGGAATACCAGTGGATCCGATCTCAATTTTTTTTTTTTAATGCTTGTGGTTATTGTTGTCAGTAGGCAGACACGGCAGAAATAGTTACACTGTCTTTTGTTGTTTACACTATAGTGGAGAGAATGATATTTGTGAGAGAAGTGTTCCCTCTATATTTCCAAGACAGGTTTCAAGCGATGAACCATCACACACTCTTTAGTGGGTTTATTATAATTAGTCAATGGGCAGGTGGGCTGGTTCATTTTTTAAGCAGACTTGATTCTACAACCCGTTAGTTGTCAAACTACAACCTTAGCATTACACCTGCCTGCATTTGTCAAGCTTGCCATTACACCTGCTTGATTTTGTTTAGTATTATACAATGCAGGTTTTGTTTAACAAAGCTAATGAAAATGAGTTGTTTTCACCAGGAAACCTGTTAGCGTGTGACAGGCCAATCAGGTATTTACTAATAAAATATTATATTAGGGAACATATGTGATTGATAATTTTTTTTTTTTACAGGGGTTTCAGTTTAGACTTCACAACTTGCACCATATCTTTGTGTAGAACTTTATGTGAACCTGATGGAGTTAAAGTTTACATGGTACCATTTTATGGCTGACTGCAGAAATGGCAGCAGTTCTGGCAGTTGTTTCTCTTATTTTCCAGCCACACCAGATGTGTCATTTTTTATTCCACGAGGAGGCCAAGGTGGAGGGCAAATGATTAGAGGAATTTTAAACTCTATATCACAACAAAAGCAGCAATCCTTATTTTTTAACTCATCAAAATGAAGTGGGTTGAGACCCAAAAATCTTTGCAATAATAATATATAAAACCTCCATTTTTTGGGCTCCATTGATGGTTGAGGATTCCTTTGATGTTATTTGAAATTTTCTTCTTTTCTCATGCGGTTTTGTTTCCATAAACTTGATTACTCTGTGAAATATTGCTAGAAAAAACTTCTACATTGCTGGTAAAATTTTATCCGGGGAAGCTATCCTCTTCTTCCTTGTACACTTCATTTTAAAAAAATTGCATTTTTAGGGTTTTGATTTTTGTATTTTTTGAAAATCTATGGCTATGGGCTCTTCTCTAGTTTTTTAGGGTTTCGATTATTTTTTTCATTTGCATTTTCATTCCTTATTATTTTCTCTTCTTTACTTGCAATTTCTTCATTTTCCTCTAATTCCACTTCTATTAGATCCTCAATGGACTTACTAGTAATGTTTTCTAAACTTTTTCAGCCTAGTTGCCTCAATTCTTGAAATTCTTCCTTTAAATTCTGAGCTTCTTTTTGAACCTTTTGGTCCCATATGGTTGAATTCATAATGCTATGATACCAGATGGTATTTAATAAATTAATAAATAGAATTACCGTCGATACAAATCTCTTTGGGTTGGTATGGGGTCCCTCCAATGGTTTCAATAAACATATGTTTTATATTATTCATGGATGCCCCGAATAATAGAGTTGTACAATACCTTATATCCATTTTAGGGTTGAGTAAAAAGTCGCAATGCTTACCTAACCCTAATATTATAATATAATAATTAATTTATAATTAATTATTATATTATTTATTATTCTAACAATAGGATATGAAATATATGTTATTGTTATTAATAAATAATTAGGGTTAGGATAAAATCCTAACAGATGGTTGTTGCAAAGGTAGTAGTATGATCTAAATCCTTTGACTGTACGAATCCCAAATGACTAGTGCCCCCCCTCATGCCAAGTCAACAACAAGGTGGTATAGGCTTGTTGAGAGCAACCCATGTGATTTTATCCCCGCACTTCACTTCACAGTTACTAACAATAGTATGGATGTAACCAACTCTCTTATGTATCCAATTATATATATCAAGTAAATAAATAAAATATAAATACATTTTGATAATGCATATGAGCTTTTAAAATGCATCACTACATTTTCATCCCTTTGCATCTCGCATACCTTCACACCCTCATACTCACATATATCAAATTTAGAGGTCTTCCAAAATATTCCATACCTACATTTTATGTACCAATACAATCTTAAAATTTTATACATTATTAAGAAAATAATAAATAATTATATAATAGCCCTCATAAAAACCTATGTAAACTCATTGGAAAATTTATAAAAAATAGTAATAATAATATTTCAAAACACAACTATTAGTTTAACAATAAGTAATAAACTTTATTTTTATTTTTTAATTTACATGGTGGAGCGGCCACGAATCCCAGCAGGTTGTCCAACTTTCATGGCCGCCACAGTACTTTGCATTGTTCGTCTCGGAAACCATCACACAGTTCTTCATGCAATCTACCCCTATAACCACCATGCCACACTCATTTTAAACCTTTTATACCGCTGAAAACAACGAAAGAGACAGGCTCGAGACCCAAAATTTGAACCTTAAACCTCCGCACCTTAAACCTAAGTAATAAACTTTATTACAAAATAAATTTTAAATTTTAAATGAGCTTGTCTTCTTTGTTTGTTTATTTATTTTTCCTATTTTTTAGTGAGTTTATCACTTTTTCTTCTTTTCTTTTTATTAAATATTTAATTTTATTGTTCTCTAATAACATATTTCATAATTAACATTTCCTTCGTATTAATACCTACTATCTATTTATCTCTAAAGTTACTTTTACCATAAATTAAATAAAAACAAAAATCTTAATTATTTTTCTATTTCTAATCGCCTTTAACATAACTCCTCTCTCACTATACCTTCTTCTTATATAGAACTTTGTTTGAACCTTTTCTTATCATTAAAAAGTAGGGTGTAATATTAATTTTAAAATAGTTATTTTAAAAAAAATCTTTTTCCTATCATTAAAAAGTATGACGTAATATTAATTTTAAAATAGCTAGTTTAAAAAAAAAAAATCTTTGATTAATATCTTGTATTAACTTAAACTAGGTACTTGTAGATTTTAGAATTCTGAATTGAAGAATTTTAGGATAAATGAATGAAATATTTTAATTACGTCCGCGAGACCCAAATATGGTCTATGGGATCTTAAATATGGAAGTACAATTACTCAAATCATATCATATGATCTTTAATATCTTTGAGAAGGTTGTTCCTTCTCCTGCTGATTTGTGTTAGCAATTCTCCAACTTTTTTTATTTTATTGTCATAAAATAAATCTGCCATAAACTCGTTCCCAAGTGTTTCTTTGTATTTGTCACGGATATCTGAAAAACTCAAGCATTTATAGATGAAGTGTTCCTCTGTCTCTCTACCTCTCTGTGTTGCATAGAGTACATATCCTTTCTTCCCATTGTTCTTTGGGCGTTGTCCATCTCCCTGTTTCACATCTAAGCCTATGAGAGCTAGTCCTTATTTGAGCAATGAGTATTTTTTCCTTCCACTTGATTTCAGCGCCTATATACACTTTTTCCTTGTGGTCATACGTTGGGTTAAAATTTGCAATATAATATTGTCTTTTCCTGCTTGCATTTTTCCACATTCCACTTCTGAACTTTTCATTCACATAATTTTGTTTGTCTTTGTTGACATTTGGGCATTCATTTATGTTGATTTCCCAACGTTTCATCCATTTCTGATTTTGTTTCATCCATGTATTCTTTCGCCTATGCAACTCTTCATCCCCAGCTGCCCTCGGCCATCTATCATTTGTCATGTTTTCTGTGTTTTTCAAGTAACATAACAACTTGGTCATAGCAATTGCTTCTAAAGGGAACATTCCAATTTCAGCTAGAATAATTTCATAAGGGTTGTGGCCTTAATTTTGAGAAAGTTTGTGATTAGATATTTTTGAATCCTTTCTATTTGCCTCCATTTTGCATTTGTTGTGCCACTAGCCCACACCTCGCAACCATACAACAGAACCGGTGTAACAAGTAGGCCAAATAAGACCTTGGTGGTCTTCTAGTCCCACAACTCGGCATTCCTACACCTGTTTTGAAGTGCATATAGTGCTCTCCAACCACTTTGAGTTCTTTTCATCCTACATGTATTCCAATTAAGTTTGTCATGAAAGTCTATGCCCAGGTATTTGTATTCTACTACTACATCAAGTGGTTATCCTGCAAACTGAAATTTGAGTTGTTGCTTCTTTTTTGCTGAAAAAATCATAATTTTTGTTTTGCTCGTGTTCACCTGCATCCTAACTTCTTTACAAAAGAGTTTTAAAGCTTGAAGGTGATCTTCTAGATCTTTGGCTGTTTTGGCCACAAGAATTACATCATCTGCATACATGAGAAGTTTTACCACATATTTGGCTAAATGCACACCCTCTCCTCCAAATTTGTTTATCCATTCTTCTAACTTGTCAATGTACAGCCCAAATAAGGTCGGAGATAGAGGGCAACCTTGTTTGACACCTATGACACTACCAAAACATTCAGATAACCCTTCCTGTGTTTTGATTCTAGCCTTTACATGCTCATATAGTCTGTGAACTGCTGCCCTGTAGTGAATTGGAACCTCTAGCTCTTCCATTTCTTGTACACATTCATAAAGTTATTAAACACTTATATTTCTTGTACACATTTACTATAAAGATTGAACCCATAACATCACAGATAACACAAGTGACGTCCTTATATACACTTTACTTTAATAACAAAAATATAATTAAAAAAAATTATATATTAAATAAAAAATTCCCAACTTACAAATATTAAAAACTATTTCACTTTTTATCCCACAATAACCAAGCTTCCATGGTAAGCAGATACTTAACTGATAACCAAATTACTTCTTAAAACATCCTTAACCAAGAACCAAATTACTTCTTAAAATACCCTTCACCAAGCTTTTGCCATAAGCCAATACATTGGTGATAATCAAACTTCTTAAAACGACCGAATTTTTTTTTTGAAACAACTCAGACTGTATCTTGTGTTTACTGCAAATTGAACTGTAACTTGGCACAAACAATATTCATGAACAATCCTATGCATAAACCACAATAACACAGCTAGAAAACAAATTATAACAAAATTATATTATCCAGAATCTTGCGATAGACTCTATGTTGGGACTTATTGGCCACATTTGGAATTAAAAATAGAAAGTCTCCAAAATGAGATTCTCCACAGTTCGTAGATCCATTTTTATGGAAGAGATCTGTTGAGAGAACCAGTTCTATCCCTTTAATTCTTCATTTGAAGCCGCATCAAAAGTAGCATCTCCAACAACACTAGTTCTGTGGAGAGCTTTGAAGATAGATTTTTTTAATTTGAATCTCCAAATTTGAAGTCGTGAGAACAAACAATTGCATGTTCAGATTTTCTTTTAATTCAGTTTCAATAATGTCTCCATGAGAATGTGCATGCATACCCTCATAGACCCCACCAAATACCACTTCAAACTTCAACGGCAATCCGTAAAAAGCACCCACAAAGTGATTTTTTGTCAAATATGGGACTCCGCTTCACAAGCTCACCAATCCATCTCTGCACGATTAGCTTCAGCATCAGATCATCCCTGTTCACCAGAGCAGCAATATTGATGGGGCAACATGCTAACCTCCAAGAACAGATATAAAGTTGCAATTGAACATGCCATAGATAAGACGTGAACCATATTTATCGATTTCAGAGAGAAAAAAACAGGGCTAGAAAAATATAACACAATGAATTATGTTTCCGATGATGGGTTTATATGAAAAATTCTCAAAGGCCGTGCACCCATTTCTGTCAACATATCATGGCAGATTTAATAACTAAAGACAAGCACAGTCGTTCTAACAATAACATTCTCTCTTAGACTTATTGCATCAGTGCTCCAAGGAATACCAGATATCAGTCATAACTGCTACAAACATATAAAATATCCCCAGGGACATCAAAATATTCCAGAGCACCTTAAATAAGCATGTATATGACAGCACTAATTTCATAAATTTCTGCTCGAGCTTGCTTTGCATTACATATTGATGAGAGCTTCAAGGCATCATATTTGCATATGGGAAAAAAAAAAAATTCAAATAAAACTTCCATTTACATGGTTCCCGCCTTTTATATACATAGAAAACCAAAATGACCATTATTTCTAATTTAACACTATCCCACAAATGAATAATATTAGAGAAACAACAATATTCAGCTTTTATATAGTACAAATCAGTTTAAACACGATTATTTGAACTCTCTCTCTCCTCTAAACATAAGTAAATGTCCTGCAACCCAAAATAACAAATCAAATTGCATCATGGCCATGTTTGAATGACCATAAATTGTATACATTATGTTCTATACACAGCTTCAATTATTCAAATAGAGACAACTACTGCTCACATGTAGTCTGAGTCAAAATGACAACTTAATCAAAGAATATGACAATGAGGATAAACTTTGACGTCAAATGATAGCTATAATCAACTCACTGAAACCATCCAGTCCTTTTTGTGGACACATCTTGGTGCACTATATTTTATAAATAAAAAAAAGTTGAGTGGCACACGCATTTAGAACATGCCAGGGATTATTCCGTTTGCTGCAATTTTTCATTAACAATATCTGTTTAGCAACGGTAATAAACGAAAACTAAAAAAGTAATTGAAAGCATTCTACCTCAATATCACTTTCCTACGTGTCTTCATAAGCCAAAAAAAGACTGCCAAGATACAGAACTTAGGCCTCCATCATTGAATCAGAGTGTCTTTCTGAAAGACTAGACTAGCCTCAAATATTTGTAAACCTATCACAAACTAGGCAATTAAAAAATGATTACCTCCGCTCAAAAATAACACCCGGAAATCAAATCATGATAGCCCAGTGTGTTAATTAGGTTTAAGACGTATAAAACATTAATAACATACTTTCTCCTCTTATTATTTAAAAAATGTTGTTTCCAAGTATACACAAGAAAACATGTTGCAGCCCTTCCTACATCGGCCACCAAATGATTTCAGCCAACTTCATGAAAAACCAGCAGTAAAGAACTCAATACAGCTCTTTATAATCGAGATATGGTGCCTAGAACTTCAAAAGCATGAAAACATTAACAAATGAACTTCGACAATTTCTTTGAATATGCAAGACTTGTCTCCATGACAATGTACCCTCATTGATGATGTACTTTGCAAAGCACCTCTTTTTAGGTTCATGCATCTGAGCATATCATACAAATCTGTAATTTACTGTCAATTTATAATTCAATCAACCTTTTATAAGAGGTGAGGGTCTGAAACTTCCATCTCTGCTGAATTGCTATTTGCATCTCTGTAAGCCGCAATGTAACTTGCAAGTGTTCCTGGTGCTAGCCACTGTAGGGGTCAACATGCATATCGCAATTGTCTACTATTTTGTCGCTCATCCCTACCATCCAATTCTTCTAACTGTCTTGTCAATTCCTCAATCCTTGCCCTTAGTCTAGATGCTCTCTCATCTGCCAATTGCAATGACTTTTCTGCTATATCTCTGGCCGCCACAGCAGAAGCTGTCATTTCTTCTTTAGACTTCAGCTTGCTATTTGTTTCATCTAAAGACCGTTTCATCTCTTCGAAGTCTCGTCTGAGAGTTGTTATCTGAAGACACAATTTGTAAACTTTAGCATAAAGTAAAACATCAATAAAATTCTTAGATGGTAGTCAATACAGGACTTTACTCAGAAAACCACTTTCATTTATTGTAACCTGTTTTGTTCTGTAAGAATTGACTGCAATGCTATATGCAGTGTTTATTTAAATTTTTTGCTAACAGGAGTGAATGTAGTAAGAGTTCATACATTAATCACACAAACGTGTCTAAATGTTGTTCTCAACTGCAATAAAATTGCAGCGTTTGGGCAATTTTTTTCTAAAAAACGTCTCATCTTTTAGGAGCCATATCTTTGCAAAGGGTTGTCCGATTCAGATGATTCTTGGACCAATTTGTGCGGAATTTGAAGAGCTTTAAAATGAGTGGTCATATGAAGGAATTCGAACAATATTGAGGGAGATACGACCCTGTGAAGTCAGCCATCCAGAACAAGGGCAGTGATGATTTTTCAAGTCATGAAAAACAAAATTGCAAATATTTGTCAACCAGGGTTCGAATGATGGGAGGAGCAATGGAGGGCTAGGGCATTAGTGAGGCAAGACATTCTGTCTGGGCATAGAAATTTTCAGCTAAGTTTCTTTTTCCCCTTCTTTATCTTAGAAATTTTGCATGCAAATTATTATAGGTTTTTTTATCAAATATTATAATCACTATAGGATATTCTGGTAAATTTCAGTAGATTTTGAGTTATAGTTTCCTTCCCATGGACCGATTTACAGCTAAATCCTTAGAATCATCCCTAGTAGTAGAGGTTAGTGAGGGCCTCACAAAGAGGTGATCCTTGTTGCTCAAAGATATGACAGTTTTTGGTAAATTTAATGGGTCTTGGCCAGGGGCTTCGGCCTTGAGAAAATGGATTGATAGGAGTTGGAAGTCTCCAGGAGTGAGTCTATCCTTTCTTCCCAAAGGTTTCTTCCTAGCCATTTTTTGTTCCAAGGAGGAAAGAGATAGAATCCTAAAAGGGGGTCCTTGGTTTATGGGAAGAGCAAGACTCTTCCTTACCCGCTAGTATGAAGGCTTTGCACCTGAAAATGTAAATCTATCCCTAGTACCATTCTGGGTTAGGATGTATGGGTTGCCCATTGAGTTTTGGGAAATGGATACCTTCAAGGCAATAGGCAACACTCTAGGAGAATTCCTTGAGATTTCAGAAACTACAAAAGATGGATTCTTGGCTATTTATGCTCGGATATTGGTCATGATTGATATAAGTAAACCTTTACCAGAATCAATCATTCTTAAGTATGGGGGTAAGTTGTGGACCCAAACCATAGATTATGAAAACATATCTTTTAGATGTAGAAGATGTCATGAGGTGGGGCATATTGAGAGATCATGCCCTAAGAAGAGTCCAGCAAAAACATATGTAGAAAACCGCAAGAGAAACTTACAAATGGACATGGATGAGGATGGTTTTCAACTTCCAAAAAATAGGTCTAGACAGATGAAAGTAAATAAACAATGGAGACCAATAAGGAAGGATATTGGAAGAAATACCAATTCTTTTGAGGCTTTAGCCTATGAAGAAAAAGAAGATCAGAGCTTAGAGGACACAGTACAACAAGTTCAAAATATTAATAAGGAACCGTCTATTCAGTATGATCCTGATTTAGGGAAGAACATTCCCGATGAACCTAAGGAATGTGTCTCATCAAATTTTGAAGACTCTCTTGAAGTACCATGCACCATTCAGGAGAAGAAAATTGGTAGAGAAAATGCAGTGTTAGATGTTAATACCTCTACCATTAATAAGGAAATACCAGAAAATGAGCAGGACAAGTCAAAAGCTTCCGTAGTAGAGCCAGGAGAGGATAAATCTAATGAAAAAGAAAGTTGTGAAAGAATATTGAGGAATAGAATAATAAGACCTACTCCTAATATAGGCAAGGCAAAAAGAGGAAAACCCTCAAATTATCAAGCGAGATCCAAGGAAGCAAGAGCAAACATAGAGAAAGGAACACAAACTAAGTTGGTTGAACTTCTCTTTACCAAACAACAAAATGATATTGGTAATTCATAGGTGGGGCCAGTAGCCCCTAATGAGACATGATTACCATCTCATGGAATATAAGGGGTGCTAATGCCCCCTCAAAGCAGAGGTGTATCAAGGACCTTTGTTTAAGTAATAAGCCTGATATTCTTTGTATCCAAGAAACTAAAATGACAAAGGAAGAAGTTTCCAAAACTATGAAAGCAGTATGGGCAAGATGTGAATGGGATGTTGTGGATTCTGAAGGAGTGGCAGGGGGAATTCTAACATGTTGGAATCCTATTAGAACCTCTTGTGTAACCATTCATAAAACTAGGCATTGGATAGCCTCTTTAGTCACATGCTACTTTGTAGATATTCGTTTCATCCTTATCAATGTCTATGGACCTACAACTCAATCAGGCAGATTAGAAGTATGGAGTGGGATTGAAGCCTTTATGAGAAGTAAAGACCAAGAAACCCGATTCATGATCATAGGAGATTTTAATGCCATAACCAAGCTAGATGAAAAATTTGGGGGAATTAGGAAATTAACCCAAAGTATGAGAGATTTCTCAGCTTTTATTCAAAACAATAATCTATGGGAGGTTGAATTTGAAGAAGACAACTATACATGGACCAACAACAGGAGAGGCCAGAACCTAATAGCAGAAAAATTAGACAGATGCATTCTCTCAAATCATTGGCTAGATGAAGGGACTTGTGCTAAAATTAATACCTTGACAAGGATTGGTTCAGATCACTAGCCAATAAGAGTTAAAATGGTGGTAAGTGAATTCAAAAAAATATCATATTTTAAATATGAGCAGATGTGGGAAGACCATCCTCAATTTGTTGATATGATAGCACAAATGTGGAATTCTTTAGGAAACGATGGGCTGTATACACTTCCAAAACAAATTAAATCAATGACATATAGATTAAAAGAATGGAACAAGAACACTTTTGGAAACATTATTGAGAAGAAAGAAGAACTAAAAGATAAACTTTCAAAATTCCAAAAAGGTGTTCATAATAATCTAAGCTCAAAGGAAAGGGAGTTGCTTAGTGAGTATCACGATATTTTGAGTAAGGAAGAGAAATTTTGGAGATTTAAATCGAGACAAACCTGGTTAAAAGGAGATAAAAATACAAAACAAAATCTTAAGATGGCAATAGTATAGAGATCAGCATCCAAAATTAGTAGAAGAGAAGGGTTTGGATTGAAGACCAAAGTGAAATCAGAAAGGAGCCAAGGGTTCTTTACCAAAATATTCTAGGAAGGAAACTGATGGAGCTTATTACTCTTTGAAGAAGTTTATTTAGCTCTTTTCTCTTTTGATAAGGATAAATCCCCAGGTCTAGATGGGCTCTCTAAAGCATTTTATCAACATAATTGGGATATAGTGAAGGATTCTTTATTGGTGGCAATGGAACAGTCTAGGGTAAAACAATACATACTTTATAAAATAAATGCAACATATCTTACCTTGATTCCAAAAAAGAATGATTTAAAATTGTTTGATTCATTTAGCCCCATAAGCCTATGTAATATGGCATATAAGATTATCTCTAAAGTGATAGCAAATCAGTTAAGACCACTGTTAGACAAAATTATTTTAGAAAAGCAAGGAGGATTTGTGAAAGGAAGACAAATTTTGGATGGGATTATAGTAGCTCATGAAGTTATGCATTTAGCAGCTTCAAGAAAAGAGAGCAATGATCTTAAAACTTGATATGAGTAAAGCCTATGATAGGATTAAATGGGATTTTCTTTTTGCAATATTAGAAAAGTTTGGATTTGGGAAGAAATAGGTCAGATGGATTAAAGCTTGTGTCTCTACAGTTTCATATTCAGAATATTTTAAAGCCAAGAGAGGTCTTAGATAGGGAGATCCTCTATCACCATATCTGTTCATTATTATGGTAGAGGTATTGAGTAGGAACTCGAAGAAGGCTAACAAAGATAGGCTAATAAGTGGACTTAAGGCTAGTAATAACATAGTCAACATCACCCATCAATAGTTTGTAGATGATACAACCCCTTTTGGGAGGGCAAGGATAATGTTAGGACCCCATCCTAACATTATTATGTAAATACCCCCTTTCCATTGCGGAGACCCTATTATAATGATATTTTGTAATATTTTGTAATGGTATGTGGCACTTGAGGCACCTAAACAAGTGGGGCCATGTTATAAAGAACGTATTGTTTGTTGGTAGAAGATTTTAGCACGGGTGGCACTTTGTATGTAAGCCAACTCTTGAGCGTTAGGTTAGGGTTGCATGAAATGTATCTTTAAAAGACAAGGGGGCATAAACAAATGTATCTTTTTGCATATTGAATCAATGTACTGAAAGAGGTTGCCCCCTCGAAGAAGCCCGCGATTCTTTATTGTGATTTGTGAGATTAATATATATTTCTGCATTTACATTTTGTATTGCAATAATTAGGTGGATGTGCTTATTTTAATTGGAAAGTTCCTAACAAGTGGTATTAGAGAACTTTCCAGGGTTGTGTTCTGCTACAACTGCAACAGTTCTTGCCTTGCCATTTCGACTATTAGGTATAAATTTCCCATGTTTTTATTTTTTTGTTTATTATCCTGTTAAAATAAAATAAAATCCAACCCTTTTTTTTTATGTTTTAGTTTACTAGGTTAGAAACCTTGTGTCAAGGGTTTTAAAATATCACGGAGGAGCTGTCGTTATTGGCTAAGCTAGATCGCTCGTAAAGCATCTAGTGAAGTGAGGGACAATCAAGCTCCAATACCTAGGCCTCATACAACACCCGTATATGGAATTGAGCTCCCACGTATCTTCGGGTATATCGGGAGACCCCCCTAAGATTAGGAGAAACCTTTAACCCTAAGAAGATTTTCAATCCTGTATTTTCCATAGTGCACCAAACACGGCAGTCGGGAAGATCACTGTCAAAGAGGTAGGTAGTGTGCTCAAGGATATGCGTGGAATCCTCCTTGAGTAGTGGCCTGAAATATTGGTCCAAGCACTATCGTTCATAGCTATGTTATAATAGAGGGCTATGGGCGGTACATACTCCTTGGCCTAGAGTACCCGGTTTCCATGAATGTTTTTCTTGCATGCCAAAAAAAACCCTACCACAGAAAGTGAGCATAATGAAAAGACTACACTATCACAAAATTGATTTAACAAAAAAAAAAAACAAATGAAAGAGTTGGTGGTGAAAGTAACAATCAAGACTGGGTCTGCCAGTAACAGTTAGGAATCAATTCAGTCAGAGCCACAGTCAGTAACAGTCAAGACAGAGTTTGTTCCTGCATTTGTCAATTCCATAGTCAGTAACAATTACGACAAAGTCTGACCGTACAGTTGACAATTACAATTGGGAATCATAACAGTCAAGGTATTTGTTAGAAATAGAGTTTGCCAGGATAGCTGTCAAAAATAGTGAGTTACAGAGTCAGACTGAACAGTTGTCAATAACGGACATTGCAAAGCCTGTTAATGGGTTATTGGACAAAAGTCAATTTCTTGAGTGAACAAAGACTCCAGGAGAAAAACAGACGACACTTGAAAACAACACCTCTCTAAATTAAAAAAAAAAAAAACAAACAAACGAAAGAGTTGTGTAGACAGCAGTTCTAAACCCTAGGACTGGCTGGAACATTGTGTCCATCAATTTTGAATTGTACATAGCAATTTTGGTATGTTAATGTTTTGATTTGATTGGAAAAACAGCCAATGAAATGAAGGCTGAATTGTAAACGCATATGGCATAAAAGGACAAAAACAGCCGTCATTGTTAGTGTTTTGATTAAGGTTCTAGACGACTAGTTAGACGTCTAGTTAGAAGACGTCAAGTAGTTAGACGTCTGAAGCAATTAGTTAGAGACGTTTAAGGATAGACGGTTGGGGTGGTTCAGGAAGCGGTTGGGGAACCACTTTACCCCTCCTATTTAAACCCCCTTTCAAACATTGTACATCATGAATCATTCTATTGCAATGCCAATGCTGTTATGTTGTTTACGTATTCTGCGTGTATGGTGAACTGGTGATTGTGTTGTAAGTTGCAGGTTGTGATGCATTAATGGATGAGTTGCAGGTTGTGCTGTGCTAACTGTGTTGCAGGTTTTTCCCATTGAGAAGTGCTGAAGATAAGTTGCTGCAGCAGGGATAGAAGTGTGTTATTGCAGGTATATGGAAGAAGACAGGAGCAGTCACTGACGTCTAGCCCTTGACGTCTGGCAGCCGTCAGACGGCTAGCCGTCAAACCAAGAACCCTGACGTCTCTTCCTCAGGCCCTGACGTCTAGATACCTGACGTCTAGACCAGCCTTGACGTCTACACCTGCAGTCCTGACGTCTAGACTGGTGACGTCTAGGCTTGCTCACCTGACGTCTAGACCCCTGACGTCTACCTGCACTGTTAGAGAATTGAACTGGTAGCCTAGATAACCATTGCCGATAGCCTGAAACTGACTTGTCATCACCCCATCTCGGGAATGTACTCACCCCTGTCTACATTTGGCGTCGTTGCCTAATTAAAACCCGGAGTATAAAGACATAAGTGATAGGTGTAAAAGGTGAATGACTGATTTCAGGTCACAGAATAAAAATCAAATACCGGTAAGAAGCGCACGACTGGCGAACTTAAGGACACACGAGGCCACAGAGGTGTCTCACCCTGAGGTGGAGAGAGTGTGGAACATTGAAGACGAGAATAACGCAAGCATTGAAACATTGTTGGTGACTGCAGAAAACGAGGAAGAACAAATAGCTGAGGAAGAGCCCATCATTGAGAACTGGACGGCAACACCAGAACCAGCGAGGGAGGGGTGGCCAGAGGATACTGAAGGAGAGAACCTTGTATCAAGGCACCTACGCGGAGGTTCGTGGGGAGGAAGGTCGGAGCCACGTTTGGTATATTCGCGGAGGAGGTCGCGAAGTAGAGACCAATTGGAGTCGGGAAAAAGGCTATTTGAGTACAATTTTGCACCACCAACAGTAGATAGACAACCGAATCAAACCAACCACCAACACCAGGAAGTCAGAATACCATGGCAGCAAACCCCGCCAATAGAACAATACAACAGAAATGCCCACCTTTCTCAGGTGAAGGAAAGGAGGATCCATCGCGACATGTGGGAACTTGCATTACCATTTGGGGAGCAAATGGGGTCACACAAGACACACAATGGTTGCAACTGTTCCCAGCCACATTGCGAGGCATGGCGATAGACTGGTACTTGAAAAGACAAAGTACGCGAGCATTTACACAATGGGAAGAGTTGAAGACCGCATTCATAGAAGAATTCCGACCACTGAGGGATGACACGGACATCATCACAGAAATATGCGTTACTAAGCAAAAATCGGATGAGGATGTCAAAAGCTACAATAGAAGATTGAAACAACTGACAGATAAAATGGAGATGACACCTGCTGACGGTATGATAAAGCGGTGGTTTTTGGATGGGCTACTACCAAAATTCAAGAAGAAAATGAAGGCAGTACCATCCTCAACGTATGCAGAAGCACTGGAGAAGGCTAAAAACTTCGAAAGTGAAGGCAAACAAACGACCGCAGGTATCGGAGGATACTTAAAGCATACCGAAGATTCGGATAGTGAAGCAGAAGATAAAGTACAGAGCACGATTCACACCTTTCGGAGGGAATTTGACAAAATTCTAAAAGAAGCGAAAGGAGAAGGTCGAAAGGATCGGAAAGAAATTTGGTGCTCAGACTGCAAGGCAGAGGGACATTCAAATGTAAATTGTCCAAAGAAAGCATATTGCAATATATGTGAAATTGCAGGACATCCTGTCGTCGACTGTCCATTCAACCTAAAAAGCAAGAGGCATCAGACATTGGCAATACAACAGGAAGAGCAGCCAAATGCACAGAGGAATGGACAAGGAGCTACTAGCGGAGGATACAGGAATAGTCGCCGAGGAGGAAGACAAGGAGGCCAGAGTCGACTACAATACGACTCTGATGGTCGGCCGATTATTCAATGTCGGAATTGTCAAGAATGGGGCCATTTTGCGAAGAATTGTTCCAAACCCCAGAATGCAGGTAACAACAATGGTAACAATACCACTCAAATGTGTAAATGGTGTGGTCCGGGAAACCACAAGGAGGCTAATTGCCCGAACAAGGCAAGTACCAGTGGAACTCAGAATATCAACCTCATCGGCATTGGAGAAGTGACAGAGGTAGACAAAGAAGTCTTGGCTGTAACAAGAGCACAGACCAAGAAAACGGAACAGTATCCAAACCCTGCCAAGGAGAAGGAACGATGGCAGGAAGCCCAAAAATTGATCGAAACAGAACTAGCAAAGGAGAAGCAGGGACAACTAGTTCTGGAGAAAGTATTAAAGAGACCGGAGATCACTAAGAAGGCATCAGTAGAAGGCTTGGTAACAGAGGTGCTAAACACGAAGGTGGAGATGAAGGTAGCCAACCTGTTTAGCATAGTACCTGAGTTGTATGCTACGATCGGGGAAGCCATCAAGAGGAAGGATGAAACTCGACAGGTAGCAACTATCAAGCAAGGACAATTCATCGATCCAACAATCCTGATGATTGAAGCCGGGCGGAGGCCAGCTATAGTCCAGATGGAGGTTTTGGACCATAGGCTGAATCAGGTGATTGTAGATGGAGGGTCTAGTGTGAACGTGATGCCAGAGAAGACATGGCGGATTCTGGGGCAACCCGCCTTACGGTCTCCAAATTTCAAACTATATGGCGCTGATCAATATGGCATTGAAACAATAGGCGTTTTGATGAATCAGAAGGTACGCATAGCAGAGCAGGACTTCATCTTGGATTTTGTTGTCATTGCTATGCAAAAACCCGCATATGATGCACTGTTGGGACGAGGATGGTTGAGAACAGCAAAAGTCAACCACAATTGGGAGAAAGAACGTTTATCCTTCAAACAAGGGCAGCACAAGTATATAATCAATCTGAAGAATCAAACAGTAAGTCAAGACATAGCCACTTCAGATGATTCAGGATCCTCTTCATCAGATGGTGAAACGAGATATGAACCAGATGAGGAAGGAGTGTTGCACCTTGAAGACTGCACGGAAGATGAGTATGATCAAGATAAAGGTTTACTACATTGGCAGTTGGAAGACTATGAGATATTTTCTCCCCAGTGTTTTTGCATAGATGCGGGAAAGGAGATTCAAAAGGATGAGATACAAGAACCTGAAAAGGGAACTAGCAATAAAAGACAGACAACAACGGAAAAGGACAAGGAAAGAGAAAAGTGGACATTTCCCAAGAATTTTGCAGAATTCACGATGGGGGAGGCAGTCATTGAAGATAAACCAGCCCACCCCATCGCTGCACTAAAGGCAGCAAATGAACCTGAATCAATCAAATATGAAGGTCCAAAAATGATTCAGGTAAACTTGGGAGAAAAGGGCGAGGAGAAGATGATCAAATGTGGAGATGATTGGGATCCAGTCCTAAAAGCAACAACATTTAAGATTTTTCTAGACTATAAGGATGTTTTTGCTTGGACATATAAAGATTTGAAGGGAGTACCACCCGAACTCTGCGTACACAAGATTCCTCTGATAGAAGGTGCGCAACCAGTGAGAAGGCGTCCTTACAGAATGAATCCCAAATATGCAGCAAAGGTGAATGCCGAAATCGAAAAGATGTTAGATGCAGGCATTATATTCAAAGTTACGACAAGCGAGTGGGTCTCACCAATCGTGATCACTCTAAAACGAGAAGTAGATAAAATCTGAATCTGTGTGGATTTTAGAAGTTTGAATGTCGTAACTATAAAAGATCCCTTCCCGATCCCATTCACAGACTCCATACTGGAAGAGGTAGCCGGCCATGAGATATACTCATTCCTGGATGGATTCTCGGGGTACAATCAGATTAGCATAGCGGAAGAAGACAAGTTGAAGACTACTTTTGTGGTAGAAAATGGAATATATGCATATAATCGCATGCCATTTGGACTATGCAATGCACCAGCTACTTTTCAGAGGATCATATTGTACATTTTTGAAAAGATGTCCACAGGGAACTTCAAAGCTTTCCTAGATGATTGGTCACTATATGGGAGGACGCAGGAACATTTAAAGGCATTGGAGGAATGCATGGGTTTATGCAGGAAAGCACGAATATCATTGAACCCAAATAAATGTGTCTTATTGGTGCCATACGGAAAGTTGTTGGGGCATATAGTATGCCAAGAGGGTTTGAAGCCCGACCCAGATAAAATACGGGTAGTATTGCTGATGGAGGAGCCACATGATGTGAGCTCGGTTAAGACCTTTTTGGGAACAGTCGGATATTACAGGAGGTTTATCCGAAATTATGCATTAACATCTCATCCACTAGACGCGCTTACACGTAAGGGTGTTCCATTCAAATGGACAGAGGAACACCAGGGGGCATTTGAGGGATTGAAAGGGCACTTGGTGAAAGCACCTATCCTGGTTTACCCAGACTGGGAGAAAGAATTCCATGTGCATGTGGATGCCTCAAATTTTGCCATTGGATGTGCATTGGCACAAGAAGGCCAATACGGGTTGGATCAGCCCATATACTTTGCAAGTCGGCTACTGTCAAGAGCCGAGAAGAATTACAGCACAACAGAGCGAGAAGCACTAGGAATGGTGTATGCGGTACAGAAGTATAGACACTATCTACTGGCTAACCCCTTTGCTTTCTATGTGGATCATCAGGCTCTGTTGTACTTAATCAACAAACCAACGATCTACGGACGAGTGAGTCGATGGCTCGTCACCTTGCAGGAATTCGTGTTTAGAGTGGTAGTCAGGCCAGGGAAGAAACACGTAATAGCGGATCAGTTGTCAAGGATTCGCTCAGGAGAACCTGCAGAGGGAGGAATACCGGATGAATTCCCCGATGCACAATTGTTCATGATTAATGCCATACCAGGATGGTATAAGCATATAGGGGAATATTTGTCGACAAGGCAACTGCCAGAAGAGTTAACGGCAGTTGAGCGGAGAAAAGTGATTACGAAATCAGCACCCTTCACCTTGATTGCAGGATTGCTTTACAAGATGGGGGAGGACCATATATTGCGAAGATGCATAATGGAGGATGAAGTACAACAAACCCTGAAGGAGACACATGAGGGATTGGCAGGAGGACACATGGGACCAGATGCGACAACCAAGAAAGTGTTGTTGGCAGGTCTATGGTGGCCCACCCTCTTTCACGATGCAAAGAATTTTGTGGCAGCATGTGATACGTGTCAAAGAACGGGGAAACCATTGAAGAGAGACTTCATGCCATTACATCCGTCCCAGCCTCAGGAACTCTTTGAAAGATGGGGGCTGGATTTTGTAGGTCCTCTAAAAACAAGTCGAAGGAGGAGATGTCGATACATCGTGGTTGCCACAGAATATCTCACAAAATGGGTAGAAGCAAGGGCTTTACCGGACAACTCGGCAAAAAGCACGACTCGCTTTTTGTACGAACAAGTGATTACAAGGTTCGGGATACCTCTACAGTTGACAAGTGATAGAGGAGGCCATTTTGTGAATGCGATTATCCAGAACTTGACGGAAGAATTCAGGATTTTTCACTCCTTGTCAAGTCCGTATTACCCAAGAGCAAATGGGCAGGCGGAGGCAACAAATAAAGTCCTGGTTTCAATCATGTATAAGACATGCGGAGTAGAAGGAGCCGACTGGGAGGAGCGGTTACCAGCAGTTTTATGGGCATACAGAACCACTTTCAAGCCCACTACGAATCACACACCCTTTCAACTGATGTACGGACAGGAAGCAGTTGTACCAGTTGAATTCCTTGTACCTAGTTTGAGGGTGGCAGTCGACAATCGATTGAATGACGAGGAAAGCACTCGAGAACGACTGACAGCTTTGGTACAACTGGACGAAAAGAGGGTGATGGCGCAATGGGCAACGGAGATCGCACAGAAGAGGAGGAAATTCTGGCATGATAAACATCTCCGGAAATTGGATCTCAAAGCTGGTGGACTAGTTCTCAAATACAATGGTAAGAGAGAACTCAAGCCAGGAAAGTTAAAAACCTTGTGGCTTGGACCCTTCCAGGTAGAAGAAGTACTCGAGAACGGGGCAGTAAAGTTGAGGAAATTAGATGGAATGTTATGCCCCGAGGTAATAAATGGTTCCAAGTTGAAAGTATACAAGCCACATGCTCAAGTGAATATGATCAACTTGGGACAAACGGGAACTTCCAAAACAGAAGAGGAAGATCCAGGTACACAACCTTCTAGAAGCAACGAGCAGGGTAGCGTTGTTCGAGAGGAGGAAACTCATAACCTGGATTGGTTGTTTGGGAGTGAAGAAAGGCAAGCAATGGAACTCTCAAATAACAGCGAAGAAGATAGACTCCAAATGTCGACGGAGGTCGCTCAACAGGAAGTTCTGGGAGAAGAAGAAGAAGAAGATGAGGAAGGAGTTAGACTTCTGCAACGAATGAGATCGGAAACACAAAGGTTGCAGGAAGAATATGAAACTCTGAGACAGTATAATAATCAGCTACGGGAACAGGTGATCCAGGAGTTGGACACAACCATGCAACGAGTAAATGAAAGGCACGAAGCTCGCCTCGCGGAATGGGCGGAGCTAGAACAAGGGGAACTCAGAAGAAGTGCGACAGGAAACTCTTCAGAAGACAGTTTATTTTCCTTGGAGGAAGAACAGGAAGATGTTGTAAGCCCAAGGGAAAATAGAAGAGGAAAAGCAATAGCAACAGGTGCACATTCTAGGAGTTCTTCTTCAGCCACATTGAAAATCGTGCTAAATACGGAAGAATCCTCAAGCGCAGAGTCAGTGAACCATCAGGAGATGAGAGATTCTCCAGAAAGACCCAGGATATGGGAAGTAGGACAAAGCTCGACTGCCAAATATCAGATAAGCAGGGAGGAAATGGCAGCCATAATATGGAAGGATATCGAGACAGTACCAGAAAAACCAAAAACTGGAGGGTGGTTGGAAGAGTCAAGTAGTGACGACAACCTACCTCAGAATCCGGATATTCCATATGCCAGTCCTAACCCAGATCGTAGGAGACAAAGGGATGAAGATCGCAGTCGACAAGCAGGTGTCAGATTTATGGAAACTGCACACATAATTGAAGATGATGCTTCACTGAGCCCGCAAGACGAATACAATGGAGGATTAAACGAGGACGTTATACCAGAATTACCACCACCTCGTGCATGGAGAACACCATATGCTGGGAGCCATGAGACGTCCAACTGAACGGGAGGAGGTAGCCAGGTATCGGATGGCTGCACTTGACTTACGACAGCATAGAAGGGAAGTAAGAAGATTGCAGCAACGGGTTCAAGAAACCTCGGAATGGCCCATGAACACGGCAGGAGATGGAAATGACTCAAGTACCGATTCAGTCTTTTCAGAAGAGTACCAGGAAAACCTAGCTCATTGTGCCATGCAACGACACTTTGAGGAAAGCAGATGGAGACGAAGACTGATAAGGGCCGATAGGAGACTGAGGATCTTACACCAATTAACACCTGCGCATTTACACCACCCACCGGAGACAAGAGCACAACTGATAAACGAGGCCCGTAGCAGAGACAACTTAGGTACTCTCGGAAGACCGCAAGGAATTCCGAGAGCACCTGACCAAGGGAGGAGCGTGGTTGACCTCCATCCCGGTAGCTTGAGAGGAAGAAATTCCCCTCCGGCTACCAATAGGTCGACTGGTTCTCAGTTTGGACCGCAAGGGCCATCTGAGAACTTAGTCCAAGCCAACCCATTACTACGTGCTCCTGAGAACAGACCGATAGGTCCGTCTCAGCGAGCTCGTAGGAACCGAAGACGTCGTCAAGAACGACTGAGGGACCGACCGAATCTCGGGCAGCTGGGAGTACGGCAGCCCAACATTAGAGAGATTCGATCGGAAAGAGGCCGAGGACGCGGTAACCAGGTCCGCGGAAGAAGAAATTGGGACAGAAATCCCAATTTAGCACAAAGGGATCAAGAAGGGGCAGTTGCAGGGAACGATAGAGGTCGAGGACGAGGTCTAAGAACTAGACGACCCCACCAAAACAGGGGACATCAAAGACGACAACAACCCATTCAACATGAACTTGATCAACAGACGCAAGAAGGGGAGAGGTTTCACTACTTGGATGATTGCATAATAATCCGACGAAATGATGGAAGAACGGAACGAATCCCACTGGTGCCCGCCCATCCAGAACGCCCAAATACGACCAGCAGAAACCTGGAGGATGTAGCAGCATATCGGGAGGACAATAATGCCAACCCAGAAGAAGGAGAAGTCCGCATGGCAGAAGAATGGATGGAACAAACGCGTCTGGCAGCAGAAAGAAATCAACAAGCCACTAATAATGTCAGACGACGGACCAGTAACCACCAGTTCCGTGAGCCGGGAACACGGCATCAACCGGAGAGGCAGAACAACCAGACTGGCGCATTATACCACGAGATAGGACAAGACGCCAGCAGCAGTCATGTCCGAAAACTCCCCCAAGACGAAATAATCGTCGGAGACGTCAGGCGACGGAGGAAATAAACAGTGACAGTGATGATGACTTCAGCAGTTTCGGAGAAAATAGCCGTCATCATCGAAGTGAGACATCAGATGCATGGGAACTGCGTATTGGCTTGGCCATACGGTTCACCCGTCGACGTTAAAAAGGAGACGTCACATGCAGTTTTGAAAAATAATGAAAAATAAATAAAAATAAGAAAAAGTGAAAAAGTCAAATAAAAAGTCAAAAGAGAATAAGACAAAAAGGGGACACCTAGACGTCTAACTAGCCGACGTGGCGCGCATGCAAGAAGTTAGTTGCAAGGTGGCGGTTGCATAACGGTTTTAGGGATGGAGAAGCAACTATAAAAGGAGAGGAGGCCATTCATTTGCAACATCGCTCTCAGGCAAGGAGGAGAAGGCGAGAAGCACGCAAAAGGAGGCGCAACAGTAGACGCAGCAGCAAACGGCGAGCAGGAGGGAAGTCTGGCCCATAGAAGCTGACGGCTAGCACCCGACGGCGAGACGACTAGCTCACCCGACGACTAGCTAAACCTGACGGCAAGCTGAACCCGACGGCTAGCGTCCCGGACGGTTGGATGCACTTGATGGCCTGCCACACCTGACGGCTGTAGGACCCGACGGCTAAGGAGAAGATTGGACAAGGCAGAAGCCGACAGATTAGAAGAGGGAAAAGTAATGCAGATGGCACACCAAAAGTCAGGAAAAACTCCAGTCCGCAGTGAGCCCGAACCTGAATCAGTGGTTGCTAAGAGATTAAGGCACCAACAAGAAATTGAGATGAAGGGACAAATCAAAAGCTCAGAAGGAGGACAAGTTCGGAATAGAAGAGAAGCAGCAGAAGTAGCAACCCGCAAGAGTAAGGAGATTCATCAGAGCGGCAAGGCACCCGCACCACTGGAGGAAATCACTTGGGTATGCCCAACAGGAGAATATTGCCGCCAATGGTGGGCAGATGCACCAGCTAACCACCCAACACGGAAAAACCTGAAGGAGGCGGGAGTGCACTTCATCCTACAGGCTCCTCATTTTGAGAAGGAAATTTTTAAGGAGTACCTGCTACAGATGCTGGAGACATACGATGCTGGGAGGCACAACAGTCTCGTGGAAATAGAGGGTACTGCACTAGTAATTGATTTCTCTCCCGGAGTCTTTCAGCGTACTTTTGGACTTCCACGGAAGGGCAAGCCGGTGTTGAACGAGAGGGTGGATCCGAAGAAGACACCAGAATTAATTATGAACGTCACCACCCTGAAGAGAGAAGAGGTGGAGGCTATGTTGAGTGTCCATGGTGGAAGAGGAGTTAAGCAGGGACAACTCCAGAATGACGGACTGGAGGTGATAATGAACGTAATCATGGCAAGGTTGTCAGGAGAACAACGAAGTACAAACTTGCCCATATGGTTGATTCCGTATCTGCAAGGAATAGCACAGGGAATACAGTATGATTGGGCGACATATTTGTCAACACGTATACAGGCTTTCCTGATGAGAACAACAAAGAATTTTTCTATGACTTTTCATGCCATTGGCTTGATCTTGGATGCGGCAGGAAGAGCGGAGATCCCAATCCCAGATTTTGATGCTCCAAAAGAATTACCACCCCTAGCACCATCTATCTGCAGGTGGATGGAGGCCCAACCAGCAAAGAAGACGACGTCGGCAAAGAAGATACGGGTCAAGCAGCTTTCACACAAACCAAGTCAGGAGAAGCTGGTGGTTGCACTAGAAGGGGAGGATAAGAGAGCAGCACAAGCTCGGGAAGAAGAAGCACAGAAACAGAAGGAGGCTCAATCTCCAGAAGAGCCTAGACGAAAGAAGAAGGGGCGATTTGACGTACCACCCCCAACTTTCTCACAGGAAACACTGCAAAAGATAGCTGAAAATTTGGAGACAGTTCGTAGCCGGGAGCAACATCAGCCAACACAGGAAGAAGCAGATTTTTCTATACCGTCAACCCTTCATAATCTGGCAGCCGGGACCAATGCGGCTGAACGGTTTGGACCCACCGAATATCTGGTGGAGGCTGAGCATATAGCCCGCATAGGCTCACCGGACCTGACAGAAATAGACTTGGCAAGACCGACATCACTAGCAGCTACTTTGGGCACATTTTCTATAGATGATATGTTTGCCGCAGCGGCTAGGGAAACAGGCACCATAGACGCTCCAGAAATCAGCAGTAACCCTGGGGTAGAGGAAGGCCTACCACCACAGGTTACAGAACAGTCAAAGCATGAGGCAGAAAAGCCGATGATGGAGAAAACTGTTAGAATAAGTTGTTATATTCCATTATTTGCATAACCAAAAGTAGCGCTCATAGGCGCTCTCCAATTTGGTTGTTTAACCACCGAGTTGGTTAAACCAACTTGTAACCACATTGTAACCTTTATATTTGAAATTAATGAGAAGGAACAATTGCTTCGTCAAATTCTTCATGGCATCAGAGCTACGGACAGGACGCAGATCGCAGACAGGACGCGACTGATGGACGAACGCAGACAGAGCGGACAGACAGGACGCGACTGACGGATCCTGACGGACGAGCGCAGACAGAGCGGACAGGACGCACAGACCGCAGACAGGACGCAGACCACAGACCGAGGACACCGACACAGACAGGACGCAGACCAAGGACAGACCGCAGACCGAGGACACCGACACAGCGGACAGGACGCAGACAGGACGGCGGTTCGGGGAGACGGGACGGTTGAGGAGGCAAAAGGACAGGCTGGGGGTGGTTGCCCGAAGGCAACCGAAAGCAATAGGTGCTTTCAGTTTGTTTAAACCCCCCCACAGTGGCCGCATAGGCCATGTGGGATAATTTTTTTTCTGTTTCTTCTCCAGCCGCGAGGCTTTAAATATTGCCCGTTGCGCGCTTGTTCCCATCGGGCCTTCTGGCTCACGTGGTCAGGGCGGTGCCTAGTCTGCGGCAGGTTTCGGGTTCGAGTCCCTGAGGGGAGGTTTGTTGCGCCCGCACGCTTTGACGTGATATGGTTTGTTGACGCCCCTTGATATGGTTTGTTGACGGCCCTGCATTTTTTTTGACGGTGGATGTGGTTCGTTGACGCCCTGCACAGTTTTGACGGCGGATATGGTTTGTTGACGCCCTGCGCAGCGTTATTTGACGGCGGCTTCGTTTTTTGACGCCCTTGACGCTGCAATTGGTCATTTGACGCCTTGCCAAGCTCCAAAATTTGGTATTTTTTTTACCAATCCTTGTCTCATTTGCAATTCGAAGGGGGGAGATCTCATGATTCATTTGCAAATTTGTCAGATAAAGGGGGGAAATCAAACTATTTGGCAGAATAGTTGCTAGATTTGTAATAGGTGTTAAAATTTGTGGGCATTTATGATTGTTTCCTTTGCATTTAAATATTCTGTTTTCTTGCATTCACAATCATGAATTAAACAAAATATAAGACCCCAAATTTATACCCTATTTGTGCAATTTATTGCACAACAACTGCATTCGGTATTTGAGATACCTCCGGTCCACACTTACAGGGTAATGTTGTCGTGCTTTGGACTACTGTATTCGCCGCCTAATATAGCTGCAACAACGACGTCTGAGCTTGTTCTCTATAAATCGTCGGGGAGAAATAAGGCAAACCAGTTTTTTGTTTTTTCTCATTTCATACCCACATCGTGATTGTTGTTAGGCGTAAATCCTGACGAAAGTTTTTTTCCAAAGTGTTTAGGGGAAGTTACGCCCCACGCATGCGGAATAAAACTTTCTATGGTAGGTGTCATTAACAACACGATGCCCTTTCAGTATCGCCTATGTTCAATATATTGTGCTTCTCATGTGTACTTATAGTCTCCCTCACGTAAGGGCGAGTACATATTGAGTAGTATACTGTTCATATATACCTATAGTTTCCCTCACGTAAGGGCGGGTGTATATTGAATAGTTACAGTATAAAGATCTGGCAGGTATAAAGAAAGGGAGACCACTTGGTGATATAAGGAACCTTCATAATGGCCACAATTCATAAGTATCTTTCAGATTCTCAATTGTTGAAAGGTCCTAACTTTGTTCCATGGAAGACAAAGATGAAAGCCATACTTCAGTTGGAAGATTTATGGGATGTAGTGACTGGCACTGCAAAACGTCCTCCAACAGCAGGAACAGATCAAGATGCTTGGGATAAAAAAGACAAGAAGAGTCTCGTATTTATCTTGCTTGCTACTACAGATGAGGTGCAGCCTCATATTTGTGATGCAAAAACAAGTAAGATAGCCTGGGATGCCCTGATCACAATATATGAAGGCAAGAATCAATCCACTATTCTCCATCTTCAAACTCAACTACATAATCTCAATATGAATTCGGGGAAACAGTTGATATATTCCTTTGCAGAGTGGCTGACTTGAAAGCAAAATTGAATGCTATGGGCAAACCGGTGGATGATGATGTCTTGAACTCTGTCATCTTGAGAGCATTACCAAGTTCCTACAAGATGTTGATCACTTCTCTCAATGTTTCTGGTAGACAAGTATCTTTTGTGGAACTGGTAAACTTGCTTCTAGACTGAGGAGGCAACTCAGGTCCGTAAAGATGATGTGCCGTATAATGCTCTTTCCACACAACAAAGTGGTAAAAATCAAGGCCAGCTTCACAAAGGGGGTGCTTCTTCCAAAGGAAAAGGGAAGCAAAATCAGCAAAAGGATACCAAATATTGCAAAATTTGTGATATGAATAACCATGACACCAACAGGTGTTGGTTCAAAAACAAGCAATCCAACGAAAGAGGTTCTCAGAAGAAGGGCAAGAACAAGCAGAAATACAATAAGCATAAGCACTCTAAAGGCCATGTTGCTTATGCCGACTCCAACTCAGACTCGCATCCTCCCGAGTCCGATTCAGATTCTCGACTCGAAAGAGCACATAAGGTGCTCATGACTCATACTTCGTCTTCCCGGATAGATGTTGTATGGTATATTGATTCAGAGCTAACAAACACATGACTGGGGACAAATCATGGTTTGATACTTTTGTGGAGAAAGAGGGTAAGCTACCACAATTGCCGACAATCAAGTATATCAAGTAAAGGGAGAAGGGGATATTTTTGTGTCCCTTCCCGATGGTATTTGTCAAATTGAGAAGGTTCTCTATGTTCCAGGCTTAGCCAATAATCTGCTTTCACCACACAAATGTTGGATAGAAATATGGATGTCGTGTTTCGAGTTGTCAAAGGCAAGAAGAGATGTTTTATCACACACAATGGTAAACATGTTGTCACCGGGTCTTACAAACATGGCTTGTTCATTCTCGATGCACTTTCAACTCCACATGTTGCTTTGGCCTCAACTACAAAGGAGGCCACCTCTCTTTGGCATCGACGTTATGGGCACCTAAGTTCTGGATATTTGCTTGAATTATACAAATATGGGATGGTGAAAGGTCTTCCACCACTTTCATCTATCTTACCAGTTTGCTCATATTGCTTAGCAGGGAAGCAACATCGAGTGCCTTTTGAAGCAAGCTCCTCTCGAGCCGCAAAACCTTTAGAGCCGGTACATACCGATCTCGTGTGGTCCTATGCCAACCAGCTATGGTGGGAAAAAGTATTTTCAACTATTCGTTGATGATTACTCATGGAAGATGTGGGTTTTCTTTCTTCAATTGAAATCAGAAGCGTTTCTCTACTTCCAACAATTCAAGAAACTTGTTGAGAAGGAGTCGGGATGTTTGATAAAAACCCTCCGCTCGCATCGAGGGGGGGAATACACCTCTGAAGAGTTTTCAGAGTTTCTTAAGAAACATGGGATCAAAAGACAACCGACTACAGCCTATACACCTCAAGCAGTAATGGAGTTGCAGAGAGAAGAAATCGTTCCATTATGGAAATGGTTCGATGTATGCTAAAAGGAGCACATCTTGAGGATCAATATTGGGCGGAAGCAGTAAACACAGCATCATACCTCCTAAATAGAGCACCCACTAGAGCTCTACAAGGGAAGACTCCACAAGGAGCATGGAGTGGTAAGAAACCTTCCATTTCTCATCTAAAGGTGTTTGGATGTAAAGCATTCATGCACATTCCAAAACAGAAAAGGAGGAAGCTGGATGAGAAAACCCTGCAGTGTATCTTTCTTGGCTATGATGAGTACTCAAAAGGTTATCGATTGATTGATCCTAAGACCAAGAAGACACATGTAAGTAGAGATGTTGTATTTGATGAAGCTCTCACATCAAAAGACACATCCACAATTGTATACATAGATGAAGAAGAGCCTAAGAAGGAGGTTCAACTTCCACAAAAAAAACAAAAAGTTCCAAAATGGTATACTAGCACTTTGAGAGATGCTAAGTTGAAATCCCTTCCAGATCTATCTCTTGATAGGCCATGTACTCGCAGTATGACTCAACAGATGAGAGCAGAAGAATCTACTTCAGAGGTTGACGAACTTTGTCAACACTTTGATGATTTGTCAGTGGGTACCGAATATGACAGGGAAGAAGATGAGGATGGAGAAAAACTTTATATGTCTACATTGAATACAAATGAACCCACAACGGTTCAATCCGCACTTGATCAACCACAAGTGGAAAGAGGCTATGGATGTAGAACATAAATCTCTTCTTAAAAATAATACGTGGAAGTTAGTCGATTTGCCCCAACAGGAAAGAAACCCATAGGCTGCAAATGGGTATTCAAAGTGAAGTATAAGGCAGATGGATCTATTGATAAGCATAAAGCCCGGCTTGTTGCAAAGGGATATGCTCGGAAAGAAGGCATAGATTATGAAGAGACTTTTGCCCCTACTGCAAAAATGACTACCATTCGAGTACTTTGTGCCATGGGAGCTCAGTTTGGGTGGAAATTGCATCATATGGATGTTAAAAGTGCCTTCTTGAATGGTGACTTACAAGAAGAAGTATACATGACTCAACCAGAAGGATTTGTGGTTGAGGGGCAAGAACAAAAAGTATGCAAGTTGATCAAATCCTTGTATGGGCTAAAACAAGCTCCTCGAGCTTGGTATATCAAGATAGACAATCACCTTGTGCAAGCATGGTTTCATAAGAAGTCCTTCGGATGCAAATCTCTATATTAAGAAAAATGGTTCTGATATAGTGATTCTTGTACTTTATGTTGACGATCTGATCATCACATGAAGCTCAAAAAGAATGATTGACTTAGTGAAAAATGACTTGAAGCAATCATTTGATATGACAGATCTAGGACTTCTGCACTATTGTCTTGGTTTAGAAGTTACTCAAAAAAATTTCATATTAGAGTAACACAAAAGAAATATGCCAAGACTTTAGTAGAAAAATATCGGATGACTAACTGTAAGTCAAAAGCAACTCCAATGGAGCAAGGACTTAAGTTATCTCGATATGATGAGTCACCTCTGTAGATGGTACTCTCTATCGCCAGCTTGATTGGGAGTCTCCTATATCTCGACAAATACTGCACTCAGATCTCAGCTTTGCTGTGGGATATCTTTCAAGGTTCATGCAAGAGCCTAAGATGAGTCACTGGAAAGCAGCAAAAATAGTTCTTCATTATGTTCACGACAATACAAATTATGGTTCTGAATATAGACAAAATAATAATTTTTTCTTACCGGGATACACAGACTCGGATTATGCCGGATCCCTTGATGATCGTAAATCCACCTCCGGATATGTTTTTCATCTAGGATCCGGACCTATCTCATGGCACAAGAAGAAACAAGCATGTGGTTGCTTTATCTTCTACAGTAGTGAATATCGTGCAGCCAAGTGAAGCAGTCTGCGAGATAATGTGGTTAAGTCGCATTCTTACAAACATGGGCCTTCCAAAGAATCTTCCTCTTCATTTGTTTTGCGACAACCAAGGTGTTTTGAACCTTGTCAAAAATCCAATTTTTCATGAACGTACCAAACATGTTGATACCATATGTCATTTTATTCGAGATGAAGTTCCAAAGCACCATATACAACTTCAATACATTCCTACTGATGCGCAAGTTGCATATATCTTTACCAAAGCACTTGGACGTATCAAATATGAAAAATTTCGAGATACAATTGGGATTTGCCAATAATGTAATAAGGGGGGATGTTAGAATAAGTTGTTATATTCCATTATTTGCATAACCAAAAGTAGCGCTCATAGGCGCTCTCCAATTTGGTTGTTTAACCACCGAGTTGGTTAAACCAACTTGTAACCACATTGTAACCTTTATATTTGAAATTAATGAGAAGGAACAATTGCTTCGTCAAATTCTTCAAAAACAATAGGGACTACAGAGGAAGAGACTCCCACAAATGAAGGGAAACAACCCCTGGAGATAATAGATTTGGAGAAGATGGAGGAACAGGAAAAACAAGTCAGCAAGAGTCTTGTACAGGATACAGCAATAAACAGACCACCTGTTCACCAGGAGGAGAGAGGCAAGGGAATTGCACATGAACAGACGGACACTTGGTCCCAAGAAATTCTTCTCAAGATACCGAATTTTATGGACCCTTCGGATGAAATGGATGAGCAAGCAGCAGTATGTTTTGAAAGGTTGGGAAAAGTCATGAACAACCTTAGCTTGCAGTTCAGTAGTGCATGCATGGGACAATGGAAAAAGTGGCAATGCATGGTTGAGGAGGAACTGGACCGATTGGTCAAGTGGGCAGCCCAAGGTCCATGGCGGAAGGACATCTCGAGCATTTATGCGAGACAGCCTTGGTCATTACCCACTGCCCGGTTGCAAACAATGGAGGGCATTGAGATGTTGCGAGAAAAGACACCTAGCCTTTATCTGGAAACGGAGCAGGTATATGTTTGCGGCCATGGCAAAAATCCCCCTCAGCATTCCGTGGAACATGGCACACAGGTGGAAGTGGTGCCAGAATTACTGCCATTGTACACGCAGCTGAACTTCCTCGCACACCTGTTGACTTGGTTGGGAGAAGGAATCAAACATGTGAATTCAGCTAAAGAGGCCGTGGAACGAGAAGCCGCGGAAGCTTTGGAAAAGAAGGATCAGCTCTTAGCTGAAGGAATGGCCCGAATGGAGAGAGTCACAGAAGAACTGTGAGAGTTGGGACGAACTATGGAAAAACTGAAAGCTGATTTGGAGGAAAAGGACCAGCAGTTATTGGAATCAGCAACAGAAATAGCCCAACTGAAAAGTGCGAAGGAGCTTCTGATTAAGCAAGCAGAAGCATTCTCAATCAATAGGAGCCAACAGGAACATGCTTGGGCTCAGGAAAGGGAGAACTGGCAGAAAGAAAAGGCAGCTTTGCAAGAAGAACTGCGGCTAGCAAAACAGCAGAAGGGTACAACAGTTGCACCACTTTCAGAACAGTGGTTGAAGGAGATGTTCCGAAGTAGGGAAACAAAACTGCTAACCAGCCTGAAGCACACCGAAGACCGAGCCAATGACTTAGGAGTGGAGTGGGCCAAGTACTTCAACTATTCAAAGAGGCTCAAGGATGAACAGGACCACTACCGGGAACAACTTCAGGAGTACACGAAGGCATTGCAGGCTGCAAATCCACAGAGCTCAACACCCATGGATGCTGAAACTCCTGCAGCAGAACGGAGAAAGTCGTTGAGGACATCGACTTCTTCAAAGGGGAGGATAGATGTAGACAACAGTTCTAAACCCTAGGACTGGCTGGAACATTATGTCCATCAATTTTGAATTGTACATAGCAATTTTGGTATGTTAATGTTTTGATTTGATTGGAAAAACAACCAATGAAATGAAGGCTGAATTGTAAACGCATATGGCATAACAGGACAAGAAAAGCCGTCGTTAGTGTTTGGATTAAGGTTCTAGACGACTAGTTAGACGTCTAGTTAGAAGACGTCAAGTAGTTAGACGTCTGAGCAATTAGTTAACAGGCGCTTAAGGATAGACGGTTGGGGTGGTTCAGGAATCGGTTGGGGAACCACTTTGCCCCTCCTATTTAAACCCCCCTTTCAAACATTGTAATGGTCATGAATCATTCTATTGAAATGCCAATGCTGTTATGTTGTTTACGTATTCTGCGTGTATGGTGAACTGGTGATTGTGCTGTAAGTTGCAGGTTGTGATGCATTAATGGATGAGTTGCAGGTTGTGTTGTACTAACTTACATTGCAGGTTTTGTCCCTTGATAAGTGTTGAAGATAAGTTGCTGCAACAGGGATAGAAGTGTGTTATTGCAGGTATATGGAAGAAGACAGGAACAACCACTGACGTCTAGCCCCTGACGTTTGGCATGACGTTTGGCAGCCGTTAGACGGCTAGCCGTCAAACCAAGAACCCTGACGTCTCTTCCTCAGGCCCTGACGTCTAGATACCTGACGTCTAGACCAGCCCTGACGTCTAGGACCCTGACGTCTAGACTAATGACGTCTAGGCCTGCTCACCTGACGTCTAGACCCCTGACGTCTACCTGCACTGTTAGAGGATTGAACTTGCCGCCTAGATAACCATTGTCGATAGCCTGAAACTGACTTGTCATCACCCCATCCCGGGAATGTACTCACCCCTGTCTACAAGCTGGTGGTGAAAGTAACAGTTAATACAGGGTCTGCCAGTAATAGTCAAGAATCAATTCAGTCAAGGCCATAGTCAATAACAGTCAAGACAGAGTTTGTTCCTACAATTGTCAGTTACATAGTTAGTAACAATTAAGACAAAGTCTGACCGTACAGTTGACAGTTATAGTTGGGAATCATAACAGTCAGGGTAGTAGTCAGAAACAAAGTTTGCCAAGATAGTTGTCAGAAACTATGAGTTACAGAGTCAGACAGAGCAGTTGTCAATAACGAACATTGCAGAGCCTATTAAGGGGTTGTCGGACAAAAGCCAATTTTTTGAGTGAACAGAACAAATGACAGTTGAAGACAACACCTCCCTAAATAAAAAAAAAAAAAACGAAAGAGTTGACGGTGAAAGTAACATTCAGGAATCAATTCAGTCAAGGCCACAGTTAGTAACAGTCAAGACAGAGTTTGTTCATGCATTTGTTAGTTACATAGTCAGTAACAATTAAGACAGAGTCTGACCATACAATTGACAATTATAGTTGGGAATCATAACAGTCAGGGTATTTGTTAGAAACAGAGTTTGCCAGGATAGCTGTCAAAAACAGTGAGTTACAGAGTCAAACAGAATAGTTGTCAGTAACGGACATTGCAGAGCCTGTTAAGGGGTTGTCGGACAAAAGTCAATTTTCTGAGTGAACAAAGACTCCAGGAGAAAAACAGACAACACTTGAAGACACCTCCCTAAATTAAAAAAAGTCTAGGGTGCCAAAAACGTTGTTGTGGGATATAGCTCATTGCGATCGTCTCGTCAAGCTGATCATTTTGGTATATAGCCTCCATGCACTTTTTCTAGGGTGCCAAAAAACATCATTGTGAGACCTAGCCCATTATATTCGTCTTCTTGAGCTGATCATTTTGATATATAGCACCCAAACACTTTTTTTAGCCCATTACTAAAAATAGTAACTCCTGGAACAACACTTCTATTTTTAGTAAGTCAGTGGGAGTGGTCCAAATCATACATATATGGCTAGAGGGACTAGAGGATCAATGAAGGAGTTAGAACAAAGAGAATATATGGAGCAATTAAACCACTCACTTAGTACCCTACAAAGCCAAATGTCCCACATTGGACAAGAAGTTTCAAAGATGAAAGATCACATGCAAGTTATAAGAACTGACCAGATTAAATCCAAATCTGAAATTGAATAAACTAGAGGTTGAAGAGCGATTAAGGGAAGCCCCAAAGGTGTTCGAGCATCTTAACACTGAAGGACTAGGTGGCAGTTCAAGCAATAAAGAAAAGGGAGTCAATAAAGAGAAAGAAGTCCATCATTCTCTTTTTGACACAGATACCCCATTTAAGATGCCTAAATTAGACTTTCCTAAGTTTAATGGAAAGGACGTTGATGGTTGGTTGTGTCGAGCAGATCAGTTCTTCAAACTTCATAATGTACCCCAATATTTGTGGGTCACCATGGCATCTTTTAACTTTGAATCTGAGGCCCTACAATGGTATCAATGGTTACAGAACATGACTCTGGACCCTTCTTGGGAAGACTTTGAGTCCCAATTACTCACTCATTTTGGCCCTAGTGAGTATGAGGACTTTACAGGAGCCTTGACCAAATTGAAACAAACCTCTACTATCCAAGAATATCAGACTCAATTTGAGAAATTGGCTAATAGGACAAAGGGGTTGAATGAAGGATTTTTTCAGAGTTATTTTATCAATGGATTGAAAGATGATATCAAGGCCGAGGTAAAAATGTTCAAACCACAATCTATGATGCAAGCCATAGGATTGGCGAGATTAGCGGAAGAAAAATTTTCGGCCCAAAGGAGATCATCCAAATTCCCACAAGCCAAACCCACATTTCCCTCCAAGTTCACATCGAATACTAGCAATAAGTCTACCCCAATCAAGCGATTGACTACGGAGGAAATGGATGCCCATCGAGCACAAGGCTTATGTTATAATTGTGATGAGAAGTATTCGCCAGGGCATAAATGCATCCAAAAGAAGTTATTTTTGTTGGATGTGGATGAATCAACAAGGAATGAAATACCTGATGAAGAAGTAGAACCACAAGAGGAACAACCTCAGGATGAGGGCGAAACACAGGAAGAACCACAACCAGAGATCTCTGTCCATGCACTTGCAGGAATCTTGACCCCTCAGACGATGAAGGTAGTAGGATTCTTCAAAGGGCAATGTATTACAATTCTCATTGATTCAAGCAATATGCATAATTTTATTGATCCTCGAGTAGCCAAGCAAGCAAATTGTTACATACATGCTTGCAACTCCTTTGAAGTTATGGTGGCAAATGGAGGAACATTACCTTGTAAGGGTAAATGCCGCAATGTTAAGTTGAAGATAGGGGACTATGAACTCAAAACTGATATGTTTGCTCTTCAACTAGGAGGATGTGATGTTGTGCTAGGAGCACAGTGGCTAGGTACCTTGGGAACAATAGCCTGGAACTTTGCTGAATTATGGATGCAGTTCTCACAGAATGGGAAGTCCTACACTCTTCATGGTTCACCAACAAGATCTCCACAGATTATCAGTTCAAGCCATATGGAGAAGTTGTTAAAAAATCCTCACATGGGGTAGTAGCTCAATTATTTGCAATTCAACCGCAAACTTTAGAAGAAGACAAGCCCCAAGATGATTTGCAACTCATTTTGACTAAGCATGATGCAGTTTTTATGGAACCAACAGAATTACCTCCACATCGTTCCCATGATCATGCAATACCATTGGTACCAGGTAGCTTGCCACCTAACATCAGACCTTACCGTACCCCTATGCACTTAAGTCAAAAATTGAGAAGTTGGTACAAGAATTGCTAAAAGCAAGGGTAATTCGGCCTAGTAATAGTCCTTATTCTTCTCCAGTGTTATTGGTTAGAAAGAAAGATGGGTCATGGCGGTTGTGTATAGATTTTTGTGAGCTCAATAAGCTCACCATTAAGGATAAATTTCCTATCCCAATGATCGATGAATTGTTGGATGAGCTACATGGTGCAAAGTTTTTCTCCAAGTTGGATCTCCACTCAAGCTATCATCAGATAAGGCTCAAGGAGGAAGATATCCCCAAAACAACATTTTGAACTCATGAGGGCCATTATGAATTTTTGGTCATGCCATTTGGCCTAACTAATGCACCATCAACATTTTAGAGCCTCATGAATAATGTCTTCCACCCATTCCTTCGCAAATTTATTCTAGTTTTCTTTGATGATATTCTGATTTATAGTCACTCTTGGGAGGAGCACCTCATACATTTGGATCAGACTCTACAACTTTTGTCTAAGAATAAACTTTATGCCAAGAGGTCTAAGTGTTCTTTTGGGTTGAAAGAAGTGGAGTATTTGGGTCACATTATCACCAAAGATGGAGTTAAAGTTGATCCTAAAAAGATTCAAGTTGTTCAAGATTGGCCAAAGCCTCACACCCTCAAGGGACTTCGAGGATTTTTGGGACTCATGGGGTATTACCATAAATTTGTACAAAACTATGGAAAGATAGCAACTCCTTTAACAACCATGTTGAAAAAGAATTCTTTTATTTGGTCAGAACCAGCGGAGAAGGCTTTCAATGAATTAAAGCAAGCCATGACAACCACCCCGATGTTAGCAATGCCTGATTTTTCTAAACCTTTTGTAATTGAAAGTGATGCTTTGGGCAATGGAATTGGGGCCGTGTTGATGCAAGAAGGAAGACCATTGGCCTTCACCAGTAAAGCACTTTCAGGCCAAAATTTGGGCAAATCTACTTATGCAAAGGAGATGCTAGCCATTTTACATGTTGTTAATCATTGGAGGCCATATCTCATTGGGCATCATTTTTCAATCAAAACCGACCACCAAAGTCTCAAGTACTTCTTGGAACAACGGGTAGCCACACCTGAACAACAAAAGTGGGTTTCTAAATTGATGGGCTATGATTATGAAATCACATATAAAAAAGGAAAGGAGAATATCATGGCTGATGCACTATCCCGATAGTTTGAAGATCAGAGTATGTTAAATGCTATCTCTTCACCAATCCCTCAATGGATTAATTATCTCAGAGAAGAAATGGCCAAGGATTCAAGCTTGCAAACTTTGATCACCAAACTTCAAACAGAGCCTAACTCATGCCCTGGATACACTTGGGATGGACAAGATTTGAGATATCATGACCGACTTGTTATTCCCCAAACCTCACAAATGCGGGAATTCATCTTGAAGGAAATGCATGCCTCACCAACAACGGGACATTCCGGGTTTCTAAAAACTTATGAAAGGACCAAGCATACTTTCTTCTGGAAGGGAATGAAGAAGGATATTCAAACTTTTGTGGCTGAATGTGACACGTGCCAAAGAATGAAAGGAGAAACTATGTGTTCCCCTGGAACCCTTCAGCCCTTACCAATTCCAAAACAAGTATGGGCAGATATTTCTATGGATTTTATTGAAGGGTTACCCAAGTCGGGAGGAAAATCAGTTATTCTGGTGGTAGTGGATCGTCTCACAAAGTATGCTCATTTTTGTTCCCTATCCCATCCCTACACAACCTCCGTAGTAGCCCAAATATTTTTAGACTCCATCTTTCGCCTTCATGGAATGCCCACATCTATTGTGTCAGACAGAGACCCTACCTTTACTAGTCATTTTTGGCAGGAACTATTTAAGTTGCAGGGAACTCAGCTCAAAATGAGTTCGGCCTATCATCCTCAGACTGATGGCCAAACAAAAATTGTTAACAAATGCTTGGAAACCTACCTTCGTTGCTTTGCATCCGAACATCTTGCACACTAGGTGGAGTGGCTTCCCTTGGCCGAATGGTGGTATAATACTTCATATCACACCGCGACCAAGGTTACACCCTTTGAAGCAGTATATGGTCATCCTCCATCAACACCCTCCTACATTCCAGGAAGCTCCAAGGTTCACGTTGTAGACACCACTCTCAACCAGCATGCCATCATCCTCCGACAACTTAAGATGAATCTTGAATTGGCCCAGAATCGTATGCATCAACAAGCTGATCAACACCATTCTGAGCGCAACTTTGAAGTGGGGGATATGGTTTTTCTCCGCCTACAACCCTACAAACAATCATCACTCCAGCTCCATAGATGTCAAAAACTAGCTGCCAAATACTATGGACCCTACCAGGTATTACAACGAATTGGTTCAACAACCTACAAATTGGCCCTTTCGGCTACGTCCAAGCTCCATCCAATCTTCCATGTTTCTTCTCTCAAGAAGGTTGTTGGCAACAAGGTACAAGTTCAATCCACTTTACCAGAGCTGGATGAAGAAGGTTCCATCATGCTCGAGCCTGAACAAATTTTGGACCGGAGATCGCGCACCCTTCGCAACCGTGTCATCACTGAAGTTCTTGTTCAATGGTGTGGACTACAACCAGAAGATGCCACATGGGAGTCTCTCCAGCAGCTACAACAACAATTTCCTCATCTCCAGCTTTGAGGACAAAGCTTTTTGAAGGGGAAGGGCATGTTAGGACCCCATCCTAACATTATTATGTAATTCTAACATTATTATGTAATGACCCCCTTTCCAATGCGGGGACCCTATTATAATGATATTTTGTAATATTTTGTAATGGTATGTGGCACTTGAGGCACCTAGACAAGTGGGGCCATTTCATGTAACCATTATAAAGAATGTAATTGTTTGTTGGTAGAAGATTCTAGCTCGGGTGGCACTTTGCATGTAAGCCAACTCTTGAGCATTAGGTTAGGGTTGCATGAAATGTATCTTTAAAAGACAAGGGGGCATAAACGAATGTATCTTTTTGCATATTGAATCAAAGTATTGAAGGAGGTTGCCCCCTCGAAGAGGCCCGCGATTTTGTATTGTGATTTGTGAGATTAATATATATTTTTGCATTTACATTTCGTATTGCAATATTTTGTTCTTTCATGAATTATTGCTTTTATTGCAATATTTATGTGGATGTGCTTATTTTAATTAGAAGGTTCCTAACAATTAAACAAGGCCAAAGCTTGGAATAACCTATTAACAGAATACAAAAGAGCGCCAGGGCAAAAAGTTAATAGGACAAAATCCAAAATTTACTTCCTAAACACCCCAACTAGAATCAAAACAGGGATATGCAGGTTACTTCAAGAGGAGGCAAATTTGCTAGCAACTTATCTAGGGATGCCCTTATTTGAGGGGAGAATGAGGATAGAATTATGGAATCCAGTTATAAGTAAAGTTCCGAATAAACTAACGACATGGAAAGGTAGATGGTTATCATTAGCAAGAAGAGTGCAGCTAATCAAATCAATCTTACAAGCCATTCCAACATATTATATGTCCTTGTATACTATGCCAAAATAGGTAGAAAAAAGTTTAATCTATATTATGCGATCATTTTTTAGGTCAAGATTACATGATAAAAGGAAATCTCCTTTGGTGAAATGGAGCAAGGTGTGTGATGATAAAAATAGGGGAGGTTTCGGCTTAAGAGTTCTTACGGATGAAAACTTAGCTCTTAGGGGGGAAATAATTTGGAGATTGTACAAAGAGAGTCAAAGACAATGGGAAAAAATTCTTCTAAGTAAATATGTTGAGCCCAATGACCCAAGCTTAATATTTACTACATTCTCACTACCAAATGGTTCTGCACTATGTAACAGTTTAAAAAAATCAATTGATTTAGTGATTAAAGGTCTAATATGGGTGATGGGAATTGGAGAAACATTTATATTTGGATGGATACTTAGTGTGATAAAAAACCACTCAATCTAGACCCAATTTTGAAACCATGGATGAGATTACTTCAAGACAAATACGGTGATAGGGTTCAAACATTATGCACAAGGATTAGGAAGGAAAATACAAATGGAAAGAAGATTTTTTTACAAGTATACAAGACATTGATGCTAGGAGACAATTGAGTAGAAAAATAACAACAGTGACTATTTTGAACGGAGTTGAGGATAAGCTGATTTGGGAGTTGAATAGCTCAGGAGAATACACAACGAGAAGTGGATATAATATAAAGCACCGACAAAATAGGAATATGGATATATATTTGGGATAGCTCGAGCATTCCTAAAGTCAAAATGTTTGTTTGGCTAGTAGGTAATAAAAGAATTTTATCTAGGGATAACCTTATGAAAAGGGGTTTTCATGGCCCCTCACAATTTGTCCTTTGTAAAAAGGAGAGTATAGACCATCTCTTGGGACACTACTCAATAGTCTAGAAACTATGGCAATGGATTTTTAATATGTTTGGTAAATGCATGGTGATGAATGGCAAAATTGAAGAATGGTTAAATCAATGGCAAAGCACTCTTAAAAGTAAGGCTTTATTGGTGAGTGTGGTCTACCGGCAAGGACGCCACTTGCATTATCGGTGATGTGACCCGGGTTCAATCCCCATGGTGGATGTTTATAAGAAGTATTACTCAAAAAAAAAAAAAAAAGTTAGACAATTTGGGATATATCAAAAGATACAATACTATGGACTGTATGGCTAGAAAGTAATAGAAGCATATTTAAAGGAAAGGAAAGCAGTTTAGAGGTAATGAAAAGGAAGATTTGTTTAGCCATAGAGGAGTCTAAATCAACCCTATCAACTCACCCAATCCCTAATCTGGAAGCAGAGAGCCTTGATAGATGGAGTCAAGTCATCAAATGGAATTATGATGTTGGGTACAAAAGAAACAAAAAGAAGGCAAAGAATATAAAGTGGAAACCACCATATGTGGAGTTGGTCAAATTGAATTTTTATGGAGCATCTAATTAAATCCAAGACCAATAGGAGGAGGAATAATTAGAAATAATAGAGGAGAGATTGTCTCATTACACTTTCAATAGTTGATTTAAGATAAATAATGAAGTTGAAGCTTAGGCAGCTTTGGAAGGTGTTGGTCACGAATCCGCCACGAGGAAAGGATTTTGTCGTTGTTGCGCCCTGGACCCGCGAACCAACATTGAAAGGCCGGAAGGAAGAGACGCCTTCCGGGCCAATCTCCGGAGAAGGCCGGCTCCTTTTGGGGGGGTTTTCTGATTTAAGCTAAGGGTACAGGAAAGAGATAAATGTACAGAAAGAGATAAATGTACAGAAAGAAATACAAATATGTCCAGAGGTTGGTGGGGGGAACTAACAGTACGGGAACACACCAATTACCGCTACTTGCTGCATTATAAACACAGAGCATGACCAGGAACTGCAAAAACTATGTGTACTTCCGATACATAAGCAGTGTACGCACCGTTCAATGATCCCCTAGCAAACATTCCCTACAAGGAACTAACAGCACGGCAATGCATCAATCACCAAATACGTACACTGACATAGGTAGAAAGCAAACCTAGAGATATCAGAACCAGGTATATGTGTTTATGTAGAGAATTTAACCGCACCGTTCAATGATCCCCTAGCAAACATTCCCTACAAGGAACTAACAGCACGGCAATGCATCAATCACCAGATACGGACCAGCAACAAAACACATAACTAATGGAACTGCTACCATGTCTATTCTATATACGCTTTAAAATGTTAAGTACAGAAAGTGCTTTAAACAAGCGATGCTAGAGGCACCTGATCGCCAAATGCCGAAATGAATCGACGAGCCGCGACACAGGTTAGCCTAAGGCATATAATGAAAGACAGCATAAAAGAATAAAGACAGCAGAACAGAACCAGGCATACAGATTGTATTCATAAGCAGAAGCACGGTTACAATAAGCACGGTAGTTCCCTAACAGACATTCCCCTTCCACCCTTTACAATGAATCCATGGTGGGCTTTTATAGCCCGAGTCCCTCCCGTTACATTAATGGGCACAAAGTCCCAGTCAAACATAAGCTGACAAAAGCGGCGAAAGAGCTGCAAATGCTGACCTTTTGTCGGATCGGACTGTACCCGCAACATGGTCTTCCTGGAATCTGGACAGCTACATGGCGGTGCGCTGGGCAGGACTTCAATTCTGGCAGTGATGCGGGTAGCTGGAGCAGATGAAACCTCAGATCAACTTTAAATGAGGCTACGGGCATGGGCAGTGCAGCCCATGCTTGTCCTTTTGCTCGGCACGTTTCGGCTCTAATCCCGAAGCTGGACACTTGTCAGATGATGGATGATGCTGTTTGACACATGTCTGCCTTGGAGGGCAGTCTGTCCATCTTCGCTTGGGATCGGAGCACCTCGGGATGCGCAGGCAGAGCGCAGTGCAGTCGGGAAGGCCTTCATGCCTTGGTCAAATTCCGGGTTTGTTCCCCATCGCGCACCTTTCAGGGCGCACTCCGACTTCGGTGTGAAGTCGGACTGTGCACAGGCGAAAACTGATGTCTGCCGCCGTACGGACTTGCTCCAGTACTTGTTCTTTCTTTTGTCAGTCTGCCAGTTGCAAGGTGCGCCCAGAAGAGGGGCGAAGTCAGACTTCGCACCAAAATTGGGCGAAGTGCGAACTTCACACCAAAACTGGGCGAAGTGCGCACTTCGCACCCAGACTGGGCGAAGTGCGAACTTCGCACCAAAACTGGGCGAAGTGCGAACTTCGCACCCAGACTTAGCCATTTTTCAGGAAACTTGCTGGAAAGTTGAAAAATCAACTGGGGGACTCCAAAAAGGGGGGAAAGAAAGAGAATGCGGGAAAGAAAAGGAAAGGGAGAGAAGAAGGAAGGAAAAGAAGAGCAGCACTGTTACATTATAATATTGAAGACATTGCACCCCGTGCAAAATGTGACAACAGTAAGGGTTAAAAATATGCAAACAAATGAAATGGAACAGAGTATGGATGGAAGGTGATTCACTAATAGTAATAAATGCAATTTTGAGGAAAGCAAAGGCTCCATGGAACAAAAAAGAGATAATTCTGGAAATACAAGACCTTGTTATAAAATTTGAAGAAATCATGTTTACACATACGTTAAGGGAAGGAAACAAATGTGCATATAGGCTAGCCAATAGAGGGGTTTTAATTGTGGATCATGAATTTAAGTTCTCTTTCCCATAGTTAGGTTTAGCTGAAGCTGACAAGAAAATGTTAACTGCCTGAATCAAATAATGATTTACTTTAATGTTTTCTAGTGGTAATATTTGTTTTATTTTATAACATCATGTGTTTTCATATAAACTATTTATTACAATTCTTGTGGTTGCACTTATGCTTTAGGAAGGAAACTAGCAATCCAGATCTAGTAAAGCGGACTATGATAGTGCGATGTTTTGGAAATATTACTCTACTAAGATGCAATGCATAGACAGTAAAGGTGGAGTTTTGGTATTGTGAAGGTTGTTGTAGGAAATGTCAAGAAGAAGGATGTTGAATTCTAGAATATTTGTATTCACACAAAAAATTGAAGAAGATCCAGAAAATAAAAATCAAGAATTCAGACATTTTATGAAAATGATGTAGGTATCTGTTGGTTACGAATCTGCCATGAGGAAAGGATTTTGGGTTAATGCGCCCAGATTCGCCCACCAGCATGAAAGGCCGGGAGGAAGGGATGCCTTCCGAGCCAATCTCCGGAGAAGGCCGGCTCCTTTTTGGGGGGTTATGTTCAAGCTAAGAGTGCAGGAAAGAGATAAATGTACAGAAAGAATATACAAATATACTTGGAGTTGGTGGGGGGGAACTAACAGTACGACAACCAGCAATCACCAATACTTACTGCATCATAAATATAAAGCACGACTGAGAACTGCAAAATCTATGTATACTTCCGATACCTAAGCAGTGTACGCACGGCTACAATGGTCCCCTAGCAAACATTCTCCCTACAAGGAGAACTAACAGCACGGCAACGCATCAATCACCTCCTACGGACACTAACATGAGTAGAAAGCAACCTAGAGATATCAGAGCCAGCTATATGTGTCATGCAGAGATTTTAACCGCACAGCTACAATGGTCCCCTAGAAAACATTCTCCCTACAAGGAGAACTAACAGCACGGCAACGCATCAATCACCAGATACTGACAACAACGTAACACACAACTGATGGAACTGCTACCACATCTTATTATATGAAATTTAAAAGTACACAAACAATGCTAAAGGCCCCTGATCACCAAATGCTGAAATGAATCAACAAGCCATGACACAGGGAAGCGTAAAGCATAAACATAAAGAAATAAAAGCAACGAGTAACGCAACCAGGCATACAAATTATATTTATAAGCAGAAGCACGGTTACATTGGTTCCCTAACAGACATTCCCCTTCCACCCTTTACAATGAATTCATGGTGGGTTTTTATAGCCCGAGTCCCTCCCGTTACATTAATGGGCACAAGGTCCCAGTCAAACACAAGCTGACAAAAGCGGCGAAAGAGCTGCAAATGCTGACCTTTTGTCGGACCGGACTGTACCCGCAGCATGGTCTTCCTGGAAGCTGGACAGCTACGTGGCAGTGTGTTGGGCAGAACTTCTTCTCGGCAGACTGAGCGAAGTGCGAACTTGGCACCAACACTTAGCCATTATTCAGGTAACTTGCTGGAAAGTTAAAAAATCAACTGGGGGACTCCAAGAAAGGGGGGAAGAAGGAGAATGTGGGAAAGAAAAAGGAAGGGAGAGAAGAAGGAAGGAAAATAGAGGAAGAGAGAGAAAGAAGAGCAGCACTGTTACAAAATTGAAAACATTGCACCCCGTGCAAAATGTGACAACATTTCTGGCGGCTCGCGGGGTGTCGAGATCGCCTCGGCGCAAAGAATCCATGCCTTCATTCATTGGGTGCAGAGGAACTTGCCTCCCCTGCCTTTTGCTGCTCTAGCTGTTCTCCTCGCGGCAACTGTTCTTCAGATTCATCTTTGTCGCTTGCTCCCTCGTAATCGCCTTCCGAAGGCTCTCCAGCTCTTGCTTCTGCCTCGCAGATGCGAGTGTATGCGGCCTGGGCTTGGCGCCAGGCTTCTGCTTCGAATGGCCGGCGGTCAGCAACTTCTTCTAATGCTGCGTGGAAAGCAGCGACCGCGTGCAGGTCGATGGTGAGGTATCTCTTTTCTAGCTCCTGGAAGTAGGAGCTGATCTTGCAATATTTGGACACCATCTGAGTGACCTGACTTTCCTGAATTGGCTCAGTCCAGCTATCAATTTCAGCTGTATCTGCTTCAAAGGACTGCCAATTCCTTTTCACCTGGTCTAGGGTGAGAAGCTCGCCATTCTCAACAAAACCGGGGCACCCTAGTTCAGAAAGAGCGCGAAAGGGAGCCAGACAGATGTCTTTTTCATGTCCGAATGCGTCAAGCATTCGTCTGGCAACTCTCACCTCTTCAACTTTTTTGAAATATTTATGCAAGGTTACCCTTGCATCTGCCCATTCTGCAGCGAATGAGGACACGGGGGAAAATTGGAGGCCATCGCGCTCGCGCTCCTGAAGATTTATCGCCAGGTCCAGCCATTGCTTCGCCTGACGTTCGGCCTCCTCTACCACAGGCTTTCCCTGGGCAAAAACTTCTTGAATTCTGGATGCGAAATCCAGAACTGCCATCGCCTTATAGGTGTGGGGCTTGCATCCCCGCAGCAGATCAGCCCGTATCTCCTTAACTTTCTTCTTCGAAAAGACCGCCGCTTGAGATGCTCTCTCTGCAGATTGCGACTGCGCCTGTTTCAAAGACTCTTGAAGCTGAGAAATCTGCTCCAAGGCTGCTTGCTTTTCGGTTGCGGCCTGTTGCTGGGAAGCGGCCAGCTGGGCTTTGAGTTCATCTATTTCTTGCCGCGCCGCTTCCAGCTGCTCAGTGGACCTGGACAGGTCCTCTTCAAGCTGTCTTGTCTTGTCTTGCAACCCGAAAAGTTCTTCCTGCTCCTCCAGACTTTTGACAAAGAGATTATCAGCTTTGCGCATGATCGACTGAATCTCGTATTGCTTGTTGATGTCGTCAAAGCTCTTCTCCTTTGTCCGGAGCTCGTAGTCCGCCCCTGGTCATTTCCCGGAGAGGCTTCTTCACTTTCGGGATTATCTTCTCTGTAGTAAGCACTCTCCTCTCGAAATTGTACTTGGCGCGCTTTACCGGGGCGGCTATCTCTTCAGGTCTCCTCCGTTTCAGGTTCTGGAGGAAAGAGACAGAATATTCTACAGCTCTCGTTGCCAAGGGCAAGTCGTCTGTATTCTGGAGGTCGTCCATGAAATCTGGTTCCCCCAGCCTAGGGTTCTGCTGAGACGTCTCTCCTGCGGGAATGGGATCAGGAGGAACCGGACGGACACTGGAAGGATCGGCCGCTTCTGGGGGCGACCGGGAAATGGAGATGGGAGCGGCTGATACTGCAAGGGTTTGAAGCGGCTGAGACGGTGGATGTGACGGTGAACGAACGGCTTCAGCACTAGCTTCAGGCGAAGGGTTTGGAGTTTGACTCAGAGATAGAGAAACGTTGGGGTTCTGAGCAAACTGATCAAAAGAATGGGGGCCGCTAGAAGGGCGTGGAGACGGGGAGGAGGATGCGGCCATGACTTGCTCGGATTGAGCGGGAGATGGGGTAGGAGTAGGACTGGATGAGACCAAAGAGACAGGGGCAGCAAACGTACCTGCGGGCTCCGCCTGAGCCGATGCTGGATGGATGTCTGCGCTTTTGGTTCCGGCGGGTGGCTTGGGACTGCCTGCAGGAACTGTCTCTGCGGCGGCAGGACGCGGCTGCGGCTCTGCGACTGGTTGCTGCACAGTCAGGCTAGGTTGCCTGATTTTCTCCACTCTCTTCCTTTTCTTTTCTTCTGGAACAATGGTCAGATCCGGGGAAGGAGATGAAGCAAGTGCGAGGGCGCCGATGCTCCCACGGTAAACTTGTACCGGGGTTTGACTTGCGTAGGGTCCGCCGCAACCGGTCCGCTCTCCGGCGGCGCTCGGCGTCTTTCGTGCCTCGAGGGATTGCCTCGGCGTTGCTTTGACCAATTCTTTCGCCTTCTCAGGCGCCGCCTTGGAAGCCACGGGCTGCATTGGATCGACCTGGATGTCTGTTGGGCCCACGCTGGCAGTTGCCGAAGTGTACAACTGTTGGGAGGAAGACCCTCCTTTATAATCCTCAAAGGGGCCTCGGGGAACGTAACCTTGATATGCGAACGGCCGCCAACGTCATGATGCCGGTCATAGAGAACCGAAAAGTCGTCATCTACGGCCGGGTTTCTTCCGGTGGATTTGTCGTGTCGCGTGCGGCATCTCATCTTCCAAAGATTCAAGAATCTTTTCTTTTGACCAATTAAGGCCTGCTATCTTGGATAGGAATTTTCTAAACCCTGGAGATGAGAACTGGTGGTCCGGGTTTCTCTTGGGGTCATATGTCACCTCCTCGCAGTAAAAATCCCGCCAGGGAGGAGAAGCTTCCATCAATTCAATTTCCCACCAAGGTCCACATGGACCACATCGCACTTATCTTCAGTTATATCCGCCCGGGGGCAGAGATGTGCGAACTTTCCCCTTATCCCATACGGGTCATACTTCCAACGCTGCGGCAACAGAACCAGGCCAATCCGGGAAAACTCTTGCTCTAGGTAGACATGCTGTCCTACCTCAAAAATCTCAACGTTTGCCCAGGAAAGAGGATATTGAAAAATCTGTCCTCTCTTCTTTCCTAGGCCGAACTCCTCTTCAACATAGTCCATTTGCCGGCAACCTCCATCCCGAACATATGCTCCGAGCACCAGTAGGGCAGCAAATGGGGTTTGCCCTTGAATCCGTAGATTCCGACCACAATTCCCTCGCGTCGCCCGAAACGTCCCCGAGCTTCGATTTAGCAAAGCGCTCGTCATTTCTCTCGGGGACGGGGGATTTCGTTTCGCTGAAGACTGACATGACGAATCCCGGAAAGTTGAAGTTGAACTTGTAGTAGGACCCTTTCCGGTATAAGTCATCCGTCCAGTTATAGACGGGTAGTGGCTCTCCCCTCTCGTTGACCTTCTTCAGGTTCGGGATAGGCATCCGGGAGTGCAAATGGTACAAACAAAGCCGAGCTAGAACAGAACCGAAACGAAAATCGGTGGATCGCTTCTTTCGGATCTTGACTAGGCCGGGAGTGAATGGCGTATGCCACCGCCCGCTCAGTCGAAAAAGATGGGACGCTTTCCACTTCTCTGCGCTGCCGGTTCGTAGGATTCTCCACACAGGAGACATTCTGCCAGCGCTAGCTGGTACGGCTGTACCAGCTCATCGGAGTCGCAGCCGAGAATCCATGCCAAAATGGTGTACAAATATTTGCTCTGAAAACCTCGCCAAGGGCATGGGGCCGGTTGGCCACTGTCCAGCTGCAAGAGGGGCGTTCAGCTCTGAATTGAGGAAATCCCTCATCCTTTTTGTTTGCGTGAAACGTCCCGCTTGCTCGCCCAAATTTATCTTTCTGAGAATGGTGCTGGAGTCATACTCCAACCCTGGGGCGAAAGCTGGCTGGACAGTCTCCCTGCGCAGCGTGAACAAGGGTTTACCGCTGGAGCTGCAAATTTGCCGGGTAACTGGTCTGTAGTGTCTGACAATGATGTCTACCAGCTCCGGGCATTGATGGACAGGAGGGCACAAGAATCTGAAAAGGTTGGATTTGTACGCCGCTCCGAAATGATGAGAGGGCGAAACCTTGTCAGCCCAACTCTCCACATTTGTCCGCAGCTTAGTCAGGCTCATAGAAAACGAGCCGTCCACGTATCCCGCCAAGTAATTTAACGGAGGTGGTGGGGCTTGCCCACGCTGTACTTTTTTCGGCCGGGACTTTGACTTTGGCTCTGGCGGTGTTTCACTTCTGAAAACACCCGGCCGTGGTAAATCCTTGTGCTCGCTCCCTTCGCCGGATTGCGCTGACACTGGCATCTTTCCTCTATCCATCTCTCTGAATCAGCAATAATTACAAGTTCAGTGGCGTCTGCAGAAGATTTCGCTGTCACAGGAATAATCTTGCACTGTCCGAGGAATAATCTGCGCAACTCGGCATGTTTGAATGCATCTCGACCCCCTTTTCTAGTTAATGTCAGCGCCATTAATGCTGCGCAGGAGGGGGTAGGTCGGCTGAGTTATGTTTCTTGGGTGGCTGCGCAGGAGAATGTTTGGAAAAAGTGTACTCCGACAGACGTGCCATGTTCTTTTGCTTGCACTTTTCGTTGAGGAACGTGCAATCATTAATTTTACTTTGGACACTGCGCCATGGCTGACGTCACTGCCACCATCCGGGCACACTGCTCAAGACAGAACCCTTGGTGCGGAAACCCACTTTAGAACGGTTACAATGCGCCTTGGGTCCAGCTTGGGACCTTCTTGAATATTTTATTTATTTTTTAAACCTTTGCCCAAACTGGCCCAGAAAACGAGGCGCAGTCGGACTTCGCCCAAAGTTGGGCGCGATCCGACTTCGCCGGCGAAGTCGGACTTCGCCCGAATTTCGGGCGAAGTTCGAACTTCGCGCGAAGTGCGCATTGCAACTGTTCCTTTTTTCTTTTCTTCTTTCTCGCCGCGCCCAAGGATTGAGCGCAGTCTGGGTCCTTTGCAACCTTCGGAGGAGGCGAACACTTAGCATTTTTCTGCTCCTTTAGACCGAACCGTACGAGCTGCGCAGCGCGAACATTGAAGCAGGTTCGGACTTCGCCCGAAGTTCGGGCGAAGTACGAACTTCGCGCGAAGTTCGCACTTCGCGCGGAGGTTGTGCGCAGTTCGAACTTCGCGCGCAAGCCGGCCGAAGTCGGACTTCGCGCGCGAAGCCGGACTTCGCCCAAAGTTGGGCGCAGTCCGTTCTCCTTTGTGCCTTTGCATTCTTCGTTCAAGCTTCGCACTTTGGCTGGCGCGCAGCCCGACTTCGCTGCGAAGTCGGGCTTCGGCCAACACTTAGCCATTTTTTTAGCCTTTTTTCTTTGCTTTGCTTTACTTCCTTCCTTTGCCAGCTGCCCGAACTTCGCCCTCCCGAGGGCGACGACAGACTTCGCTGCGAAGTCTGTCTTTCTCTCCCATGCCGTATTTTAAGCTCAAAAAATGAAAAAAATAACAATTAAAAGCTGAAAGCTGGAAACTGTACATGCTGGGAAATGAAAATGCATAAGGGAAATTTTTACAAAGAAGGGCCACTCGGGCACCTTCAGCAACGGTAAATTTTTAAGTGGAACCCGTTGACAGGGATAGGCAGGAGCTGACCCTCCATATCCCGAAGTACGTAGGCATTAAACTGGTTCACCCGGGCAATCTGATAAGGGCCCTCCCAGAGAGCATCAAACTTCCCGTGATTACCCGGCTTTGCTTTATATGAGTCCCACTTCAGCACCAGGTCCCCGATTTCGAAAACTCGGGCAATGGTGCCTTTGGCAAACCAGCCTTGAGTGGCTGCAATATGATCAGTGAAGGCCTGGTAAGCAATTTCTCTGTCTTCTTCCAACTGCAGGAGTTGGCACAGTCTGTCGTCCACCGGGTCTCCGCTGCTCCTGTCTTCGTCCAACATCCATAGGGCAGGGATCTCAATGTGTGATGGCATGACAGCCTCTTTGCCATAGACGAGCGCATAGGGGGACGTTCTGATGGATTTCTTGAACGCAACTCTGTCCGCCCACAGCGCCCGGTTCAGGAGTAAGTGCCAAGTCCGCTTGTTTCTGTCAATGGTCCTCCGGATGATTTTCAGGAGGTTCTTGTTAGTAGACTCGGCAAGGCCATTCCCTTGCGGGTAGTAATTAGAAGACATCTTGTGATAGATGCCAAGTCTGCCAGTGTACTCCGTGAGTACAGCGCCTACAAATCCCGGACCGTTGTCTGTCACAATTGACTCTGGAACCCCGAAGCGGGTAATCAGGCTCTCAATGAACCTAATGACCGTCTCTTGGTCTGCGTTCTTGGTCGGGATTGCCTCTGCCCACCGTGTAAAATAGTCAGTAGTTGTAAGAATAAACTTGTGTCCGGCAGAGGAGTTAGGAGAAATCACCCCAATGAAGTCTAGACCCCATTGCTGGAACGGAGTCTCGGCCTGAATCGGTTGAAGGGGCAAGGGTGCTTTTCTGTTTCGGCCAGCAAACCTCTGGCATTGATCACATTTAGAGCAGACCGCATGAGCGTCTGCAAACAGAGTGGGCCAATAGTACCCAACTCTTATTATTTTTAAGGCCGTTGGCCTTGAAGAATGGTGACCCCTAGGCATCCCGGAATGAAAATCTCCGAGGACCCTAGGCTGGTCTGATTTTCTGACGCACCGCAACAGGATGCCGTCGATGTTTTTGAAGTAAAGCCCCTCGGGGCGAAGAGTGTACTTAAGTGCACCTAGCCGAAATCTCCTTCGTTGTGAGGCGTTTAGGTGATCGGGACATCTTCCAGTGCAAAAGTATCTCACCAGTTCATCTGTCCAATCACTCCCCTCCGATAAGGAGTTGGCTAGGTAGATGCGTGTCGCCGTGTCCTCCCACTTACAAAGCGGAGATGCCGGCTGCAGCCGCTTCGGGCCAATTCCTGACACAAGGCTCGGCCTCTGATAAGCTTGGTGGGCCGCACTTCAATGTCAAACTCCTGGATCTTGGCAATCCATCCCGCTCTCTTGTGACCCGGTTCTCCTTGTAAGATGAAGCTTCGAACATCCGGGTGAATCACAAAGACAAGTGGTCTTGCTCTCGGGAGACAAAATGCCCGAACTTCCGAAGGGACTTCATAACAAGCATGAACCCGCCGCTCTATAAAATTGTACTTTTCTTCATGCGGCGGAATCACTTGGCTCAGGAACGCTATGGGGCGCTCCTCACCATCGTCTCCCTTCTGAGTTAGGACTGCAGCGTAACTTTCGGGTTCTCCCACTGCATACAGGATGAAGTCCTTGGAGTAGTCCGGGTTTGTCAACACCGGAGCTTGCGCAATTCGAGCCTTGATTTCCTCGAAGGCTTGCTCTCTCTCATCAGTCCATTCGTAAACCGTATCCTTTTTTAGCAGTTCGGCCATAGGCTTGATCACCTGTGCGAAGTCCGGAATGAACTTCCGCACGAAGTTAATCTGACCGAAGAAGGACTGCAGCCCTTTTTTATCAATGGGGGCTGGCAAGCGAACGAGGGCTTCTGCTCTGTCAGGGTCAATGGCGAGGCCTTCCTCGGAGATGACATGTCCCAGCAGCTTTCCTTCCTTTACCGCGAAGACAGACTTCTTCGGGTTTATAGAAATGCCGAATTCTCGACACCTCTCAAATATTTGCCGTAGGTGCGAAACATGATCTCCTCGTTGGTGAGAGAAAACAGTCATGTCATCAAGGTAGATGACAATAATCTTATTGAGCAGCTCTCGAAGGCCAGGTCCATGGCCCTTTGGAACGTGGCACCAGCATTGGATAAGCCAAACGGCATGCGCTGATAGGCGAACGTCCCCCACTTGGTGGTAAACGCCGTCTTATGCTGGTCCTCGTCTTTGACCCAAATCTGGTTGTAGCCGGAAAATCCATCTAAAAGTGAAAATCTCTCGGGCTCCAAAGAACGATATGTAGAATCCGGTCGATTTGGGGAAGCGGATAGTGGTCCCCGAGGGAAGCCCGATTTAGGTTTCGAAGTCGACACGTAGACGAATGTCGCCATTCTTTTTCCTCACGGGCACCAAATTCGCGACCCAGGATGAATGTTTGATGGGGTAGATGATCTTGGCCTCCAAAGATCTTCAAGAGCTCGGTCTTCATCATGGCCTCAATCTTCGGATTCACGGCCCTCTCGCTTCGTCGGAATGGCTTGGCGCCATCCTCTAGCTCAATGGTATGCTGGATGACAGTTCTGTCATACCCCCTCAAATCCTCGTAGCACCAAGCCACGATGTCGGGGAACTCCTGGCACAGTGATCTGATCTGCTCAAGTTCCTCCGACGTGCAGTCTGTTCCGACCTTGATAGTTTTACCAGGTTCAAGCTCCAGGTCAGCATACTGCCTCGGGTCTACTTTGATCCTGTGAGATATTGCTCTGTCATTCTGATCAAAGAGACTCTCTAATGTAATCAGTCCTTTTGGGACATGATTATTCCGTAACTGTATCAACCCCTCATATTGCTCGTCATCAGGGTCTCTACCTTCGATTACACACACTTCGTTAACCAGGAATGTGACGATCTCCTCGTCACAACTGAACACCGCCGCTGGGTGTCCTTATCGAGCACGTAAGGCCTGTAGATAGTGCGAACCGGCTTCGGTTTCGGACAACGTCTTCACTCGAACGCACCGGCTCCAACGTACGCCAGAATATCTGCGTGTTTGTTTTTCTCACGCGATATTGCTTTGACATTCAATGAGTCGAATGACTCCATCAGGTCCCACACCCGGTTGCGGTACGCTCTAAGATAGTGCTGCTTGGATGCGCACTTCTCCGTAACTTGGTGACACACCAGCTCTGAATCTCCGAAAATCTGCAGGTGTTTGATTCCGAGCCTCTCCGCCTTTCGCAAACCCAAGCATAGGGCTTCGTATTCCGCCGAGTTGTTAGTGCAGCTCCAGGCCAACCTGTAGGTATAGTCTTTCTGGATTCCGGTTGGAGAAACCAGAAGTACCCCTGCACCGGCGCCATTTTTGCATCGCGCGCCGTCAAAGAAAAGCTTCCACAGCCTCTCGGGTGCAGGTCCTACTTCCTTCGCAGCCGACATGTCAAGCCTCTCGGGCTGTACAATGGAGTAACAGCCTTGCTCTGTCCCGATTACGGCATTGAAGTCCCGCAACGAGAACTCATCTTCAAGCTGTAGCACTTCGAAGGCTTGCTCAGTCAGCTCCACTGTCACCAGCTCCTCCTCTGACAACTGGACCATGCAACCCATCTCTCCTCCGGGTATCTTGTCTACTAGGAAGGTGGAAGGCTTCTCATTGAAAATTTTCAGCCTCCTTCCTTTGAAGGGCACTTCCATGTGTGAGTAGTCTAGAGACAGGTACCCGCCCAACTTCGCAGTGAACTCCCGAGAGAGACACATGCCGAAGTAAGGTTCCAAGTCAACAATCACGACCTCTTGGATGACTACGATGTCGAGAGCCTTGTGCAACCGGATAGGGATGTCCTTTATGACACCAACTGTCTTAACAGGGGTGCCGTCTAATTGCAGCACGCCTTGGCTGCTCCGTGTGTATTCCATCCCGATCTCATCGCAGACGGCCTTCGGCATCACAGTCGAGGAAGCACCAGAATCCACCATGCAGTTGTGAACTATGTGCCCTTGCATCCGTAAAGACAGATAAAAGGGTGGCGGTCTGTTCTTCCCAGTGGCTGAGACTGTCAAAGGTTGAACCAGGACAGCGGGCTGTATCTGCTTGCCGCTCTTCATGTTCTTCAGTGATTCTTGCAGCAGATCCACCTGACCTGGGAGCAGAAGAGCATCGTACATGCTGATTCTAGCAGTGCGTTCTTTTCAACTCGTCTACAATGCCGTAGCCCGAGGTACTAGCTCCTTCTCGCTTGTTTTGCCGGCTCATACTTCGTCCGGCATCGCCGGGTGGCCTCAACTCGCCGTCTCTTGGTCAGAGACGGGTACTTCAGCTTCTCCTGGGCTTGTTCTTTGGTTTCAGCTGGAGGCTGAGGTACGGGAGCTTTAGCCGGAGTTGGGGCCTTTGCTGGAGGTTTGGCTGGAACAATGGCAGCCTTTGCCGGAGAAGGCTTGGCGGGAGCTTTATCTTTGGATGCCTTCTCCTGGGCCGTGTAAGGCCACAGCCGCTTGTACGGTGGCAGCCCACCGGGCTGCGGTTTTTCTCTTCTTGCGTAGACTTGCAAAGGCTTGGCCGCATCCGCAGCTTTCTTTTCTTCCTTGGCAGGCGGCACTAGATTCTCTTCTGGGAGGGCAAAGTTGGCTTCGCCGTCCAAGATCATGTACAGTTCATCATCCTCTATGGCGCTGCCGGCCAAGGTCCGGATGTAGTGCTGGTGCAGAGTGCAGTCTTCCTCCGAATGCGGGTCATTGCACGTAGTGCACTCGCCTGACCCGGTCGGGAGGACCAGGCGGGTCTTCTATAGCAAAGATTTCTCGGAGGCGGACGCCTCGCGGCCGGTGTTCCGGGGCTTTGTCTTTCGTCGCCGCGGTGGCGCATATGGCCTCCTAGGAGCAAGGTCCATCTGGGCCTGCTTCTTCTTCGTAGCGGTCATGTCATTGGACATGGCATGGTATCCCGAGGCCAAAGCCCGCACCTCCTGGAGAATCGTGTTCTGAATGCTACTGTCAGGAGGCGGCAACTGTGCCGGTGGAGGCAATGCGGCTAATGGAGGAGGGTTAGAATAAGGTGCGTACTGTGGGGGAGCAGGAAGTGCTGGAAAATGCGGAGCGGGAGGAGGCGGGTGAGGGTAATGCAATTGAGGCGGGCCGTAAGGAGTTACGACCGGCGCCGGATTCCACTGCTGCTGGGGTTGCTGCCCTGATGTGGACGGCGCACCACCGGAAGCAGAAGGATACTGGGATCTGGGGAAGTCGGGATGAATGGGTTCCTGCACCCCGGACGGGAGTCCGCCGATGGAAATAATGTCGCCTTCAGCTTGCCGGGCAGCCTCGTACAGCAGCAGAAACTCGTCAATTCGGGCAATCTTCAGACAGCAGGCATATGTCCGAGTTGAAGGATCTCAGATAGTAGTGAGCAGCCATGCCAGCGGAAGGCCGAAGTTCGCGAGGTACCCGTTTCCAGGATCTCGCAAACCTGATGTTAAAATCAGACACCTCCTCTTGAGGATGTCTCTCGGATAGCTTGGAACCGATGCAAGAGAGAAGTAGGGTCGCAGCACTCGTTGCATCCTTTCACGAGCCTTCCGGCAAGCTGGGGCCACCCCGTGATGGATCCCTCTCGGCGCCGATCTCCACCAGGAGAGAAGCTTTCCCCTCGTGGAAAGGGCCAGCAGACGGGTCTTCACACTCTCATCGGTAATAGTATGCAATGCGGCCAGTGGCAAGGATGTCCTGGATGTGCTCGTACGCCGTCTTACCGTAGCCGTCGTATGTGGGAATAGACTTTAAAGCAACAGGGGGCACAGCTTGTCGTCCGACCAGGGCCAAGGGCCCCGTAGAGTCCACCGCCGGGAAGAGATCATCGTCATTCGGCTGTTGGGCAGCCATTTCTTCTTCTTCTTCTCCGCCGTCGGTTGTGTACTCAGTGTCGGTACTTTCCGAGGATGTAGGATCTTCTTCTTCCTCGGCCTCTTCTATTTCGTACTCAGCTCCGCCGACTTCAGCTTCGGCTTCTTCTTGGATCTCAGCCTCGGCTTCGTCGACACGAGCTCGCGGGTCAGCCAGCTTGGGAATTTCGCCTCGAGCGTTGATGTCCAGTTCGTAGAACTCAGGCGGGCTTCTCGGATCCCTTGCTTGCCACCTTCTTGTGTGCATGAAGGTGCTGGGACCGGTCTTTCGGACTCAGAGGATTTGTTCGTGCAGAGTCGCCAGGTGTTCAGATTTGGAACAGCAATGAAGCGAACACCGGTGCTTCAATTCTGTCGGGGGTGAGAAACTTCCTTGTCTCACCAAGTGCTCAGAAACCACTGTCAGCGCCAGGTGGAGACTGATCAGAAAATCTCTCTTCAAATGTGGGACCCGTGTCCCACCGGGCGTGCCAGAGAAACTGTTGGTTACGAATCTGCCATGAGGAAAGGATTTTGGGTTAATGCGCCCAGATTCGCCCACCAGCATGAAAGGCCGGAAGGAAGAGATGCCTTCCGAGCCAATCTCCGGAGAAGGCCGGCTCCTTTTGGGGGGGTTTATGTTCAAGCTAAGAGTGCAGGAAAGAGATAAATGTACATAAAGAATATACAAATATACTTGGAGTTGGTGGGGGGGAACTAACAGTACGGCAACCAGCAATCACCAATACTTACTGCATTATAAATATAAAGCATGACTGAGAACTGCAAAATCTATGTATACTTCCGATACCTAAGCAGTGTACGCACGGCTACAATGGTCCCCTAGCAAACATTCTCCCTACAAGGAGAACTAACAGCACGGCAACGCATCAATCACCTCCTACGGACACTAACATGAGTAGAAAGCAACCTAGAGATATCGTGAGCTGTGTATATGTGTCATGCAGAGATTTTAACCGCACAGCTACAATGGTCCCCTAGCAAACATTCTCCCTACAAGGAGAACTAACAAAGACGGCAACGCATCAATCACCAGATACGGACAACAACGTAACACACAACTGATGGAACTGCTACCACATCTATTATATGAAATTTAAAAGTGCACAAACAATGCTAAAGGCCCCTGATCACCAAATGCTGAAATGAATCAACGAGCCGTGACACAGGGAAGCGTAAAGCATAAACATAAAGAAATAAAAGCAACAGAAACGTAACCAGGCATACAAATTATATTTATAAGCGTAAGCACGGTTACATTGGTTCCCTAACGTACATTCCCCTTCCACCCTTTACAATGAATTCATGGTGGGTTTTTATAGCCCGAGTCCCTCCCGTTACATTAATGGGCACAAGGTCCCACCAAACACAAGCCGACAAAAGCGGCGAAAGAGCTGCAAATGCCGACCTTTGTCGGACCGGACCGCACCCGCAAGATGGTCTTCCCGGAAGCCGGACAGCCTACGTGGCGGTGTGTTGGGCAGAACTTCATCTCGGCAGGTATGCGGGTAGCTGGAGCAGGTAGAACCTCCAATCGGCTTTAAATGAGGTCACTGGCACAGGTAATGCAGCCCATGCTCGTCCTTTTGCTCGGCACGTCTCGGCTCGAATCCCGAAGCTGGACACTTGTCAGATGATGGATGATGCTGTTTGACACGTGTCGGCCTTGAAAGGCAGTCTGTCCAACTTCGCTTGGGATCAGAGCGTCTCGGGTTGCGCGGGCAGAAAACAGCGCAGTTGGGAAGGCCTTCATGCCTTAGATGTATTTCTGAGTTTGTTTCCCTTCGCAAGCACTCGTCAAGGGCGCATTCCGACTTCGCTGCGAAGTCGGACCGCGCACAGGTGAAAACTGGTGTCTGCCGCCGTACGGACTTTGCTCCAACACTTGTCGTTCTTCTATCAGCCTGCCGGTCTGCCAGTTGCAAGGTGCGCCCACAAAGAGGGGCGAAGTCGAACTTCGCACCAAAACTGGGCGAAGTGCGAACTTCGCACCAAACGGGCGGTGCGCCGCACCAGGAAGTGCGAACTTCGCACCCAGACTGGGCGAAGTGCGAACTTCGCACCAACACTTAGCCATTTTTCAGGTAACTTGCTGGAAAGTTAAAAAATCAACTGGGGGACTCCAAGAAAGGGGGGAAGAAAGAGAATGTGGGAAAGAAAAGGAAAGGGAGAGAAGAAGGAAGGAAAATAGAGGAAGAGGGAAAAAGAAGAGCAGCACTGTTACAAAATTGAAAACATTGCACCCCGTGCAAAATGTGACAACAGTATCTAGCTATGGCAACTCAATTGAGATGAGAATCGAATTTTTTTGTAGACTCTCAAGCTCTAAAGGAGAGAGTTGTGGTTTGTCAAGGGTGGGGGACCCGAGTACAACCCCTTTTTCTCTACGAAAAAAGACAACAACAACAAAACTGCAATAGAAAGGCCATATTGTTTATGGAACATAAATGGAAGTACAAACATAAGCAAAAAACGCAAGGCATAACAATTGTAAATTATAAGGCGCAGAAAACTCATGAGTAGTTTTAAATATAAATAATAGAAATAAGATGCATCAAAATGAACTAATCACAAGAACTAACAAAAAAATGTTATAACTTATTCTTATAACATTAATCACTGAAATTAAAACCAGGGATATTACAACATGATAACTAGGTACTTGTTGAGTGGTAATTTTGCCCAATTGCAAAACCACACTCACCCTAGGATTTTGATCACAAAACCCTCTCTTGCAAAAGAGTAAAACAAAAACTTCTCCAAGGTTCCGCTATATAATCATTGCACGTGTGTATTAGTAATCTCAATGAAGATATATCAAATGAATGCTAGGAACACCTTAGTGATTGCAAGTAACAATTAACAAGGGGCATGTGTTGGTTTATTTTACAATGCTATATTGATGATTGTTCATAAACTTTAAGAAATACAAATGTGAATTGGCCCTCATATGACCACGATGTAAAGCCTTAAATCATCTTATCTTGAATGATTTTAAGTAGATTTTATCTTCCTTTACTAAGTAGATTTCAAAGAAGTTTTATTTTGCATTAAATCCTACTTTGAATATGAAAATGAAGATTAAAATCTATCTATGACTGTGAATCTGAAATGATAAATGAATTCATTAAATGTAGCTTTAAACCTCAAGATGGAAAAATTCGGATGACCAACTTTGTAGCTATAGTAGCCTTTGATATAATAAATAAATTATCTCTCTTTGATGAAATTAATTTTCACAAACAGAGCAATTTATTGAATGATCTTATGTCATTATTAATTATTCCTCTTTAATGAAAATAATTTTCATAAAGAAGAAATAATTTAACGCTTTAAACAATAGCCTTTGATGTAATGTATAAATTACCTCTCTTTGATAAAATCAGAATTTTCATAAAGAAAGGCGAATTTATTTCTCCGAAAATAATAGCTAACGGAATGCCATAAAAATTAACCCCCCTTTAATGAAATTGAAATTTTCATAAAGAAAAGTTCATTTATGCTTGCAAATAAAAATGTGGAACTGACAAAATTTGATTTGCCTTTAAAATGTGAAAAAATAAAATTTCGAAGTTATAAAAATCTGCATAAAACAACAATTTTAAATAATTTTTATAAATTCGAAATAGCTTCAAAATGAAAACGTAAATGTGCAAGATGAAGCTTTGAAGTTCACTCTACGCAGACGTACAATTATTTTTGGATTTTAAAATTTTTTCGATTTTTATTTTAATCGTCAAAGTTTAAAAAAAATCTGCAAAAGAAAAGTAAAAAATAAATAAAAAATAAAAAAAATGAAATAACAGAAATGCTGCAACCCCGAATTTCTCCACAAACCCTGCAAGCATGAATATTCTGCACAAAAACCAGCATTAGTGTTACCCGAATTCACGCAGTCAAACAACTAATGCGGTGCAAGCTTCTAAGGAAAGGGTGCAATATGCCAAAAATAAGACAAATCAACCATAAAAATGCATTAAAATCTGACATATCTCCATTATATTGCAAACAAAAAGGTATTCAATGTTCAACATGTGTGCAGAAAATCTCAGCCCCAAAATAGGCATCATGTGATGAAAAACAGCCCAATGGTTTGGCAAAAAACATTCAGTATCTGGCCTCCAACATGGTCCAGCCAGGTCCTAAAAGATCCAGCCCCGTTTACTCTTTCGAAGATGTATTTAAAATTTTTCATGAACTGTTTGTTTTCTCTGTTCTTTGGCCTTCTATTGGCGATGGAAATCCTTTCGTTTCTTTCACTCTATTCGTTGTTCGGCTTTCCTTTTTCTGGTTTGATGGCAATAAACACAACAACCACTGTTGGTGTAACCATTACCCCCTTTAGTAACGCTTCGTTTTATAACTTAAGCCTTGCAATGTGGAGGTACACATATAATATTCCTTTTCAACTTACGTTACCAAATAAATGCACGGCCCGCATAGCTAGTGTTCACCTTATTCCCCCTAAATTGCCAACGGTGATTAGGCGAAACTCCCTTCATCATGCTTTGGTAGAGGGACATATTTGACGACGAACGATCGTGTATAATATCACGCATGTCTCAAGCCCTTTTATCCGCGTCGCATATGATGACTCAACTCGCAGGCGAGGATATCTTCTATCGACGTCCGGTGTTATCTCCCAACTAGACGGGTTTCTTTTTTTTTTATTCCCTGACAGCTTGCTACTCAATGGAGAAACAAGGTATTGAAAGCATAGCATACATGGTACCGTTTCGTGATGATAATGGGCGACATCTCCATGCCCAATGTCAATTAATCATTTGATGCTTTATTTGGTGATAAAAAACATGAGCACGAGCCCATTCTCTGACGTGTAATTCCATGCATGGTGGGTCCACTATACTTGTGGACTACACGTCACTACCAACCCCTTTATCCATAGGGCCTCGTTCACTGTTTGGTCCTTCGCTCGATAAGACCGTTAATGCCTACAAGACGGCTTCATACATTTCAGACCAGACTGCCGGCTTGTTTTCCACTTCCTGCGTAGGCTGCCATTCTGCCACATCACCTCATGCGCAGTTCGTCATCCACTGTTGTGGTGCTCGCTGTCTAACTTCTCAAACACTATCCTCGTTATCTCTGCTGGTGGTCCAAAATCAAGCCTGCATCACCTGTGCTCATGTTATGGCGTAATCCGGCTGCTTTTCGAGATCCACGTCGTATTTACGCTGGACTACCCGCATCGTGCCATACCTGCGCTATGTTTGAAGTGTCTCATGAAACATTCCATTACTTGACTGTAATGATTAACCCCGCTGGCCTACCTTTTGCTGCGCTGTAACCGTGCCTCCCAACGTCTACGATCGCCGCTTCGAGTTCTTCGAATCGCTGAGATGCCTCCGACTACGCGTATGTATGTGTCCGATGTCTAATGGCTGGCCACCATATCGAACCGGCCTCTCTGTCTTCATTCATGCCTTATGAGCCTCGAATGCATCTTTCACCCATCCAAACTGGTCGTCCGCCGTCATCATCTCGAGCAATCCATCCACATCGGGAATGACCCGCCATGCAAACCCAACACTGATTAAGAAAACTGCCGTGGATCCTTGTCCATTTCTATTCCAGCGAAATGTTTGCTATTTTATCATTTGTCACGCTCTCCAATGAGTGGCTTCCCCTATCTGCACGCGTTACCAGCCGGAGGACTGTAACGGAACCAAATCTGTCTTATATTTTACCAGGTGCATTGCCTTTTGCCCGTGATTACTGTTGTCGTCGCGTGTTTCACACTACTCGCAATCCGTCTTCATCCTGTTCATGATTTCGTTCCACATTAAGACCTCTTCTTGCCATCGACGCCGCTGTGACTATTTCGTTGTCCTCTTACACCTGGTTTTCTAGTTGTGGTTCTCCATCTGCCACGACTCCCATATATGTCGCAATCGATGATGGGAAACTCTGCGCCCTGTACTTGGTATAGATCTATGGAGAAGCATTAACTGTCTAGTGTCTCCGTCACAAGCTCCGGATGTAAAATACGTGCCACCCAAAACAACTAAGGCATCTCCCGCGTGCGTTTCCTACACTCCGTAGCCAATGTTGGCCAGTTCGTCCATAAAATATCCTGGAAAACGCGCAAGATCCTACTATTTATCGTCGTTATTCATTGTTCTCTTCATCCCGTACTTGGTATAGATCCACGTCGTATTTACGCTGGACTACCCGCATCGTGCCATACCTGCGCTATGTTTGAAGTGTCTCATGAAACATTCCATTACTTGACTGTAATGATTAACCCCGCTGGCCTACCTTTTGCTGCGCTGTAACCGTGCCTCCCAACGTCTACGATCGCCGCTTCGAGTTCGTTGAATCGCTGAGATGCCTCCGACAACGCGTATGTATGTGTCCGACGTCTAATGGCTGGCCACCATATCGAACCGGCCTCTCTGTCTTCATTCACGCCTTATGAGCCTCGAATGCATCTTTCACCCATCCAAACTGGTCGTCCGCCGTCATCATCTCGAGCAATCCATCCACATCGGGAATGACCCGCCATGCAAACCCAACACTGATTAAGAAAAGCCGTGGATTCCTGTCCATTTCTCTTCCAGCGAAATGTTTGCTATTTTATCATTTGTCACGCTCTCCAATGAGTGGCTTCCCCTATCTGCACGCGTTACCAGTCGGAGGACTGTAACAGAACCAAATCTGTCTTATATTTTACCAGGTGCACTGCCTTTTGCCCGTGATTACTGTTGTCGTCGCGTGTTTCACACTACTCGCAATCCGTCTTCATCCTGTTCATGATTTCGTTCCACATTAAGACCTCTTCTTGCCATCGACGCCGCTGTGACTATTTCGTTGTCCTCTTACACCTGGTTTTCTAGTTGTGGTTCTCCATCTGCCACGACTCCCATATATGTCGCAATCGATGATGGGAAACTCTGCGCCCTGTACTTGGTATAGATCTATGGAGAAGCATTAACTGTCTAGTGTCTCCGTCACAAGCTCCGGATGTAAAATACGTGCCACCCAAAACAACTAAGGCATCTCCCGCGTGCGTTTCCTACACTCCGTAGCCAATGTTGGCCAGTTCGTCCATAAAATATCCTGGAAAACGCGCAAGATCCTACTATTTATCGTCGTTATTCATTGTTCTCTTCATCCCGTCCACAAACCAGGTCTACATCGCTATTTTCGTCACTGGATTGTCGTTGTCGTTCGCTCTGGTATGGTCCGCCATGTCACCATGCTTTGTCTGCCAAATACAACTCGCGCTTCCGGTGTCCTCGTAACGGCTCTCAAATCCACCGTTTGTTGGAGCTGTATCGAAATTTATGATCTCCATTGGTCAGTCTTTTTTTGGTAGCGTCGTCGCCAAATGTCTCACTAGCCCATTCAACATTGTCGTGGTGTATGACCCGGGTGTCTAGATCCACAATATATACTACCATGTCATCGCAATTTCGTCCCCGGATTCGGGATGCCACCTCCGACAACTGCGCTCCTATTAGACACTATTGTATTATGTCATGGGGTCCTCTGGTCCAAGTGTCACGAGTCTGGCCTATCATCGACCATGCACTCCATCTAATGCCCATATCAATCGTTGATTGTCGCCCTTCGAATTTGCAATCCGGGTCTACCTCGGCACCGTTGCCCCAATCTCTACCTCGTCAACCGTGTGGGGTCCACTGCCCGGGTTCCACGTAATCGTTTGCCGGATCGTCACTATATAATATAATATAATATAGTATAATTTAATTTAATGTAATATAATGAAGGTACATAAATGAAAATAAATGCGAAAGCATTTAACAAAGCCCTAAGGTTCATTTTGTTTATTTGAGTGTTTTATTTAAAACATAACGCTATGTTCTTTGGCTGCAGGTGCTCGGAAGACAATCGCGTGGACCAAAGGCAAGACGTTGGCTGGCTCGCATCCCTATGTGGATCAAAGACATGGTAACCTACGTTCGCGTGGATAAAGACATAGGGCATACCGTAGAGGTGCAAAATTGCTTGAGGCACCCACGAACATGACGAGGCAGATATGGACAGTTGGCACGGTTCCCGAGATGAACATAAGATGACAAATAGTTTCAGCATGGGGATGAGGCCAATTCGGCAACGAAGTAGTGCGCAAAAGACGCTTTGTGACGCGGACGTGTGAAACCCGGAGGACAACGTTGTTTGTCATTGGCGTGACGTAGCAGATGGAGTTTGGGCAGCAGTAAGCTCGATCTTATGTAGTAGAGATGTAGTGGAGCACGGGCTTCGAATGAGATTCGGCGTCAGATAGGCACATGCTAATGGCAAATGGAGGTTGCAAGTTGTCAAAGCGTCCGAAGTCTAGACAATGAAGGGTGATGATGTAATTTCATCACACAGGCATGCAGCAAAGTAGAGATGTAACATTACTAGACGCTGAAGCGGGTGATGCTACAATGTGAGGAGGAAGTCATATGGGTAGCAATGACCGACGACCAATCACACAGTTTAGATCCAAACGTATGCATACAAGGAATGGCAGCGAACGTAAACCAAAGGAGAGCAGTCCCATATGCCTTGCAATGACGTGGAGGCTATAGACCGCCAGATATACACTCGCTCTCCCAGCTCGGCGGTGACGTAGAACAAGATGGCTTGGCATTTGGCAGAGGTTGTCCAGCCAATAGTAAGATAAAACGAAAGTAGCGTCGGACTTGTGACGACAATTGATTCACGGTCTCATGTTGACGTTTTTAACGAAGTCGTCGGGGTTATACAGCGATATGATGAGCGGACATTTCCAACAGACATCGGACGTCCCATACGAATACGACAGCCTAACGACGCGGTGGAATCGAATGGCAAATGGAACACGCGGACGTATACGTCAAGCAACGGGATGTGCAGGCGGTCAGTGTAATAGTCGGAGAGGAAACACGAACTCTATGTGGACATTGGCAACGCAGACGTCTACGGGAGCAATATTTGACAGCACATATAGGTGATAATATGTGGACAGATAAGACAAGGTTTTATTGTTCTTATAAAATGGATACAAAATTTTATTTGTCGTCATCAAGGCTAGATATAAGGAAATGGTAATGAGATAAAAGTATAGCCATTTTGAAAAAAATGAAACCGACAAAAAAGTAGGAGCATTATCAAGGCACCGATAAAGGGTTAATACTGTGGCTAAACAGGAGAGTTGGCAGCCATAAATTAATGAATAGAATAGTTTCAAAAGATAATGAAACGCTTGTGCGCGGTTTTATTATAATGCCCATAATTGCTACCAAACAAAAGGAGGGAAGAGAGGCGTTCGCGTAGATGGAAAACCAAACTTTGGAACGGACGTAAGGAAACGAAAGCGAAAGGGCAGGAAAGAAAACGGAGGGACATATTGGAAATTTTAAATAGACATCAAAACATAGTGTCAGGGGCTGGTTCTTTTTGCAGGGCCATGCTGCTGAAATTAGGATCTAAACAGAAAACGTTTGGTTGTTAATGCAAATGTTTTGCAGGACTTTTGCACCTTTTGAGCAAAATAAGAGGAGAACCATTTCTGAATATTTTTGTGTTTAATGTCCATTTTTCCTTTCTCGGTTTTCAGATTTATAGGCAATGTTTAATGCATTTCATGATTGCATTGTTGAATATCTAGAAACAGAGAAGTCATTTTATTCCTTAGAAGCTTGCACCTAACTTATTTTGGGATGTGCAAATGCAGTTCCGGTTAGGTTGGGTTATGTTCGAAAACTCTCATATCTCGGGTTTTGCATGATAGGGTAGCATGAAACTGCTAGCAATTCGTTCTCTGGATTTTCAGCTTTCCATTTCGTTTTTCAGATTTTATTTTCTAACTTTCATTTTGCAGATTTTTTTTAATTTTCGACGATTAAAATAAAAATCAAAAAATAAATACATGGGTGTGAAGAATGAACTTCAAACTTTCATCCGAAACAAATTCAAACTTATTCCAAAGCCATGTCGATTTTATAAAAATTGTTGAAAATTTTTGTTTTATGCATATTTTTATAATTTCGGAATTTTGTATTTTTTACATTTTGAAGGCAAATCAAATCTATTTCAACTTTACATTTTTATTTGCAAGCAGAAATGAACTTCCCTTTATGAAAATTTCAATTTCATTAAACGGGGGTAAATTTTAATGGCATTTCATAAGCTATCATTTTTCGAGCATTAAATTCACCTTTCTTTATGAAAATTTTGATTTCATTAAAGAGATGGTAATTTATACATTACATCAAAGGACTATTGTTTTAAAGCATTAAATTATTTCTTCTTTATAAAAATTATGATTTCATTAAAGAGAGATAATTAATAATGACATTTTGAGGCCATCATTTTAAAGCAATAAATTGTTGTCTCTTTATGAAAATTAATTTCATCAAAGAGAGATAATTTATTTATTATATCAAAGGCTAATATAGCTACAAAGTGGGTCATCCGAAGTATTCCATCTTGAGGTTTAAAGCAACATAAAAGGAATACTTTTATCATTTGAAATTCATGTTTAAAGATAGGTTTTAATCTTCTAGTTCATGATTAAAGTAGGATTTAATGCAAGATAAAACTTGTTTAAAATCTACTTAATGAAAGGAAGATAAAATCTACCTAAAATCCTCCAAGATAAAATGAATTAAGACACTACATCGTGGTCATATGAGGGCCAATTCACATTTATATTTCTTTAAGTCTTATGAACAATAATTAATATAGCATGGTAAAATAAACCAACACATGCCCCTTGTTAACAGTTACTTACAATCACTAAGGTGTTCCTAGCACTTACTTGATATATCTTCATTGAGATTACTAATACACATGTGCAATGCTTATATAGCGGAACCTTGGAGAAGTTGTTTTGATTTCTAACTTCTTTGCAAGAGAGGGTTTTGTGATCAAAATCCTATGGTGAGTGTGGTTTTGCAATTGGGAAAAATTACCACTCAACAGTACTTAAACTGAAAAACGGCCAGCCTCAGATCAGCAACCTCTAAGAATAGACCTCCAGACATGCTTTTGACAATTTCAACAATTTTGTTGTTGATCATAGTTAGATATTAAAACCTAAGGAGGTAGCCTAAACAACAATAGGATAGTCATCTCCGCAACAAGCAAACAAACTAAAATTAGGCATCAATTAAAACAAATAACTATTATGATAAAATATGTGTCTGCAGCTTATTTGATTCATATAAAAATTCTTTAAATTAGACAAACAACCCAGCATGTTGACAGTGCTTCTCTTGCTTCAAAGTGGGCCTAACAGCTAAGACTTTGTGTTGGCATTTTTGCCACATTGATTTTTTTTTATAAAATTTTGCCTAAGTATGGAACTTTAAAGCGGTAAAAAGCATAAAGAGGTGTTGGTATTTTTGCGGGCCCTAAACGGAGATGATAAAGTGGATGAAATGAGATTTGGGTATTTCATCATCGCAGATCTTTTCACAAGCTTTCCAACGATATATTACAATAGACAATAGGGTGAACGGATCAAAAGTTATGGCTCCGGGAAGTTTTACCACAAAGAAAATCAATTTCGGGGCAAAAAATCAATTCGGGGAAGTCAAAGGTTGATTCGCTGGGGAGAAAGTGGGAAAATTTCCGAAAATGGCATTTTGCCCCAAAAATGGAAATTTTCCGAAAAGGGAAAGTGGCTGAAAAAAAACATTCCAAAAAAAGAAACTTTCCCGAAATAGAAAATTCCCCAAAATGGAAACTTTCCCAAAATGAAAAGTTTCTGAAAAAGGCATTTCGAAACCCGAAAAAGGCATTTCGAAGCCCGAAATGGGCATTTCGGAACCTGAAATGGAAACTTACCCGAAATGGAAACTTTCCAAAAAAGAAAACTTTTCAAAAATAGAAATTTTCCAAAAATGGAAAGTTTTTAAAAAAGGAAAATTGCCGAAAATGGAAAGTTACCCGAAATGGAAAAATTTAATGACGAAATTTAATGGTTGTGGCAAACCAGAAGATATTTCCTTTGATTTTCGTCATTTCCAAGGCGTTATCCTAATAGTTTCACTCTCTCTCCAAGATAAATTTAATGTGGAGTAAATTGTTGGAGCAATGGTTAATTTTCAAAGCGCGAAGGTGGTTAGAATTCAATGCATTTGTACCGGATCATGGTTGCCAAAGGAAGATTTCCAAGGAGTAATTAATTCATCATGTCCCTCATCAATGGGCATTTTGCCTCCACATGTATTAAATGAAAGAGGCGAAAACCTCTATAAATACTAATCAAATTTCCATTGTAAAAGGAGGAGAGACATTTTGCAAGAAAACTTATCAAGTTCTCTGCGTAAATAAGAGATATTTGACTTCTGATTTTGCAAGTGACTTTATGTGTGATTTCCTTCTATTTTATGCATTTCTCTTTTATGCTCGTATTTCTTATCTGTTAGTTAAATTTAAATTTTGCATTTGAGTTTAAATATTGTTGGTGAGGAAGTTGGAATGCAATCCTGGAGGTTATCTGTGCAAGGTTGTAAGTAAATTATGTTGCTCTCTTTTATTATATGTTATTCATGTGCTTGAGGTAAATTTTTGTTGTTAATCTTTCCCCAATCTTACATTTTCGGCCTGTGGCCATATTTCCCATCTCTTTCGGTTATTTCCAATTTCTTTCCCGCAAATTTAGTCTTCAACAGTGTAGGATTTAGTAAGGGAACCAGCCCTCTCTGGAGATTGGTCCGGGGGACATCTCTTTCCTTCGGCCTTTCAATGTTGGCCGAGTCTAGGGCGCACAAGTGATCATATCTTGTACTTAGGCAGATTTGTGACCAACACTTTGAAACTCTGAATAGAAGGTCCAAGGTTCAAATTCGAAAGGGGGTAGGGTTGTACACCATACTTCAGTATATGTGGATAGACACTTGGATAACCACATAGTCCTATATGACCTATGGCATCGTGGACGTTAAAACTACTTTACTTTAATAGTATCATGAAGCTCCAGACATGCAAGAGTAATGCATAATACATAGCAAACAGGATATTCTATGAAGAGAAATAGAGACAAGGAATAAAAGATATGCAATTTCAATATTTAATAATGCAAGCCAAATCTATAGTAAAAAGACTTCAAATTTTGCAGGGAACAGCAAAAGAGAAGCAAACTTGAAAATCTATGGTAAAAATAAAGTCCTTTAAACTAAGCAATCATGCTGCAAGATGTAATTTTTTATAACCAATTACATGTAAGATAGTTTACATGTCAGTTTCAGTCTAACTGGAAAATAACCTGCAATTCTAAGGGTTAGAAGAAAATTTTTGGGTTGAGGGACCCATGCCCCCAAAAGAAGAAAAGGGGAAAAAGGAATTAAAAAAAGGGTTGCAAATTTTTGAAGTACCTTTCTTCATAAGCAGGATGGGGATCATCTACATCTCTCCCTAGCAGGTAAATGAACATGTATGCATTCCACCGTCCCCTGGATGCTGGGGAAATGTCTCCAAGACAATCCCCAAGCGTTCCCACTAAGACAAACATCCCCAGTGCATTACTATCATTTTGTAGACCTTTGGAGACATTGAGCAAATCTGCATCCCCAAATCATAGGAAAAGGGGGAACAGGAGTGGAGCATTGCTTAATTGTAGATATTTACACGACAGTATTTTGAAGCTACAACATTTCTTTTTATACTTATTAGTATGTAGCATGAAACCCACCTACTCCAAGAAGGCAACTTAAACTATTGGCCTCTAATAATTTCACCACCTATGAACATTGTTTCAGCATATTGTAATTTCACATTAATATGCACGCACACCCCAAGTAAACATGGATGTAATAGAACCTGTAGTGCATCATCCATTTCATGGAGGGTTGACATAGCATTTTCTCATATTTTTTAGAGAAACAATAGCTCCCAAGATTGTGTGAGAATTTGTTTGTAGAAATTGAAGAATCATTTTGATTTATCCATTAACTGGAATAATGAACTCTACATACAGTCCCAACAGTCGACTATTTTCCTCATTGCTGAATGTTTGTATCACCCTGTACTTCAATAACAGGCAATGCTGAATCTGTCAAAGAATAATAGGGTTGCTGCTATGCTATAAGATTCAGAGAAGGCACATGAGGATGACAACAAATACACATTTTCAGATGGCATAGCTTTAAATAAAAATATTCCTTGTGCATAATTTTAGATTCAATTAGGTCTTAGCTGAATGTCATTCCTTGCCGGCTGCTGATCATACTGACTTCATTAAGACTTACTAAAGCATAACAAGAGAAATATTTTGGATAGGATAGAAAAAGATATCAAGATTTTTTTTTCCATATGTGAAATTTGCGAAAGGAATAAAAGAGAGATGATTAGAAATGCATGTCTCCTTCAGCTATCATCCATTCTCAATCAAAAAAAGGGGGTCATTTAGCATGGATTGTGGCACGTGAGTCTTGGAGCAAAATGGAAATAAGAAATATTATTCATTAACCTTACGAAACTTAGAAATTACAATGCTTAAATAGGGTTGATTTAACAACCTTAGGAAATATAGGAGAAGTTAGGAAATGAAGAAAAATAGGGAGGAAAGGAGGAAGGGAAATTGATGTCGAATGCCTTGCCGCCCATGCCGTCCAATCTGCCCAGTCAGCTGTCGTCCAAGGAGGTAAAAAGGTAAGGTCCAAAGCTTACCGTTGTAAACAAATTTTTTACCTTTTTATACTGCTTTAATTTCCAACATTCTCCCCCTTAAAGTTGAGAGGACTGACTATACAGTCTCTCAGCTTTATATATTGAGCTTTAGCTATACCTTTGGTGAAGATGTCTGCAATATTATCCAAAGTGTTACAATATTGAAGCTCAACTATCTGTTGTTCCACCATATCTCGAATGAAGTGATACTTCATATCGAAATGCTTTGATCTGCTATGGTGGACTGGATTGTATGCCAACTGAATGGCACTTATGTTATCACAATACAGTCGAGTTGGACCACTTTGACTTTCTCCAATCTCTTCAAGAACTTTTCTCAACCATAGGGCTTGAGTACTAGCATGTGTGATGGCTATATACTCAGCCTCAATCGATGACAATGCTACAACAATTTATTTCTTGGAACTCCATGTAATTAGTCCTGATCCTAGACTAAAACAATTTCTTGATGTAGATTTCCTATCATCTATATTGCTGCCCCAATCACTGTCACTGAAGCCAACTAATTTCACAGAATTACATTTTTGGTAATGGATTCCAAAATCCAATGTACCTTTTACATATCTTAAGATTCTTTTAGTTGCTTGTAGATGCAGCTCAGATGGACTAGCCATAAACCTTGAAACTAGAGAAACAACATATTGAATATCGGGCCTTGTGTTGGTGAGAAACATCAGACTCCCAACCATGCTTCTGTAAGTGGTCATGTCAACCTTTGATGCTCCATCGTCCTTGCTCAATTGGATCCCATGTCCAGTTGGAGTTGCAACTGATTTGCACTGCTCCATGGCAAATTTCTTGATCATGTCTCGAGCATACTTGTGTTGACATATGAAGATCCCTTTATTTGATTGATGCACTTCCATCCCTAGGAAGTATCACATTAAACCAAGATCTTTCATCTCGAATCTGTTTCATCATGGAGTTTTTGAACTCCATATTCATTTTATTGTTACTACCCATAAATATTAGATCATCCACATACAAACAAACTATGAGAATGTCTACTCCATGCTTTAGGTAGTACAGAGTTGGTTCACTTTTGCTTCTTGTGAATCCATACTCGCTGAAATAGCCATCAATGCGTGAGTACCAAGCTCTTGGTGCTTGCTTGAGGCCATAAAGTGCTTTCTTCAATTTGTAAACAAGGTTCTCCTTTCCCTGTTCTTGAAAACCTTGAGGTTGTTGAACATAAACCTCTTCTATCAAGTATCCATTCAGAAAAGCACTTTTCACATCCATGTGTTGAACATTCCATCCTTTATGGGCTGCTAAGGAAAGAACTGATCTGATTGTTTCTTGTCGTGCAACAGGAGCAAAGGTTTCCTCATAGTCAATGCCAAATTTTTGAGTAAAACCTTTTGCTACTAGTCTCGCCTTATGCCTCTCAATGCTTCCATCAACATTGTACTTGGTCTTGTAGACCCATTTACACCCAACACATTTTTTTCCTTTGGGTAGCTTTACTAGCTCCCATGTATCATTATTGTTTATAGAGGTTATTTCCTCTTTCATGGCTTCTTGCCATACATTTTGAGTACATGCCTTCTCATAGCTAGCTGGTTCTAGCTGTGTACTAGCCAATAAAGCATAATTGACTACATCTCCCCTAGGATCATGGGAGTCATCATCTCCATACAATTGCAAATTTTCAAGTTGTTGCAAAATTGTATTCATCTCACTAGCTTGGCTTCTAGTGAATCTTCTCTGGAAATTTTGATCCAACATTTGAAAATATGGATGATGTTGTAATGTTCTTTTGCCTCTCGATGGAGAGTCTCTGTCAATGTCCATCGGTGAAGAACTTACTGATCTCTGTGGAGAAGGACTTGGAGTGGCGGTTGAAGTACTTGATGTAGTACTCCTGTATGGGCTTGGAGGGGGTGGTGTGCCTTTGCTTTTCTTTGGAGACACCTGTTGTACCTGTGAAGAACTTACATCTTGGGACTCATCATCAACAAAAATTCTTTGATGACCCCATTCTCCCCCTTCATCAAAAATTACATCCCTGGAGAGTATAACTTTATGAGTCTTGGGATTGTAGAGTCTATATGCCTTTGTAGACTCACAATACCCTACAAATATACAAGCTTGACTTTTTGGATCAAGCTTCTTCCTTTTCTCATCAGGAATGTGTGCATATGCTAAAGAACCAAACACTTTGAAGTGCTTTACATTAGGTTTCTTTCCGTACCACCCCTCATAAGGAGTGACACCATCTAAACTAGAAGTAGGACTTCTATTTAGAATATATACACTGGTTCTTACAGCCTTTGCCCAATACATATGAGTTAGATGCTTAGTCTGAAGCATCGATCTCACCATTTCAACTATGGTGCGGTTCTTTCTCTCGGCCACACCGTTCTGTTGTGGGGTATAGGCAGTGGTGAATTGCCTTTTAATCCCACTTGCTTTACAATATTTCAAGAATGCTTTTGAGGAGTATTCACCTCCTCGATCTGTCCTAAGACATTTTACATAATTCCCACTTTGATTCTCTACATTGTTTCTAAAATCTATGAAGCAATCAAAAGCTTCATCTTTATGTTTCAAAAAATAAATCCAACACATTCTAGAGAAGTCATCTATGAAAGTGAGAAAATAAGAATAGTTTTCGAGACTCTGTGTTTGCATTGGTCCACAGATGTCTGAATGTACTAACTGAAGTGGATAGCTGGCTCTCCACGCTTGTCCTTTTGGAAACTTTGACCTTGAGTGCTTTCCCAAAGCACATCCTTCACAAACCTCCTTTTGTTCATTGATTTTGGGAAGTCCTGTCACCATAGCTTGAGAAGTTAGAAGTTTCAAGCTAGCGGAATTAAGGTGACCATATCGCAAGTGCCAAAGCACACTTGGATTTGTTATAGCTACATTTGCAATTTGAGCTCCTCCTGGCTCATCAAATTTGAGAGGGAATAACCTGTTCTTGGTCATGGGGACCTGTGTGATGACACGATTACAATTATTTTTATCAAAAATGATACATTGTCCTTCATCAAATACAAGCTTGTAATTGTTTTCCATCATTTGTCCAATGCTTAGCAGATTGTGTTGGAGCTTTGGAGTGTAATAGATGTCATGCACTTTCTTTAGTCCTTCTTTGGTTGGAACCTCCATGGCTCCAATACCCTCTACTTGCAATGTCTTATCATCCCCTAATTTGATTTGGGATTTATAAGTGGAATCTAGAGTAGCAAATAAATGTTCTTTGCCACTCATGTGGTTTGAACAACCAATATCCAGAATCCATGTGTCATTTAGATTCTGTTTTGATTGTCCATATGAAAGAAAAATATTAGAGGTATCATCTTCTTCTCCATAATTACCATATTGACTACTGCTGCCTTGTGAAGATTTTGACCAGCAGTCACGAGCGAAGTGACCTGGCTTGCCACAGTTGAAACAAGCTGATTTTGACTTGTCACTTCCTCGCCCTTGATTTCCACTTTGTCCTTGATTTCCTCCTCGATTTTGATTTCCACCTCTTTGTTGATTGCCTCCTCTGTATGAGTTGCCTCCTCTGTTGGAATTGCCTCCTCTATTCTGGTTGCCTCCTCTATTTTGATTGCCTCCTCTGTAGTTGCCTCTGCCTCTACCTCTTTGCTTGCCTCTACCTTGACCTCTTCCCCATCCTCTTCCATTGTTTTCATTGGAAGTGAAGGCCTTATCATCGCCTCCGTAGCTGGTTGAAGGAGTTTCAGGAAACCTCTCTTCATGTGACATTAACGATCCGATTAATGCATCGAATGTTAAAAGGGAAAGATCTTTGGATTCTTCTATAATTATGGCAATATGGTTCCATTTTTGTGTAAGTGTTCGCAACACTTTTGTTACAATTATCTCAGGCTTGATTTCTTCGCCTAGTGTAACCATTTTATCCACAATTGCTTTTACTCTAACACAATAATCATCGACTTTTTCATCATCTTTCATTCGGAGATTTTCAAAATCTCTCTTCAATGTTTGAAGCCTTACCTGCTTCACTTGATTACTACCCTGGAATCCATCACTCAATGCTTTCCATGCAGCTTGTGCAGTTGTACAAGCGATGATTCTAGGGAATATGCTTTTCTCCAATGCAGCTTGGAGATGAGAAAGAGCAGAAGAGTTGCTCTTTTTCTCTTCTTTTCATGTTTTCTTGTCTGCGGCACTTAGTGTTGTCCAGTCTGAGGGTTCTGTGTAGCCCTCTTCTATTATGTCCCACAAACCTCTTCCTATGAGCAAGGTCTTCATCTTTATAGACCAATACTCATAGTCATAACCGTTAAATTCTGGTATAGGTAAGCTATTGTGTGAGGCCATAGTTACCAAAAAACTCTCTTTATTTCACGGTTACAATAAAGTACTTTGTTATTTGAAAGAAGGAAAGAAGAAGAAGGAAGAAAGAAGAGATTACAAATTTAAGTCAAATCTGAATTGTTCTACTCTATCATTCACTGCTTATTCCTCTTGATGTGGGGATGCTATCTCTTGATTCACAAAATTATCTGCTACTTCTTCTTCATCGTCACTTATCAATATTATTTTCGGTGATTCTGGTTCTAATATTTCCACTAAAATACTGTAGTGTGTATACTCTGATTCTTGTGGTGCAGCTTGTACGGATTTCGATTGTTCAAATTGACTCTTGAATGAGTTGTCTTCAAAGTCTGCCTCGTACCCTGAGTCAGGATGCCTTTGATGTGCTATCACTGCATTTTGAAGTTGGCTAAACACAATGTTGAGCCCATAACCTCTTACTTTTTCATCAAACCTCTCTGCACCTTCTCTTGCTAAAATTGCACATAAGGCATGATAACAACCATTTGGTCTTATCATCAATGCCTATTTACAATTTTACAATTTGATCCTTGGTATCTTTTACAAAAAAAACTAAGCCTCTTAGGCTTATTACACAAGAGTTCTACAGTTTGTGATTCCTTGAATCAAGTAAAAAAATATGTACCCTTTGATTACAATAATTGTCTCTTAGACAATATTTTCCTTTCTTTTATAATATTAAAAAAACTATATTACTATTTAATAAATTAAAAAATAATTGCCCTAAAATTTTTTAAAGAAGCAATTATATTTAATATATTAAATATAATATAAGTAGTTTTAATAATATAAAAAAATTAAAAGAACTTATATAAAAAAATTATGGTCTGCAGGAATCGAACCCGCGACCTCTTGGCATCAACAAATCGCACTAACCAACTCGGCCACCACTGTCGATGAGAACCAAAGGGAATGAATACAATTTTATGTTGTTTCGGATCCGATTTTTAATAAAAAAAAATTCAAAGCTTTTTCATCGCTGGGTTTCGAACCCGCGACCTGCAGGAAGGCGGGCGCCTTACGGCTGGCTCCTCGAGCCAGTCGAGCTGCGTGGCTCGACGGGAAGGCAAGGGAAGCTTGCCTTCCTTGTTCTTCTCGCGGCCGCGTCGAAAGAAATTTTTTTTGGGACTTTTAGTCCCACATCGACCATGCGAGAGCGTTTGAGGTGTTTAAAACCCTCAACGCTCGCATAGTCACTTGATTGCCTTCGGGAAATCAGTGACCACCCTTTTGCCTCCTTTAGCCTATCGCCTATCGCCACGTTGCTTGTCGCCTCCTTCTGCCATGTAACCCTTCGTCCGCCATGTTGTCGGTTCTCCTTCTGCCACGTAATCGGATCTGTGTCGGTTCTGTGTCATCCGGTCTACGTCGGCCTTGCTCTCCTCTCGCCATGTGGTGCTCTCCGGTTGGTTTCTCCTAGGTTGCTCCTCCTCCTCGCGTGCTCGTTGTGTGGGCCTTCTCCAGACCTCGCCTCGGTTCATGATTCGTGGGCCTTCTTCGACCTCGCCTCGGATCGCGTGTTGCGGGCCCCACTTGACCTCGCCTGCCTCGGTGCTCGTGTTGCTGGTTCCTCCACCTCGATCTTCGGGCCCTCTTCGGCCTCGGCTCTGATACCAGATGTGGCACGTGAGTCTTGGAGCAAAATGGAAATAAGAAATATTATTCATTAACCTTACGAAACTTAGAAATTACAATGCTTAAATAGGGTTGATTTAACAACCTTAGGGAATATAGGAGAAGTTAGGAAATGAAGAAAAATAGGGAGGAAAGGAGGAAGGGAAATTGATGTCGAATGCCTTGCCGCCCATGCCGTCCAATCTGCCCAGTCAGCTGCCGTCCAAGGAGGTAAAAAGGTAAGGTCCAAAGCTTACCGTTGTAAACAAATTTTTTACCTTTTTATACTGCTTTAATTTCCAACATGGATTTCATTACATCTTTGCCACATGACAAGGATAAAAGTTCTCTCTATTTTGGTTGATAAATAAAATGCTCCTTTCTTTCTTTCTTTCTTTTGGCTATGGATTTCATTGATAAGTCCTCATGACTTGCCTAATTGTTCATAGCTTCACACAACACAAATACAAGTTACCAAGGCTTCCAAAGAATTTTGCTAGTCACCTTGTCTAAAAATTATCAACAACTTTGAAATAAAAAGAACCCCAGATTATTTCTAGCTATGTTGTGGCTGATAAATAAAGTATGTTATTTTTTTGCTATGGATTTCAATGATAAATCCTGATGACTTGTCTAGCTGTTCACTGCTTCACACAACACAAATACAAGTTACAAAGGCTTCCAAAGAATTTTGTTACACCCTGATTAAAAATTATCTGCAACTTTAGAACAAAGAACATCATATAGTTTCACCTTGTTCATACCAGCTTGACCCTGAAGGCACCTTATACCCCTCAAAAATAAATGGCAGACAAAAATAGTAGGCAAATGTGCATAAGGCTATTCAAGAAACTATGTTGCAGACCAACAAGTATCATGCAAAATATTACTGCATTTGGCAGAGAATTGGTACAATAAAACATATAATTTTACACATTTATGGCCAACTAAATTGCAACCCTTCTTTGCTGATTGATTTGACTGTTGAAGGCATTTCAATCCTAAATTTCTAATGGTTAAAACACTTGAGGAAAGCAACCATATATTAAAGCATCTAAAGGAGAACCCCAAATTCGTCCAAAATAAGATAAATCCCAACAAAATTAGAACCATAATGAGTGGGAATTTTAAATATGAAATTGAATCATTTTACAACCTTATAAGCAGAAGTCTTTCAAAGATAAAAGGGCGAAAAAGTTTGTGCCAAGATATTATGGGCCTTACAAGGTTCTAGGAAGAGGAAAAAGGTTGCACATAGACTCAGACTGATAGCAAAAGTGCATAACACCATTTCATCTCTCAAGCCTTAAGCAATTGGCAGCGCCAAAGCTTAAATTAATTCCTTGTGTTCCCTAGACAATGGAAATGCTTTTCTAATTCCAAATCATATGTTGGATAGCTGGGGAACAACAAACTACCGGAAAACCTCATTCAGTTGAAGGATTTGCTAAAAGAGGATGTCATGTAAGAAGGGCCTGACATACAGCAATAGTCACCACTATAATGCTTTGGTGAATATCCATTCGAAGATTGAGCACCGTTACAATGAATGAACAGGCTATGTTAGTTACTGTGTCTTTGTGTGGTTAATGGATTTTGTTTATATCCACCAGTTATACTTTTCTGTTAATAAACAAAGTTTTTGTAGTGACTAATCATCCCATATGCAAAAAGACACAGCTGCAGTCTACATACATGCTCTTAGGTGTTAAAGTGGGGCATGCTTAGGGGTGGAAGCAGTTTTGTGTACAACCTCACAAAGAGAATATCAACCAATTGCAGCAACCATGCTGCACTAATAGATGTTTTGGCCAGAATTGGTGCCTATAACTCTTCACAATAGTTTTCTTTACTTTTAAGTATCCCTGAAGCCATACTTCAATAATGCAATTCTGGCTTTTTCCAAATTTTAAGCAATATGATCTTCCATGAATATTACTTCTCCAGTTTTGAAAGCAGACTATTAAAAAAACAAAAATAGACACATTCAGAATTCAGATTTTTATTTCTGTTAGAATATTATAATGTGCACTATGCCTTCCTTCTTTTTGACACTTGTCGTGTTTTCCTTGACACTAGTCACTTTCTCATATAGGCTTATGCCTATATATATTGTACTCTTTTCATGTGTAATATATCTCATCTATTTTTACATTCCCAACATTTGGTATCAGAGCCAGTCGCTCTCCTGCCCTGTGTAAACCCGTGAGGGGGAATTCCCCCCTCCTCATTTTTTCCCCCCATCTTTTTCCCTCATTTTTCCCCTCATTTTTTGTTCCATTTTTTTCTCATACGGAGGGAGTATGCTCTCCATCATTGATAGATCTGAAAACAAAAAAAAAAAAATTGAGAAAATCCATGGGTGATTTTTTTTTTAATATCATTTAGGGGAGGTTTCCGTCCGTAGAAGTAATTTCTCGAAAGAGAAATGAAAAATGGGAAACTGAATTTTTTTTCCATTTTGTTAGGGGCTATCAAGTTCGGTTTGCAGTCGCTCTCCTGACCTTTTGTTTTGCAGTGTTTCGTATGGAACAACAGCCCTCAGATTCAAGTGTTTCTATGTTTGGTTCGATGAAGAACTGGGTGCCTGTTCGATGCTCGCGTTTTTTTATTGTTTGCAAATGCCACCACAGAACCCCTGGTGACTCTTTTTTCTGCGTCTACAGGAGACACTACAGCAGTGGCTACAGATGCTAATTGAGGGCCGTTGTTTTTTAGTTTGCAGTATGACCGAGTGGTGAATGTGGCCTAGCAAAGACAGCTTCAGTACGCCGATCTCATCACCACCGCCGTTGAAGATGTGGGCTCGTGTGATCATGAAATTTTTGCGAGAAGTTCGAGAAGAGGGTGCTCATCGGTGAGACCCCATAATTTCATGTGCTCGCGGTGATGCTCGATGTCTGAGTTGCAATTGCAATTGAATTTAATGTGTTGACGGTGCAATTTGGCTCATGCCCGAGCCGGTGGAAAGTCTTATCACCGGCGGAATCAACTGTTTACTGCACATTTTGTGGACTACACATTTTACGAACTGTGATTTGTTACACAAGAAACAATGAAGACTCGCCACATCAATCGTCGGCTTCCTAGATCGGCTAGTGTTGCACCCTTCCGATGAAGATGCGCTAGAAATATTTTTTTACTCCATATTTCAGTATATTGTTGTTGCCTAAGTGTGATTGAACTTTAGTTGATCTGAGCGCATTTTTCTGCGAGCGCCATTGTCGATGGAAATGGCCCCTAGCACTTTGTTCCCGCGCATTCTCCAATGTAGGAAAGAAATATATCCACGGTGAGATGTGGATTAGGTTTCTTTGGCCTCGTTTTTGCAGTTGCCCTTGTCGACCATCCCACAGCCACCTGAGACACCGTCGTAGGAGGAGCCATGGCTTGGGGCTTGAGACGCCGCCCACCCACGCTTCCGCAACAGTGTACTCATTGTTCGAGTTACTGACGTCCAGATAGAATCGCAATAAAACATGGATATTGGTCGTGTGATCGGACCATTGAAAGAAATTGTAAGAATCTGCAACTTGCACTATGCATTTTGTATTTTTGTGTGCAGTTTGTGCGTTTGGGGCATCCACTAGCTTGCAGCGCCGCTGTAACAAACGCGTGTCCACATCGAAGTGTGTTAGCAGTTCGATCCACGGGAGGATACCTGCAGTGTTGCTTGCTGTTAGATGCAATGCGGCTCAACACAACATGTTGGAGATGAAGACCGCTGTTACAGAACCCGACTTCTATGACCTTTTGGAGGGAGAGGTTTATATTCTTTATAAAGGTATCTTATCAGATGGTACAGAGATTGCAGTCAAAAGACTCGAACACAAGGTTCAAAATATTTTCAACTTAGAACGATTATTTCAATATCTGGTGGAGTTACTGTCTCGAGTGCATCATCAGAATTTGATAAACATTGTTGGATATTGTGAAGAGAAACATTCCAAGATGCTCGTTTTACAGTATGCTCCAAATGGTACACTATGTGAAAATTTGCATGGTGGTGAATAACTTTCATGCCTCAGCCTCCTCCTATCTTGGCGATGGACAAAAGCATTGACCTTTACTGTTTCCCAGACCTGTGGGCCCCGTTTACTATTTTTGGAGACGAACCAGGTTTCTGCTGTTTGTGGTGTCCATGTGCAAAAAAAAGAATATGAGAAGGTGGTGGGATCCGTTTCCGAGGCGGCCCATGCCCAGGTAGCACCTAGAGTGGAGGCTCGCCCACGATTTCAAATCACTACGTAGCTGAGATCAGAGATACCGAGCACCCCAAATGGCAGATTCAAATATTGTGTTAGAAAGCATTGAGGCAGAATTTGTGTTCTGGATAACGGTCCTGTTGAAGTTCAAGTTCTATTATTTTATGTTGTGTCGCTATTACTTTTTTTTCTGGGATTTGAAAAGCAAAAGTCCTAGTCTTCCAGGCTTCCTTGCTTTTGCTTGTTCAACAATTGCCTCAAAATTTCTGCCAGCACCTGTAAAGATTTCTGCCCACAGCAGTTTTTTCAGCTTGGAAGGGAGTGTTTGACTAATGATGAGAAAAAAATATGGTTGGGAATTTGAAGGCAATTTGGCAACAACCCACCCGGATTTCTGTAAATGAGTGTCTAGAAGTGACCAGAAAATATTGCTCGTGATTGATTGTGTTCCTGTGCTGCTTGTTCAAATCCTAAAATGCGTGCACAACTCCGCGTACAAGAGTAAAGTATGTTGATCGTCACTCCCATCAGAATGCGAAGGTGAGCAATCCAGCGTGCTGTTTTTTTTTATCACCGTGCACAGACATACGTGCTTCAACATGGAGCGGCAGTTTTTTTTCGAAGGGGAGGTTTTACCCGCAACAGGCGTATTCCGTGGAGTTTAATTCCTGTGAGCGGCGCCCACATCCGCCAGTTCTCTGCCATTTACCAACTATTGCCAACGCGGCCATTGTTTTTCAGTGATGTTGGGCATTTTTTTTCCTGCGAATCTGCAAGAGGGCAAATAAAAATGTATGGTTCTAAACTACTCTGACTCCACCTGTGCAGTTTCCAATCCCTCTCAGCCCATGACGCCATGAAAGAATTTCAAGAGCAACGCGGCCAAATGAAGTTCCATATGATTTGGCCCTTAATGTGGTGCGTTGTTGTGCCAAGGGCTAAGCATAGTCAGTTAGTTGTGCGTGCTTTTGCAGTGCCATGTTCACGGCGGTGCTCACGTGTTCCTCTTTGGTGATGTCACAGTAGATTGTTGTCAAGGAGCGGCCAGTGCGAGTCCACCCAAGCGCCAGTTGGAGGCGTTAGCCCGATGGGTGGGACAGTTGGAGGCGTTAGCCCGATTGTCTGCGATGCGTGTCAAATTAATGATTCTGGTTAACCCACAATTTTTTTAATATGTTGTTTTTTTACTTTGTGCATATAAGACAAAGTAAGGGCCTCATGGCCTTATTGATTTTTTTAAATGCCTTTATCCACATGGAATGGAAGGCCCTCATGGCCACTTTAATGTATTCAAAGATGAAAAGCCTTTGTAATTTTCCCTGCGAGGAAAAATTGTAGACTGCTTGTTATTCCGCTATTGAGCAATGTTTATGCCACATGGAGACTTGCTGCCTAGAGAGGTATGCTGCTGTTTTTTTTTAGCAAATGAAGGCCCATGGAGAGGAACATAGGGGTATTTATAGTCGTCGGAAAGGTTTATCCGATACGGACACATTGGTGGTGTCGAATTTATTTTTTGAGGCTATTTCATTTGCAATTTTTAGCCTCAAAGATTGTTGTATCATGGAGTGCACTCTCGGTTGAACCCGACACTCCCAAAGCACTTGTAAGTGAACCTAGTATCTAGTATTCTCCTCTATCATACTTAGTGGATGTAGCCGGCTGGTTACCCATGCATTCCGATAAGATGAGGTGATTACCATAAGGACACCTACTCTAGGGACTACAGACATAGACACCCTAGACTCTATCCGAGGACTTTTTCGGATCAAGTTCTGAAGACTGCAGATGAAGACACTTCAGAAGATTTTATTCTCTTCTTTCTTCTTCACCTCCACATTTGGATTCTATGGCTCATTTTATTGTATTTCATGGCTCGTATTTCTTTTGTATTAAGGTGCATTTTCGGCAGAGACCAACACCTTCTAGATTGTGTTTCACCATGAGGGGGGATGATATTCATGGTGAACCTAGTCAGTGACCTACGAGAGGCAACATACCTAGAGGATGACCTACAGAGGCAACAGACCCAAAAGTGGCTGACCCTGAGGCACTTAGACGGTTGACCCAAAGGCAACAGATCCAAGGAAGTGGCTGACCCTGAGGCAACAGACCAAGAAGTATACACTGTTGATCTAGCATTATTCACAGTTGGAGAGCCAAGCGCAAAGAGCACGAGCCTAAACCAAATCATGTAATAAAGGAGGATGTTAGGGTTCTTTTAGAGAAGTCAACATTAAGGGGGAATGTTATCTAATGTTGACTTTTTTTTCTATAGTTAGGATAGTGCACATTAAGGTGGAATGTTATCTAATGTTATCTAATGTTGACTTTTTTTTTCTATAATTAAGATAGTGCACATTAAGGGGGAATGTTAGAATATTATAATGTGCACTATGCCTTCCTTCTTTTTGACGCTTGTCATGTTTTCCTTGACACTTGTCATTTTCTCATATAGGCTTATGCCTATATATATTGTACTCTTTTCATGTGTAATATATCTCATCTATTTTTACATTCCCAACAATTTCCTGGGTTCAGATTCTGACATTTTTAGAACTGGAGTTCCTAAACTAGGACCAATACAAGGTCTAGCAGGACACTGCACCCATACCTTAAAATAAATAATAATAAATAAAAGCATCCAAAATATAATCGATGAGCACCAAGAAACATGATTAGGAAACTTTTAATGATGTACGATGGACAGCTACAAACTTTCTAAATAGGAAGCTTTTGAAAACCCTGGGTTACTGCCCCCCCAAAAAAATACTGTGTTTCATTTTAGTATTATTGCATTTATACAGTTCAGTTCTCAAAACCACCAAAATATTCTACTACCGAAGGCATCAAATTGCCTAAATAGACATTTTGTATTCTATAAAGTTTACTAAACAAGCATTCCAAGGAGTGAAATCACAGCCCATGAAAACAGAGGGGAACTCTGAAGTAAATCCTTTCTTGCTTGGTTTGCATTGATTATGAATGAATAACTTGCAAGCCCTAGCTCATCTTCCCTAGGGCTTTAACCTACTGGGAAGAACTTGGCCCTTTGAACATATTACTATTTTATTAACCAGTTCTCCATATGGTTAGGAAGAATCAAGGCATGGATTTCCTCTAGTATAGCGTCCTTCCTAGTGTTTGCCTCAAAAATAAGCAGAATATAGTTCAACAACAGTTTTGCACATCCTCATTGGTATAAGCCCATTGATGCCTGTGACCAAGATGTTAAAATTTTGATACATTACTGCCATGAGCTTAGTAGAGCCTTGTGTATAGGATACAATTTGACTCAACATCATTCTTATGAACTCATATGTGGCTTGTGAATGAGGTTGGATCAACTGTTTTATTGGAAGTGATTTCAATCATTGCATATAGAATTCAAAAGGCTTATAACAAGACGATATTTCCAGCTTGTTATCATTATATACAAGGGGATCAATCTCTAAACCTTCGTAGTGAGGAAGATGCTCAATGCAAATAGGACTGAGTAAACCACTCATGTTGCATTCTTGTTGAGTTGGAGATATCTGGAATATAATCGGAGGATTTGAGGCGGTCAGGTGCTGGAAACAAAAAATTCAATTGACACATTTTGCAATCAAACATTAGATGCAAAACTGCGTTGAAAAAGCGAAATCTGTTAATTATATTTTTACTGCAACAAATTTAAGATAGAAATTATCTTAGACTTTACTGTATGAACAATATAAATTCTGTCCTTGGTATATAAGAAAAGCGCAGTAAGCATAAGAATGATACCATACCTCTTCTTCGAACTCCTCCATGACAGATTTTCCAGCTGCTGCTTCTTGTTCAGCAGCATCCCTCCATCTGGATATTTCTTCCTCTGTTGCTGTAATATCCATCATAAGGCCTTCAACCTAAACAGACAAACAACATGGCCAATTGATTATGCATTCCCGTGGGATGAGATTCCATCTTTGACATTCATGAATAAGAAAATTTATTGATAAGCATGCTACATTTTTGGATGCTGCTCTCTCCTTTTCCTCAAGTTCTTTTATCTGTGGTACTTCAGCAGCCAGATCTTTCGTTTCTGTCTCAGACACCACTCTTAGAGGGTTTGCTTCTGTCCTGAAAATGAAAAGATGGAAATAAATTGAAAATGTTAGCAAAGGTGTGTATAGCTTCAATAGATTTGGTATATATTCTAATGGGTTAAGATGACAACAATGACTTCTTTTTCTTCGTGATTCTTAAATGGATCATGTCTCTTAATAATTGAAGGTATTCTCTATTTAAGAAACATTTAATATCATGGATTACTCCTTCACACATCGTAGTTATAGGAACATACCTTGCTGCTTCTAATGAGTGTCGCAATTCTGCAATTTCAAGCTGTGATGTCTTTATTATATTCTCCAATGCAGAGGCCTGTAAAAATAACAAAATAGGACTTCATGTCAGTGTATATTGCATAAAACGTAGCAGCTGTGATATCTTAATTAATATTTTCAGATTCAGAGTCCTGTAAAAATTACTAAACATAATTTCATTCAAGACTTGAATGGATTTAAATTTTGCTATTTCAGACATCTGAGCATCACATTTTATAAAACATGGATTATTTTCAATGGAAAAAGAGTGCCATACTAGACTAAAAAAGCCATCTGCTCCATTCTCTGTTCTATTAGCAGATCCATGTTTGTGATCTCGAATGAGGACACCATCACTGAAATTTAATCCAACATCCCTTTCCGCAACCTGTAGAATCACACCTTTCCTTTGGTGCACCTGCTTTTCACAATCGCCTTCTGTTCCAGCTACCAATCTCTCTCCCAAAGCACTCCTGAGCAAAGTGCTGATGTCTCTTTTCTCTGCTTGTAAGCTGACAATATCATCCTCAAACTCTTTCTTTTCTTTATTTCTTTTCTCTAGATCTGCCATTATATTTTTCTCTACCATTGAGGTCAGCTCTGACACAAACATTGTTCCTGCAAATGAAGACACTAGATCTTTATCAATATCCAGATCTTGTGACACAAACAAAGGTTCAGAAAACTCCAACTGGACAGATGCTGAACCATCAATCATCTGAATTACGTTCTTTAGGCATTCCTGAGCTTTAGAGATATAAACCAGTTGATCAAAAATGATAGGTTTTTGCTTTTCTATTTTCAGCTCTAAATTCTTCAACTTCTCTTGAGTACCATCTGCAAACCTCTTCAACGTTTCATATTCCTTCCCTTCCTGATCAAGCTTTTCTGACATCTCAGACTCCAATTCAGAAATACGACCATCTTTGGCAAGGATAAGCTTTTGCAAATTCTCAGACTCAATAATTGTGGCCTCTAGTTGCGAAACTTCAATAGCAATCTGATAGTTCCTCTGCTCCATCTGCTCGCACACATCATTCCTTTCCTTCATTATTATTTCATGCTGGCTCACAAGTTCTTCCACAATTTCTTCTGTCCTTTTCATTGCTCCATATGCTACTGCAACCATGCCTCTGCGCTTTGAAGTCCTAGGAAGCCCTCCAGTGAAGCTCTTGATTGAACTGACCCTGCGAGTGATATTTTCAGCTCTACTTATGAGCGTTTGAGCGGCTGCCTCAATCTCCGACCTAGAAGATTCTCGGGCTTTTGTCGCCTCTTCTTTCAATCGAAGAATCTCATCCTTTTGTTTGGCAAGATCATTCGGCTGTCTCAAAATCTCATCTCTCTGCTTAATTGCTTCTTCTTTCATCCTTGAGGCTTCCTCTAATTGTTTTGCAATAGCTGCCTTTTCTCTCAAAGCTTCATCCTTTTGATGGAGGACATTATTTATTTTCCTTCTCAATTCATCCCTTTCCTTGACTATTTTATCTGCATCTGTTTTCAAGCGATTAAGTGATGCCTCCAAATCTACTTTTGCAGTTTCAGACGCCTTTCTTTTTTTCCTCTCAGATTCAAGCTCCAAAACAACAGCTTTAAGGCTCTCTGCACTTGCTAAACTTTTTGGCATCCTATTTGGTCTCTCCATCAATTCCCTTTCGTCACAATGCATATGGTCATGAAAGCAAGAACTGCGAAGGAGAGATTAGTGTATAAGTAAAAAATGCACTAGTGCAAGTCTACACGTGATAAGAATAAACAAGCTTATTGAAGCGATAATTTACCTTAGGATAAAAGTATAAGTCCTACACTCTCCCAAGGAAAAAGTCTGACCCATTTTTGGTGCGGCTCCTCTTCTATTAGTGTAGCCAGGATAATCTGCTATGTTAAACTCAACCGATTCTTTCAAAATCAGCCCAGATTTTTTTGCTTGTTCCACCACTTTCCACTGGTCATAGGGAGCTTTTACTTTATGGTTAACATGGATCTCTCCCGTTTTGCTAAGCATGTTCTTTGCATTCTTGAAGAACATCTTCACCAAATGGCTGTGCTTTCTGCCCACCAAACATGGTTAGACAGTCCTAAACATAATTCCCTTGATTTAAGTAAAAGTTTATTCACATTCATAAATTCTATTGTAATAGAAAAGGTTTTAAAATGTAAGAAACTTACTTGATAACTGTGTCATCTTTTTCGCTTACACCAAATCCTGCATGAGGGAAGTTGAAGACTATCCTATCGAACGACCTCTTTCTTAGAATCTCATGCTTATCCATTTTTGTAGCATCAACACCATGCAATGTCATTGCTCCATATTTCTCCAAATTTTCAAGGTTCATTTTTCCCCATGTGTACGAACTTATTACCTTCTCTGCATTGAGGGGAGACATATAAATACATAAACAGAATGCTACGAACAAACATAACACGAATTATTAATTTGAAGCAACGCTTGAAAGAAAGAGGCAATAGAAAAAAATCATGGGAAGATCTATACCTCTACTATCAAGAGAGGTGGGAACCAAGTTTTCAGCAGACTCAAAGACATTGGCCAAAGCCAAAGAAAATGAGAAATCCCCTTCGCCCACTAATAATATCTGATGAAAGTTGGAATAATGTTTGATCCTTCTCTCCATATGAGAATATAAAATAACCCACAAAGGTCCAAACGGCTAGGTCACTGTCAACATCAATTATAAGATAGAATCAGGAAGAAACCTTGAAATGATTCCCTAAAAGAACTAATTTATTCAAGACCCTAAACCACATTTTTGCAAAAGACAATATATGACCCACTTTGTTAGGCATCAGATGTGCTCAAATTAACATTGTTATTAATACCAAGAATTCTCAAATATACTTTGGTGAGGCTGAAGATGAAATTCTTAGCCCTAAAACCACATTGATATTCTAAATTCTAAAAACCTTTAAAATAGGCTATGTTTCAGGAAATTTTATGATTTTTGGGTGTAAAAACATGGTCTGGAATGTTATGTTATTTATTAGCTCAAAACCCTTCCTTAAGGGATGTATATTTGCATAGTTGTTTATCTACTAAAAATAACAGAAACAAATGTTGATGGAGAAAAGGTATTCATATGTGACTACTGGTGATTTTAAGGAATGTTTTATGAATCTAATAGAAGAATCATGTAAAAGATTAAAGTTTTGTGTAAAATGCAAACGGACTTGCAAGAAAAAATTGTGGAAATGGAAAATGTGTTTGCAAGAGGTTTCTCCACTACACCTATTTGAAGAAAAAGAATCACTACGAGTGATATAAGATGAAGATCCATATGATGATTAAAAAGCATCATCGATAACATGGAATGAGGCTCTCAATCAAGATGAGGAACTGTTGCTACATTTTGCTAAGGGGTAAAATTTTGAAAAATTGCTGCACTTATTTTTTATGTTCAAATCCTCTCCTTTCCTCCTTTCCAAGCAATCAGTTAAGGCAGTCCTCAGGGTCGCACTCAAGAGCAACAGGCCTCAGGTTCGCTCGGATCATCAGCGATGCCCGACTTTGGGCAAAGGACATAGCGAGGTGCAAAAGGACGTCAAAATTTTTCTAAGGAAGGCTAACCTCAGGTTCGCTCCGCTGTTGAGCGACTCCCAGACTCGCCCCTCCCAGTGTGCGAACCCCATCCTCGCCAATCAGCGGAGCGAAAGGCAGCCCAAGGGGCAAAAAATTGACTAAGTAAAGGTTCCTCCCAATATCGCTCCCAAGGGCAGCGATTCTCGGAATCGCTCCGGTTTTCAAGCGACTAGCGGCATGGGTGGCTCAAGCCCGAGTTCGCTCCGAAGTTGAGCGAACCCCGGTCTCGCTTGGGGTCCCGAGCGAACTTCGGCTGGGGGCATTTCTCGAGTTCGCTCCGGGAAGAGCGACCTTCAGCGAGGCGCAGCAAAGCATGAAAATGGCTAAGTTAAAGTCCTCCCAAGGTTCGCCCTCGCTCACCGACGACTCCCGGTCTCGCTCTGCTCCTCCAGCGAACCCCGGCTTCGCCCCATTTTCCAGCGATCGACAACAAGATATCAAAAATTGGCTAAGGCACGTGAACTCTCCTGATATCGCCCCATCCCTTGACGATCCTCGATATCGTTCTCATCCGCCGGCGCCCCCTACTTTGGCAATGCCTCGAACAAACATGGTTTAGGGCTGCAGTTCCCGAGTTCGCTCCCTTTCCAGGCAACTCCCGAAATCGCTCCTCCCCGTGGGTGATTCCCAACTTCGCTCCAGCACCAGGCGATTCTCAGCGTCGCCCTACTTTAGCAGCGAGCACCAGTCTTAGAAGATCCCAAGAAAAATCTAAGGCATAGAGTCCCCCAGGTTCGCTCGGAGCAAGGTTTCTCAAGTTCGCCCACACACTGAGCGATTCTCAGCATCGCTCTCTGATAGTGGCGAATCTCGGCTTCGGGCTAAGCATGAGCGACTCTCGGCGAAGCCAACAGAATTTCAAGTAGGCCGAGGAAGCAGGGTAGGTGGGCGTTTAAGGTGCATTGATGGCACACGAATTCAGGTTTCAGCCCATTCCGGCAGGACACCATGTCAGGTCCCAAAAGCACTCCAAGGGGTAAACTGCACCTGCCGCATTGATGAGACATGCCTTCTCAACTGCAAGAATAGTCCGGAGCCGTTCTAGACACGGGTGAGCCGTATTTCAGGTACACTGACAGCCGACAGAGGTCAAATCTCAACTGCTTTGGCAGTTTTGGGGATCTGAGCATCAATGTAATGGGGGAAAATTCTTCTATAAAAGGCAGTTCAATTCAATGTAATAGGGGGGAACATATTGCTAAAGAGCTGTTGTATTCAAACTCTTGCATCAATATTAAGAATCCTTGGCTCTGACTCTGTCTCTTTCTTGTATGCTGCCTTCTGTGACTATTTCTGCTATTGTCATTTATTTTTCTGATTGCTGTAATTCTGCTATCTGGATTTAGGCATTGGAAATTAAGTGAACCTGGAATTCTCACTAAGGATACATAGGGAAGTAAACGCAGTGTTAGTTTCTGTTTCATTCTTTGTTTTGATAGCTGCTGGTTTGAATATAAGTTAGTGATTGTGTTGCTTGTTCTTCCCCACTGTTATTGCTATGCAATTTACATTTCTTTCCGCAATTTCTCAATCTCTTTCCAGTTCCCTAATCTAAAACCCCAAGTAGTGTAGTATAGGAGCCGGCCTTCTCCGGAGATTGGCACGGAAGGCATCCCTTCCTTCCGGCCTTTCAAGGTTGGTCCGGGTCTAGGGCGCGTATGCAAACCAAATCCTTTCCTAGGGCGGATTCGTGACCAACAGTTTCTGGCACGCCCGGTGGGACGCAATCGTTCCACCTCATAAGCAGTATTGAAGAAGTGATGTTCGCTTCAGTACTGTCAAATCTGAACATCTGGCGACTCTGCTAAAACTCGGATACCTCCAAGTCTCGAAGACCAGTCTAAGAAAATCACGTCTTCATGCGTACGAGATGGAGAGTTAGAAACGCAGAAGAAGAGACCGAGTACTACGAGCTTGACATCAACGCCTTCGGAGAACGTCCTAGGCTAGTCAGGCCGAATATCTCTCTGGACGAAGCATCATCGCAAGAAGTTGTCGTTGCTGAACAAGATCCGGCTTCAGATAGCACCGCAACCAGCTGTCCTCCAAATCCTCCGAACTCTCCAGACCATCAAGACGTTCCAGTTCTGCCTGACGTGCAGTTAGGTGCTTCGGGAGCTCTCGCTCAGCCGAACCAGCTACTGCTGTTGCCGCCATTGCCGCCTCCTAATCAGCCAAATCCGAACGCGAATATGGCGAACCCGCCACCAAATCAGAATCAGCAGCAGAATCAGCAACAAAATCAACCGCCGAACCCGCCCAGGTTGTTCCTGGCCTGGAATCATTCGGGGCCGTTGAACCTGGCGGCACAAGATGCCATCCCGGCTGCAGCGCTCAAGGCCATTCCTACCTATGACGGCACTGGAAAAACGGCGCAAGAGCATGTCCAGGACGTTGCCGCTCTAGCTACCATTCACGGTATCACGGAAGAAAACATCATGGTGAGGTTGCTAGTCTTGTCCCTCAGGGGGAAGCTCTTGTACTGGTATAGATCCTTGCCGCCCGACACTATTGCTACATGGGACCAGTTGGCGGGAAGGTTGATACAAGGGTTCAATGAATCGGCGGACCCTTACTCCTTGCTCCACCAGTTCACGACCATCCAGAGACATCCACAGGAGGAGGTCCCTGATTTCAACGTCAGATTTGCTCGGACCTGGCAGAGAGTCCCTGATGGCCTGCGGCCGACTCCTGATCAAGCTGCATTCTATTTCCTTAGAGCGTTCAACTCAGACCTCAGTATGAATATCCGGTATTCTGGCGTCAACACTTTCCCGGATTTATATACGCAGGCGCAGAAGGCCGAGGCTGATTTGATCGCCATTGGCAAACTCCCGCCGAAGCCGACAATGCCAATCTACCCTGATTTGCCTCAGTACCAATACCCCAACACATCCACTCAGTTCCCTCCTGTACCTTCCATGTACCCGGTTCCCTCGTGGAATCCGAGTCAAGCGCCCAGTTTTCCACAGCTTCCCGCTCCTCCAGTCCCACAACTTCCTCCGCCCCCGCAATATCCGGCTTTGCCTCCACCTATAGCGCCATTACCATTACCTGCTCCTCCGACAGTTGACCCGCAAACCAAGCTTCTACGAGAGCTGGAGTCGCTTAACTCCACCGTGAGAACACTGTCCAATGATATGGCAGTGATGAAAAAGAAACAGGCTCAACAAGAATTCCTGCCAAGAAGACCCTATCCTCCTCCGACGATCACAAGAGATCAAGCGGCTCAAGCCGGTAGACCTCCCGCGAGGAATGCCGCTATTAGTGAAGAGCCGAGCACCTCAGATTACGTGCACTGGTGCTCCACGTGCAACGACCCACATGGGGAGGATACTTGTATGGTACACCAGCACTATGTTCAAACATTGGCGGGCAGCGCCCCTAGTGACCAAGTCAACATGATTAGGGAGGCGGACCGTAACCTCATGATCCCCGAGGACGAGCAAGTTTCAATTCTTACCAGAAATGGGAAGAAGCCGATCGAGGTGGATGCAGCCCAGATGGAACCTCTGAAGGTGTACACCCGCCGTGAGAAGGAGCAGCCTCCAGCAAAAGCTCCTGACAAAGTTCCCTTGCCCCCGCCGGCCAAAGAGAAACCCTTGCCAGCGAAAGCTCCAGTATCGCAACCTCAAGGTGAAACCAAGGAGCAGGCCAGGGAGAAGCTCAAGTACCCTTCACTGACGAAGCGGCAGAGAGTTGAAGCCACGCAGCAGTACCGCACTAAGTACGAGGCTGCGAAAGAACCAGAGGTATCCACCGCTGCGGCTTACAACATTGTTGAGGAGCTGAAGAAGACTCCTGCCAAGATAAGCCTGTATGATGCTCTGCAACTTCCTGGGCAGGTGGACCTGTTGCAAGAATCGCTGAAATCTACCAAGGGAGGAAAGCCGACGCAGCCTGTGTTAGCTCAGACTCTGACCACCTCGGCCACAGGAAAGAACAGGCCACCACCGTTCTATCTGTCTCTTCGGATGGAAGGGTGGGTCGTGCACAATTGCATGATTGATTCCGGTGCAGCGACCACCGTCATGCCGAGGGCAGTTTGCGAGGAGATGGGCATGGAATACACACGGAGCAGCCCAGGTGTTCTTCAATTGGATGGCACTCCTGTGAAAACAGTGGGCGTCATCAAAGATATTCCCATCCAGCTGCACAAGGTGCCTCAGATTGTTGTGATACAGGAGGTGGTAGTTGTTGACCTGGAGCCGTACTTTAGCATGTGCCTCTCAAGGGAGTTCACTGCTAAGCTAGGCGGTTATCTTTCTCTGGACTACTCGCATATGGAGGTCCCATTCAAGGGAAGGAAGGTGAAGATCTACAATGAGAAACCCTCCACCTTCCTCATCGAGAAGATGGCCGAAGAAGGGCAGCAAGATGATGCAGTCCACCTGATGACAGAAGAATTGAAGGAGGTGGACCTGGTAGAGGAATCCCTAGAGGAGCTGCGAACGGAGGATGAATTCTCCTTGACTGATTTTAACGCCATGATTGAGTCGGAGATGGGATGTTATTCCATCACCAAGCCCGAGAAGCCAAAGGAGACAGTGCAGGAGAGCAAGGACCCTGCCCCAAATGAGCTATGGAAGCTGTTCTTTGACGGTGCCCGATGCAAAAACGGCGTCGGGGCAGGAGTTCTTCTGGTTTCACCCTCTGGAGAACAAAAAGATTACTGCTACAGGCTCGCCTGGAGTTGCACCAACAACGCGGCAGAATATGAAGCCCTGTGCTTAGGGTTGAAGAAGGCTGAGAAGTTGGGGATCAAGCAGCTACAGATTTTTGGAGATTCGGAGTTAGTCTGCAAGCAAATCACCAACAAGTGCGTCTCAAAAAAGCACTATCTCAAGGCGTACCGCAATAGGGTCTGGGACCTGCTGGAGTCCTTCGAGGCACTTAATGTTCAAGCTATCTCCCGAGAAAAGAACAAGCACGCAGATGTCTTAGCGTCTATCGGAGCCAGATACTCCCCGGCTGATGACATGATGCAGAAGCCTAAGGCGGTAAGAACCATTTACAGGCCTTCTGTGCCTGATAGGGACACCCACTGGCAGGTGTTCGACTGTGACGAGCAAATCGTCAATTTTTTAGTTCATGAAGCAAGTACAATAGAAGGTAGAGACCCTGATGACGAGGAGTATGAGGGGTTGATACAGTTGAAAAACAACCATGTCCCAAAAGGACTAATCACCTTGGAGAGTCTGTTCGACCAGAATGACCGAGCGATCGCCCACAGGATCAAGGTGGATCAAAAGCAATACAGAGAGCTCGAATTGGAGCCAGGGAAGGTCATCAAGGTTGGGACAGACTGTACCCCAGAAGAGCTGGAGCAGATTCGGGCTTTATGCCGAGCATACCCAGATATTGTGGCATGGTCCTATCAGGACCTGAAGGGGTACGACCGAGAGGTCATCCAACATACCATTGAATTGCAAGAAGGGGTCAGACCCTGTAGACAGAAGCAGAGGCCGGTCAATCCCAAGATTGAAGTGTTGATGAGGGCAAAGCTCCTCAAGATGCTTGAAGCGAAAATCATTTACCCGATAAAGCACTCTTCCTGGGTTGCCAATTTGGTTCCGGTTAGAAAGAAGAACGGAGACATTCGCCTGTGCGTTGATTTCCGAAATCTGAACCAGGCCTCTTTGAAGGATCATTACCCGCTCCCACAGATTGACCAGATCCTCCATGTAGTGGCAGGAGCACAACGCTTTTCCCTCTTGGACGGCTTCTCTGGATATAACCAGATTTGGGTAAGGGATGAGGATCAACATAAGACGACGTTCACCACCAAATGGGGGACGTTCGCCTATCAACGTATGCCCTTTGGCCTCTCAAATGCGGGGGCCACCTTCCAGAGAGCCATGGATCTGGCATTCGGCGAATTGTTGAACAAAATTATTGTCATCTATTTGGATGATATGACTGTGTTTTCACACAGGAGAGAAGAACATGCCTCGCACCTGCAGCAAGTGTTCGAGAGATGTCGGGAGTTCGGCATATCTATCAACCCGAAGAAGTCTGTCTTCGCGGTGAAGGAGGGGAAGTTGCTAGGCCATGTTATCTCAGAAAAGGGGCTCGCTGTAGATCCTGACAGAGCAGAGGCCCTCCTCAAACTCCCACTCCCAGCGAACAAGAAGGGCCTGCAATCTTTCTTCGGCCAAATCAACTTCGTGAGGAAGTTCGTGCCTGATTTCGCCCAAGTCATCAAGCCGATGGCCGAACTCCTGAAGAAAAACGTCGAGTTCGTCTGGACAGAGGAAAGGAAGAAGGCGTTTGAAGAGATCAAGGCTCGAATCGCCCAAGCACCTGTGCTGGTTAACCCGGACTATTCCAAAGACTTCATCCTTTATGCAGTCGGGGAACCTGAAAGCTATGCAGCAGTCCTAACACAAAAGGGAGATGATGGCGAAGAGCGCCCAATAGCTTTCTTGAGCCAGGTGATCCAGCCGCACGAGGAAAGATACAACTTCATCGAACGCCAGGTGCACGCAGTAATGAGGTCCCTCAAGAAGTTTCGACACTTTGTCTCCCAGAGCAGGACGACAGTGTTTGTTGTGCATCCAGATGTAAGAAATTTTATCATCCAAGGGGAGATGGGCAACAAGAGGGCTGGCTGGGTCACTAAGATCCAGGAGTTCGACATTGAGATCCGACCCACAAAGTTGATCCGTGGTCGGGCGCTATGCCAGGAACTCGCGAAGAGCGCCGCTGCAGAAGTGACAGCCTGTCAATGGGAAGACCCAGTGTCAGAAGGAAACTTCTCCAATCAATCTGCGGAGGGCGATGACTGGACGGATGACTTAATATGGTACTTCAATACTGGGAGATGCCCAGACCGTCTCAACGCCTCGCAGAGGAGGAGGTTCAGGATCCAGGCCCGCAGGTATGTGTTGCGCCCAGAGGGGCTGTTTTTCAGAAACATAGACGAAGTCCTCCTAAGATGTGTTAGGGGGAGTGAGAAAGAAAAAATCCTCGATGAATTCCACTCCGGAATATCGGGGGGCCATTTGGCTGGAAGGCCGACGACCTTAAAAATAATCAGAGCGGGCTATTATTGGCCCACACTTTTTGCTGATGCATTCTCAGTTAGTCGAAAATGCGACAGATGCCAGAAGTATGCTGGCAGGAACAAGAATGCCCCAATGCCCCTGCACCCGATCCAAGTCGAAGCACCGTTCCAGCAATGGGGTTTGGACTTCATCGGGGTCATATCGCCAAATTCCTCAGCAGGGCACAAGTACATACTGACTGCCACGGATTACTTCACCCGATGGGTTGAGGCAGTCCCAACAAAGCATGCTGATCAGGAGGTAGTCATTGCCTTCTTGGAAAAATTGATTACCCGATTTGGGGTCCCCGATGCAATAGTGACTGATAATGGCCCAGGCTTCATAGGTGCCAGACTCAGCGAATTCGCCAGCAAGTATGGGATCTATTTGAAAGCCTCTTCCAACTACTACCCGCAGGGGAATGGTCTGGCAGAGTCCACTAATAAGAACTTGCTGAAAATTCTGAAGAGGACCCTGGAGAGTAACAAGCGGACATGGCACCTGCTCCTTGATCAGGCACTATGGGCAGATCGTACCTCCATAAAAAAGTCCATCAAAACGTCTCCGTATGCATTGGTGTATGGGAAAGAGGCAGTCTTGCCTACACATGTGGAAATGCCAGCACTTTGGATGCTAGATGATGAGAGGGAGGACCTTGATCCCATGGATGCCCGACTGGCCCATTTACTGCAACTGGAAGAAGACAGGGAGAAAGCTTATGAAGCTTTCATGAAGCACACAGAGAGCACCAAAAATTGGTTTGAGAAAAGAACCACGGCCCGTGTCTTCCAGGTCGGGGATCTGGTGTTGAAATGGAATTCGTGGAAGGCAAAACCGGGGAATCATGACAAATTCGATGCCTTCTGGGAAGGCCCCTTTCAGATTGCCCGAGTTAATCAGTTGAATTCATTCATATTGCAGGACATGGAGGGCCATACTTTGCCCATACCAGTCAATGGCCTTCACCTGAAGGTCTACCATCATTGAGAAGCATCAAGAAATTTCCCCATGTACATAGTTTTATTTCTGCTGTTTTAATTTATGTTTTCCGAATGTAAATATGTTTTCCTGCTTTAAGAGCGAGTGCTTGCGCTCTATAGTTGAGCATTTTTGTCCCAAGAAGTGCAGAACCAGGTTTCCCAACAGAGAGAAGTCCTCAATCAGCGGTTGAAGATGCCAGGGTTCGCAGAGGTTCCTTCCCGAGGACGAGTTTCGCTCATGAAAAGGAGGTCCCTGATGATGTTCGAACAGGGTCAGGTAAGGGCTGGAGTTCGCTCCAATTTCCAGCGAGGACGAGGTTCGTCCAAGGTCCAGGGCGAAACCAGGATACAGGCCTAGCTCGAAGCGAGAAAGAAATCCGCGCAAGGACCAAAGAAAATCAAAATCCCGCTAAGGCACCACAGAGAAGCCGCGAGTCGCGCAACCAGGGGCGAGGAAAAAAGTAAAATTTTCTAAGGTTCGCCCGAGCAAGGCGGCGAGAACGGGCTTCGCTGAAGTTTTGAGCGAGCCGTGGATGGATTCAGAAATGCAAAGTCCCCATCATGCTAAAGTTCGCATGGGTTTAAGGCGATGACGGGTTTCAGGCGACGATTGACGCAAACTCTAGGGTCACCAAGGACCGAAGCACAAGTTGAAAATCAGGACAAGGTTCGCTCAAATTTCGAGCGAGTCCAGGAATCCCGCAGGCTTTAGAGCGAGAAAGGGCAGGAGCAAAGCGGGACGGTGAGGGATGAACGAGAGTACTCCCCTCATGCCAAGGTTCGCTCGAATTTCGAGCGAGTCCAGGAATCGCCCGAGGTCTTGAGCGAAGCCCGGAGTCGGCTAAACCGCGAGCGAGACGCAGCCTGGCTCGAAAGGCCAAAATTTTACTAAGTCCAAAAACAACCGCCGAAGTTCGCTTGGCCTCCGGGCGAAGACGGAAATCGCTTAAAGTCTCTAGCGAGAACGGGGGTCGCCCAGGTCCCAAGCAAACCACAGAGAATGCCAAAGTTCGGGCAAAGAGCATGGATGATGCCGAGGTTCGCATGGCTGTCGAGCGAGAACAGGTTTCGGGCAACTCCAGGAGCAAGACCTGGCCCAAGGCAAAAGAAAACAGAATGTTCTAAGTTCGCTCGAAAACCAAAGTTTGCTCATCTTCCAAGCGAGTACCAGAATCGCCCGGGGTTTCGGGCGAAGGGCGGAAAGGAGGAAAAGAGCCAAAAAAATTTTGTCCCCGCCGACGCAGTTCGCCCACCAGTGAAGCGAGCGCCGAGGTTCGCTCGAATTTCGAGCGAAGCCGGGAGTCGCTCAAGGTTTTGAGCGAACTTCAGCCCCACGCAGCAACCAACCACGGCGAACCTCGAGATGCGCGAAAAAGCGGCGGCAGGTTATACTCCCGAGACGCACATTATAAATGAGGGGGTTGCACGCATTTCTAAGCGGATCGTTAGAGAAAAGGGACGAAGCCTCGGGATCGGCGATCGAGGAGTTTTGCGCCTCCGAGGAAGATCTTGCGCACGACCACCAAGGAAGAACGGCTGCCTCCACCAACTCCTTGCTCCTGGCATTTACCCCAAGTACCCACCATTAATGGCGAAGTTCGCACCCACTCCCATAAAAGGCGCGACGCCCCAGTTCGCCCTGTTAATTGACTTAGAACTCATCTTGCGCTGCACCAGAAGCCGAATACAGAGTAATTCACCAGCAAGCAGTGGGGCACATGTACCTCTTCGCAAATCGTCATGGGCAAAAGGAGTGCCGAAGAGAAGGGTAAGGCGCCCAAGGAAGGAGCTTCAGACAAGTCAAAGAGCGGTAAGAAGCGGAAGGAACAGGGTGAAAAGAAAGAAAAGAAGGATAAAAAGAAAGAGCAAACGCAGAAACCTGAGGCGGCGGCAGGGCCAAAAGGGGAATCAGGGCCAGCAAAGGTAGTCATTTCCCACCTGTCGATAATTGGGCGAAGTACAGAGATGGTACCTTCTCCCAGAGCATCGAACAGCTACGGCAGACCATCGACGAGAGGCGGGAGAAGGTTTCCTCCGCGAGCCCCAGGACTGCGACATACTATTCCAACCTGTACTGGTTCTTATGCCCGCCCGTGCACAATTGTCCAGAGCTGGTGGCTGCTGTCACCCAATACTATAACCCGAAAACCAGACAAGTCCGGGACAGAGAAGGGAAGGTCTTGTTTTCACTTTTTTCTGACACCGTCCAGATGGCCTTCGCTCCTAGTCAGCTGCCGAACACAGATTATACCATCAGGTCCATCAACCTTGATGAGCAGTCTGATAGATATCAGGACAACCCACGGATGCGGCTTTTCATGGAGTCTCAGCTGAGGGACCCAATACCGGCCAACCAATGGCCAAAACTGCCTATGTCCCTGAGGCATTTCAAAAGCACGGACATGTACACAATGCTAGCCTGGGTGTTAGGACTCGCCACTGATGTCGTAGTATTCCCCTACCAGGTCGCCCTTGCGGAGTGTATATCACACGGGGAATTCTACGCCCCTAGTGCCATGGGGCCGAACACAAAGCCGGTGTTCTTTGACTGGGCGGACTGGATAGCGCGCAGTTTGCATTCGCGACTGCAAGACCTGATACAGGGAAAGTCCCAGTCCTTCAGACAGAGCTCATTCCTGGCCTGGCTCTTCCTCTTCCACATGAACAGCAAATTGAAGTCTGTCCCCATCCAACGCACCGACGAGAAGGGCGGGCCGCTGCCAGTGTACCAATGGACTCAGGTATTGTTGAAAAGAGAATCCTATTATAGGTTCAATCAGGCGTTCCTGGGCCCTGCCTTGGAGCTCATTCATGGCTCTTGCCCGCGCGTCCCCCGCAAGATGAGAGATGATGTGGTGCGGCGTAACATGGGTGACACTTTCCAGCTTACACAGGGCTTTGTCATCAGAGTTTTCGGGTTTACTGGTAAACCCTTCCTTCTGCCCTACTACACCACAGAATACCTGTTCGCCCTGGAGATAGCGCGGCAAACCGACTACACAGATCAGAATTACGGCCAGGGGAGGAAGTGGGGGCATATTTACGAGTTCCCATTCAAATGGGGGGAAATCGAGGTCAACGCCACCGGGCAGAATGAGTTCCTCGCGGCCACGCTCCTGAGCTTCGGCCTAGTCGAGCTTCCCCAGCGGTGGAGATATGACCCCCTGGACGTATTGAAAAATTTCGTTGAGATGAAGAGCTTCCACGCCTGCCCCCGCCCGGAAATCATGGAAGAACGCAACAACCCGTCTGGGCAAGACCTCGAATGGCACATAGAGAGAATGCGGTCCTTCCCGCCGTGGCATGATTTCTATCACGTAGAGGCGGAATACGACCCGGCCCATAACCCAGCCCACAGTCTCGAATCCAAGGTCTTCAAAAAGATGGAGGCCAAATTGAAGGGGATGGGTTGGAGTCCAGAAAAGATTGCAGAATGGTGGGTCATGAGGGCCCATACGAAGAAAGAGACGTCAGAAAAAGTCCTTGTGGGCGACAACCAGTTCTCCGCGCTTTACGATAAACATCATGCCACGTGGCGGCCAATCATGTTTGGAGACCTCGTGCCTCGAGGCGCCCAAGGCCTAGAAAAGGTACAAAGCCCACCAAAGCAGCCCAAGCAACCACTTGAGCAGAGTGGGGGATCTAGCAGTGGAGCGAAGAAGAGTCAGACGGTTGAACGTAAAGCGCAGCAATCGGGTGAAAAGCAGGGAGGGTCATCAAAGCGACCAGCCGAAGCAACGCAAGCGACGCCTCCAAAGAAGAAGAAGGTGAAGGTCGTAATAAAGTCTCCTAAGGCCCCCTCAGAAAAGGTCGTCGGTTCAGCCCCAAGTGCATCTATCCCAGCCGCTGTCCCGCAAAAGGAGGCCGTGCAGCAAGGGGAGGTTGTGCCACAGAAGGAGGTCGCTCCCAAGGTCCCCCTAAAAGAAGTCATTAACATAGAAGAAGACACTCCCCCTGAAGAGGAAGAGTGGGCGGGCCAGAGCCCCATAACTCAGCTATTCACCACGTCAGCTCTGACAGAGCACGCAGGTACGCACTCTCTTTTCCCTCTCCACTCTTCTGAACCGCCGTCTGCAGCACCATCCACTGTTGAGCCCCTACTCACTGCGTTGCCTTTAGGCAGCGAACCAACATCCACCATCCCCCTCGCAGTATCCCATCCTGTCTTGGAAGAGGCCCAACCTTCTACCTCTGCCCGTCCCGACCAGCAAGCCTTTGACCCATTTGCTTCTGCCCCCAACGTATTTGGAACTATCACCTCTCTCCAGCCAGGCGCCGCTATCGCAGGTCCATCACATCCACCCAATCCCTCATCTTCAGCTGGAGCACTAGTTGAAAATCCGCCCTTGGACCTTGATAGCCCTCCTCCTGCTGTCCAGACCGTGACGTCCCCAATAGTGACTGAGCTCCCAGTCTCCACTGCCCCTCATCTGTCCGCAGAATCCATGCCTCAGCAGGATCTGCCTTTGATCACACCCATGTTTGGAGGAATGGAACTCATGGAGCAAGAACTGGAGATGATAGAAGATCGCCCCGTCGCAGATAGCCTGGTCCAAGCACAATAGAGCTCATACAGATCCTACCAGGACCAGCTAGACCAAGGATGGGCAGTCGTCCGTCGTCAGATCGATAGACTTCGAGGCCGAGGCCATGGAATGGGAAGACTCTATCGCAACATTGGACAAAGGGGGAATCATCCTTCCAATGATCAGACGACCAACCATCAAGAGCAAGAACGAACTGTGGTCCATTACCTTGACGATTGCGTGATAATCCAACAGGGCGACGGAAGAACTGAACGAGTTTGCCTTGAAGAAGAATCAACCCGTCTGGACCCTGGTAGCAGTCGTCTGGATGACGCAGCCACATGTCTGGAGGATGGAGGAAGTCGTCTGGTAGACGTCTGGCAGCTAAGGCAAGTTAGGATGACGTCAGGAGAAGCATACGTCAAGTAGAAAATATTCAGACGTCTAGACAGGAAACACGTCATCAGCCAACAGAAGAGGAGCAGCCAGACCGGCGCATTATTCCATGAAGGATGCGGAGACGCGATGAACAGTCTCAAATGAAAACTCCCCGGAGCCAGAATAATTGCCGCAATCGTCAGCTGATGGAGGAACAAGAAAATGGCGATGGTTTCAGTAGTTTTGAAACTGGTAGTCGTCATCAGGAAGATACTTTGTGTCGGGTACTTTTGAAGTCCGCATCGACATTGCCGTGCGCTTGACCCGACGACATTAGAACGGAAAGATGCAGTTTTGAAAAAAATAATAAAATAAAAAGAAAAAGAAAAAGACAAAAAGGGAAATAGACAAAAACAAGGAAAAAGACAAAAATAGCAAAAAGACGAAATAAAGATAAAGATGCTAGATGCCTTGTCCATGCAAAACTGGCGACGTGGCAAGCAGCTATATGACTAGGAGTTAGGTGGCGGTTAAGCAGGCAGTTACATGGGCAGCAGATTTCCTTTAAATTGGAAGCGTTGGGCATTCCTTGTTCATTCACTTTCAGTTTGTGCAAGAGAAAGGAGCACAAGAGATTTGGAGAGGAAGTAGGGTTAACAGCGCACCAAGATTTACTCAAGACGAAGCAGAGACGTCATTTGACCACCGACAGTCATACGCTTCGTGGAAAATTCTTCTTTTCAGTGCAAGTGCAGCAACACTATCTTCAAAATTCGCAGGCAAACACAGAGGCATCAAAGTTTTCGACCACTGTTCGCTACAAGGTATCCAGATCTATCACGACCTGCTAGGACACCCGTCTGAAGAACTATCATTGAAGCTGCCAAATCAGCAGACGTCCGCTGAAAGGAACAGACGTCTTGGAAGACGCAATCCAGCCGTCTAGTGCAAAGCAGACGTCTGAGGGGAGAGACGTCTGGCAGACTAACCGACTGAAGCAGGAGTCCATCTAACCGTCTGGCAGGAAGGCGTCAAGCTAAAAAAGAGACGTCTAGCTGTCTGGCAGGAAGAGACCTCTATCCGTCTAGCAGGAAAATGCCGACATCCAGAGATGTCTAGCCAACAGACCCAAACGTCTACCAGAATCAAACGTCTAGACTAGAAGATTTCGATGTCTAAGCCATAACGTTTGCCTGAAACCTTGACATCTGGTAGATTTGAGCCGTCTGGAGCAGTCTGCCGTCTGAGTGCAAGAGACGTCCAGGAGGGAAAAGATGAGTCGCCAGAAATCTGGACAACCTCCAATCCAACCCAAAGCAGGACCCGAGTCGATCGTGGCTAAAAGACTCCGTCATCACCAGGAACATGATACAATGCGTGGACAAGTGCCGAGCCCAGACAAGGGGCAGACTCAAGGAACATGAACGACAGTACAAGCAGAGGAATCCGCTCAACCAACCAGAGAAGTCCAACAAAGTAGCAAGGATCAAATCCCGATTGATGAGATCACTTGGACTTGCCCTACGGGTGATTTTTGTCGGCAATGGTGGGCAACGACACCAACAAATAGTCCGGTAAAGAAGAACATTCAAGCCGCAGGAGTAAATTTTATTTTGCAGATCCCAAGTTTCGACAAGGAATTTTTCAAGAGGTACCTGGTGCAGATGTTGTTGACTTATAACGCACCTCGGAATACCAACATTGTAGGTGTTGGTGATCGAAACTTGGTAGTCAAATTCTCTCCTGACGCATTCAGACGAACTTTCAGACTCCTGAGGAAGGGTATACCTATAATCAATGAACGGGCAGACCCCAAGAAAACTCGGTAGTTGATATTGGGAGTCACTACCCTAACAGAGGAGGATGTGGAGAAAATGTTAGCAGTCCACGATGGCAGGGGAGTAAAACAGCCCCAACTGAGGAATAACGGGTTGGAGTGTATTATGAACGTTCTAATGGCCAGACTGTTAGGAAAACAACGAAGCTCAGATCTTCCTATCTGGCTGATCCCATACTTGCTAGGGATAGAACAGGGAGTGGCGTATGATTGGGCAACCCATTTGGCGCTTCGTATCCAGAATTTTCTGATGCGAACCACGAAGAATTTTTCAATGGCATTTCACGCCATTGGATTACTTTTGGATGCAGCTTCCAAGGCAGAAGTGCAGATTCCAGACTTTGACCCACCTCAGCAGATTTCGGATTTGGCACCAACCATCTTGCGCTGGAAGAATGCCAAACCACAAGTGAAGAAGTCGACACCGGTGAAGAAACAACGCGTGAAACAAATCTCCCACAAGCCGTCACGTCAGGAGAAGACGGTGACCAATTCAGAAGGGGAGGATACGACACCACCCTTGGTTGAGGTGAAAGGGCCCAAAAAGCAAGTTGTTGCGCCATCCCCAAACGTGCCCAAGCCAACAAGGAAGAGACGACGATTTGAATCCCCACCCCCTTCATCTACCCCAGATTCAGTGCAAGGGATTGCAACGGAGAAGATTGCTCGCAGTCAAGAGGTAGCTCGAAGTCTTGAGCAACAGATGAAAGTGCCCAGGGAAGTTATTAACTTTGAAATCCCCTCGGCTCTGCAGAATACTGCAGCTGGGACAAGTACTGCTGGTTTTGTGGGACCTAAGGAATATTTGGCGGAAGCTCATGTTTGGGCCCATGCGACATTGCCAGACGTATCTCTCGAGCCCGTATTTACAACAACTTCCTTTGCAGCTTCCCTGCGGGTTGTTTCCTTTACGGATATTCTCGCAGCTGAAGAGGCCAGAACAACAGTACCCACGGATATTCCAGCTGAACCCGTAGTCAGGAGGGTAGAGGAAGTTTTACCTCCTAATGTTGAAAATCCAATACCTGGGATAGAACATCATCCCATTTCAGTAGATGAGACAGTCTCTTTGGAACATGAGACCAATGTAGAGGAGGGAGAGCAACCCCCACAGACAGACGTGTCTCAACAAGTTGTTGGGACAGAAGGTGACAACAGTCAGGCTGTAGTGACAAAAGGGAAGGCAGCCAAAAAGCCTATTGACCTCTCTGGGAAGGGGAAGGAGACGTTGCAAGAAGAAGAACAAGAGGAGAAACATGAGGATGCATGGTCCAAATGTTTTTTGGTGCAACTACCCAACCTCATGGATCCATCAGATAATATGGATCAACAAGCGGTAGAATGTTTCTCCAAGTTAACCAAGATAATGAAAAACTTGCGGTTGCAGTTTGATATAGCTTGCGTTGGCCAATGGAAGAAGTGGCAGTCTATGGCAGAAGAAGAGTTGAACAGATTGGTGAAATGGGCCACACAAGGTCCTTGGCGAGCAGATATTTCCAGTATCTATCAGGCCCAACCTTGGACGATGCCCACTGCACACTTGTCAACAATGGAGGGAACGAAACAACTGGCCGAGAAAATGCCCGCCCTCTACTTGGAATCAACACAGGTGTATGTTTGTGGCCACAACACCAATCCTTCTTCTCAGCAATCCAAGTACAAGGATCACGGGTGGAGTTAGCACCTGAATTACTGCCCATGTACCGACAGTATAACTTCTTAGCCCACTTGTTGTGTTGGCTAGCAGAAGGAATTAAACACTTGCATTCAGCCAAGCAAATGGTAGACAGTGAATTGCAAGAGGCACAAGAAGATGTTCAACGCAAGGAGCAACTTCTCAAAGAAGGAATTGCTCGTATGAATGAGGTTTCACAGCAAATTTGGGGACTGCAACAAGACTTGGAGAGCCTTCATACCCAGTTGGAAGAGCGGGCACAAAAAATTACCAACCTTGAAAATGAAGTGTTACAGCAAAAGCAGGCTAAAGAACTGTTGGTCAAGAAAACAACACTCGCACTCAAAGTCAGAGTGAGCTAGCTTGGCAGAAGGAGATGAAACAACGCGAAGAGACTTGGCGAAGCAGCTGGCAGCCGTGCGACACAACACAAGAAACAGAGGCAAGACACGGCGGCACATGAAGGAGCCTTTCTTACAGCGAGAGGCTGAACTGTTGGCTAGGCTTGAAACCGTGCCAATACCCTGGAATGGGGTAAGTACTACAATTATGCCAAGCAACTTAAAGATGAATGCGATGCTCTGCAGATGCAATTGGATGAAGCACTACAAGCTGCAACTCACAAGGATGTTGAGACTCCTCAGAGTGAGCGGAGAAAGTCGCTGAGGACATCGACTTCTTCGAAGGGGAGGATAGATGTAGACAGCAGTTCCAAGCATAAATAAATCACTGAGTTGTCTGACAAAGAATGTCCTATGAAGATTCACAATTTTGACTATGTATAGCAATTTTGGTAATGTATGAATCATGAAAATGACAAGTTTGCAATGTAAAATCAGCCAATCCAATGAATATGGCTTGATTAATAAATATGCACAAAAGGACAAACGCAGTCGTCTTTGTGTTAAGACATCCTGATTAGTTAGACATCTGGATTAGTTAGACGTCCAACCTAACTAGTCAGACGTTTGGACTGTTGTGTTAGACGTCTAAAGCAGTTTGTTATGCAGTAAACGAATTGTCAAGCAATAGGTGGTTGGGACGGTTGAGACGGGTTAGTTGCAGTAACTACCCGGGCTTACCTATAAATACCCCCCTATTTCATTTTGTAATCTATCCATACTTGTCTATAATGCAGATCTGTTGTGCAACAACTATTGTTCTAGAATGCGTGTTGTATGTGATTGCGTCTGTGTTATAGTGTTGTGTTGCATGTATTGATCATAACTTGGTACGAGAAGAAGTATTGTTGTGTGTTGTTTTGTTGTTGCAGGAAGCGCTAAGGAGCATTGAGGACTGAAGACGGACATCCCAATTGCAGACGTATAGACCCTTGCAAATCATTCGTCGTGTGTATTAATCTAGCCGTCTGGCCTTGTCAGTAGAATTGTCCCAGACGTCTAGCCGTCTGTCCTAGATGTCTACCAGTCCAAACGTCTAGTCGTTCGTCCCAGACGTCTAGTCGTTCGTCCCAGACGTCTAGTCGTCCGTCTCAGACGTCTACCAGTCCAGATGTCTAGCCGTCTGTCCCAGACGTCTAGCCGTTCGTCTCAGACGTCTAGCCGTCCAAACGTGTAGCAATCCATCCCAGACGTCTAGCCGTCCGTCTCAGACGTCTACCAGTCCAGACGTCTACCAATTCGTCCTAGACGTCTAGCCGTCCATCTCAGACGTCTACCAATCCAAACGTCTAGCCATTTGCCTCAGACGTCTACTGTTCTAAGCGTCTGCTAGGACTTGTTTACCCATAATTACCGAGCATAATGACTTGTGTAACTATGTCAATCACTCCCTCCTAGCTTCTCATCATTCCCTCGTCTCGGGAAAGGATGCAAATGCCAACACTTAGCTATCACATGTCCAAATCTTCCACAATGACTACAATAGTTTATGCAAGGGGTTTGTTTTGCTACATAGGTGGTGTCTCTTTTGACAAATTTGGTCTCACTGCTTCCTGTTGGACCATTATAACCAAGGCCTACATTCTTTGGCCTTATATTTGGTGTTATGGGCTCTCTTATGCCTTGCCCATATTTGCCCAATCCTGTGCCATTATAACCCATTTGTTTCATTAGCTTGGAGCCAATTCCTTTGGTGTGCTTTTCAAAGCACCCAAGTTCTAGTTCTTCAACATGACATTCAACACCTTCATTATTATTATGGCCTTTGTCATGGCCACCACTATCATCAATAGCATTCAAGCCATTAGTATCACAAGCTAGATCTATATTTTTTATAAGATCGCTTGTGTCAAGAAGCATTTGCCATAAAGAGCTGGAGGTTGCTTGTTTCACAACAAGTATTTTCCATTATAGGCTTGAGGTCGGTTGTCATAACAAGCATCGGCCACCATGGGATTGACCTTCAATTGCTCTTTTGGTTCCTCTTTCTTTTTACGCTTACAAATATCCAATGTGATTAATGCCACATATACTATCCTCACAGCATCTATAGGGAATAATACACCATTGGTTTGAAGATCTTCACAGACATCAACATCTTTAAGAATTGCTCGCACACAACTCCTTAATGTGAGGAATTGTTTGTCTTCATAAAGAACCTCACCTGCTGGGAAATACTGGTGAGTTTCTGATTGTTTTGGGGCTTGTTTTTTCTTGGATTTTCCCATGTTTTAAGTGGCGATTTCCACCTAAAATGCACCTTTTACAATTGTTGATCTTTGTAAGGGTGACAATGTCGAACTTCGTCGATATTGCATTGTTTTAAATTGACTACCTTATTAATTTTGTAAAATAATTTTGTCCCCTTTTACAAACAAAATATTCCCTTTTGGAAAAATATATACCCTTTTAAAAAATTTATTTTTTTAAATATACTTTTTAAATAAAATATTTTTTTTTTTTTGAAGTATACCTTTTTTTTTAAATGAAATGCCCCCAGTAACTAAAAATTGGCCTTTGTTTTAAAAAAAATGTTGCTTCCTCGAATAAAATTTAAGTTGCGCCCTTTTTTAAAAATATAGGCCTGCTTGAATATTAATGCATATGAGTTAAAAGCGGTGTCGATGGGATTCGGACTTGGGTCCTGTCGGCAATTTGCCTTAACTTCCATGCTCGTCAAATATCAAAGGAGTGCACAAGTATTTAAAACTTACATTTTCTTCTCCTCAGTAGATCATTCCGTACCACCACTTGGCTGCAGCTCTGCTTGTGATTTGTTGTAGTCAGGGATCATTCCAAGATTTTCCATGTGTCTTCCCTGAGTCTTTTTCCTAGCAACCGTGCTGCAATCTGTTGCACCGAAAAATATTATGCATGCTTGGCGATTGCTTCCGTTTGTCCATCAATATTAGTTCTTCATAGATGTTCCAATACTTCAGCCAACCTCTTTTTAGCTCGAGTAGGTTGAACTAGATTGTTAAACAATAATGGGATCTTGATCTTGACTTGACTTGTCCAATCTATGATTGCAAAACATATAATATTCTGAAGCTTCACTTTCTATTGGTGTCATACTTGCCTCCAAGATGAAAATACAAGTGTCTTGCTTTTGATCTGGAGATGGTGAATTTTGTTTAATGTTTCCCAAGATATGCTTTTGTCCCACATTTCACTCTTGTAAAGAATTAATAAAGTTATTAAACTATAGAATAGTTTCTTTTTTTTTCTTTTTCTTTTTTTTTCCTAACCTAAATTCCAGCCCAACATTTTTATAATTGTTTACTAAACTCCAAGAAAACTCTTTAGATTGCTTTTTCCCAATCCTAACACTCCAAATCAACTTATGATTTTGATCAGTTTCTAAGCATTTGTATGAATGGGCCTAGTTCTAATGGGTGATTCTCGAAGGAGATTTTATGGCAGTTTATTCTTCTAGATTTGTCTATCATGGTCATTGTTTATCAACCTTTACCATCAACTCTAACTCATAGTAAAACATTTATAGGATTTTTTTCCCCTAATTTTGCACAATGTAAAGCAAGTAAGGTAATCTTGATATTCCACATAACTAATATACTGGTCAAGATGGCGAGATTGGTTCTTGCACATCATTTCTCCTCTAGAGCCTATTTTATGTATATCTCAAAAAGTGTAAGGGACAAAAGACAACCTTGCCTAGCTCTTGTATTACAACCAATATCCTTTAACTATACATTTCCAAAGCTTTTATTTTGTAGCAATATCAAAGGCTTGCTAAAATTGATGAAGCAAGAAAAGGGATCTTCTTTGTTATTATAAGCTAGATGTTTAATGTAATTCTAGTTTCCAAGATTGGCCTAGAGAAGAACATAATAAGGCTTCCAATATGACCCCATTTGTATACCTTGTCACTAGAATTATGGTGTAAATACAAATTTCAAGCCACTTGAAACAATAAAACAAACTAGGTGAATTTGTAACCATCATAGAGGTCACAAGAGCTAAGCAATCTAACATTCATGCTAAGACTTGGATTCAAATGGATATTGTAAAGCCCCTCCAAGATGAGGTTACCCTAAGACATGGGCGTACAAGTATATAGAACCAATTGATCATCAAAAGATCCATTTTCATGTCACATGTGCCGTGAATATGGATATCTCTTTCATAGTTAAATGACAAACAAGCTTTAGATGTAATTCATGGCTATCCCTAATGTCATTGGCCAACATCTCCTTTTGTTTTGTCATCCAAGGAAAATGAATCTCCCATACCCAAATAGGACCTTAAAAAAGACTAAAAAGACACTTGGTCATGACAATAGGTTTGAGATTTTGTTGGAGATGGATGAAAAAATGGAATATCTGGTAAGGAAAGTAGGGATTACCCACACTACATAGAGACAAGCAAGTGATCTTAGGATAAAAATGACAGGAAAAACCAAACAAATAATATAAAGCGATATTAGGTAGACCACTATCCTGATGAATAAGTTCTATTGTTGAGTGGGGGATTAATCAAAGAGATCAACCTCTCAAGAATGTGAGTAGATAGAAACAAAGAGATCCATGAAAAAGAATTAGAGGAATTTATCATAATGGAGGGAAGAAGAAGCAATTTAATAGCCCTCCAGTTAGTTCTTTGGGGTTTCAAGATATATTTACCAAGAAGATCCTCTCTCCTTTTCTTTCATGCAAATAATGGAGGGCTCGAGACAATCTTTGAAGGAAGCAACATGGAATAGAAGATTGATGGGTGTATGACCAAACAAAGAAACCCTAAGAATTTTGCACCTATAATTTATAGGCAACTCTCTTTTGGTAGGCAATGTACATGATCAAAGTCATACACATCTAAAGAAAACCAATAATACTTCTATAAAACATTAGGGCTCATAGATAATAACAAAAAGTCCATCTATTTTAACATGGATCACATTGATTCCCTTCACATTAGCTACATTTCAGGGTTTGCTATAGGAAAGCCCCCCTGATAATCTAGAGTTGAGATATTAGAAGGTGCATATATTGTTCAAGGATTGGTGGAAGATGTTAGATATAAACTTAACTCAAATTTATAAATAGCTAAGCAAAATAAGAATGCTAATACCGATCATGGCAATTCATCAAGAAATGGTGGTTTGTTTGTTCCTATCCCAATTAGGCCCCCTTTGATCCATGGGAAGATGAATAAGTTATCAAAAAAACAAAAAACGGCAAGAAAATACTAAGCAAAATAAATGGCGCTTAAACACTAGATATGTGATTACTACACAAAATCAAGAAAAGAGGACTAAGAATTCAACCCACAATGATGACTAACCTCTTCTTAATACCTAGCCTATTTTTCCTATGGTCTCAAGAGACATAAGATCTTTGGCATTAGGTTCTCGCACAAAATGATGCCCAACTATGAGAGCTTATGATAATGGAATGAGCTAAAAGGTTCTCTTATTTGGCATAACACAATGAAGACCTAGCATATCATTGAACACATTCCTCATTAGGAAGTTGGCATAGCTCCATGGATAAGATTTTGGGCGGATTGATAGAATCAGCAATTCCCAATCCCGAAAGACATAGACATGGTAATTGCAAATCAACTTTTTAGCCTTAATTAATGACTTGAGTCCACCATCATGGGGATGATATAGATACATAAAGATAGCAATTGCATATCAACTTTTTAGCCTTAATTGATGGAGTCAGGTGCAGCATTACTAGGAGGATATAGATCAAGCCAATGATTGGATTATCCCATAGTAAAAGCATCGCAACAAATGGCCCAAGTACTTTAGATCAAGAATACTGAAAATTATGGCAGAATATTCCTAACAGGTGAATCCTAACCAGGGAAAAAGAATTCATCTTGAGATGTGGCTTGAAAATATGGTGAATGTACTCCTACAACATGATATATTCACATTCTAGATTATAATTAGTTGAAGAGAATACTAAATATCCTTTTTAAAAATTGGCATAGAATAAAATGGTATTGGCTTAAAGCCTAAATTTGCATGTAGATGTTGGGTGAAGGTTGTTTGCTTGCTATAAACTACCTCAAGAAAAATTGCATACAAGTCCCAAACCCATGTATCCTATGCTACAAGGATGAGGAATCCACTACTCATATGCCTTTATCATTCTCCATTTTCACAAATTATTGAAGATAAGGTTTTTTACTTGAGTATAATACGATGATCATTAAAAGGAGATATAAGTGGTGATAGAGAAATGATGGCTAGGTATATTCTACGAAGTGTTTCCATTCAATACACTTTGACCCTTGTGCCCAAGGGATTATTTGGTTAATATAAGAGGAACAAAATGGTCGTGTCTATCAAAATCAATATCAACCAAATTATGTTTTTTCGAAGGCAATATTTGCTTGCATTAAAGAAACTATGGGACTTTAAAACATTGGTAGGGAAAAACAAAATTGCAGGAAATAAGTCCTTATTATCAGGCATTAATAGTCACAAGATGAGACAAACTGGCTAGCATAGGATTCACACCTCAATAGTAGTCGCATAATATAAGAGAAGTGCATATCCAAATCTCATTGGAACTCTCCTTCCACAATGTCATAAAGATTAATATGAACAGAGCTCTTAGGTGAACATACAAGCCACATGATCAAATGGCATTAGCTCAAACAATTATATTCTTCAACTTTCAAGGAGGAGACCCAAGTTAGAATCTTGTCAAGCGATACATATATAATTGCCAAGTTGTTGTAATACCACTATGTGGTCATGATGTAATACATGTGGGGCCTGTTTCAATCCCATATAACTGATTAAAGTTTATAAAAATTACAAAAAAAAAAATAGGGGTCGCATGTACTTGCTACCTAATACAAAAGTTGATGGAGATGTTCCATAATTGTCTTATTGAAGAACAAGAACTTTGAACAGCATGGTGGAAGGGCTGGAAATAAAACAAGTATTGTAAATTGCATAGGACCTTTCTCAATATATATCTATCTATCTTATATATATATATATATATATATATATATATATATGAGCAAAATTAAAGCTCTTCAAGAAGGGAATCAAATTAAAAGAAAGACTTAATTACACTTTATTGTCAAGGAAATAACAGTCTCATTTGATCTCTTTCACTTGGTTCCTCTTAGATTCACTCCTCATTCAGGCAACAAAGGAGCACATACGCTGGCAAACAGCCTTGGAAAAGGAATATTAGCATCAAATCTTTCAGTAAAGTGGAGGATAATGATGTACCCTCAAAAGAAATAATCAAGATAAAAAGGTCAGTCCCAAGGATCCATCATCTCAAAAGTAAGGACACATACAAATATGCCAACCTATTTGAAATATAAAGGATTCCATATATTCATTCATCTATGAGAAGATTGAGTTTCATTTGAGTTCAATCTCAGCCTGGAATGATTTGGCAAACCAAAAAAAAACATATTATCAGTACATCAAAATTTATAACCAATCAACTATAAGGAATAATGTTTTGACTTCCTCACATTTCAACGAAAGAATTTAAAAGGGGAAAACTTCAACAAAAAGGTTTATAGTGCAGGTGCAGGTGCAGGTGCAAAATGCAAGCCGGACAGGGGGGTTTATAGCGATCCTTGGCTGAGGGTTTTCAGAGACCCTTGGCTGAGGGTTTATAGAGATCGGTTGATAACTAAACAATGAAGCCTTGGATTGGGGACAATGGAGGATTTCATGGGAACAGGACCAATATGCAAAATAAGCCAAAGGATGTGGACTCCAAGGAGGGCCAAAATAACTATGTGTATATGCAGGTGGAAAAAATAGTACAAGCCAATGATCAGATCCCATTCCAAGAACCACTCTAGGATGACAAATCTGAAGATTTATTTGAGTTCACAGCAGCCAATCCCAAACAAGGGCAGAACCAAGGGTGCAAACACACAAGAGGTAGAGGACCGACTTTAAAACAACAAGCTAGGGTTATATTGCAACAAGTGGAAATGTCTCAAAAGGGGAATAAACTTGGACCATTGGAAAGTAATCAAGCAGGGGCCAATGATGTTGGTCATCACAAGGAAAATGAGCTGATCCCTAGTATGGAAAGAGATTCTGGTGAAAATTTGCCAAAGATGACCTTTCGGGATGCCTTAAGATGAGGACAACCGCAAACAACTACAATTAATAACTCTAGGACTTCCTGTAGACCTTTGAGAATTTCCAAAACAGACCCTAGGAAAACAATGTCAGGGTGAAGGAAAGCGATAGATGGCTCTCCCATAGTCCAACTTCAGATGTCGGATATATAGACTGGGATCGACACTATGGAATGCAGAAGATTAATTTGTCGATTTCTAGATCTTCATCTAGGCCTCCCTGCTTTCAAGATGGGGGCTGCTAGACAATGGAGAACTAGAGGTGAGTTAAAATATTTATACTTACCCCAATGGTTATTTCTTAGTTTTTTTTTATAATGAGGAGGATAGAGAACAAGTTTTCTAGGGGGGTCCTTGGTTTTTAGGTAGGGCAGGGCTTTTCATGAAGCCCTGGCATACCAAGTTCAAGGTAGAAGAGGAAATGCCCTTAGTAGCTCCAATTTGGGTGAGACTTTTTGGGTTGCCTTTTAAGTTTTGGAACCAAGCTGTCTTCATGGCAATAGGCAATACTCTAGGATCTTATATGATGACAGTCGACAACACAAGCTGATTTGAACAAATTATTTATGCCATAATTTGTGTTCACATCGATCTTGACAAGACCTTGCCGAAAACAATTACTCTGCAGTTTGGGGAGGATACCTGGGAACAAGGCGTGGATTATGAGAACATCCCCTTCAGGTGCAGGATTTGTCATGAATATGGTCACCTAGCTAGGGACTGCAAATATTGGATGCCAGAGCAGGCACAAGAGGAAACTGTTAGGAGATGAAGTCACTATCCAGACGGTAGTCGCCAAACGTGTAGTTCTAGACGGGTAACCTGCCAGACGTGTAGCTCCAAACGGGTAACCTGCTAGACGTGTAGCCCCAGACGGGTAGTCGCCAAACGTGTAGCTCCAGACTAGAAGTCGCCAAACGTGTAGCTTCATACGGGTAACATGCCAGACGTCTAGCCTTAGACGGGTAGTCGCCAGACGTGTAGCTCCATACAGGTAACCTGCCAGACGTCTAGGCCCAGACAAGTAGTCGCCAGACATGTAGCTCCAGACGAGTAACCTGCCAAACGTCTAGCCCTAGACGGGTAGCCGCCAGACGTGTAGCTCCGGAAGACGAAACGAACAGTTTTCGGAGTCTTCCTTTGGGAGAGGAAACGAACAGTTTTCGGAGCCTTCCTTCATTTATCTATAAAAGGGGAACGACCCCTTGCATGTAAACAAGTTGTGTGAATGTAAAGTTTGCTGAAATCAATAAAATAAAGAAGTTGCCATTGCCCCGTGGTTTTTCCTGCACATTGCAGGTTTCCACGTAAAATCTTTGTGTTACTGTTATTTTTTTCTCTGTTATTGTGTTTTCTGCTTGCAGGTAAAATTTTAAGTTTTTACTAACATCTGGTATCAGAGCCTAAGGTTTTGTGCGAGTGGGAGCTGAAACAATGACAGGAGGTGTAACCAAGTTCGAGATTGAGAAATTTGATGGCAGGAACTTCGCTCTATGGAAGATGAAGGTGGAGGATTTGTTGGTTCAAAATGACCAAGCCCTAGCCTTGAAAGGGGTCGCGAGTAAACCAAGCAGCATGAAAGATGAGGAGTGGGCAACGCTGGACAGGAAGGCGGTTTCTACAATCCGTCTCTGCCTAGCAGACTCTGTCTTGTTCAATGTTGTTGAAGAGAAGACCGCGGAAGCCCTTTGGCAGAAGCTTGAAAAGTTGTATGAAACAAAATCAGCAACAAATAAGGTTTTTCTGAAAAAACAGCTTTATAGCCTGAGGATGAAGGAGGGTTCATCTGTGGCAGATCATTTGAATGAGTTTAATACCCTTATCAGTAAACTGGTTTCAGTTAGTGTGAAGATGGAGGATGAGGATAGAGCTATCACCCTACTTTGTTCCCTCCCGGACACCTGGGATCATATGGTGATGACCATCAGTAATGCATCATCAGGAGCTCTAAAATTTGATGATGTGGTAGCCGCTTTGTTGGCAGAAGAGTTGAGGCGAAAAACGTCTCTGGAACCCTCAACCAATGAAGCCCTATCTGTGAGAGGTCGATCTTTCGAGAGGAGTAAACAAGGTAGATCACAGTCCAGATCTAAGTCTAAAGGACGCAAGCAGAAAGGGAAGTGTTGGCATTGTGGGAAGCCAGGGCACTCAAAGAAGGACTGTTGGCAATTAAAAAAGGAAAAGAATGGTGAAAAGCAAATTCAGCCATCAGCTGAGGCCAGTACAATAGATTCAGGAGAGACGACAACATGTGAGGCTTTCTGTATCAGCAACAACAGATCTGTTTTATATACCTGGGTTTTGGACTCGGGTGCATCTTTCCACATGTCTCCTCACAGAGACTGGTTTGACAAATATCAGCCATACTGTGGTGGGATGGTCTACTTAGGTGATGATCATCCTTTAGAAATTGTGGGAAGAGGGGATATAAGGATCAGGCTGGACGATGGTAGAGAAAGGATGTTATGTGATGTACGACATGTGCCCGATTTGCGGAAGAATTTGCTCTCAATCAAGATGATGGATAAGCTAGGGTATTCTGTCACTTTCGGTAACAACTACTGCAAAATTACCAGAGGAGCTCTTGTAGTAGCAAAAGGAGAATCTTATGGGACCCTATACCGTTTATGCGGTGATACGGTGACAAACCATGCAACAGCAGCAAATTCCAGAAATGCTCAGGATGCAGTAATGCTATGGCATCAACGCCTAGGACATATGAGTGAAAAAGGTCTAAAAATTCTGCATGACCGAGGTATGCTTTCTGGGATTAAGTCTTGCAATTTAGACTTGTGTGAGCACTGTATTTTTGGTAAACAAAAGAGGGTTCGGTTTACTGCAAGCCCTGGTAAGAGTTCTGATTTTTTGCAACTTATACATTCGGATATATTTGGACCAATCCCCACTCAGTCCTTAAATGGTGCTATCTATTTTCTGACTTTTATAGATGATTATTCTAGGAGAGTGTGGGTTTATTTTCTGAAGAAGTTGGAAGCTTTGCAGAAATTTAAAGAGTTCAAAGCACGAGTAGAGAAGAGTTTGGGCAAGCCTATTTTATGTCTCAGGTCAGATAATGGGGGTGAATATTGCTCCAAGGAATTTGATAAATTTTGTACGCAGGAAGGTATTAAGCACCAGAAGACTGTACCATATACTCCACAACAAAATGGTGTGGCTGAGCGGATGAATCGCACAATCATGGAACGTGCAAGAAGCATGCTCAGCGCATCCATGTTGGATAAAAAGTTCTGGGCAGAGGTTGTTAATACAATTGTTTACCTTATTAACAGGTCACCTACAACTGCGTTGGATGGACAGATTCCGGAGGAGGTTTGGTGTTGTAAGCCAATTGATTACTCTCATTTGCGTACCTTTGGTTGTGATGCATTTGCCCATGTGCCTAAAGAAAAAAGGTCCAAACTTGACCCAAAGTCAAGCAAATGTGTTTTTCTCGGCTATGGAGATACAATGAAGGGGTATAGACTGTGGGATCCTACTGCCCACAAGGTAATTATTAGCCGGGATGTTATTTTTGATGAAAAATCCATGCAAAGGAAGGAGGTACAACAAACTCCTAATGTTGTACCAGTTGAAGTAGATATGAACGAAGATGAATATGAAAATCAGCATGCTGAAGTTTTTGATCAGCATGCAGAACAACAAGTAGAGCAGCCACAACGGTCACAAGACCAAGAGCCACAATCAACAGATCATTGGGTTAGAAGATCTACACGTCCACAAAAGTGTCCGGAAAGGTATTCTCTTGTTTATCAGTCCTCTTTTGCTTTGTTAACTGATGATGGTGAGCCTAGTTCATTTCAGGAAGCTAGAGAGTCTGAGAATGCAGAAAAGTGGAGGAAAGCCATGGAGGAGGAAATCGAGGCACTTCGTAAGAATAAAACGTGGGAACTTGTGGATCTCCCACCTGGAAGAAAGGTTGTTGGAAACAAGTGGGTGTACAAAGTAAAGAAGAACAACGATGGGTTGTTGGAACGCTATAAAGCTCGCTTGGTGGCAAAAGGTTATGTGCAAAAGTCAGGTATAGACTTTAATGAAATTTTCTCTCCAGTTGTGAAGATGACTACTGTTAGAGTTTTACTTGCACTTGTAGCAACACAAGATTTAGAACTGGAGCAGCTTGATGTAAAGACTGCTTTCCTGCATGGTGATCTCGAGGAGGAGATTTATATGGATCAGCCTGAGGGCTATGAAGAAAGAGGCAAAGAGCATTTGGTTTGCAGACTCAAGAAATCTTTGTATGGGTTGAAACAGGCGCCAAGGATGTGGTACAGAAAATTTGACACCTTCATGAAGAGCCAAGGTTTCAGCAAGAGTGAAGCTGACCATTGTGCATACTATAAGAGGTTTGATGATGGCAGTTTTATTATTTTGTTGTTGTATGTTGATGATATGTTGGTTGCAGGCCCCAACATGAAGAAAATCATTGATCTTAAGGCTCAGTTGGCTAGGACATTTGAAATGAAGGATTTAGGAGCAGCAAACCAAATTTTAGGGATGAAGATACACAGGGACAGAAAAGGAAGAAAGATCTGGTTAAGTCAAAAGTCATATATAGAAAAGATTCTGCAGCGCTTCAATATGCAGAATGCAAAACCAGTTAGTACCCCACTTCTTTCACACTTAAAATTGTCTTCCAAATAGTGTCCTAGAACAGAAGCAGAGAAGACAAGCATGTCTCATGTACCGTATTCATCAGCAATAGGAAGCCTCATGTATGCCATGGTGAGCACCAGATCGGATATTGCCCAAGCAATGGGAGTTGTCAGCCGGTACATGGCAAATCCTGGTAAGGAGCATTGGAATGCAGTGAAGTGGATACTTAGATATTTAAGAGGCACTTCAGATGCTGCTATTTACTACGGATCGGATAATTTGCAAGTTATAGGTTTTGTGGATTCTGATTATGGTGGAGATAGAGATGGGAGAAAGTCCACTACAGGATATACTTTCACTCTTGCTGGTGGAGCTGTGAGTTGGACTTCTAAGTTGCAGTCTGTGGTGGCTTTATCAACCACTGAAGCAGAATATATTGCAGCGACTCAAGCCAACAAAGAGGCAATTTGGCTAGAGCGATTGTTGGGTGACTTCAAGATAATGCAGGAGAAAATTACGTTGCATTGTGATAGCCAAAGTGCTATTCAGCTAGTGAAGAACCCAACATTCCATGATCGCACGAAACACATTGATGTTAAGTACCATTTTATAAGAAATGTGGTGGAAGAAGGTAGGATCCTATTGCAGAAAATCGATATTGAAGTGAATCCTGCAGATATGCTTACAAAGCCGGTCAAGACAGAGAAGTTTGAGTGGTGCAAAACTTCTCTGGGCTTGCTGAAAATGTAATAAGGGCAGCATTGGGCAATTGGCACTGGATGGAAAAACATAGGCAAAGAATTCCTGTATACTGACTTCAAGTGGGAGAATGTTAGGAGGTGAAGTCACTATCCAAACAAATAGTTGCCAGACGTGTAGCTCCAAACGGGTAACTTGCCAAACGTCTAGCTCCAGACGGGTAGTCACCAGACGTCTAGCTCCAGACGGGTAACCTGCCAGACGTCTAGCCCCAAACAGGTAGTCGTCAAACGTGTAGCTCCAGACTGGTAGTCACCAAACGTGTAGCTCCAGATGGGTAACTTACCAGACGTCTAGCCTTAGATGGGTAGTCGCCATACGTGTAGCTCCAGACGGGTAACCTGCCAGACGTCTAGCCCCAAACGGGTAGTCACCAGACGTGTAGCTCCAGACGGGTAACCTGCCAGATGTCTAGCCCCAGACGGGTAGTCACCAGACGTGTAGCTCCAGACGGGTAACCTGCCAGACGTCTAGCCCCAGACGGGTAGTCCCCAAACGTGTAGCTCCAGACGAGTAACCTGCCAGACATCTAACCCCAAACAGGTAGTCGCCAGACATGTAGCTCCAAACGGGTAACCTGCCAGACGTCTAGCCCCAGACAGGTAGTCGCCAGACGTCTAGCTCCAGACAAGTAACTTGCCAAACGTCTAGCCCTAGACGGGTAGTCGCCAGACGTGTAGCTCTAGACGAGTAACTTGCCAAATGTCTAGCCCCAGACAGGTAGTCGCCAGACGTGTAGCTCCAGACGAGCAACCTGCCAGATGTCTAGCTCCAGATGGGTAGTTTCCAGATGTGTAGCTCCGAAAGACGAAACGAACAGTTTTCGGAGTCTTTCTTTAGGAGAGGAAACAAACAGTTTTCGGAGCCTCCCTTCATTTAGCTATAAAAAGGGAATGATCCCTTGCATGTAAACATGTTGTTGTGAATGTAAAAGATTGTTGAAATCAATAAAAGAAGAAGTTGTCATTTCCCCGTGGAATTTCCTGCACATTGTAGGTTTCCACGTAAAATCTTTGTGTTACTTGTGTTACTGTCTTGTTCTCTGTTATTGTGTTTTCTACTTGCAAGTAAAATCTAAAGTTTTTTACTGACAGAAACGACCCCTAGAGGTTTCCAACTGCCTAAATAGAAGAACTTACAAAGAAAGCAAACATCTAAACAACAAGTAGTCATCTACGCCAATAAGTTTTCTAACCTCCCAATGGATAATGAGAACATCATGGAGACTAATATCCTGGAAACTCCTCTTCAAGCCCTCAAAAAGGAACTAGTAGTTGAAGAAATAAATTGCAACACTAAGCCAATTCTAGGTCTACCAAGTAGCCCACAAGAGAACTCAACCCAATAGTTGAAGAGAGCCCAAAGGAAAAACAAAAGCCAAGAGAAAGACAAGGACTCTAACCAATCAAATGGAGGAACTCATACAGGAATAGATAGTGGAGGTGACACCTAGGAATTTTTTGACAGGGCCATGGTGATATTCTCACCTATGCTAAGGTTGGATTCCATACTAGAACCAACAAGAATGAGTCAAGAGTCTACTAAAAAGATGAAGCTAGACACACACCAAAGAGTAGGCAAGAAGACTACTCAACATCAAATAGGGAAAGAAGGTGCAAAGTTGATAGTAATGGGTAAGGTCAAGGATCTTACCCACATTTTCAGTCCGCGTGCTTGATGAAATGCATCACCTGGAATATTTGAGGGCTTAAGGGTAGCCCAATAAAGCATAATGAAGTAAAACGAATGATTCAACAACATCGTCCACAAATGGTTTTCATCCAAGAAACAAAAGTGTCGATAGAAGAGATGCATATATTTGCCAAAACGATTTGGCCTGCATGTAGGGTGGAATCCCTAAGCTCCCAAGGTGCATCTGGAGGAGTGGCTTGTCCTTGGGGTCCAAAAGAGATAGCGATACACCAAACAATGGGAATCTGGTGGATTCTGGCTTTACTGGCCCAGAGTAGACGTTCTCCTCAACATATGGTATGTCTCAATGTATACACACCTACCAGCCTCAATGGAAAACGACAACAATGGAGGAATGTACCCTATATTATTGGTCATTTCCTCGAAGCTTGGCCGCTTGTAGGTGGAGATTTCAACACCATCATCTCATTGGAAGAGAAGATAGGGTAAAATCGCACTCTAGACAGTAGTACTGACCTCATGATGAAGCATATTAGATCTCTTCGTAGATATTAAACCGTAGAACGGTACGATGACCTGGTCTAACAAAAGGTAGGGCCCAACATGCATTCTAGAAAGACTGGATAGGTTTCTATTATCAGAGGTGTTTATAAGCAATGGATATATTCCAAGAGCACAAACGTTGAATAATGCAAGATTAAATCATTGGCCGGTGTTGGTGGAAGTGAGGAAGACCAGACCCAATCGTGCTCCTTATAGATTCTAGCTATTGTAGTTTCGAGACAATAGTTTCCGAGATAAGGTTCAGCAATGGTAGCAAGAAGGGAAACCTAGTCATGGTACGAAGATGTACAACTTTGTGTGGAGGCTTCTTTACCTCAAGTCCAAATTGAGAACATGGAACTGGGAGGAGTTTGGTGACATAAACAAAAAGAAACAACATATTTTAACCAAACTTGAGGACCTAAATGAGCATATACGAACAGATAGCACTACTGAGATCCAAAGCAAGGAGGAGGCTAGGCTTGCTACTCAGTTAGAGGAATGGGACAAAAGAGAAGAGATCTTGTGGAAACATAAATTTAGGATTCAATGGCTCCAAGAGGGAGATAAAAACACTAGCTTCTTCCATAAATCTCTTCTAGCAAGGCGGTCACACAATTTCATTTCATCCCTGAAAACAACATCACGTGATTCAATACACACATGGTATGGAATGAAAGATATAGCAAGAGAATACTTTGCCCAACTCTTTAAGGCAGAACCACTGAACTAGAAAGCACAGCACGAAGTACTCCAGGTGATTCCTTCTCTCATCACAAAGGAAGATAATGTAACTTTGACTGCCCCAATTACTACCAAAGAACTTCAGCAAGTAGTTTTCAAGATGCAAAAAGGAAAAACTCCAAGCCCAGATGGATTTCCCATAGAATTCTGGGATATCCTTAAGGAAGAATTGTTGGAAGTGGTAGAAGAGGCTAGTGTAACATCCCCGCCACTGATCATCATTTTATTTGGAAGAATATGATTCTGCGATGAGTTTTGTGGTGCAGGAACAGGTAAACGCGCAAAGGCGGTAGAAGACACCCACCCTCCTGATGGAGACAGAGGCTGGAAGCGTCAGGTAAGGTGGGATATGATGTCGTGCCTCGTGCACCTTGGCCTGTGGGTACATGGAAGCCCACCGTAGAATTTGCATATAAAAATCATCCTGCATGTTGTTGCATTTGAAGCATGTGTATAACTGCATTTCATATTTGACTACACTACATTTCTTGCTTGCTGATTGTTGTAGCTCAAAGTGTCAAGATACTTATAAAAACAATAATAATAATAATAAAATAATAATAAATATAAAAAAAATATATAATATGATAATAATACAATAAAAATATAAACATAATATAACATACAAAAATAATAATAATAATAATAATATGATGTAAATATATATTCCTTGTTTTCATTTTGAAGAAAAAGAGCTCGGCATGGAATTTTAGGCCATACTAGTGTATGTATCATGAAGCAAGCCTAAACCAATATATATATATATATATATATATAAAATAAAATAAAAACTACAGTGGAAGTAACATATAAAACAACGTTATTAAGGATAGATTTAAGAAAGAAAATATTATCATTAATATATTAAATCAAATAACAAAAATATAATTTCACCTCTCCACCCGGATGAAGAAAGCATTGTCCACATGGCTACATTCGTAGGGGACAATCTGGCAATCGTAATAAGAAAAGTGATAAACAAAAGACTGATGGACCAAATGCATGTTATGCGTGTGGGGCACTAGACCATTTGGCCAGACAATGCCCAAACAGAGCGGATCATAGGAATCCCACTGAGGAAGCACCGCATAGAACTTTTGCTGCCACAGGTAACCGTAACCTTTCAGGACAAGCTACTCCATTTTTAATTAAAGGAAAATTAGGCAAAAAAGATGTACGTATTTTAATTGATAGTGGCACTACAGATAGTTTCATTTCAAAAAGTATTTTGAGGGATACACATGTTAAACCTGGGGTTATGGCTGAAGGGTGGCAAGTCGAGTATGGCTCAGGACAAACTTATTTAGTCAACCAATGTCTGTTTGAACCACAAATAGAAATACCTCAGGGAAAAATCAACTGGCATCTGTATGTAGCACCATTGCATGCATTTGACATAATTCTAGGAGTAGATTGGCTAAAAGCTCATAAGGCCCTGCTGAACTTTGAGGAAAGGTGGTTGGATTATACGGATGACGCTAATCGAACATCTCTTGAGCCCCATTTGATGACCGCCATGCAGGTCAAAAGAGCCTGGAGGAAGGGATGTAAACTATATGTGGTTAAAATAAACGAAAAGGAGGAAACTAACTCGAGTTCTGCATTATTTCAACAATACCCAGTGTTAAATGAATTTAGGGATGTCTTTCCTGAAGATTTGCCTGGACTACCTCCAAAAAGGGAATTTGATTTTTCAATTGAGCTTATGCCAGGAGCAACTCCAGTAGTCCTAACCCCATATCGTATGACACCACTTGAGTTACAGGAACTTAAAAATCAATTGCAAGATTTGTTGGAAAAAGGGCACATTAAACCTAGTGTGTCACCATGGGGAGCACTGGTTCTATTTGTCAAAAAGAAAGATGGCTCCTTGAGATTATGCATTGACTATAGGATGCTTAACAAGATGATTGTCAAGAATAAGTATCCTTTGCCCAGAATTGATGACCTATTTGATCAGCTAAAGGGAGCTACAATCTTTTCTAAGATTGACCTTAGGTCGGGATACCACCAGTTAAGAATTCGGGAAAAAAATGTTATCCAAGCATATGGTCGGAGGATCTATGCTAACGAGGGCAAGAGACAATGGTATGGGACATTGTCTCTGGATAACACATGCGCAGTACGTGAGGATGCTCACGACCCTGCTCGGTTGTGGAATTGCCAACAGAACTCATACCAGAGAGCTGGATTATGGGATTGGAAGGTCCAGCGGTAGATGGTATGGGCAGCATTACCGTCAACCGAAGCCGAAACTGGGTTATCTGGTCCATAACCATGCGATGGGGACCTTGGTTATACCTTAGTTGAAGGTCAATGACCAGTCACTGGCATAGCAACGTGTGATATTGATAGGAAATTGCGAATTTCCTCAACTTTGGAACAAGGGAATTATTGCGTCCACTCTTCCAGGTGATATGGGCCCTGGAAGAGCAAACCCACACCAAGATCTAAAATAATCCGAGGAAAGGGAAAGATCTAAAAATGGTAATCTATTGTGGGAAGTTGGCCGGTCCCGAGCACTTAAGTCACCAGCTGCAGTGGTTGAAAGCCTTGAAGTGTGGAATCTCTATGCCTTGTGCTATTAAATAGTTGGGTATATTTACAAATATGTGTAACATTTAAGTAAGCTCTCGTGAAAGTTTTCATTGTGTATTTGACAACTAGGTGAGTAGACCTGGGTTGTGACAGTTAGTGTCAGAGCCTAGGTTGCGAAACCATGGCTACTAATATAAATAGTTGTTCTGACATGACTCTTTGATGCCAGACATGGCAGGTACCTCGCGGAGGGCTAGTGTGAATCTACAAGAGGAGATTGCAGAGGTTCCGAGAAAGGGACCAAGACGACTCATGAAGGAGTCTGAGATGGTGCAAGCTGCTGAAAAACCACGGCGAGTGGTCAGGAAAGAAAAGGAGCCGGTAGCTGTAAGAGCTACCCATAATGATGAGAACATGGCTCGAATGATTCAGTTGATGCAAGAGCAACTGAACCAGCAGCGTGAGCAAATGGAAATCCAAAAAGCTTAAATGAGTGAGCATATGGATCAGCAACGGGCACAGATGGCCCAGCAGCAGGAACTAATCACCCAACAACAAAATTCATTGAAAATTTGACTAAGAAAAAGGAAACTGAAAATATAAGCGAGTTTCCAGAGGGTTCCTCGAGGAGGAAAGTGGGTGATGAGTTGAAAAAGGAGATAAAGAAGTTGGATATCTCTAAATTTGATGGAAGAGGTGATGGTGAAACCGCCGTTAATTGGCTAAGTGAAGCCGAGGGGTATTTTGCAATTCAACCCCTTTGCTCTGAATCTAAAACCACATGGGCAATGGCACATTTAGAAGGTCCTGCACGGGACTGATGGACTACATACAAGAAAATTACTTAGAAGGAAGCAACAGATATACCCTGGGAAGAAGATACTTATAAGACTGCTTTTAGAACTCGATACGGACGGTATTACCATTTGGGTTAACCAATGCACCAGTTGCATTCATGAACTTGATGAACAACGTGTTCCGAGAACATTTAGACCGGTTTGTGCTAATATTTTTAGATGATATTTTGATTTATTCCCAAAATAGAGAAGAACACGATGAACACATGAGAATAGTGTTAGAAGTTCTCAGGAAAAATCAGTTGTATGGTAAATTGTCCAAATGTGAATTTTACACATCACAAGTTCAATACTTGGGGCACATTGTCTTAGCTGAAGGGATAGTCGTAGATCCTAAAAATATTGAGGCCATAATAGGTTGGCCAGCTCCAACCAATGTATCAGAAGTAAGAAGTTTTATGGGAATGGCTGGTTATTATCGACGATTTGTTAAGGGGTTTTCAAAAGTAGCATTTCCCATTACCAACCTACAAAGGAAGGGAAAACATTTAGGTGGACAGCTTAGTGTGAGGAAGCCTTCAGAACTCTTAAGGAGAAGCTGACAACTGCACCTATATTGAAAATACCTGACCTAAACAAATCATTTACAGTTTGCACCGATGCCTCATTGGAGGGACTAGGTGGTGTGTTGATGCAAGATGAGGCCGTAGTAGCATATGAGTCCAGGAAACTCAAGAAACATGAGATAAACTATGCTACACATGATTTAGAGTTGGCAGCAGTTGTTCATGCTCTTAAAATTTGGAGGCATTATCTGTTAGGAAAGCCCTTTGAACTTAAAACAGATCATCAGAGTTTGAGATATATTTTTACTCAGCCTCTACTAAACGCCCGACAACGAAGATGGATGGAGTTTTTGGTTGAATATGACTTTGGTATTGAATATATCAAAGGAAAAGAAAATAAATTGGCAGATGCTCTCAGTAGGAGAAGGCATATAGCAGCTCTTACAAAATGTCAGTATGGGTTGAAAGAGCAGATCATGGAGATGCAGAAGGATGATGAGTTTTGCAAACAATACCGGGACAAGATTGAGCAGGAATCAAATCGGCATGGGGATTATAGTATCAAGCAGAATTTGGTGTATTTTCGGGATAGAATAGTAGTACCCAATGATGAAGGACTTAAAAGAACTATCCTATAAGAAGCTCATTATGCTCCATCTCTGCTCATCCAGGGGTAATTAAGATGAGGGAAAACTTGAGGAAAGATTATTTCTGGCCTGGGATGAAAAAATATGTAGTGCAATTTGTTGCAAGATGCCTAGAATGTCAAAAGGTCAAGGCAGAACATCAACATCCTGGTGGAAAGTTGCATCTGTTCGAAGTACCAGAACAAAAGTGGCAGGTGATATCTATGGATTTTATTGTTGGCCTTCCAAAGACACAATTTTAGCATGATGCAATAAATGTAGTTGTGGATAAGCCAACCAAAGTAGCGCATTTTATACCCGGCAGTGTTCGTGATGATGCATCAGCTATAGTGCAAAAGTTTGCTCAAGAAATTGTAAGACTGCATGGGTTCCCCGAAATAATCATCTCGGATAGAGATTCGAGATTCACTTCTGAGTTTTGGTAAGCTTTGCATCGAGCTTGGGGAACAAAGCTCAATATCAGCACTGCTTATCATCTTGAGACGGATGGACAGACCGAGCGGGTCAATCAAGTGCTAGAGGACATGCTACGCATGTATTGTATGACCACCAAAGTAAATGGGAAGACTATCTCTTCCTGGCGGAATTTGCTTATAATAACAGCTATCATGCCACATTGGGCATGGCCCCATTTGAGGCCCTATACGGGCGTAGGTGCAGGACACAAATAACGTGGGATAATTAGGACGATCAAGAGGTGATCGGTCCTAAAGTTGTTAAACAAATGGAAAATCAGCTTAAAAAGATTCGCTAGCGACTTCGTGAAGCCGCTGATCGTCAAAAGAGTTACGCTGATCTTAAGCGAACACCCCGAGAATTTGTCGTTGGTGACAAAGTCTTCCTTCGAGTCAATCCAACCAAAAGTTCCATTAAATCCACCAAATTGAGTCCTAGATTTGTCGGTCCTTTTGAAATTGTTGCCAAAATCAGTCCTGTTGCCTACAAGCTCGCATTGCCACCAAACCTGTCAAAAATCCACAGTGTTTTTCATGTGTCCCTTCTTCGTAAATATATAGCTGACCCATCTCATGTCCTGGATGTGTCTCATTTGCAGACATCGGACCTGCCACTCATTGAGGTTCGGCCAGCTAAGATTTTGGGGTACAAAACTAAACAGTTGAGAAAAATAATTGTGGAGCAATGTAGGGTCCAATGGGACCATTATTCTGAGAAAAATGCCACCTGAGAGGATGTTACTGCCATGAAAAACCAATTTCCATACTTGTTTGAAAATTGAAAACAAAAGACAATATGCTATATGTGTTTGAAATGTAAATTTTGGCATAATGATACTTGATGTGATAGTTGTAATTGCATGTAATTATTGACTTATATGAATATGATCTGATGTTATGAAAACTTGCATATGTATTTGTTTTCTTTAGCTAACATAGGGACTGTGTTAATTCCTAGTGGGGGAGTATGTAACATCCCCGCCACTTATTATCATTTTATTTGGAAGAATATGATTCTACGATGATTTTTGTGGTGCAGGAACAGGTAAACGCGCAGAGGCGGTAGAAGACACCCACCCTCCTGACGGAGACAGAGGCTGGAAGCGTTAGGTAAGGTGTGATATGATGTCGTGCCTCGTGCACCTTGGCCCGTGGGTACATGGAAGCCCACCGTAGAATTTGCATATAAAGATCATCCTGCCTGTTGTTGCATTTGAAGCATGTGTATAACTGCATTTCATATTTGACTACACTAAATTTCTTGCTTGTTGATTGTTGTAGCTCAAAGTGTCAAGATACTTATAAAAACAATAATAATAATAAAATATATAATATGATAATAATACAATAAAAATATAAACATAATATAACATACAAAAATAATAATAATAATAATAATATGATGTAAATATATATTCCTTGTTTTCATTTTGAAGAAAAAGAGCTCGGCATGGAATTTTAGGCCATACAAGCGTATGTATCATGAAACAAGCCTAAACCTATATATATATATATATATATATAAAATAAAATAAAAACTACAGTGGAAGTAACATATAAAACAACGTTATTAAGGATAGATTTAAGAAAGAAAATATTATCATTAATATATTAAATCAAATAACAAAAATATAATTTCACCTCTCCACCCGGATGAAGAAAGCATTGTCCACATGGCTACATTCGTAGGGGACAATCTGGCAATCGGAATAAGAAAAGTGATAAACAAAAGAATGATGGACCAAATGCATGTTATGCGTGTGGGGAACTACACCATTTTGCCAAACAATGCCCAAACAGAGCAGATCATAGGAATCCCCCTGAGGAAGCACCGCATAGAATTTTTGCTGCCACAGGTAACCGTAACCTTTCAGGGCAAGCTACTCCATTTTTAATTGAAGGAAAATTAGGCAAAAAATATGTACGTATTTTAATTGATAGTGTCGCTACAGATAGTTTCATTTCAAAAAGTATTTTGAGGGATACACATGTTAAACCTGGGGTTATGGCTGAAGGGTGGCAAGCCGAGTATGGCTCAGGACAAACTTATTTAGTCAACCAATGTCTGTTTGAACCACAAATAGAAATACCTCAGGGAAAAATCAACTGGCATCTGTATGTGGCACCATTGCATGTATTTGACATAATTCTAGGAGTAGATTGGCTAAAAGCTCATAAGGCCCTGCTGAACTTTGAGGAAAGGTGGTTGGATTATACAGATGACGCTAATCGGCAAATCCGTATCCACTGCAATCGAACATCTCTTGAGCCCCATTTGATGACCGCCATGCAGGTCAAAAGAGCCTGGAGGAAGGGATGTAAACTGTATGTGGTTAAAATGAAGGAAAAGGAGGAAACTGACTCGAGTTCCACATTATTTCAACAATACCCAGTGTTAAATGAATTTAGGGATGTCTTTCCTGAAGATTTGCCTGGACTACCTCCAAAAAGGGAATTTGATTTTTCAATTGAGCTTATGCCAGGAGCAACTCCAGTAGTCCGAACCCCATATCATATGACACCACTTGAGTTACAAGAACTTAAAACTCAACTGCAAGATTTGTTGGAAAAAGGGCACATTAAACCTAGTGTGTCACCATGGGGAGCACCGGTTCTATTTGTCAAAAAGAAAGATGGCTCCTTGAGATTATGCATTGACTATAGGATGCTTAACAAGATGACTGTCAAGAATAAGTATCCTTTGCCCAGAATTGATGACCTGTTTGATCAGCTAAAGGGAGCTACAATCTTTTCTAAGATTGACCTTAGGTCGAGATACACCAGTTAAGAATCTGGGAAAAAAATGTTATCCAAGGATATGGTCGGAGTATCTATGCTAACGAGGGCATGAGACAATGGTATGGGACATTGTCTCTGGATAACACATGCGCAGTACGTGAGGATGCTCACGACCCTGCCCGGTTGTGGAATTGCCAACGGAACTCATACCAGAGAGCTGGATTATGGGGTTGGAAGGTCCAGCGATAGATGGTATGGGCAGCATTACCGTCAACTGGAGCCGAAACTGGGTTATCTGGTCCATAACCATGCGATGGGGACCCTGGTTATACCTTAGTTGAAGGTCAATGACCAGTCACTGGCATAGCAACACTAAGTTCCAAAGCATTGAAGTGTGAGATTGATATGAAATTGCAAATTTTCCCGACTTTGGAACAAGGGAATTATTGCGTCCACTCTTGAGGTGATATGGGCCCTGGAAGAGCAAAACCACGCCAAGATCTAAAATAATCCGAGGAAAGGGAAAGATCTAAAAATGGCAATCTATTACGGGAAGTTGGCCGGTCCCGAGCACTTAAGTCACCAGCTACAGTGGTTGAAAGCCTTGAAGTGCGGAATCTCTATGCCTTGTACTATTAAATAGTTGGGTATATTTACGAATATGTGTAACATTTAAGTAAGCTCTCGTGAAATTTTTTTCACTGTGTATTTGACAACTAGGTGAGTAGACCTGGGTTGTGACAACTAGGATAGCCAAAGTGGTGCTCAAAGAGGTGAACAAGACATATATAGCTTTGGTTCTGAAAACCCAGGAGTCTAAACACATCTCTAGCTTCTAACCACTAGCTCTTTGTTCTATATCAAATTTTCACTAAGATCGTGGCAGAAAGGGTCAAACCTCTTCCTCACAAAATTATTTCTCTGGAACAGGATGGTTTTGCAAAAGGAAGACAGATCTTGGATGAGATAGTCTTAGCTTAGGAGGCCATCCACTCTATGCAAGTACAAAAAATACCCTCCATGTTTATTAGGTTAGACCTATCCAAAGCATATGATAGAGTTGACTAGCACTTCCTCCTAAAGGTGATGAGACAATTTGTATTCTCGGGGGACTGGGTAGAAAGGATCAAGAGATGCATCTCCTCGGTAAGTTACTCGGTTCTAGTAAGTGGAGCTCCTACCCAACTATTTACAACTTCCAGAGGTATCAGGCAGGGAGACCCCTTATTCTCATACCTATTCATCATATTGGTTGAATGTCTTGGCAGAACATTAGCTAAGGATAGGGAAACCAGAGCTTTGGAGGGAATAATAATAGCAACTAGAGCTAAACCAATTACACACCTGCAATTTGTTGATGACTCTACATTAGGAAAAGTAACAACAAGGGAGGCCTCCAAATTTAAAATTATTCTAGGACAGTTTACAAAAGCAACTCGACAACTTATAAATGAAGAAAAGTCCAAGGTCATCTTTTTCCATTGCTCACCTAGGCAGGAGATGATGTTGTTGGATAAATTGAGATACAAGAAGACATCTCTTCCAATCACTTACCTAGGAATTCCACTTACAGTTGGGAGGCAAAAAAAGAGGAATGGACTTGTTTGAGAGTAAAAGCCAAATTGGGAAAATGGACTAATAGGTGGCTTTCTACAAGAGGTTGGCTGACCCTCATAAAAGCAATCCTCAATGCCATACCTATTTATGTCTCCTTAGTGCTAACCATCCCTAAGGCAGTTCTTAAAGAATTGGATCAAATAAGTTATAGATTCCTCTGGAATGGAGTCAAGGAAGAACAAAAATGGGCACTGGTGAAATGGGATACTTTATACCTATAGAAAAAGGAAGGAGGGCTAGGAATCAGATCAATTGTCAAGAATAAGAAGGCTCTGGCGGCTAAGTTATATTGGAGATTTCTAAAATCCATTGAGGAATTGTGGGATCAAATTTTGAGGGCCAAATATGCAAAGAATAAAACCTCGATAGAGCTTATACAATTTTTGCTTCCTAGCAGAGGATCTAGCATCTTAATGGGACTCAAAATAGGAGAGGATATGATCAAGAAAAGATTGTTCTGGATTATCCATAATGGATAGAAGGCTAACTTTGAATAGATTCGTGGGATGGTCATCCTCCTCTAATAACTCAAGTCCCGACTGGGAGACCATTGATGGAGAATCTACATAGAAACAATTGGGTTAAGGTGGCCAAATACTATAAGCCTCAAAGTAGTAGCTGGAAGGTAGGAAGGTAAGGGATCCCACTATAGGAGTGGCCAATCCAAGTCCCGAGATCACTTTCGTGGTCTCAAGAGGAGGATACTCTCACATGGGATGGGAAAAATCAGAGTGAATATACAGTTGCCTCTGAATACTTAGCCCTCTGCCAAAGTAACCCGAGCCTGTTAAGTGATATATTCACGTAGTTATGGGCACAAAACCTTTGGCCTAAAGTGAGATTCTTCATTTGGATACTACTTCATAGAAGGGTGCTGACAGGGGAACAATTGATGAAAAGAGGGATGCATGGGCCTTTCAAATGTGAGATGTGTTGGGAGAATGAGGAAACGATCTCTCATCTTTTTATAGAATGCTCCATCACAATCAAACTATGGAAACAGATGGTAGCTCTGTTAGGCATCCACTGGTCTAAGATATCTTCTATAGAACAACAACTTTGGAGAGAGTGGCCTAAATGGGAGGAAATGGACCAACCCACTCAACAGATTTTTTTGATGGGGACAACTCTCCTTTTGTGGAATTTGTGGAAGGAGAGAAATAATCATATCTTCAACCAAGAGTACAAAGATAGTCGCTTTGTCTAGCAAAGGATCACAAACAATATGAGCTAGTCAATCCAATACCTGTTAAAAGCGCCCCAAAATCCTAACCAAAAGTGGATTCAAATAATATCCAGATTACAAGTGTCTCCAAGGATGGTCATATCAAAAACGCTAACCCCAAATCGTGCACAAGTAATCATAACTAGGAACTGGAAACCTCCTCCAGAAAGACTGGGTAAGATTAGTACAAATGGAGCCTGAAGGGGAAATCCAAGAAGAGCGCGTATGGGAAGAATAGGCCGTCTTTCAAATGGTGCCCCTGCTTTTCGCAAAAAAACAAGGTATCTTATCCAATAAAATGGCAAAGGGATATGCCATCTTAAGAGGATTACAGGAGGCTCTGAAGATGGGGTGGAGGAAAATTTAGGTGGAATCAGACTTCCAAATTATGATTAATCACTTAAATGGACCAGGCAAGCAAAAGAATATAGACTGGAGAATACAAAGAATACTTGAGCAAATACAGATGACCCAACAATGCTTTGAGACAATGGAGTTCATACACATCTTTAGAAATCAGAACAGGGTGGCAGATGCGATGGCTAACTGGGCTCTTGATCGAGGAGACCTCACTTGCTATGGATATCCTCTTAGATGGTGGCCTTAGCGGACCAGGGAAGATCTTTTTTCCATTCTTACGATTGATGATAGTACTGTTTATTGTATCTAGTTTTATATATCCTTGTTTTACTTGGTTACTCTTTTTTTGCATAGATAGTTGTAGTAGATTAGATGTGAGGGAGAATAGTCTCACATCCTCTGTTAAAACTTGGCTTAAAAGCCTTCAATCTTAGAAAGGCAGAAGATGTAATCCGATTTTCAACTAAATTAATTTATTAATCTTTTTTACCGAAAAAGGAAAAAAAAAACAAAATAATTTACAGTCAAATTTTTATCCTATAAACTTATTCTCAATATTGTTCTTTTTACTATTAAGATCTACATTATTTATTTTCATTGGCAAATTGTCAGAAAATAGAAAAAACTGACAATGGTGAAAACTATTATGAGATGATACTTGAAACGGCTTGGGTGTTTGACTGATACTCCAAAAGCTCTTACCGAGCTGGAACAAGTAAGGACCTAAATACTGCAAAGAGGGAAATCAAAGAGAAAAGCAGGCCATTAATTCTCCCAGAATCCGTCAAAGACAAGCCTGTTATGGAAGTCTTGAATGTATTCAAGCCTACCATGGCCAAAAAAAAATATTTAAAATATTTAGTAGGAATATCAAATTCAGTCTTGATGCCAAGGGAATGTTGTTACCAAACATATAGTGTATCTGTACTCCAACTCAATAATGACTGTAAAAAGAGAAATACAGCAACTTCTCCGTGCAACCTTGTCTTCATACACGTTGGGATGAGATATTAGTATCCTACGAGCAATGATAGTGGTTGATAAAATTGAAACAAATAAATTGAAGCACATAACTAAGACAACTCTTGGTACGGTTAAATGTGATGCTATTCCCAAAATCATATCATTTATTTTTTTTGACAGCCAAGGGTGCATATGTGCAATGGAAAACAGAATTGGCAATGATGGTAACCTGCTCTGTCCACAGCAAAATAGCTTATATATGGTTCATTGGCCGGCATATGAATTCCCTTCAGTTATGCATCAGCTGCCTCTTCCTTGTACTATCAAAGCTATCCACTATACCTTTGTTTTATCTAGAATTACACTTTTTTAAAAGAGAATTAACCTGCTAATTGTTTTGGTCTGTGAATTTTCTGTACTGCATTATGATTGAACTCGTTTCTAAGGTCTGTCGATGGCTGTTGTGACCATTCTTTAATTGAAGTGACTGTCTTGTGCATACCAGTCCTCAGGGCTAGAGTGCTGTGTTTTTGACAGGTTAGAGATGGGAAATCCAAGATCCTGTCTTCCAGCAGGTTGCTGAGCACACATTGGCCTGCGTCACTCAGAGATATTCATGGCCTTTGAAATGTCTTGACATTATTACCTTTAAATGTGTGGTTGTAGGTGAGCAAGATTGCTGTAATGAAAACCTGCATGACTGTCATCATAAAAACAAACAAAGGAATGTTGAAATGCAGGGAGGAATAAGGACGTGTTTGGATGCTTATGATGAACGAGTCAAAAGGATTGATTCCTTAATCAATAACAATTACAATGACGCACAAAAACATGAGGAAAGATGCCAGTGATATAAACAGCAGATGGCAGCTCATTTCCACTCTCTCAGTGACATGTTTTTCTACCTTGAAAATACCTTCAGGGGACAGTCTGGGGTGATCAACAACCTGCTGAGGGCAATGGAACATAACTCACTAAATGCACAAATTTGTCCTCTAAAAAATATGCAAGGACTTATCAATTACCTACATTTCCAAATTAAAAAAAACAAATAAGGAAATTATTTGATTGGTCTTACCAAAAGGTCTGCCTTAAAAAAGGAAGCAAAGTTCTACACAACGTCTATCTGATATACAATGAAGAAAACCCACACCTTATCATAGCAAACGAATACATAAATACATGTAGTAAGCATTAGCAGATAAGTTGTGTGTGTCAAATCTAGAAATAAGGTACAACCATACAGTGTTTAGTTTTCTAGTTTTAGTTTCGGCAACAAGTAATTGTTAACGGGTTAAAGCATTAGAGTGTGCATGATAACTGCTGTCACCCAAAAAGGTTGGTAACATATGAAATAGATATTTCATGAATGCATTGACCATAAAGTGCATCGAATTGGCCCAGTCTGCCTTTAATCAAGGGAATATCCAAAGTCCAATTCGTTCTATCCAAGACAGAACTAATAATCCACTTCGTACAAAGTGTCAAGGTTATAAAGCCTGGCATTCGGTGCATCCAACGAACCTTCTGACCACCACTACCACTGGAGAACCTAAGTTCCCTTGAATGCAGAGTAGAGAATATTTTGAAATTGTCTGAACATTTAGCAAAAAGCACCCGACCGTCCAAATAATGAAAGTTGAATCAATGAATTTTCCATGGACAAGTTTAAATTGTATGAAACAGATGTTGATCAATTTAACTACCAGTTTTTCGAACAACTTGAGATCAGCAGTTTCTATCCCGAACCCTTCAAGATCCCCTCACTTAAATAAATACTTACCAGTAGAAAAAACCCCTAAATATAAAACAAAAAAAATTCAAACATGCCTAATATGAATATCTGAGCACCTACAAACTTAAACGATTAAAATAAGCGGCTATCTAACTGAGACCAGCAGGAGCAATGTCAAGGGTTAAGAGTATTCCAACCCAAACCCCTAAATATAAAACAAAAAAAATTCAAACATGCCTAATATGAATATCTGAGCACCTACAAACTTAAACGATTAAAATAAGCGGATATCTAACTGAGACCAGCGGGAGCAATGTCAAGGGTTAAGAGTATTCCAACCCTTAACCTCTTCATGAGCACCATCTGCTCACCGTTCCCGAGACCTTGTGGTTACAATGCTACAGAGCTTAATATTTCAAGTGGAGACTTTCAGGTTCAATTTTTATGGGGTAAGTTTGTACACCATGTTTTAGTAACCCAAATATAGTTGAATAATACAAATATGCACACACAACCCTCTGTGGTTTGAACCTGGATCTCCTCAAAAAAATCTTAAAGCACTAACCACTGCACTGTCCCACAGGCATGTCGTCTACATTTCATATTGTCCATAGTCTCACCAAAAACTATTTTATCTGTACAGCCGGAGCAGCCTAATAGTGGAGACTTTGGAATTCTAAATAAAAGTCCAAGGTTCAAAATATAAGGAGGTAGGGTTTCACACTATGTTATCAAGTAAATAATATACTTTGAAACTCTGAATAAAAGTTCAGAGTTTGAATTCTATGAGATAGGATTGCATGCTATGCTTGGTAATGGGGGAGAATGGTTAAAAATATCCATTTATTGAATAAACAATATCCATCTCATATAAACTATGACCTAGGTGTGTCTTTTGGATCTTAGTCAATATATTAGAATTGATGTTTTAGTAACTTACAGCAAGTGAATGTTTCTTAGCATTAGTTCCCCATGTACCAGAGACAGGTTTGACTTTGCGGGAAAGCAAATATCCATGAAACAGTCTGCGTGATGTGGTCTACGGGCAAGGGCAAGGACGCCGCTTGCATTTCGGTGATGTGACCTGAATTCAATGCCGGCGGATATGTATATGTATAAGAAGTATTTACTCAATAAAAAATATGTATATCCATGAAACAGTAGTAAATTTGTTACCATGCAACCAGCAGAAACATGGAAACATTACTCAAATGCAGAGAAAGAAGTTTTCTGCTCACCTTTACTCCTTGTCAGCAGCTAGTGCTTGAATACCATGCTACTGATTTTAATGATTCTTCAACACTAAGCTCACCCAAAGAGAGCTGAGGAATATAGAAGCATTTGATTTTGCAGGAAACCAAATATCCATGAAACGATAGTAAATCTGTTACAATGCAACCAGCAGAAACATGGAAACATTATTCAAATGCAGAGACATAATTGTTCTGCTCACCTTTACTCCTTGTCAGCAACTAATGCTTGAATACCATGCTACCAATTCTAACGATTCTTCGACACTAAGCTCACCCAAAGAGAGCCGAGGAATATAGCAGTAATAACCATAATTTATTTCTTCTTCCTCCTTTTTCCATTCTTCCTGTGCAAGCAACAGCTTTAGAAAAAGTTATCATGTACTACCGACACTGTAATTGCTTTGCTAGTTCAGCTTTAGAAAAAGTTATCATGTACTACGGACACTGTAATTGCTTTGCTAGTTCCCCGGTCCTAGGCTGAAGCTCACTCATAATAAAGCATAGCGTTGGATGTGAAATTTGGAGAAAATCGTACTTCATTCTTATTGGCGCCGTAATTAACGTTGAACAAATTTCATTGGGACCGAAAATAACGATTTATAGAAGAAAAAATATCATAATAATCAATTAAAAATGAAAAACGAACACGTAAAATTCCAACTCAAATAGTGTCGACCAACTTTATTTTTTTATTTAACTACAAAGTGTTTTGCTAGCTTTAATCAACATTATTCTTCTTTTTCAACGTTTCACCTCTTATATGATATGGAGGAGAAGAATATAAAAGTGCTTGTTCGTCTTTGGAAAAAGTTTCTTTGCGTAAGGAGGAGAATAAATGAAATGAAAGATTTTAATTACGTCCGCGAGACCCAAATATGGTCTATGGGACCTCAAATATGGAAGTACAATTACTCAAATCATATCATATGATCTTTAATATCTTTGAGAAGGTTGTTCCTTCTCTTGCTGATTTGTGTTAGCAATTCCCCAACTTTTTTATTTTATTGTCTTCAAATAAATCTGCCATAAACTCGTTCCCAAGTGTTTCTTTGTATTTGTCACGGATATCTAAAAAACTCGGGCATTTATAGATGAAGTGTTCCTCTGTCTCTACTGCATATCCTTTCTTCCCATTGTTCTTTGGGCGTTGTCCATCTCCCTGTTTCACATCTAAGCCTATGAGAGCTAGTCCTTATCCGAGCAATGAGTATTTTTTCCTTCCACTTGATTTCAGCGCCTATATACGCTTTTTCCTTGTGGTCATACGTTGGGTTAAAATTTGCAATATAATATTGTCTTTTCCTGCTTGCATTTTTCCACATTCCACTTTGAACTTTTCATTCACATAATTTTTTATGTCTTTGTTGACATTTGGGCATTCATTTATGTTGATTTCCCAACGTTTCATCCATTTCTGATTTTGTTTCATCCATGTATTCTTTCGCCTATGCAACTCTTCGTCCCTAGCTGCCCTAGGCCATCTATCATTTGTCATGTTTTCTATTTTTTTCAAGTAACATAACAACTTGGTCATAGCAATTGCTTCTAAAGGGAACATTCCAGTTTCAGCTAGAATAATTTCATAAGGGGTTGTGGCCTTAATTTTGAGAAAGTTTGTGATTAGATATTTTTGAATCCTTTCTATTTGCCTCCATTTTGCATTTGTTGTGCCACTAGCCCACACCTCGCAACCATACAACAGAACCGGTGTAACAAGTAGGCCAAATAAGACCTTGGTGGTCTTCCAGTCCCACAACTCGGCATTCCTACACCTGTTTTGAAGTGCATATAGTGCTCTCCAACCACTTTGAGTTCTTTTCATCCTACATGTATTCCAATTAAGTTTGTCATGAAAGTCTATGCCCGAGTATTTGTATTCTACTACTACATCAAGCGGTTCTCCTGCAAACTGAAATTTGAGTTGTTGCTTCTTCTTTTTTGTTGAAAAAATCATAATTTTTGTTTTGCTCGTGTTCACTGCATCCCAACTTCTTTACAAAAGAGTTCTAGAGCTTGAAGGTGATCTTCTAGATCTTTGGTTGTTTTGGCCACAAGAATTACATCATCTGCATACATGAGGAGTTTTACCACATATTTGGCTAAATGCACACCCTCTCCCCCAAATTTGTTTATCCATTCTTCTAACTTGTCAATGTACAACCCAAATAAGGTCGGAGATAGAGGGCAACCTTGTTTGACACCTATGTCACTACCAAAACATTCGAGATAACCCTTCATGTGTTATGATTCTAGCCTTTACATGCTCATATAGTATGTGAACTGCTGCCCTGTAGTGAATTGGAACCTCTAGCTCTTCCATTCTGCTCCATAATTTTTTCCTTGGCACTATGTCAAATGCCTTTTTGAAGTCTACAAAACAACAAAAAGCCTCCTCTTTTTTGTCCCATATTTTTTCCACTATGTGTACGAGCGTGATACAGTGATCAATAGTTGAGTGCTTGGGCCTAAAACCTGCTTGCCGCTTTGCTCTATTTCCCTTTTTTAATGCCCATATGTTGATCCTACGCTCTATCATACTCCCAAACAACTTTGCAAAGAGAGGGTTGATCATGATAGTTCGATAGTTTGAGGGATTATTTACATCTCCACTTTTAAACAAAGGAATGGTCAAGCTAGTTGTCCACTCGGTAGGGAAGCCATTTTGTATGACCTCATTGAAAATTTCTTTGATTTGCGGTGCCAAGATATCTACCCCCCATTTTATATGCTCTGCTTGAAGATTGTCTATGTCACGGGCTTTACCAATTGCTAACTTTTTTATCCCTTGAATAATGTCTTCAATTGTGAAAAGTTCTTTCTTGACAATGATAGTAGGGGGTGTCTCCTGCTGGTTACTACGTTGATACAGTTGTTTTGAATACTCCAACCACTGATTAACTGTTATGTTATTTTCAGTTTGCATCCTTTTCACGCTTAGTTCCTTCCAAAATTTCTTTGGTTCATGCTTCCCTAAGTAAATCAATTCTTTCCTCCTTGTTCTAGTGTATTCTTCTTTTTTTGCCCTTACCAGTTTCTCATATGCTTTTTGTTTGCTCTTGTTTTACCCGTTGGTTCCTTTAGTAATCTTCGCATTTTTTTGCAATCTTCATCGAACCATGGGTTGGTTGGGAAGCTATTCCTTTCTTTCTTTTTAGGTTTAGCTCTCTTGCATTTGTTTAGAGCTTCTTGAATAACGTGCATTAACCATTCACTCTTATTGTAATCTCTACTACTGTGATGTAGTTCTTCCCTTTCTGTAACTTGTTATTTAATCTTGCTCTAAAATTCTATCGATTTTCATATGTTAAGAGAATGTTTCCCTTGTGAGGATATTTATTTTGATTGCCTTGCAAGTGTTTTTCCCTTGGTTTGTCTCCATGCATTCGAAGTTTCATAACAATTGGGTTGTGATTGACTTAAGTTCCATTGGAGAATCTTCCACTTCTAGCTCCTCTATTTTTGGTATGTAATTATGTGAGCATATTACATAGTCTATTACACTTTGTCCCTTATATGTTTTGCATGTATACTTTCCTGAATTTTTCCATTTGTTCATCCCATTGCAAATAATCAAATTGTATATGTTTGCAAAGACCTAACAACTCTTCTCCATATTGCGTGATAGCCCCATGCTCATCTTTGAAGTCCTGGTCCACTGTTGATTTTCCTCTTCTGGCATCCAAAGAGGATTAATCTCAATATCTTCGTTACCTTCTAGAATGTTAGCTTGCTTATTTGTTGTCCTTGCATTGAAATCTCCAATTAATATAATCTCCCCCAACTTACTGTATATTGAAATGTCTCTTTTTAGGGAGGAGTATGGGTCTTCTCTGTTAAGGTCATGTTTCTTATAGAATTTAGAATTCTTGGGAGCAAAATAACATGTTGCTATGCTAATAACTGACTTATTTTCTAGGATCTTTATCCAGATGTATTGTTTGTTTTCATCTTGTTTTTCAATTTTAATGACCCTATCCCATTCCTCTTTTATTAAAACCATAATACCCCCATGCCCTTTGCCATTTTCTATTGCTTTATTCCATATTGCTATTTTTTTGTATCCCACAAATTCTGGAGTCCTACATCCATCGTGTTCATGTGTTTATGTCAATATGATTATATCTTTGTCTCTAGCAATGGGCCCTAACCCGGGTCCTCTTCTCCAAGGGAAACCTCTACAGTTCCAACTTACCATTGTAAGATGTTCCCGGGCGGACCATACTCCCTATTTGTTTTGGATTTGTTTAGATGTGATGTATGCCTTTCCATTTCTTAAATATGCCTGTTTCCCTTCATTCCTTGCTGCCCTCACCTTTTCCCATTCCTTATTTCTTTCTTCTTGTTGTAAAAATGTTAGGTCATCATCTAAATAAAATTGTGACCCTCTCAGCATGCCTCTATTTTTAAGTAACCTTATTTTATCCTCGTAGCTCATCAATGTGACCCGAATATGTCTATCTCTGCCTCCTTCTCTCAGCCTGCCAATTCTGCTTGCTTTTTTATCTGACCCTTCCATTGTAATCGATCTGACAAGAAGTCCCTGGTTAAACGATTTGTGTCTTCCCTGTCCCCATAATCTTTCAACCCTTTGATGATTATATTTGATAACTTCTCATGTCTTTCTTTCTCTTCTGTTATTTGAATTTTTACTTGCTTCTCTATCAACTCTTTTTGTTGATTGACTGGTTCTTTTACTACTTGAGACCATGTCTTTGCCTTTGCTAATTCATTTAGTAGCTCATTTTCTCTTGTTTCCATGTTTTGGAGTGTTTTATGTACCTCTTTTATTTGATTTGCATTTGTTTTTTCCACCTCTATTGCATCATTGATTGGGGGTGGATGGCTTGTTTGAGGACATGCCATTCACGTTGACCCATGTTTGCAAGGTTTTGTAGCTTTGACACTTGCTCCTTGAGTTGGTTGTTTTCCTTTTCCAACCTCCGAATGGTGTTTATAACCTCATCTGATTTAGTTTCTCTTAATTTCTCCCTCCTTTCCATGCTTTCAAGTTTCTCTTTCATCTTCATTAGCTCTTGCACATAAAGTCTTGGTGCCCACATGAGTGGTGTAGTTGTGGGATTGTAAGTTTCTTCCTCATCTGAAAACTCATTTTGGTGATTTGCCTTTGATTGTTCCTTATTCTCCACCTGTTTATGTGGTAGAATATTTTTTATTTTTATTTTTTGATATGCCCTCTTCATTGTTGTTGCCCTTGCTCGAGCTTGTCGACGCCTTAATATCCTCCGATCTTGTTTCTCATTGACATATATTGGTTCTTGCAATTGTTGCTTCCCTTCTTCCATTTTCAAACCCTTTATAGCCGAACCCTCTGTACTATTGATCCGATGAAATAAATGTGTAATAAAACCCTCCTTGCTCTGCAAACCCTTGCTGATAATAAAACCTTCTGCCGCAAACCCCTATAACGAATGTATTTCTCCTATCTACTTAAATTGTTTTATAAATCGAAAGAGGACGAAAAATGTGCTTACCCGATGAAATAGATGTTTAATACAATACTCCGTCGCAAACCCTCCTTGCTCTGCAAAAACCCTTTGCTGCAAACCCTTTAATTTTTTGTGCTGATATTTCTTGTCTGGTTCAGTGTACAATTCGAATCTTCTCCGTTCTATCGGCTCTGCTTTAGTATCCCCGTGCTCTGCTTCAGTCCTGCTTCAGTATCTTGCCGTAAACCCGATGAAATAGATGCTTCAGTATCTTGCCATATAAAAAAATTTGTTTGAAGTGTTTAAAATATGAAAATAATAATAATAAAGTTGTATTGAGGTTATATATATAAAATATATATATTTTTTACAAAGAGATAGGGAATTGGATTTTATATTTTTGATAAATCATAATTCTCTTCTTTAAAATTTAAAAGTTTATAAACAAATTTAATTTTTATCTTAATTGAGTTGTTATAATTAAATATATACATTTCTTTTATAAAAAAATTTGAATTTTTTATTTTTATTTTTAAAATTTTTTACAATTTTTTTTGTATATATAAATATTTTAAAATTTAGCATTTTTTTCTTGTCACTTTTTGTAAGACAACCTTCACAATACCAAAATTTTACCTCTTTTGTCTACACATTGCATCTTAGTAGAGTAATATTTCTAAAACTTCATGTTATCCTTTACCAAATCTAGATTGCTAGTTTCCTTCTTGAAGCATAAGTACAACCACAAGAATTATAATAAATAGTTTATATGAAAACATATTAATGTTATAAAATACAATAAATATTACCAATGAAAAACATTAAAGTAAATCTTAATCATTATTTGATTCGAGATGGTCAACATTTTCTTGTCAACTTCAACTAAACTTACTACTTCCTCTAACCATGGAAAAGAGAATTTAACTTCACGATCCTCTATTAAAACCCCTCTATTGGCTAGTCTATTTGCACATTTGTTCCTTTCCCTTAATGTATGTGTAAACCTGATTTCTTCAAACTCTGTAGCAAGGTCTTGTATTTCCACAATGATCTCTTGTATATTCCATGGAGCCTTTGCTTTCCTCAAAATTGTATTTATACTATCAGTGAATCACCTTCCATCCATACTATGTTCCATTTCATTTGTTTGCATATTTTTAACCCTTCTAAAGTTGCCAAAGCTTCAACTTCATTTTTAGTCTAAAATCCACTGTTGAAAATGTAATATGACAAAATCTCACCCCTATTATTTCTAATTATTCCTTCTCCTATTGGTCTTGGATTTCCTTTAGATGCTCCATCAAAATTCAATTTGACCAACTCCACTTTTGGTGGTTTCCACTTTATATTATTTGCTTTCATTTTCTTTCTCTTGTACCCAACATCATAATTCCATTTAATGACTTGACTCCATCTATCAAGGCTCTCTGCTTCAAGACTAGAGATTGGGTGAGTTGATAGGGTTGGTTTAGACTCCTCTATGACTAAAAAAATCTTCCTTTTCATTACCTTTAAACTACTTTCCTTTCTTTTAAATTTGTTGTATTCCTTTCTAGCCATATAATCAAAAGTATTATATCTTTCAATATATCCTAGATTTTCTATAATACCTCACTTTTAAAAGTGCTTTGCCATTGCTTTAACCATTCTTCAATTATATCATTCATCACTATGCATTTACCAAACATATTAAGAATCCATTGCCATAGTTCCCATACTATTGAATAGTGTCCCAAGAGATGGTCTATACTCTCCTCCTCCTTTTTACATAGAACACATTGTGAGGGGCCATGAAAACCCCTTTTCATTAGGTTATCCTAGGATAAAATTTTATTATGACCTACTATCCATACAAACATTTTAACTTTTGGAATGCTTGGACTATCCCAAATATCTCTCCATATTCTTGCAGTATTCCTATTTTGTTGGTGTTTTACATTATATTCGCTTCTTGTTGTGTATTCTCTTGAGCTATTCAAATGCCAAATCAACTTATCCTTGGCTCCCCTCGAAATAATCATTGTTGTTATCTTTCTACTAAATTGCCTCCTAGCAACAATGTCCAATATACTTGTTAAAAATCTTCTTTCCATTTGTATCTTCCTTCCTGATCCTTCTACATAATGTTTGAAACCCTATCACCATATTTATCTTGAAGTAATCCCATCCATGGTTTCAAAATTGGATATACATTGAGTGGTTTTTTATCGCACCAAATATTCATCCAAATAGATTTTATTTTCTCTAGTTCCTATCACCCATCTTAGACCTTTAATCACTTGATCAAGTATTTTTTAAATCATTCCAAAGTGCAAAACCATCTAGTAGTGAGAAGGCAGTAACGATTAAGCTTAGGTTATTGGGATCAACATACTTAGAAAAATTCTTGCCCATTGTATTTGACTCTTTACAATCTCTAAATTACTTTTCCCCTTAGAGATAATTTGAATCCATAAGAACTCTTACATTGAGACCTCCCCTAGTTTTATAATCACACGACTTGCTCCATTTTACCAAAGGATTTTTTTTTAATCATGTAATCTTGACCATAAAAATGACCACATAATGTAGATTAAACTTTTTTCTACCAATTTTGGCATAATATATAAGGACATATAATATTTTGGAATGGAAAGTAAGAATAGTTTAATTAGTTGCACTCTTCATGCTAATGATAATCATCTACCTTTTCATGTTGATAGTTTATTATGAAATGATAATTGGATTCCACTATTCTATCATAATTCTTCCCTCAAATAAGGGTATCCCTAGATATGTTGTTTATAAATGTGCCTCCTCCATTTGAAGTAACCTGCATATTCCTACTTTGATTCTAGAAAGAGTGTTAAGAAAGTAAATTTTGGATTTTATCCTAACACTCTTTCATTTTCCTTTAATAAGTTATTCAAAACTTTAGCCTCATTTATCCTTCCAAAAAAAAGTTATAACATTTACAAATTATTGATGTGTGATGTTGTCAATGTTATTACTAGCCTTAGATTCACTTATTAGCCCATATTTGTATATCTTCTTCAAGTTCCTTCCCAATACCTCTGCCATAATAATGAACATATATGGTGATAAAGGATCTCCCTATCTAAGACTTCTCTTAGCTTTAAATCATTATGTTATTATCTAATTGACCAGTACTAAATAGGATATTATAGAGACACAAGTTTTGATCCATCTAACCCATTTTCTCAAATTCAAAATTTTCTAATACTGCAAAAAGAAAATCCCATTTAGCCCTATCATAGGTTTTACTCATATTAAGTTTTAATATGATGAATGCATTACTTCATGAGTTGCTATGATCTTGTCTAGAATTTGTCTCCCTTTTACAAATCCTCCTTGCTCTTTTAAAATAATTTTCTTTAACAATGGTCTTAACTAATTTGCCATCACTTAGGAGATTAGCTTATATGCCATATTGCATAGGATTATGGACCTATATGAATGATATATTTTTTGCATCCTTCTTTTTTAAAATAAGGGTAAGATATGTTGCATTTATTTTATAACGTATGTATTGTTTTACCCTAGACAATTTCACTACCACCAATAAACTTGATAGAATGCAACAAATAATCCATCCAAACTTGGGGATTTATCCTTATCAAAAGAGAAAAGAGTTGAATGAAATTTCTACAAAGTAATAGGCTCCATTAGTTTGTTATTATATTCATCTATTATAAATGAATGTACTTCTTATCATGGTTTATCATTAAGAACTTCAATCTCCTCTAATCCTAGAAGATTCAAGTAAAAAATCTTACATTTTTTCTAATTTCACAATGGTCTTCAATTCAAACCCCTTCTACTGGTCCAATTCTACTAATTTTGGATGTTGATTATATTCTATTATCATCCTATGAAAAAATTTGTGTTTTTATCTCTGTTGGAGCCAAATTTGAGTCAAACTTTGAAACCCCTGATTTAAATTTTTGGTTTCAACCAAACTGTTCATAATGTTGGTCACTTCTTCAGTTGATGTGAGTAACTTGAGTTTTCATTGGTTGGTTTGATGAAGTCTAACCTTGGTTGATTAATAATGTGTGCCTCTTTTTATTACTCAAATAGCTTAAAAGTGGATATGGCAAATTTTTATTAATTATATTCTTAAAGCCAAAATTTGAACCTCCTAAAATAAGTTTCCCTTAGGTCTAAGTCAAATGATCAAAATTTAAAACCCTAAGGTATCCTAAAGAGAGGGGAGATGTTGATTAAGCACCTTGGTCCATAAATATTAAAACATAAGGTTAACATTAAGGTCCCCAATTAAAATCTCAAGGGCATGCACCCCATTTAATTAAAAAATGAGCACCTAAGATCTAATCCGAGGGCCGCGCTCGATCCAGGTTTAATCGGACGATTGCACTTCGATAAATCAAGTAAAGGTTAAGTAAAATGAAATCAATATTATAACCTAAGGTCATAAGTGATTAAAATTAGTGCAACTTTGCAAATCTGGACGAACGCGCTTAAGTTTAAGCCGATCTGATGGCTGTGTGCTCTCCAAAGAGTCAAAACTTTAAAACAAAGTCAACATAGGTCAAAGCTGTCAATTAAAGAGTGAGCAAATTCGACAGATCGGACGATAGCGCTCAAGCGAACTCAAGATCACTGGTTGTGCTCGTTTTAATTAAATCACATGTTAAAGTGCTATGGTAATAAAATACTAAGGGTACACGCCCCCTTTGAAATAATCATCGAGCAAGATGGGCAGATCAAATGACGGCGCTCAATTTAGATCCGATCCAATGGTAGCGCTCCCTTGAAAGGCGCATTAAAAGAGGTAAAGACCCCATGTGATTAATTAAAATTATTAAACAAGGTTAACAAGGGTCTAAGCACATTGGCTAATCATTCCCCTTTCAGCTTAATCAAAGTTTAAAATTATATGCCCCTAGGTAACTAACCCCGTAGGTTGAAGGAGATCAACGGTCGTGCCGAACATCGATCAAGATCTAACGGTCGCGCCAAAATCGAAATCTTGGTAAAATACTGGGTGAAACAAAGGTAAAATGAAAAATTAATTATGTAATTAGCGAGGGTATAACACATTGGATAATCATTCCCCCTTTCGGCTTAATCAAGATTAATAAAATCTAATGATGCATCCTTTTGGTTATTAAGTATGCATAGTTACAGGAGATCTGACGGTTGCGCTCTGTTTAAAATGAGATCGGATGAAAGCGCTCAAACGCGATAAAACAACCTTACAAAGATCAATAAGAGATCCAATGGTAGCGCTTCATCAACGTTTGATCCAATAGTGCGCATTGTAAAAAAGTGATCGAAGATTAGTCTTAAAGGTTTCCTCTATCAAATGATTAATTAAATTGCATGATCAAGGCTAAAGAGAGCACTTAATCAAGTTTGATACATGGGTAATCTTCCCCATTTTATTTTGCTAAAGCTTGTGTATCTACGGGAGATCCAACGGTAGCACTCACATCATGACATAATCTAACAATGCTTGCGTAGAGATGTGAACGGTGCCATTAATGATTATGTTTAATACAACAAGGTTAAGGTTGTAATAGTTAGGTTAAATTCGATAAATCATGATTATACGAAGACTAATACATCGTGTTATTACAAAGGATTATATATGAATAGGTGGACTAATAATCATGCAGGTCTCAAGACATCAATGATTGCGCTAATCCTTTCCAAGATCTGACGGTAGAACACGAATAAAAGACCAAAGTATTAAATCAATACCAATAATCCAACGGTAGCGCTCGATCAGGGTTAAAAATATCCAACGACATCGAGCAAGTCAAAGTTAACATAATGGAATACAAACGAAACTAAACCAATGGGCATCTTCTAACATATCAGCAGATGCACTCTATCTCGAAATGATCCAACGATAGCGCATGCTCTAAAGGTAAACCAAAAGATCCAAGGTTGCGATAGAACATAAGTACATCCGATGGCTGCACTCGATCATGGTTGACTCAGGGGAGCTAAGGACATTCAAGATAATAACGATAGGCACTCACACCAAGAACCAAATCTTGTGAAGATCCCGAGGGTGATTGCTGCCTAAGTGAAATATAATCAATCCCAAATATTTAGTTATCATTCGGGTCCGAGGTGGCACGAGGTTCAAAATGGAAGCCATCCCCATTACACATCCTAGTTCCATGTTAGATAAAAAGGGTTCCAATAGCAAATAGTGGAAGTTTTAATAATTATAGGCACACAAATCAAAAGGCCCCGGAGGCACATAGGATGAAGGACATTACCCGTCATAAACGCTCAACTCCAGAAAAAGATGCGTTGGCAAAATTTCTTTGGCTAATTTTAAACAATAATTGGTGGCCTCGTATTGATGACAAAATATGTGAATTTATCGAACCCATTACGCCACCTTGTATATGAGCTCACTAAATCAGTCAAGGTTACCACCCTGGCGAGCTAAGAGCAAAAGTTGATACACAAGAAGTACAGAGAGAAGAGGATCTTCAAGCTTCACTATCACAAAAAGACCCGACCTACTACTGTGAGATCAATGGCATCATGGGGAGATGTTTTTGTACCCGAAGACACAAGGGAAGTCATAAAATTCATCACCGATAGGTCACCATACTCTGTGATCTCTGGACCGCCTGTTCCCGGCAGCACCATGTATGAATTTGCTCAAAAATGTGGAGCTGATAAAAGACCTACCCCAGCACATAGCAGTACGAGATTGACAATGCATGTATCAAGAGTTTCGCTCATGTGATGGAGAACGATGATCGGACCCCATGGATAATGGCTGATTTGTTTCACAAAGCACAGAGGTTACAGTATAAAGGCTTCCCTAGAAATAATAGATGGAATAGCAACCTTGGGAAGCTGGTATGTCCAAAAGTTCACTTCTCCTTAGATTTGATGGCTTGGCTGGCGATGGTGTATGATGAAAGAACAAGGACATTTCGAGACAATAAGGATTGACCCGTGTTCAGTATTAAAGTCGAACACATTCAGAAGGTTTTCAAATTGACAGAGTATACCACCTTTCTAGTGGACAAGGTAATCGAACATCAATCTCGAATGTTTACAGATATGGAAGTTTTTAAAACCTTGTTTGATACACATGAGAAAATAGAAAAGGAATTCCCAATTAGGAAAAATGCTTTTAGGCCATGGGTCCAAGATTTTTGTGATATGATAAACATAATTTTGGGAGTACAGGATCTCAATAGAATAACTAAAAGGATTTTATATTTAGCTGCACAATGCAATAGGGCATATAACACCCCAATTTATGCCTGGGAATTAGAATTAAGTACCCAGATGCATAAAGAAATGGTAGAATTGAGAAAAGCAATTTTCGAGCAAAGGCAAGAGATGCCCCATTTTTCTCAATATTCAATTTTTATTCATCTGATAGTGGGTCAATTGGGAGAAGAAGCCAGGAAAAGAATAAAATCCATTGATAGCCCCTATGTCCAAAATAGTTTTTGGAGAATACACGAGGGACGAACTCACTTTGGCTGGTTTTGTGACCACTTCATGGTGGAAATCCATTGGGTTTTAACTGGCATGGTTCCTGAGAGATTAGGGCCAGGAGTAAGGGCTTTAATCAAAGAAAAGGAGATTGGGGATTTCTTTTTCACATAAGGTTTTACATATATCAGACTATATGGGGCTAAAATTCCCCCTAAGTTGTTACCAAAGTATTGCCCATTATCCCTAGAAGCTTTGGAATTATGCAGGCAAGTGGTCGAAGAGGCTAAGATGAGGTTGGTGAAGAAACATGGAAAGGTCCCCTGGCTCGATGTTCCCTATCATTTTGGAGATTTTATATTTTTTGGCTACCCTTCCCTGCTCAAGGGAATGTTTGAATTGGATAACAGGGGATTCGATGAGATAACTTGGAGATTTTATGACCCAAAAGGAACATACAACAAAATGATGGTAAAAAGGGAATACGCCCGAATTCTACATCGTGAAGACACTTTTGAGGAAAGCTTATTAGAAGCTATGGAAAAAGGATTAGATTTGTAGAGAGTATGGGATGATTTCCCTCCCAAAAAGAGGGGCAGCACATGGGTTTGTGAAGCCTATGATTACCCCACATAATTAAGAAGGCTTCGAGAAGGTTCAGTAGATGTTGTAGCACCTATTTTACCAGGGGCAGGCCAAGCAATCAGAGAAGACCCTCTGTTGGAGTTGATAGAAGAACAAGGTATTGATCTAATGGAAGTCACTATCAAAACTATTGATATAGTAGAGCAATAGGTCAGGCCTCCTGGAAGTGCTCATCTTAAAATAGAATCGACACCAAGCACTCCTCAAGAGGTTTCCCAAAAACCCAGTGCAGGTAAAGGAAAAGAAATTGTAATCACATCTGCTCAGAAAGCTTCACCCACAGAGCAAGTTGTAGTTCCCATTTTTGACAGAGTATTAGCTATAACTAGTGTAAAGAAATTGGTGCCCATGGCCATCCCTACCTCTTTAAACATAAAGGGATAGGAGATTAAAATCCCATCAGTAATACAAATGAATAGTAGGAGAACTGGTGGATTTGGTGGTCTATTCCGAAGTCATCTAGTGAGGAATCAAACAGAGATAACTCCTGTAGAAAAGAAGAAGCCCATATTATCTTTACCCTCTACAAAGGTTGTTTTGGAATGAACAGATGAGCAGACTACCTTCACTACTGCAGATGAACAAGAATTACAGTTAGTAGCAGGGATGGGAAATATAGGAGAACAATTTACTGAAGAGTCACAATTAGAAGCACCTATATCAGATATAGCAGAGATAAATCTTCCTGCTCTGCAAGACCCACTTGTTTTTAGAGTCAATGAGGAAACCGGAGGCTCGTCGGTAATAGGGAAAGAAGGTGAAATAGCCAAAGTTGTCAAAACAATGCAAAATCAAGCTATAGACCAATTCATTGAAAAAATTGCAGAGTTAAGGAAACAATTGGAAAATGAGGAGAAGGAAAAAGTAGAGATGAAAGCATTAATAAGTAAGCAACAGGAAGAATTGGCACGAAAGGATACTTCGAGTGCACAACCCCCTTTAGTGGTAAAGATTCAAGATCATACCTATTATTTAAATGCAATGAAGAAGAAAATATCAATAAAAATACAAGCTCATGCTAGAGGATTCACTGAAATGTTTAGACAGATAGGGGTGATCCAAGTAACTGCTCGAGAAATTTTGATATTAATACAAGAGAGAGCAGAATATTTTGAAGTCATTCATCCTACCCTTGATTTCATAGGAGATAATTTTGAAGAGTTGTAGGGTCAGGAGATGACAACAGATAATGGCAATAAAATCCAACTAAATTTTGAGTTTTTGAAAGCAACCATGTTTGGGGTAAATCGAGAAATATGGATCAAGGTTGTGAATGAAATGGATAACTTAATAGAAGAAGCAACAGGAAAAATGGTAGACATCGGTCTATCCTTAGACCAATGCTTGGAAGCCCCAGATGTAGAAGAACTACTCAAGCGTACCATAGAAATATTTGAGTGCGAATCAGATGATGAAGCAGAAATGACTAAACAAACTACTTCTCTGGTGAATACTGTGGAGATGTTGCTCTTCCAATATGAGATGAACAGGTCCATTATAACCACATAGAAAAATATGATTTTGCAAGAGATGAACATGCTAAGGTTTGTTGCCTCCTTTGACACAGAAGTTTGGAGATTTATCAGTGAACAAATAAAACAGTTGCAGCAAGGTCAAAAAGGAAAAGGGGTTAAGGTTTGCAGACAACAACAAAAAATTAGTTCAACACAGCAGAGACCTGCACCTGCAAAAAAAGTCTCTAAAATAGTAAAAGAAACAGTTGAAGAGAAAACAACTAAAGAAGGAGAAATAGGTTCACCCAATACCACCATCACTGGTTAAACTGAGTCACCATTTTGAAAAAGTCAAAGAAGAGAGCATAATCAAAACTATAAGGGCAGTGGAAGCCAGTTGTATCAATTTTTGAAGACCGATCAGATGTTGACAGGTGTAGGATCAGAAATAAACCAAGAATAACATAATCAAGAACCAGCAACTATAAAAGGAAGCAGACAGGTTCAGATTCTGCATCAAGCAATTAGAGAATAGCATTTTTGCTAAGAGGTATACTTGAGTGCCCTGTTAGTTGTGTTGTTGTATCCCCTTCTGTGTCTATTTTTTTCCTCATTTCTTATTCTTCCCTTTGTTGTGCAGGATTTTAATAGGAAAGTGCTCAAGAAGTTGAGATTATTTCCTATCCTATTGAGCCTGAGATTCAGAGACTCCACTGTTACCATATTGGAACAAGTAGAGTAGGAGAGACCTGTTACATTATTTGAACATGATATTTTCATTGTATTGATACTTTTTCTTGAGATAAACAGAGTTGAAAGGCATTCTGCCCACTCTACATGTAAATTTTATGAAATCAATACAATTTTGAGTCTCATTTTTATTATATCTTTGTCTTGGTATTGTGTGTCACTGTATAATGGGTTACATTATTTGAATGCATTATATATGTTTCTTTCATTGGTTAACTTTTGGTTTTATTACGATATTCGAATGAAACTTTTAGCGCCAATTTCCTTTTCCCCATTCTCTCTGTTCATGATTAAAATTGTTGTTAAATTGCTATAACAACCCAATGAATCTAGGCACCGGTCTACATAAGGCATAAAAATTGGTTTTTCTCTTGCTTGGTCATTTTAAAATACTTGTAGTGTTTCATAAATCTAGAGCATGTAATTAGAGTTTTAGTCATAGAATTACCGTTGGGGTTTCCTTACCCGTTCTGTAGTTTTCTTTAGCAATATTTGTGTTTAGCAGAACAATGAGGCAGGTCGACCAGAGCCTATAATAGCTCGTTGGTTTCAAATGGATTCTTGTAGTGTGACAATCGAAATCCTACGGATGCAAGAATCGGTTCCAATAGTTTTTTGGCGCCGTTGCTAGGGAGAATTTTTACATTCTAAGCCTAGATTTTACGATATTATTTTTAATCAACGGGTGGCCAATTAGAATAAAGAACTTTTGTTTTAATTTTTACATTTTCTACGTTCTTTATTTTACCCTTAGTTTTCAAATTTTGATTTTCTTTACGTTTCTTGATCTTCTTGAAATTTTTGGTTTCTTGATTTTCTTGAATTATCCCAAGAACCGACTCCCGTGAGAATGAGTGATAATATCAAGCATTCTTAATAAAGCATACATTGTTTTTTTTGCACCCAGTGTCTGGTGACTCTGTTGGACGAACCCCAAAGGAAAAAATAAAAAAGGAGAGGACATAACGTGTTGGCGAACACAAGGAGAAGTGGTAAGGAGCTATTCCCAAAACTCGATAATCCAGAGGTATTTATACATACTCAGAAAACTCCACTTTTCAAGAATATTGCTTATAATAGTAGATCAAATTCTAGCGGTAAAAAGTACGTAAAGAAAAATCAGAATACTATTACTACTGATATTACTGTAGATGAACATTTGAATTCTGTTGTAGAAGATATATGTGATTATTCTCATTATCCAATAGATAGCAATACTACGGTAGACAACCCATTAGATTACATTCAGGCTACTCAAAACCACATCCCTGTAAGTAGCGTTGCTATGAATTTGAATCCTATAGTAACAATGGCCCAGGCTAATGTTCATCTATGGAGGACTAATAGATATAGGCCCTTTGCATTACCAACAAATCTTAATACCTTACCTAATAAAGCTCACAAATACCTTCCAAAATTCTTTGGAAATAGTGTAGTAACTGGAGAAGATCATATCAAAAGTTTCTTGTATGCAATGGATAGTTTGGAAGTTGAACATGAAGATGTAGTCTTAAGACTATTTTTATAGACTTTAGAAAAATATGCTAGAGAGTGGTTCAATTCCCTTCCTAACAATGATATCCCAAACTTCACCAAAATGGAAGTTGTGTTTCTAAAGAAATATGGTGAAAGGAAAAATGAACAATCTCTATTAACTGAGTTAGCCACTATGAAGAAAAAATAAAATGAAGTTGTTAGTGACTTCAACACAAGATTTTAAAAAACCAGAAACAAAATCCCTGCCAACCTTAGACCTAGTGATATTCAGTCTATTTGTTTTTATAAGAATGCCTTTCAAGGAGAATTTAACTATGAGTTAAGGCAAGAACAAGCCACTACCATCGATGGTTGTATGGAAAAAGCAATGGATATAGAAATAAATATGCTTGATAGTGGTAAGATGAAGCCCTATTCTCTAGAAGTCAACCTACCCGAGAGAAAACCCAAAAGGTTGGCATTTGATATACAAAGAAGAACCAAAATTGACCCAATAGAGAAATTGACCAGTCAAATGACTGAGATGTTCAATACCATGAACAACAGATTAGCAAGAATTGAAAGAAATGGAAATAATGGTGAATCTTCACAAACAGAGCGACCACATGTTGACAACCGTCCTCCTTTTAAGAAAAATTTCAATAGGAATTGGGGAAATAACAATGTTTCTGAAGAGGGAAATAGGAATAGGAGTAATGGGAACAATAATTAGAAAAATAGAGATTCTGATAGGGATCAAAACAATGTTCCTAACCCTATACCATATGCTAATGTAGCAGAAGGCTTCCCCTATTTTTGCTCTACTTGTGATGCACCCCATAACCCTGATGCATGTGGAATTCACCTAAGTGATCAACGTAATGTAGATATGCATGCAGAATCAGAAGAGGATATAAGAATCAATGCTTGTTGGTTTGTTGAAGATGAATCCAGAGAGAGGTTGTTTGAAGAAGATATGGATAAGTATGCTTCAAATCATCATCCTCAAATTTTAGTAATTGAAGGAACTAAAATCTTGCAGAAATCACATGAGTCAAGATATGATAAGATGAAGCAAGGGAAATTAATCCCCACTGCTCAAGAGGTTGAAGAATTAGAGGCAACTCATGTTCTTAATTTAAGGAATAGGATAGTCCCTGAAAGGACAGAGAAAGCCCCTACAAGTGAAATAAGAAAACAAACTTTCCCCAATAAAAATGTCAGTAAAGAGAAAACTGATAGAAACCTCAAAAATACTACTCCTGAAATAATAGAATTAGAGGAAGAAATTCCCAAAGAAGAAAGTAATAAACCACTGGATATAAAGAAGATAGAATTCGATGTTGGGTCAGAACTCAGTAAACAAAAGGTTAATATCACATTTGGAGAACTTATGAAAGTTCAAAAGTACAGAGAACAAGTCTACAGGGCATTTGGATTAGTAGAACAAAAAGAAGACCCAACTTGCCATGCTGCTAGACAAAATCAACATGATACAAGATCACCATCTTCTGTCAGACCCTTCTATGTGTCATTAAGATATAATTCAGATGAAGGGGAAAGATATGTGATTCACAATTGCATGCTAGATAGTGGAGCTTCACATAATATCATGCCTAAGCTAATAGCTGACCAAATGGGATTAATCTGTACTAGAGATTCTACCCCTATTTTTGTAATGGACAGTAGACAAATTCCTTGTGTAGGGGTGATAACTGGATTGTTAGTTTTCTTAGATCAACACCCCAAAAAAGGCATTGTTATGGATGTTGCAGTAGTTGATGTTGACCCATTTTTCTCACTATTACTCAGTAGGCATTGGGCAGAACAACTGGGAGGTTCAATTCAATTGGATTGGTCCTATGCTACAATCCCAATATCAGATAAGGAGAACATAATTTTGAGAAGGGAACCATTCAAAAAACACTCCGTAGAGTTGATTCAAATAGATGAAACCATGATTAACTTAGTAAACTCTATGGAAGAAAAAGGGATGGGAGTTTACTCCATATGGCACAACCCATTCCTGGTGGAGGTACCAGAAGCAAAGAACATGGATCCAAAAGATATAAAAATAGTAGATGTTGAATCAGATAGAGTTTTGACTCAAGAAATGTGGACCATGTCTTTTGATGGAGCTAAATCCCAATCTGGAGCAAGTGCAGGTGTTAATATGACTGATATAAAAGGAAATTACCTTGGTATTCCTTACAGACTACAATTTCCTTGCACAAACAATGTAGCTGAGTACGAAGCTTTACTACTAGGGCTAAGGAAAGCAAAAGAGCTAGGCATTAACTACTTGACTGTAATAGGGGATGCAGAGCTTATTATACTACAGATCAAAGGTAAATATCAGACTAAACATCCTAGGCTTAAGCAATATAGAAATGCAATGTTGGAAGAAATTGATAAATTCTTAGCTTTCAATATCTCTTATATTCCAAGAGAACAAAATCATGTTGCAGATATTTTAGTTGTAAATGCCTCAGGTTTAGATCACCCAGAGATAACTACAGAATATATGGATATATTCCCAACTATCTCAATCTATAAACCATCTGTACCAGACAACATAGTCTATTTGTAGGTTTTTCAAGATGACATAGATATTAAAGACTTTATGACTCTACAAAATCAGTATGCAGATGTAATCTATGATGAAAAAGATGAAGAAAAGCTAAAAGACCAAATAGGAGAGCCAGTAGAAGTAATCTAGTTGAAAACTAATAGAATACCCAAAGGATTGGTTTCTCTAGAGAGTCTATTTGATGATTTTGACAAAGCCTATAAGCCTTTACATAGAGAAGTGATATCTGAAGATATTAATATTGGTTCAATGAAAGAACCCAGAATAGTGAAAGTAGACATGGCCTTACCTACTAAAGAAAAGGTTGGATATATCAGTTTCTTGAAAAATAACAAAGAACATTTTGCTTGGACTTATGAAGATCTGAAAACATTCAAAACAAAGGTAATGACACACATAATACCCTTGAAGGAAGATTCCAAACCATTTAGACAAAAACAAAGGAAGTACAACCCAACTCTGCACCCAATAATGCAAAAGGAGGTACAAAAATTACTGGATTCCAAAATAATAAGAAAGGTAAGATTTTCTTCATGGATATCCAATCTAGTACCAGTCAAAAAAAATAATGGGGATATTAGACTCTGTGTAGATTTTAGAAATTTAAACAAGATTTCATTAAAAGACAATTACCCATTACCCAACATGGAACAATTATTGCAAGTAGTAGTTGGCTCAACTAGATTGTCTCTGTTAGATGGATTTTTAGGGTACAATCAAATTCAGATAAATCTAGAAGATAGACATAAGGCAGCATTCACCACACCCTTGGGCACATTTGAATATTTAAGAATACCTTTTGGACTGATGAATGCAAGTGCTACTTTCGAGAGAGCAATGGACTTTGCTTTCAAAGGATTAATGTTCAAAATTGTAGTAGTATACTTGGATGATATCATCGTATTTTCTAAAAATCCAGAAGATCATCTAGAACACTTTACTGCAGTTTTTGCCCAATGCAAAGAATTTGGAATTTCTTTAAATCCCAAGAAGTGCATATTTGGGACTACACAAGGAAAGTTGTTAGGTCATATAGTCTCAGAGAAAGGAATAAGCATTGATCCAGAAAGAATAGAAGCTATTTCCAAAATTCTCCCTCCCAAAAACTTAAAAGGAGTTAGGTCATTCTTTGGCAAGATAAATTTTATCAAAATATTTGTCCCAAACTTTGCAAAGATGACCAAACCTATAAATGACATGGTTAAGAAAACTCGAGAAATAAAATGGACGATAGAGAATATGGAAGCATTTAACAAAATCAAAGAAGCCATATCAACCACTCCAACCCTAAGCTGTCCAGATTACGCAAAAGATTTTAATATCTACTCTTATGCATCTGAACATTCTATTGTTGTAGTTCTTTCACAGAAGGATGATGAAAATAATGAAAGGCCAATAGCCTAATATGCTTATGCAGTCATACAATAGTTAGAATACTTCAAAGGTATATTTGGCTTGAATAAGGTTTTTTGTTGTATTCCTTTTATAGTAGTATTGCAGCGAACAAAATGTATTATTGCAGGAATGTTTAAATAAGATTACAAAAGGCCGAGAATAACACTCCGGCGTAACTGATCTGTTACAGACGTTGTAACAGTGGCTTAATAACGTAATACAGACAAAATACGTTAATAGTACGCTAACATCCCCCTTTATTACATTATTTGGGTAATGTAATAACTAATAGCTATACTAGACTACTAACATCCCCTTACATCATTTTGCAATACAAAGTGAGTTGCGAAACAATTCAAATTTGACACGTCCAAGTGCCTTAGTGAAAATATCTGCAACTTGAGCATCTGTGGGAATGTGCTGAAGCTGAATTCGGTGCTTTGGAACTTCGTCTCGAATGAAATGACATTGAGTGTCAATGTGCTTTGTTCTTTCATGATGGACTAGGTTCTTGATGAGGTTCAGAACACCCTGATTGTCGCAAAACAAGTGTATTGGAGATTTTGATGGATGGCCCATACTTGTCAGAATGCGACGTAACCATATCACTTCGCACACAACTTCACGTGCGACGCGATACTCTGCCTCTGTTGATGAAATAGCAACCACCTGTTGCTTCTTGTCGTGCCAAGAGACGAGACCGGATCCCGGATGAAAAATGTATCCGGAAGTTGATTTGCGATCATCAAATGATCCGGCATAGTCGTAGTCCGTGTATCCTTGCAAGAAGAATTTGTTGTTCCTCTTGTATTCTAGGCCATATTCCATAGTACCACGAACATAGTGAAGAACACGTTTCTTCGCTTTCCAATGAGTGGTCTTAGGCTCCTGCATGAACCTCGAAAGATAGTTGACGAAGCAAATACGAGATCTGGCCTAGTATTGGTCAGATATATGAGACTCCCAATCAACTGTTGATAAAGAGTACCATCTACCTGAGGTGAGTCATCATATCACGATAACTGAAGTCCATTCTCCATAGGAGTTGTCATTGGCTTGCAGTCAGTCATGCGATATTTATCCAGCAATGTCTTGGCATACTTTTTCTGAGACACTTTGATGGAGTGCTCCTTCTGGCTGAATTCCAGACCAAGACAGTAATGGAGAAGTCCGAGATCTGTCATCTCAAAAGATTTGCACAAGTTTCTTTTGACAGTAGAGATCATAGTTTCTGAACTCCCTGTAATGAGCAGATCATCCACATAGAGTACAAGCAACACTATCTCAAAACCCTGTTTCTTGAAATAGAGGTTTGCATCTGACGGACATCTCTTAAATCCATGCTGCATTAGGTGATTGTCCATTTTTATATACCAAGCTCGAGGAGCTTGTTTCAGACCATACAAGGATTTGACCAATTTGCAAACTTTCTGTTGTTGGCCTTCCACTTCAAATCCTTCAGGTGAGTCATATAGACTTCTTCTTGGAGATCACCATTAAGAAAAGCACTTTTGACATCCATCTGGTGAACTTTCCACCCATATTGTGCTGCCATAGCACACATAACCCGAATTGTGGTCATCTGAGCAGTAGGTGCAAAAGTTTCCTTGTAGTCAATGCCTTCTTTTTGAGCATAGCCCTTTGCAACAAGACGGGCCTTATGCTTATCAATTGTTCCATATGCCTTGTACTTGACTTTGTATACCCATTTGCAGCCAATGGGCTTCTTTCCATTCGACAGATCAACAAGCTTCCAAGTTTTATTCTTCATCAGAGACTCATACTCTGTATCCATAGTGGCCTTCCACTGAGGCTCACTGAGAGCATCTTGCACTGATGCAGGTTCAAGATCATCTATTGTAGACATGAACGCCCTATCATCATCAATATCCATATCCTCAACTTCTGTACTTGGAGTCATAGAAAGTTCCTCAAAATATTGACAAAGATCATCAACCTCACTAGTTTCTCTGGCTTCTCTTTCCTTTTGAGCCATACTGCGTGTACGAGGTCTATCCAAATTCAAATTGGGAGGAGTGGATAAATTTGCGTCTCTGATTGTATTTGTACACCATTTAGGATTCTTCTTCGATGGTGGTGAAGAAGATGTAGAAGGACCTCCTGTCTGTGCTGATGAAGGAATTTTCTCTTCCTTAGGTTCCACAATATCTTGGTGTACTGTAGATGTGCTCTGTGATGTGAAAGCTTCATCAAAGACAACATCTCTCGCTGATATGAATTTTCTTGGTCAAAGGATCTATCAACCGATATCCTTTTGAGTGCTCAGAATAACCAAGAAAAATACATCTCAGTGTTTTCTCATCTAGCTTCTTCCTTTTCTCTTTCGGTATGTGCATGAAAGCGTGACACCCGAAAATACGTAGATGAGATATGGAGGGTTTTCGACCACTCCATGCTTCCTGTGGAGTCATTCCTTTTAGGGCCTTTGTGGGTGCCCTATTCAACAGATACACTACAGTGGTGACAGCTTCTGCCCAATATTGTTGCCCAAGAGTACCTCCTGTGAGCATACAACGAACCATTTCCATGATAGAACGGTTCCTTCTCTCAGCAACTCCATTTTGTTGAGGAGTATAGGCAGTTGTTAACTGTCTCTTGATCCCATGCTTATCTAGGAATGCAAAAAATTCATTTGAGGTAAACTCTCCCCCTCGATCTGAGTGAAGAGTTTTAATAGAAGCTCCTGACTCCTTCTCAACGGATTTCTTGAACTGCTAGAAGAATGCGAAAGCTTCAGATTTCAGTTGGAGAAAGAAAACCTACATCTTTCGTGAGTAGTCATCTACGAATAACTGAAAATACCTCTTCCCTCCAACACTGTTGGGTGTGAAAGGACCGCATAGATCGGTGTGAATTAACTCCGGAGGTTTTCGTGCTCTTGTAGAGCTCTTCTCAAATGGTACTCTATGTTGCTTTCCTGCCAAGCAGTTAGAGCACACTGGCAATGTGGCAGAAAGGGAAGGAAGACCCTTTACCATTTCATACTTGCTGAGCTCAAGTAAGTAGCCAGAACTAAGATGCCCATATCTCTTGTGCCATAGGGAAGTTGCCTCCTTGGTAGATACCATCATGGCAACATGGGGAGTAGAGATAACATCTAGTGCAAATAAGCTGTGCTTATATGAAGCTGTTGCAATCTGCTTACCCTTCCTGGTAATAGTACAACACTTCTTTCCATTCTCAATATGAAAGTTGACAACCATATTTCTGTCCAGGATTTGTGTCACTGATAGCAAATTGTTAGCCAATCCCGGAACATAGAGGACTTTGTCAATCTGACACTTGCCATCAGGAAGAGTGACTGAAACTGTACCCTCTCCCTAAACCCTGTAGGTTTTATCATCGGCAATGGTGACAGGTTTGCCCTCCTTGGCCACAAATGATTCAAACCACGATCCGCCGCGAGTCATGTGTTTGCTAGCTCCGAATCGACATACCAAATAGGATCCCTCTATGTGGAATCGTGGTAGTCATGAGCACCTTGTGTGCCCATTCGGAATCCGAGTCGGATTCTTCAACAACAACATTCACCTGGGGTTGCTTGTTTTTATTTTGTGGTTTGTTTTGGCCTTTCCGCTTGTTCTTATGCCAACACTGTTGGTGTCATGGTTGTCTTTCTCACGCGATCTTACACCACCTCTTCTTCTGTTGAGGTTGTTTGCCTTTTCCTTTCGTATCCTGTTGAGAATTTCCTCCTTTCTGAAAGTTGCCTCATTTTTGCCCATTACCTTTCTTCCTAGAACCCTGCCTGTTGGTGTATAGGGTTGTATTGGAAGAATCATCCTTGTGAAGTTGGCATGCCTCCTATTGTTGAAGCAGATTGACCAACTCGATGTAGGTAATTTGTCGTTGAGACACCTGGATGGAGGTTATCAACATATCAAATGAAGAAGGTAAAGCTCTCATCACAAGTGAAATGAGAAGCTTTTCGTCTACAGTATCTCCCAGAGAAATCAATTTCTCTTTCAACTCGGACACTCTGCCTGAGAAAAGAGTTCAACTGTTTCACCCTGTCTCAAACTCAGGTTATGAAGTTGTTGTTGAAGATGAAGAATGGTGGATTCATTCTTCCCCTCATAGATGGTTCTAAGGGCATCCCATGCCTCTTTACCACTTGCTTTGTCAGCTATATGAGGTTGCACTTCATCCGAAGCGACAAACAAAATGAGCACCTTTGCTCGGCTGTCTTTCTTGTCAAAGGCTATCCGATCCTGCTGAAGGACCCGTGGATCCTGCTCGTTGGTGAAGGCCTAGTTGCTACTCCAAGTAACAATATCCCACAAATCTTCCATTTGGAGAATTGCCTTCATCTTATGTTTCCATGGTGTATAATTTGGACCTTTCAATAACTGATGCGGATCAGTCATCAATTTTGCAACAGCGGCCATAGTGAAGGTTACTTATATCACCAATTGGTCCCCCTTTCGATATACCTTTTGCTAGGCCAATATACCGTACAAAATACCCGCCCTTACGTGAGGAAAACTATAGGTATTTAGAAAGATCAACAAAAATCACCCGCCCTTACGTGAGGGAGACTATAGGTGAATTTTAGAGATCATACGATACGTGGAACATAAGCGGTATGAAAGGGAATCGCCTTGTTGATGGCACCTACCATAGAAGATTCTTCTCATGTGTGGGGCGTAACTTCCCCTAAACACTATGAAGAATACTTCGTCAGGATTTACGCCTAAACACAAGTGCGATAAAGGGTAGTGGATGGAGTAAAAAAATACAAAAATGGCGTACTTATTCCTCCCCGACGATTTATAGAGAACAAGCTCAGACGTCGTTATAATAGCTATATTAGGCGGTGGATACAATAGCCAAATCATGACAGCTTTACCTGTAAGTGCTGGCCAGAGGTATCACAAATACCGAACGCTGTAGTGCAATAAAATTGCACGGATGGGTTTTATATTCCGGGGACTTAGGGAGTGTTTGATTTTAATTTTTAATGTTATAGTGCAAAAATGAAATATGCAACATACAACAAAAAAAAAATTGCCCACAAGAATAACCCACAAGGTGTCGGTCACAGCCGAAAATGCACCTTTTACAATGCCAAATTGCTATTTTTCGAAAAATTACTCACTATCCCCCTTTGATTTTTGAAAAAATATCCCCCCTTAAAAGGCTTTCTTTAACAAAGCATTTTTAATAATTATTATAAATTTAAAATTAAAATAAATAATTTTAATTTATATAGTTTTAAAACTTAAAAAAAAAAAAATTAAAATTAAAATTTTAATTTATAAAGTTTAAAAAACTATATTAAAAAAATTAAAATTAAAATTTTTAATTAAAAATAATAATAATTAAAAAATGACATTGCAAAAAAAATAATACCTTGGGGGGCATCGACGGGATTCGAACCCCGACCTGCAGGCTCCCTGAGCCTTACCGCATGGCTCACGACCACGTGAGCTAGTGGGCTGATCCGAAAGGAACAGTGGACCAGCTCCTCTTTCAACCCCTCTTTCTGACTCCTCCGCTGCTTCGTCCTCTGCTTCCCGAGCCTCCTCTGCAACTCGCGGCTACTGCCTCCGCAGCAAAACACCGTATCGAAGCCACTTCCCCGGTCGCGGCTTCCTCCGCAGACGACGCAACGCAATCGTAGAAAAAAAAATGCAATTTCCGCGTTCAACCGGTGCTCTGAATTTTTTTTTTTTTTTTTAGCGCGCTTGCGCGATCTGGTTTTTTTTTCGTTTAAAAAAAAAAAAAAACTACAGGGAGGGGGGGGCGCGCGACAGCGCAAGAGGAGAGTTGGGGGGGGGGTTATACCCCCTCCAATTTCCCGCGCGGGCGGGAATTTAAAAATCCTACCGCGCGTTGAAGGGGGGGGCTGTCTCCCCTCTCCCGTACGGCCGCCCGCGCTCTGTCGCTTGCGTCCGCGATAGCTCCTCTGTCGCCTGCTGTGACAGAGCCTATCGCGGGGCTTTCTGTCGCCTGCGTGCACTATAGCTGTCGCCTGAGCGTGCCCTGTCCCGACAGTCTCTGTCGCACGGGCCTCCACGCGCGGTGCGACAGAGCCTGTCGCAACGCTTGCACGACAGTCGAGGCGACGGCTCCTGCGATGCAGCGCACCGAGCGGGGTCATCCGCGGGCTGGGGGGCGCACAGATGTCCGCTCGCCCTCGGCCCTGCGTGTCCTTCCCGGAGCAACGAACGCAGTGCGCGTTCAATCGGGGCTTCCGCCCTCTTCCCTGCGCAATGACTGCCGATAAAAAAAAAAAAAAAAGGTCTCCCCTTCAAATCACGCCCAGATAAATTACGAACAGCTCTGATGCCATGATAGATTCAGCGAACAAAATGTATTATTGCAGGAATGTTTAAATAAGATTACAAAAGGTCGAGAATAACACTCCGGCATAACTGATCTGTTACAGACGTTGTAACAGTGGCTTAATAACGTAATACAAACAAAATACGTTAATAGTACGCTAACAAGTAAATGATATTTTTTCTCAATTAGAGCCATTAGGAAGACCAACAAGGTGGATGGTAAAGCTTCTGCAATATGATGTTGAATTCAAAATAGTTAAAATTGTCAAATGGCAGGGTTTAGCAAAATTGTTGGACAAAAAGGAAGAAGGATTTGAAAATGTTCTCACAATAGATAAGGCATATGATGTTAGAATAATCAATAATACTGAATGTAAATTGTATGAAGAAATATTGTCATACTTACAAACTCTGTCATTCCCTAAAGATATGTAAATAAATAGAATAAGGTCAAGCAAGCTTCAAGCTCAAAAATATTATATACAAGATGGTGTGCTATACTGGAAACACCCTGATGAAATATTATTAGTCTGTTTATATGAAAGTGAAGTCCCAAAAATAATCAATGAATTTCATGATGGTTTTTGTGGAGGACATTTTGCTTCAAGAGCTACAACTAATAAAATTATGAGAGCAAGATATTACTGGCCTTCCATTTTTAAAGATGTATATAAATATGTTAGGAACTGTCATAATTGCCAAGTTTTTTCATGAAAGAAACATCTGGCAACCATGCCCCTCAAGCCAGTAATCATTGAGGCACCATTCACACAATGGGGTATTGACCTAATTGGAGAGATCAAGCCTAATTCATCTGGCCAACACAAGTGGATCATAACTGCAACATATTACTTCACAAAGTGGGTGGAAGCTGCACCTTTGAGAACATCTACAACTGCCACAGTCATCAAATTCTTAGAAGAAAACATTCTGACTAGGTTTGGGTTTCCTCAAAAGCTAGTTATAAATAATGCACAATATTTTGTTTCATATGAAATGGTAGAATTTTGTGCTGAATATGAAATTGAATTATCCCATTCTGCTAATTATTACCCCCAAGGAAATGGTCTAGCTGAGTCATCAAATAAGAATGTGATAACCAAGATAAAAAGTTCATTAGGTAAGAACAAAATAGGATGGGACAGTGAACTTAAATTTGCTTTATTGGCTGATAGGTTGTCTGTCACAAGAAACACAGGAAGAACACCTTATGAGATGGTTTATGGAGAGAAAGCTTTATTACCTTCAAAAATAGAGAAATTAGCACTTTTCCCTCCTACTGCAAGACGATAAAGACCCCAATCCCATATAGAGAAGGCTTGACCAAATTATCCTATTAAAAGAGCAAAGAATATAAACCCTTAATAGAATGATGGAACAAATCCAGAAACCTATGAAATTGTTCAATAAGAAAGCCAAGGGTACCCATTTTTCTCAAGGAGATATAGTCATCTATTGGGATCCTAAAAATGATAAGCATGGTGAAAAAGGTAAATTTGAACCTAAAATGATTGGCCCATACCAAATAGCCCATGTTATCAGTCATAATACATACAAGCTACAGACCTTGCAGGGTGAAATGATGGATATTCCTATTAATGGCCAACACCTCAAAATGTACAATCCTCGTTGAAGGTGAATAAAATATATAAAAAAAAGTGGAAAGAACTGAAAACCCCAAAAATATAGTGTTTTAATTTTATCCTTTCCTTTTTAGTTTAACTCTGAGTTGACTGAACACATGATATTCTTAGCTTAATGAGTATATATGATTGTTGATTCCACAAAAAACAATAAGACAAAGGAGATTTATTTTAGAATATGATGAGCTTTACAATTTTTCAAAATATGAGTGTTTATGCAATAGTTTTTTGATATGAGATAAAACAGAAGGAAAACAAAGCTGATTGAAACATCATGTCAAAACCCCACATTACAAATGATACTTAAAGTGACTTCAAAGGTTCGAAGAACCAAGTTATCTTTGAGAGGGTGGTTGAGCCAAAAATTATTACACTCATATTTTTTAGCCAGAAACTAATCCTCAACTCAGGCATACTCATGCACAATTTGTTTATATATCAAAGTACTTCTCTCACGAGAAAGAAAAATAAAAAACAAAGTTAAATTGAGTCACTGCCTGAGATCTTGAAAAACCTCTATCGGGGCTATAGACACTTGACTAGAAGTAGGGTAAAACCATATGGGATTAGAAGCAACTCCACTAGGGCTATAGACGCTTGACTATTAGTGGAGCCCTGTAGAATGGTGAAATTTTTTAAAGAGTGAAATCACATATTAGACTTAACTGTTTTGCTCATATATGGCAAAGTTCTGAAAGACCTAGAAATCAAAATGAATGCACAAACACACACATGGACATGAACATGATGAAGTAAATGGCTTTGACAAATATTTGTGTAATCATATCTTATGACTTAGCCAAAATAAACATTACAAATAAAACTCACATGTTTCTAAAATTTTGACCCTAGTTTCTAAAATTTTGACCCTAGTTTCAAAATTGAATAAAACGAATTACAGTTTTCAAAAACTCTATAGTTTTGATATCATGTTGTTCATACAGTTTTTTAGTTTATATAAAAAAAATAGAAAGAACAGAAAACACCAAAAACAAAGTGTTTTACTTTTAGCCTTTCCTTTTTAGTTTAACTCTAAGTTGACTGTACACATGATATTCTTAGCTTAATGAGTATATATGATTGTTGATTCCACCAAAATCAATAAGAAAAAGGAGATTTATTTTAGAACCTGATGAGCTTTACAATTTTTCAAAAAATGAGTGTTTATGCAATAGTTGTTTGATATGAGATAAAATAGAAGGAAAACAAAGTTGATTGAAACATCATGTCAAAACCCCACATTACAAATTATACTTAAAGTGACTTCAAAGGTTCGAAGAACCAAGTTATCTTTGAGAGGGTGGTTGAGCCAAAAATCATTACACTCATCTTTTATATCCAGAAACTAATCCTCAACTCAGGCATACTAGTGCACAATTTGCTTATATATCAAAGTACTTCTCTCACGAGAAAGAAAAATAAAAAATAAATTTAAATTGAGTCACTGCCTGAGATATCTTGGAAAATCTCTATCGGGGCGATAGACGCTTGACTGGTAGTAGGGTAAAACCATATGGGATTAGAAGAAACTCCATCGAGGCTATAGATGCTTAACTGGCAATGGAGCCCTGCAGAATGGTGAAAATTTTTAAAGAGTGAAGTCACATATTAGACTTAACTATTTTGCTCAAATATGGAAAAGTTCTGAAAGACCTAGAAATCAAAATGAATGTACAAACACACACATGGGCATGAACATGATGAAGTAAATGGCTTTGACAAATATTTGTGTAATCATATCTTATGACTTAGCCAAAACAAGCATTACAATATATTAAAATAAAACTCATCTATTTCTAAAAATTTGACCTTAGTTTCAAAATTGAATAAAAGGAATTACAGTTTTCAAAAACTCTATAGATTTGATATCATGTTGTTCATACAAATTTTCAGTGTATATATAAAAAAAAAATCTTATGTTTTTCAAGCTTTACTTAACAGTCAAAAGTTTTTATTTTTGTTCATTTTCTGCAAATAAAACCAGGAGATTCTGCTGTTCTCAATAGTCTTATGTTTTCAACACCTTGTCCCAGTCAGAGCCTATGTTGGAGCCAAATTTGACTCAAATTTTGAAACCCCAAATTTAAATTTTTGGTTTCAACCAAAGTGCTCATAATGTTGGTCACTGTAACTAGAATACTTGAGCACTTGCAATATAAAATCACACAGACACAAAGAGATTACCCAAAATAATGAAATCCTTTATATATTGACTCTCGCGATACATATTTACAATGTTTCGGATTGCCCCAAGTAGCTTGGGTACAATATTACAATCTTGGCCTCAATGTGATACAAATTTCTCTCTAGGAGTTTTCTAGATCTTTCACAATGTACAATGCTCTCCTCGTATCCAGTTGTAGCTTCAAAAGGTGAGTGGGCTTTGGTATCCAACACGGGACCACTCCAGCTTTAGCAGCCTATCCAAGATACATGTTACCTGCACACATGCAAACCAGCAAAGGGGATTAGTAGCACCCGTATATTCAAACAATAAATCCAATGCTACACATAAACCTATTATCGATATGGATGAAAAATAGACAATGCAAAACAAATAACAAATAAAACCTTGCTTACTACTCGAATCGCTAATATCTGTCGATGAAACCCATTTTTGTTCTCGGGACTATGGAACCGCGGAAGCGCGGTTGCTGGCTAGAAATCATGGACCTGCGGTTGTGAAACCGCGGATGCACGTTCTCGATTGTGGAACCGCGGACGGGTAGTTTTGGCTGAACAAAAGATTACCTCAAAATTCGAGCCAACGGTCAGAGTCTGGCTTGTGCCCTCAACTTCTCGTCGAGTCCAGATCTAATTTAGCAGCCTATCGATATGCAGATTCAGCTCTCTTTGTTTGGTGGATTGATGGTGTCTTTATAGGTTGGCTGGGGCTTTTGAGGGGAATGTGAGGTGGCAAGCCTGATTTGCCAAGTGGCAAATATGGACTGCTAGGTGGAAGGGGCAGTTACAGTGAGTCATTCAATGTGGCTCACTTAACTGGGGTGATGTGGCTCCAAGTGGAGTGGGATGTGGGATGTTGTTTTATGTGAAGGGACAAGGGGACAACAACAAAGGAGTTGTGGCATGGGTGTTGGGAATCTGTCTCATGTGCAAGGACAAAGGGGACAGGAGTGGGTAAGATGTGGCATGGATGTTGGATGAAGTATCCAGGACACATGTCCAATGGGTAGACAGGGGATCCTAGGGTGATTTTCCTAATTAAATAAATTAGGAAAGTATAATGATGTGCAGGATTTTATATCCTTAAGTTAGAACTTAGGCATATATCTTTATTATACGAGGATTTGATGGTGAGGTGGTGAATGTGAACTGAAGGGTGCTAGATTTTGGTGTCTATTGTGTACAACACAATGCGGTGCAAAAACTAATGACATCTAACTTTATTGGACGAATGGGTTCACTCCTTTTTGACATATAGAATGAATGAATTATTTTTCATTTTGATTTTTGCTTATTTGCTTACCCCCTCAATTGGAGAATGGGTAAAGGATGAAACCCACGAGCCGATTGACCAATTGTGGATGTTGAACGGATGTGTTTTTTTGAATGATATGGATGTGATGCAAATGTATGTCATTTTGACCAACTTGATGCCCCAAGTTTTGGATTTTTTGTGTTCTTGCAAATTTGCCTTTGGTTTCGTTGATGTGCATAATATGTGGTAAAATATTTAACCACATTTGGAGTTCTTTTCCACATTGACTTTAGCAATTCCTTCCAAATGATGGGTTCAAGGAACCAGTCGTTTGGGAATTTGATACTCAAGTGATTTCTGATTATTACCAAATTGTGTTTGTTTGTTTTTCGCTTTTGACCCAACGGAAGGGGTTGAAGGATAACCTTGTGCAAATCTATTTTGGACACATCTAATCTCAAAGATTTAGGGATCTAGCTGATTTAATGTCATAGTGATTTGATGTTGAATGTTTGAATGAGTTTCCTTATGGTGAGATACCCATCCAACCGGATTGCATGGATTGCTAGTCGTTGCAACCGCTAGGTGTATAGGGTAATCCACTAGATACAAGGTTCACTTGAGATGATGATGATGTGAGATGATGATTTGGTGAAATGGATGTTTTGTTTTTGTTTCAACCGTTATATTTTCATTGTTGATAATTGTGCTCTTCTATCCCTTGGAGTAGTTTAACCTTATGGCTTCTTTAGGGAATTGAGATGATAACAAATCATTTTTTTTTGCATTTTTTTTGCTTTTATTATCTAGTGTAGGTAAAAAATTTTCATTTTTGCTTTTATTACCTAGGGTAGGTAATTTTTTTTTGTTTTTGTTTTTTGCTTTTATTACCTAGTGTAGGTATAAATTTTTCGTTTTTGCTTTTATTACCTAGGGTAGGTAAAAAAATTTTGTTTTTTTTTTTTTTTGCTTTTACTACCTAGTGTAGGTAATTTTTTTTTGTTTTGCTTTTATTACCTAGGGTAGGTAAATTTTTTTTTTTTTTTTTGCTTTATTGTGTAGTGTAGGAAAAAAAAAGAATTTTTTTTCGTTTTTTGCTTTTATTACCTAGTGTAGGTAAATTTTTTCTTTTTTGCTTTATTTTTAGCATGTTGTGCTAAATTTCATTTTTTTATATGTTTTCTTTTTAGGTTAAGCTTCTTGATGCTCGGCATAGGTGGCCAAGGACCATTCAAAAAGTGCGAAAAGCACTTTCTGATGATGATTGGGCTCTACTTCAAACCATTGGTTTGGATGGTTGCGGGCGGTTAGGCACCGTCCGAGCTGATGAGGATCTTCTTTCGGTGCTTGTTGAGCACTGGGATCCATATAGAGGCACATTTTAGCTCCCAATGGGGGAGCTGACTATCACTCTCGAGGATATCTACTGTATCTTTCGCGTCCCTATCGAGGGTCCTACCGTTCGTGTTGGCCTTGACAAGAAGGAGGTCATTTTCCCTCTGTTTGGTGAGATGTGGGACATTGATTGCAGTAGGAGGGCATTGCATATCTGGATCTCTTTACAGTTGGCAGCTTGGGTGCATTGCTTGCCTTCATGATGTAAATTTTGAGCAACATGTTGTTGCCCAATTCCATGGGATCGAGGATCTCGTGGAATCAGGTGTCTATTGTTCTTGACTTGATAGCTGATCCTCGTCGGTTAGCTTGGGCTCATTCTCTTCTCTGCGAGGTTTACAACGAGATTTATGAGGTGAAGAAGCGTGGGCACAAGGGCCTGGGCTGCAGTTTGCTGCTCTAGATTTGGTGTTGGGAGCATGTTATCATTGGTCACCCTGATGGTTTACCATGTGGTATGGATGCCACCTCTCCTTGGGCATACATGTGGTTGTTCAGTGAGGAGGTCAGTCGATCTACTACGAGTGCATCAAAGTTCAAAGAAATCTTAAGTTCTCTAACTAGGGACCTGATGTGTTGGCAGCCTTGGAGGGTTTTGGATTGGGCGACAGATGTAGTTGAGCTTCATCGCATTAGGCGGGGACGATGGGTTGTTGGTGCCCATTTGAGAGATATGGAGTTTATCCAGTTCTCTCACGTACTGCGGTAGTGTGGTCTCGTTTAAGATATTCTAGATGTGCTTGTTATGTACAGGCGACATGGCGATGAGTTGGGGTTACCTGTTGCTCTTGATTTCTAGTGAGTCGATGATCCTGATGACAACTTAGACTTGGAGGTGCTTGACTTGGATGATGTTGGTATGACTGCTGAGTATGACTCTTGGTTTGTGAGTCAGCCTCTATGGACTCCTAGAATCATTGTAGATGAAGATGGGAGTGGTGACGATGCTGATGCGGGTGGATGGGTTCCTTGGTCGGTGAAGCACTTGTGTGGTAGCTCTTTGAGAGTTGACACGGGGATGGACGTTCAACCACCTAAGGAGGGTGGTGGTGATGATGAGGGTTTACCTCCTCGACGGTCCAAGGAGAAGTGGGGGATTCTTCAGGTTGAGCGAGATAGCCTAGATTTGGAGCTAGGTCAAGTGAAGGTCGAGTTAGCATGATATCAGGGTGAGGTTACTCATCTTCAGGTTGAGGTGGACGAGCTATGGGTTGGACCTAGAAGCACTGTTGTGGCTGCTAAGGATGCAAATATCACCAGACTCAATGGTGAGATTACCCATTTACAAGGCGAGATTTCTCGGTTGCAGTCAGGTGCTGGAGGTGATGATTCGGCTCTAACTATTGCTTCTCTATGAGCAAATATTTCTCAGAGGGTCGCTCGCCAGGGTGTTGATTTGAGGAGCCTATGTAAGCAGGCTATCTATATCGAGATGTTGGAGAATATTCTTCATGAGCATCAGATTCCTTTACCTATTCCTCCTTCATCATCTGCTGCCACTACTACACAAGGGACTGAGACGAGTTGTAGGACTCATTGTACTTCTAGCTCTCATGGGGCTTCTACTGCGCAGGGTCCACAGAGGGATCCTACTAGCACTAGCTAGATGTTGTATTTGCCTTATTTTTGTTTTTTGTATATTTTATCTTAGTATGAGCCTCAGTGGTCCGATGTATACTGTCTTCGGGCATTTTGTACTTTGTAGACTTTCGTATATATATATATATATATATACATGGCATTTTATTTCGGTATTTACATGCGTTATTTGTATATGTATTCTTCTTGTTTATGCTTTTTGCAATGTTTATATTATGCAATCCTATATTTGTATGTTAATGCTATGATAATGAATGCAAGTGAACATGTAAAATGCATTTTTATTTATAGTAATGTAACTGAATGAAGGTATGCATGGTGCTCATGTAATCTTATTTAGCTCAGATTAGTTGACCTTTACTCATTCTTATTTGCAAATGAGGTTCCCACTTGATTATTTTTTGTTGTGATGTATGTGGTATGTATAAATGGCATGTGGATGATGATATGGATAATGATTTTGCTTTTGGTATGTAACTAAAAATATTCTCAAATACTCAAAAAAGCTAGTAACTTTAACCATATTTATTGAATGTTGTCTTACATTATTTATGACCATATTGTGTGCAAGTGAAGTTCATTTTCTAAATCTTGTGTGTCGATGACCCTAAGCAATCCAAAACCAGTGCATGTGATTGTGATGTTTATTGCCCCATCTTGAGTAATTTTTGGACGATACCTTTTTGGGTTTTCCTTTTTTTTGGCTAGCTTACTCGTATGTGCGTTCAGAGGTCTCCCTCTTAAGAGAGAGACATGTTGCCCTGCATGAGTTTACTCCACTGCCAGTCAAGTGTCTATAGCCCCGGTGGAGGCTCACTCCATAGTCCATTGGTTTTGATCTTTAAGACTTTGTGATGACTACATAACTTTTTGAGGGGAACATAGTACAATCTTTTCAGCTTTAGAGATCTGTGGTGTGTGTTGTTAATTTGGTTTTTGTGTAGAGTGTTGGGGAATCGGATTCTCAACCGAAGTATGATGATAATTTAACCCTATCCTTACTACTCTACATTTATTTATATTTGATGTTTCATTGTGGTAGTGGTGATAACCACTATTTTTGTTTTTGGACTATGTTGCGTGATAGGGTAAGCGAAGAATTTGACTTTTTTTTTTCTTTGAGGTTTACCCAAATTGGCGTTATATTTCTATTATTCAATATGTTTTAAGATTTGTAAAGGTGTATTTGGTTCCAGATTGCTTTTGGATCAATCTACCATACTCAAGATTTTTTGAATGTGATGAAGGTGCTTTGGTCCTAAAGAAAATTGGACACTTCATGAAGTTTGGTTGTTCATTAGACATGTTTGAGTGACTGCAAATTATATGATATATCATGTATGATTTGTATGATCTGTGAGTTGTAAAGAATCTTAGTTGAATACCCCCAATTCTTGAAATTTGTTTTCTTGGTCTTATCTTCACCACTATTAAAGATTACTGAGCAAGGGATGGAATGGATGAAACTATTTTTTTTTTTGTGTATGAACATATAATTGAAATGCAAATGCCATATGAAAAATGCAATTTGAAATATGTCTATTTACACTGTGAAATGCATGCAAAATTTTAAAATGAAATCTTTTGTTTATTTTATTTTATTTATTTATTTTTTATTTTTTTGTTTTAGCCATGTACATATATATACATATATTGCAAGTCATTTTATGCATAAAATGCCTTTAGGTGCATAATGGTCAGTGGTTCTGGCTCCAATTTCCCTTCTAAATTGGAGAGTTTATACGTTCCTTGTCCCAATTTTTGCTTTACTATGTATGGGCCCAACCAATTTGCTGCAAATTTATTCCTTAAGTGCGGTAAGGCATTGGTATTTTATTGATTTTCTTTGAGCACTAGGTCCCCCACTTGAAATTCATGAGGATGGAATTTTGCGTTGTAAGCGCACTTGACTCTATCTTGATATACTCGTAAATGTTCTAGAGCATTAATACGTTTCTCATCAATAATTGTCAATTGGTCAAGACGCTCCTGTCTAGTTGTATCATCGTTCATGAATTCCTGTATCTTGATTCGCAAGGATGGTATCTCGAGCTCCAATGGTAATATTTCTTTACCGTAAACTAGTGAAAATGGTGTTGCTCCCGTTGGTGTTCTTATTCTTGTTACTGTAAGCCCATAGTGCTAAAGGGAGGCGAGTATGCCAATCTCGATGATTATATTTTACCACTTTCTTGAGAATGGATATGACTATTTTATTTGTTGCTTGACTTGCCCGTTTTCTTGCGGGTAATAAGGTGTTGAGAAGTTGTGTAGTATTTTGAATTTATTGCACAATGCTTTAACATCCTTATTCTTAAATGAATTTCCATTATCTAAAATTATTTTTGAGGGTATTCCAAAATGACAAATAATATGTTGAAGTATAAACTCCGCTATTCGAGGTCCAATCATAGTTGTCATTGGAATTGCTTCCACCCATTTTGTGAAGTATTCTATAGCAGTTATGATAAATTTATGTTGTCTTGATGAAGCAAGTGTTATTTTACCGATCAAGTCAAGGCCCCATTGTGAAAAGGGCCACAAACTTTGAATGGGTTGCAAATTTTGTGATGGCACATGGGTCAAGTTTGCATGATGTTGACATTTTTGGCATCTTTTGACATATTTGCAACAATCATTTTCCATTTTCGGCCAGTAGTATCCCATGCGTAATATTCTTTTTACAATTGCCATTTCGCTAAAGTGACCATCGTAAGTACCATCGTGGGCTTCTGATATTGCTCTTTCTACTTCAATTGGATTTAAACATCGTAGTAGTATTCCATCATAACTATGTTTATATAACACATCTCCAAGTAAAGTGAAACGAATGGCTCTTTGTTTGAATGGTCTTTTTATAGCTCGTGTCATGGCCATTGGTAGTGTGCCTGTATTGAGAAAATATTTTATCTCATCAAGGTAAGAATTGTAAGGTTTGACATGTATCAAACAAACATTTTTCTCACCCTCAGATTCTGCTTTTTGAATTGATGGTTTAGACACTATTGTTATGATTAGCGATTGCATTTCTCCATGCTAATTTTTAGGAATGAGAGATTCCAAGGAAGCCATTGCATCCACAAATCTATTTGTTGATCGTGGCAAGTTACTAATTTCATACCAATCAAATTTTCCTAGCAACTATATCGCTACTTCATGATATCTCTTTAATACTGGATCTTTACATTGGTATTCTCCTTTTATTTGGTAGACAACTAATTGAGAATCACCAAAAATGCTTATTCTTTTTATTCCCATTGCTATAGCTGATTTAAGACCTAGTATTAAGTCTTCATATTCTACATTATTGTTAGTGCATGTGAAGTCGAGTTTGAATGATAAAGGAATGGGCATTCCTTCAGGTGTGTAAAACACAACTCCTGCACCTTGCCCTTTTTGCACTTTGATCCATCAAAGAACATTGTCATATCTGCTTCATCCTCAGGTGAAACTATTTCTTCTTGCTCTATGATAGAAAATACTGAATCGTCAGGAAGTTCAATCATTAATGGTGTATCATTGTGCAGCGGAGCTTTCGCTAATTGATCAACTATTACTTGCCCCTTTATGAATTTTTGACTTGTGAATTCGAGGTCGAATTTTGTTAAAAGCATTATCCATTTAGCAGTGTGGGTGTTGTTGTAAGTGTGATTCATCATGTATCGCAAAGGGTTTTATCTAGCTATAACATAGGTGGTATTGCTTAGCATGTAATGTCTAAGTTTCTTGGTGGTGAAAACCACGGCTAAGCATAAATTTTTGACATAAGCATACCTTGTTTCGTAACTTACCAGTGTTTGACTGATGTAATAAATCGCTTGCTCTTTATTTTTCTTGTTTTTTTATGCAAGCATTGTTCCTAAGGCAAAATATGTTACAGAAATGTATAGGTGAAATGAGACTCCTATTTTTGGTGGCGTAAGAACCGATGGTGAGGCTAGATATTTCTTTATATCATTAAATGCCTCCTGACATTCAGTTGTCCAAGAAAATATCACTCCTTTTTGTAACAGACAATTAAATTGCCTGCATTTATCTGAGAGTTGTGCAATGAATCGACGAATAGATTGGAATTTTCCTTGTAAACTTCGCAACTCTTTCAAGTTTTTGGGAGGTGACATTTCTAAAATTACTTTTACCTTGCCTGGGTCTACTTCAATGCCTCTCTTGGAGACAATGAATCTTAGAATTTTTCTTGATGTTACACCAAATACACACTTTTTAGGATTTAACCTTACCTTATGTTCTATTAATCGATCGAATACCTTTTCTAGCACATCTATGTGTTCAAGACGCGTTTTTGATTTAGAAATGAGATCATCTACATAATCTTCTATTATCTTATGCACACAATCATGAAATATGTACGTCATGGCATGCTGATATGTAGCTCCTACGTTCTTTAATCCAAAAGGTATCACTCTGTAGCAGAATGTCCCCCAAGGTATTGTAAACATTGTTTTATGTTGATCTTCTGGATTAATCCAAATTTGGTTGTATTTGGAGAAACCATCCATTAAAGAGAGCATTCCATGACCAGCACAGGATTCTACTAATTGATCTATGTTTGGCAAAGGAAAATCATCCTTGGGACACATTTTGTTTAAATATCAAAAATCAGTGCATACTCGTATCCCCCCATTTGGTTTACGAACGGGTACCATGTTCAAAATCCACTCAGGATAATCGATTGGTACTATGAAGTATACATCCAATAACTTTTGTAGCTCTTCTTTTACAATTAATGTGACTGTTAGATGAACTTTCCTAAGCTTCTACTTGAATGGCTTGGCATCACGTGCTAACGTAAGGTTGTGGACTACCAAGTCCGGATCTAATCCAGACATGTCTTTGTAGGACCATGCGAACACTTCCTTATTTTTAATAAGCATGTTTATGATGTTGTATTTTTCTTCTGCGGATAATTATTTTGCTATTTTGACAATCTGGGGATTATCCACGTCTTCACTAAGGTTCATATCTATAGACTCTTCTATTAGCATGTGAGAACCTTCTTCTAGCTGATGCGGAGTTGGGATAAGGTGGATATCATCTACCACATTTTCAAATGTGTCCGGGGTGTCCCCTTCTATCTCAGTTTCAAAAACTAAATTATTTGATGATGAAGGTTGTTGCAAAATATAAGAGTTTGAAGCGCGCAACAACTCTTCGAACAGGATGAAGTCAACAATGGATGGTGGGGATGAAATCCTGTCCATAGCTATGAGACTGGTGTCGATATAGATCGATTTTATCTCATTATATGGATTGTAGAGTGGGGTGAGCAAATCAACATAAATCATGTTGACTTGATGGAAATGAGGTGGTCATGATTCAAGAATTGATGACTTGTATTCTCTAGGTTACAACTGACCTAATGTGTGTGATTGATTTTACTGTATGCTTTGCCAATATGATGGAGGAGGTTCTGGTTCAGGACCCTCACGCTCTTTGTTTAGCCGAAAAAGTGTGCTGTCTATTGGAAACTTTTGTTGATACCAGTTACCTTTTTGCATGGTTTCTCCATATATTATCTCTTCTCGAGGTTCTTCTTCTTCTTGATTAAACTATTCAGGACGTTCTTCATCTTGGAGCATTATCCTGGATTGTATCTCAAGAGCATGACTGATAAAAATTATTTTATTTTCATCATCATCACTGTCACTTATCCATAATCCATTAGCGTTTGTATGAGGTCCTAGCATTAGTGGCTCAAGGTATTGCCTAAGGTATGCTATCATAGTAGGATCTTCATAATCTGCCTCTCGTTGTAAAGCTTTCTCTCGAGGGTAAAAATTGTATATGTGGTATCTACTTTCTAGTTGTTCACCCTCATCATTATGTTCATCCTCATCATTAGGTTCATCCTCATCATCACTCTTTTCCTCCTCTTGTTCGCATTCTATGTCTAGTTCTTGGAAAGCTTGATTAAGCAAAGAGCTTGCGATGGAAGGTTTATAGCCTAGATCGAAGCGGTCACTTGGCTCTCTATATTCCAGTTCAATGATGTGGTGAGGACCATGTTCATGTCTTCTAAGTTCATATCCTTGCCAACTAACCCTTCGAAAATATCTGACTGGGAAACTTGGGTTCGATAGATAATCAATATTTTCATTAAACTCTTGTAAAGAGTTGTCATTTTGAGGGGATGGGTCCGATGAAGAATCCATCCCTCCATATATGAAATTAATTGCATTTTTTTGAGAAACCATTCTATATATATCACCAATAGCTAAAGGTGGGTCGCGAGGGTGACCGTAATATTTGAATGACTCGATAGGTGGTGTAACTATGAGACTCTCAATGATGTACTCACCAATACTTGGATTTGCGAGGTGTACTGCAACTCTAGATGGTTGTGTGGCTAATGGCTCGGTGGATGAAGAGGGTTCTTGAGCATTAGCTCTTGGCTCTGCTGGCGGTATTGGATTATCTCTAACAGGCGGCCCTATTTGTGAGACTAAAGGTTCTAATGACTGCGAAGTAGTGGATGATGATGTGGATTTGAATCTGGAAGTATGCTAGATGGGACTGACCATTGGTTAGCAAGATGAGTGGATGTAATTTGAAAATGGAATGCAGTGTTTGAAGGATGCGCTGAGCTGACGCTTTTGGATGCGAAAGCCGAATCAACTATAGGCAACTCTTATGGAATAGGTGCTTTTGATGATGTGGTGTTTGATGGAATTATTCTAATGACTAGTGGTTGGATGGTTAGATGTGTTGATGGGAGTAAAGGCTCATAAGGATTTTAAATAAAGTTGCAGTATTTGAAAGGTTCAATGTCTGCTGGTATGCAATGTACTTTACCTTCATGCACATATTTTAAGCATTGATGCAATGTTGAAGGCACACATTTCATTTCCCTAATCCAAGGGCGTCCAAGAAGTATGTTATATTGCATTTCCCCTTCCAAGATGTGAAAGAGAACATGTATTGTTTTCACCCCCACTATGACGGGAAGAACAACATTCCCTACAATTGAGCATAAAGGGTTATTAAAGGCCCTAAGAGTGAATGTGGATGTTGTGATGTGAGATGATGGGACGTTGAGCTTCATCATGGCAGGTGTGGTAATGAGGTTGATTGAAGAACCTGTATCAATAAGCACTCTCTTGAAGGGTTTCCTGTCAATGTGAGCTACTATGTGCAATGGTGGGTTAGGTGAATCTGCTGATATTTGTTTTTCCTTGAAGTCATAGAATACTATCGAGGGTTCCATACACTTTTGCACACTACCCACAAAGGAATTGAACACATTTGGGTCTTCTGATTGTACCTGAATAGAATTTAAAATTTCCATGAATGCTTCCCTGTGAGGTGTTGATTATTGTATTAGTTCATAAATTGATAATTTTATTGAAGCCATCTTCAAACTCTATGTCAATCGACTGTTCAATGTAACAACAGGGCGATTGTGGAATGGTAGTAGTGGCCCACTCGATCCAAGTTGTATGGGCACATTAGTTGGTGATGCTACCAGAGCTTGGGTTGTGCTATTAGCTTGCCTTTTTCCATGGGTAACTATACTGATAGCCCCTACAAAACCTTATGGCATTTGAGACACATAATTAACCTTATTGGGAGGAACTGTAGAAGTTGATGCTCCCATCGGTTTTTGATTCACCTCTCGATGTGGCAAAGGTGTCTAATATATGCCTAGGTTTTGGTTATTTTGGGCTAGTAGGTTGTCAATTTTGATTGTACCCACTTCCAATAAATCTTGCACAATATATTTAAATCCATGAAAACCTTCAATATCATGTCCTCTTTGTCTATGATAGATGCAAAAGAAGTGTTCTTTGTAACCTTTTGTCTTTGGTTTGTTAGGATCATCAGGTTTAATTTTCGATAAACTAAAAAGTTTTACCGCATACAACTTCTGAAATACTAATGAATGTCTCTTATACTGGCATGTAATTTATTTTTGGTTTAAAATGACCTTGTTGCCTTTCCACAAGTTGTGTCTAATTTTGTGCTAGCTATGGGGGTGGAACTGCTTGATAATTTGATTGATGTGGTTGTTGTTGTTGTTGGGGTTGTTGAATTTGTGTTTGAACCGGTTGATTTGACCGTGGTTGGCTCAAAACTATCTGATTAACCTGTGTGGTCTTGGACTGACCATGTTTATTCCCCTTTTGATTCTTATTATGCCACTCTTTCTTCTTAAACTTAATCTCACCTTCTTGAATTTTGATTTCTTCAATCAATTTTGCTTGGGTGAGTGCCTCATCGAATGTTCTATACTGTTGTAGCTGTAGTAATGAAGAGATAGGTCTACCAAAACTCTTCATGAACATTCATATTATCTCTGGTATGGGGAGTGAAAATGGTAACTTGATCATGACTGATCTCCATCTGTTGCCAAAGTCATAGATTGATTCATCGTCATATTGTTTTAGATAAATTAAATCAGTCAATGTTGTTTGTTTTCTAACATTTAGGGCGAATCTTTCCGGAAACTAGTCCGCTAGTTGTTTAAAAGTGAAAATACTTTGATGCGGGAGATGATTGTACCAGTCTTGGGCTCCCCCCCCTAATTTTTGAGGAAATGTATGTAATAGCAATGCATCGTTGCTTTTGATTATGAAGCATGCATTCACAAATCTCGTTATGTGCTCTCTAGGATCCTCTTATCCTTTAAATAAAATCTTCGATGTTTGGAAATCATGTGGATATGGCGGTTCTGGTATCGAAGCATGAATAGGGTGATTGAGTAGTTGCCCTAAAGTTGGTTTTTGGTATTGTAATCCTAGGGTTTGCATGGCAAGACTATCAATATGACTCTATAAAACTGATATCTAGGATCATCTACAAGACTGACACTCGAATGTACTTGATGCTGCTGGTAATGGGGTGGATTGTATGTAGGTTGGGGATGATAAGATGTGTTTGGCGAAAATGTGTTATGGTATGGATGTTGAGGGATGTTATGATATGGATGGGGTGATGAAGGTATAGTATTATGCTGACCTACTGCAATAGCATATGGGTGTGGTGGTTGATTGTGAACAATAGTGGTAGAGGGAGGACTCATTACCAAAGATGGATCTTGGATAAAGGTATTAGGTTGATGAGATGTAGGTGGAATATTTTTCTCAATCCCTTGCAAATGTCGGTTAGGGTCAGGGTTTATGCTACGGTTAGCATTATCTAAAATTATTTGCTGCAATTGTAAGAAAGCTTGTTGCATATCAGTTATGTTTGACATAGGTAGTGCTACTTGTGATGTGGTGGACTGAGTTGGTTGTGGAACAACCATGGTAGTGGATGTGGATGGGGGGTAAGTAGCAAAGGGTATTGCCATTTACTGTGGAATGGTATGAGATGTATGTCCTACAAGTGTGGATGGAGGAATGAATTTTGGGGCTTGCAAAACAATAGGGATTATTTCATACAAGGGATTAGTGGTAATGGCCATTTGTTGTGATAATATGGGGGGAATTTGGTCAGATAAAAATGGTTGATTGGCTAATGCTACAATGGCCAACTCAAAGAGAGGATTGGTGAAAATCTGTTGTGACTGTTGTGGATAGGTGAATATGGATTCTTGTTGTGATGAGGGTACAACACGTGATGGGATGGAGAGTGGTGGTAATGATGGGAAGACCATTCCAACTACATTCAAGTACATTCTAACAGTATCCATATCTATCATGGTGGCCTGACTATCTACTGTTGCAAGAGGTTCACTCCTAGGTGTCTCAGGTATAGCTGTGTGAGCAGCTCTATGCATAATGTCTATGCCCATGTTGGGGCCATTACTAGAAGACCCTATATCAAGAATCGAGGACATAGAAAGGGGTACCTCTACTTGTCCCACCACCGAAGTGTGAGGGACATTGCCAGACTGAGAGGCCATAGGGGATGACCACTGACTTCGGCTTGACACTAATCTCTTAGCTTGATTACGAGTCACTACCATACGCTAATATGCTATCTATGTGAATGAAAAAAAAGTACAATGTAATACAACACGCCAAGAAAATAAACATACAAAGTGTTTGACCCTAGTTTGCACTAAGTTTTTGAATTTTTTTTTCGGTGTGTTTTTGTGTGTTTTTTTTTTTTGAAGTTTTTGAAGAGATTTTTTTTTTTTGGAATAGAATAATAGAACTCAATGAAGATGGTGATTAAGAACACTAGCACCAAGCGTGATTTCTCAAAAGAGGCTAGGACACACCACTTAAATCCCAGTGGGGGGTTTGCCTAGATCTTCCACTATGATTCAACAATCATTCCAATAGTGGGAGACAACTTGAATACCAATGACTTATACCAGCTTAAAGAGTTTTTTTATCCTATCTACGGATGATCTAGGGGGCAAGCCGGTGGAAGGAGATGAATTCCAACGTCATCGATCTAAATTGGGGGTTGGTGATGAAATCCAACCGGACCAATGTTTTAATTATACGTGTGTGTGTGAATGTTTTGTTTTCTATCGTGCGATGCAAATCTAACATGCAATTATGTTTTTATGCCTAATGCAAAAAGCAGGAAAGACATAGAATAGCAGACAAAATCATATAAGATGCAAAATTGCAAATCCAGGTAAGAATCGACCCAATTTTGTTTAATAGGGCTAACTGCGGGTGGGCGGTTAGTTATGGTAAATCGTAGGTATGCAGTTTGCCAACCGCACATGCGCATTTGGGAGATCCCAACCATGGGTGCGCGGGTCCTTTTTGTTAATAAAATAAAATTCGAATACAAGCCCAAACCCTAAAACATAAATACCTGGGTTATTTCTAACCTGGTACATGCAATATGATTATTCCCTACTATGCATATGCAAATTTTTGTTTATTTTGTTTTGTTATTGTGTTTATGAATGCAAGATTTAAGTAGATTTTTCTATCCTAAGACCTAAATGCAAGCATTGGCATACAAAAATGAAACCCTTAATCTACTTAAATGTAGCCTAAATCCAGAACTAAAGTAGCAATTAAAAAGATGACACAGAGTACATACATGTGTTACTTTCGTTGCTCCTTCCTGCTTTCAATCGTCGGTCCATGTTTCAAAAGTGTAGCAACCGCGAATGCATGTTTCCTCAAATTAGAGACTGCGGATGCACGATTTCACAAATTATAAACTGTGGATGCACGGTTTCATAGTGACAGTTTAATCACAATCTAGATTCGCCAACCCGATATTGAATTCTCGTGTGTTTCAAATTATTAGCACCTGTACATGCAAATAGAGATTAGTAAGATTAAAATAAAGCAAGGCAAAACAAAATGAAACCCTTGGAAGGTCCCACTGTGATCGTCATTTTTTGTAACTAGAATACTTGAGCACTTGCAATAAAAAATCACACAGACACAAAGATATTGCCCAAAATAATGAAATCCTTTATATATTGACTCTCGTGATATAGATTTACAATGTTTCGGATTGCCCCAAGTAGCTTGGGTACAATGTTACAATCTTGACCTCAATGTGATACAAATTTCTCTCTAGGAGTTTTGTAGATCTTCCATAATATACAATGCTCTGCTCGTATCTAGTTGCAACTTCAAAATGTGAGTGGGCTTTGGTATCCAACACGGGACCACTCCAACTTTAGCAGCCTATCCAAGATACCTGTTACCTATACACATGCAAACCAACAAAGGGGATTAGTAGCACCCGTATATTCAAACAATAAATCCAATGCTACACATAAACCTATTATTGATATGGATGAAAAATAGACAATGCAAAAAAAAACAAATAAAACCTTGCTTACTACTCGAATCTCTAATCTCTGTCGATAAAACCCGTTTCTATTCTCGGGACTGTGGAATCACGGAAGCATGGTTTTGGGTTGGAAACTGGAGACCTACGGTTGTGAAACCGTGGATGCGCATTCTCAACTGTGGAACCGTGGACAAGCAGTTTCGGTTGAACAAAATATTACCTCAAAATCCGAGCCAACGATCAGAGTCCGACTTGCACCCTCAACTTCTCATCGGATCCAGATCTAATTCGATAGCCTGTCAGTATGCATATTCAACTCTCTCTGTTTGGTGGATTGATGGTGTCTTTATAGGTTGATTGGGGCTTTGGAGGGGAATGTGAGGTGGCAAGCTTGATTTGCCAAGTGGTAAATGTGGACTGCCAGGTGGAAGGGGCAGTTACAGTGAGTCACTCAGTGTGGCTCACTTAACTAGGGTGATGTGGCTCCAAGTAGAGTGGGATGTGGGATGTTGTTTTATGTGAAGGGACAAGGGGACAACACAAAAGGAGTTATGGCATGGGTGTTGGGAATGTCTCATGTGCAAGGACAAAGGGGACATGAGTGGGTAATATGTGGCATGGATGTTGGATGAAGTGTCCAGGACACATGTCCAATGGGTAGACAGGGTATCCTAGGGTGATTTTCCTAATTAAATAAATTAGGAAAGTATAATGATGTGCAGGATTTTATATCCCTAAGTTAGAACTTAGGCATAGATCTTTATTATGTAGGATTTGATGGTGAGGTGGTGAATGTGAACTGAAGGGTGCTAGATTTTTGTGTCTACAGTCACTACTTCAGTTGATGTGAGTAACTTGATTTTTCATTGGTTGGTTTGATGAAGTCTAACCTTGGTTGTTAATAATGTGTGCCTCTTTTTATTACTCAAATATCTCAAAGTGAATATAGCAAGATCATATTAGTCATATTCTTAAAGCCAAACTCTGAACCTCCTAAAATAAGTTTCCCTTAGGTTCAATTCAAATGATAAAAATTCAAAATCCTAAGGTATTCTAGAATAAGGGGAAATACTAAGCAAATACCTTGGCCTAAATTCTGAAAAAATAAAAAGTTAACATTAAGGTCTTTTAATTAAAATCTTGAGGGTATGCACCCCATTTAATTAAAAAATGAGCACCTAAGATCTAATATGAGGGCCATGCTCAATTCAGGTTCAATCGGATGATTACGCTCCGATAAATCAAGTGAAGGTTAAGTAAAATGAAATCAATATTCTATAAATATTATAACCTAAGGTCATAAGTGATTAAAATTCATGTAACTTTGCAAATATGGATGAACACGCTTAAGTTTAAGCCAATACGACGGCTGTGCGCTCTCCAAAGAGTCAAAACTTTAAAACAAAATCAACATAGGTCAAAGCTACCAATTAAACAACGAGCAACTCTGACAGATCGGATGATAGCACTCAAGTGAACTCAAGATCATCGGTTGCGCTCGTTTTAATTAAATCACATGTTAAAGTGCTATGGTAATAATATTCTAAGGGTACACACCTCTTTGAAATAACCATCGAGCAAGATGGGCAGATCGAACGACGATGCTCAATTTAGATTTGATCCAATGGTAGCGCTCCCTTGAAAGGTGCATTAAAAGAGGTAAAGACCCCATGTGATTAATTAAAATTATTAAACAAGGTTAACAAGGGTCTAAGAATATTACTAATAATTCCTCCTTCCAACTTAATCAAGGTTTAAAATTATATGCCCCTAGGTAACTAACCCCGTAGGTTGAAGGAGATCAACGGTCGCACTGACATCAATCGAGATCTAACGGTCATGCCAAAACAAGATCCTGGTAAGATACTAGGTGAAACAAAGGTAAAGTAAAAAGATAATTATGTAATTACCAAGGGTATAACACATTGATAATCATTCCCCCTTTTGGCTTAATCAATATTAATCAAATCTAATGATGCATCCTTTTGGTTATTAAGTATTCAGCTATAGGAGATTTTATGGTTGCGCTCCGTTTAAAATGAAATCAGACGGATGCGCTCAAACACGAAAAAACACCCCAACAAAGATCAAAGGAACTGGATGGTAGTGCTTCATCAACGTTGGATCTAATGGTGCACATTGTAAAAAATGATCGAAGATTAATATTAAAAGGTTCTTTCATCAAATGATTAATTAAATTACATTATCAAGGCTAAAGCAAGCACTTAATCAAGTTTAATACACACATAATCTTCCCATTTCCTTTTGCTAAAGCTTGTGTATCTATGGGAGATCCAACGATAGTGCTCACATCATGACATAATCTAACGGTGCTCGCGTAGAGATGTGAACGATGTCATTAATGATTATGTTTAATACAACGAGGTTAAGGTTGTAATCGTTAGGTTAAATTCGATAAATCATGATTATACAAAGACTAATACGTCACGTTATTACAAAGGATTATATATGAATAGGTGGACTAACAATCATGCAGGTCCCGAGACATCAATAATTGCGCTAATCCTTTCTAGGATCTGATGGTAGCGCATGAATCAAAGACCAAAGTATTAAAGCAATACCAATAATCCAACGGTAGTGCTCCGTCAAGGTTAAAAATATCCAATGACATCGAGCAAGTCAAAGTCAACATAATGGAATACAAATGAAACTAAACCAACGAGCATCTTCTAACAGATCGACGGATGCACTCTATCTCAAAATGATCCAATGACAATGCACACTCTAAAGGTAAACCAAAATATCCAAGGTTGCGATGGAACATAAGTACATTCTATGATTGTGCTCGATCATGGTTGAATTAGGGGAGCTAAGGATATTCGAGATAATAACAAGCACTCACACCAAGAACTGAATCTTGTGAAGATCCCGAGGGTGATTGCTACCTAAGTGAAATATAATCAATCCAAAATATTTAGTTATCATTCGCGCCTGAGGTAGCATGAGGTTCAAAATGGAAGCCATCCCCATTGTACAGACTAGTTCTACATAAGATAAAAAGGGTTCCAACAGCAAATAGCAGAAGTTTTAATAATTACAGCCACAAAAATAAAAAGACCTCGAGGAACGTAGGATGAAGGACATTACCTGTCATAAACGCTCAACTCCAAAAAAAGATGCATTGTCAAAATTTCTTTGGCCAATTTTAAACAACAATTGGTGGCCTCGTATTGATGAAAAAACGTGCAAATTTATAAAACCCATTATGCCAACTTATATATGAGCTCACTAAATCAGTCAAGGTTACCACCCTAGCGAGCTAAGAGTAGAAGTTGATACACAATAAGTATAGAGAGAAGAGGAATTTCAAGCTTTGTTATCACAGAAAGACCTGACCTATTACTATGAGATCAATGGCATCATGGGGAGATGTTTTTGTACCTGAAGACACAAGGGAAACCATAAAATTCATCATCGATAGGTCACCATACTCTGCGATCTCTAGACCGTCTGTTCCTGGCAGCACCATGTATAAATTTGCTCAAACATGTGGAGTTGATAAAAGATCTACCCCAGCGCAAAAGTATGATATTGACAATGTGTGTATCAAGAGTTTCACTCGTGTGATGGAGAACGATGACCGGACCCCATGGATAATGGCCGATTTATTTCACAAATCATAGAGGTTGCAGTATAAAGGCTTCTCTAGAAATAACATATGAAATAGCAACCTTGGGAAGCTGGTATATCCGAAAGTTCACTTCTCTTCATATTTTATGGCTTGGCTAGCGGTGGCGTATGATGAAAGAATGAGGACATTTTGTGACAGTAAGGATCATCCTATGTTCAGTATTAAGGTCGAACACATTCAAAAGGTTTTCAAGTTGATAGAGTATACCACCTTTCTAGTGGACAAGGTAATCGAACATCAATCTCGAATGTTTACAGATATGGAAGTTTTTAAAACCTTGTTTGATACACACGAGAAAATAGAAAAGGAATTCCCAATTAGGAAAAATGCTTTTAGGCCATGGGTCCAATATTTCTGTGATATGATAAACATAATTTTAGGAGTACAGGATCTCAATAGAATAACTAAAAGGGTTTTATATTTAGATGCACAATGCAATAGGGCATATAACACCCTAATTTTATGCCTGGGAATTAGAATTGAGTACCCAAATGCATAAAGAAATGGTAGAATTGAGAAAAGCAGTTTTTGAGCAAAGGCAAGAGATGCCCCGTTTTTCTCAATATTCAATTTTTATTCATCTAATAGCAAGTTAATTGGGAGAAGAAGCTAGGAAAAGAATAAAAACCATTGACAACCCCTATGTCCAAAATAGTTTCTGGAGAATACACGAGGGAAAAACTCACTTTGGCTGGTTTTGTGACCACTTCATGGTGGAAATCCATTGGGTTTTAACTGGCATGGTTCCTGAGAGATTAGGGCCAGGAGTAAGGGCTTTAATCAAAGAAAAGGAGATTGGGGATTACTTTTTCATAGAAGTTTTTACATATATCAGACTATATGGGGCTAAAATTCCCCTAAGTTGTTACCAAAGTATTGCCCATTATCCCTAGCAATTTTGGTATTATGCAGGCAAGTGGCCGAAGAGGCTAATATGAGGTTGGTGAAGAAACATGGAAAGGTCCCCTGGCTCGATGTTCCCTGACATTTTGGAGATTTTATATTTGTTGGCTATCCTTCCCTGCTCAAGGGAATGTTTGAATTGGATAATAGGGGATCCGATGAGATAACTTGGAGATTTTATGACCCAAAAGGAACATACAACAAAATGATGGCAAAAAGGGAATATGCTCGAATTCTGCATTGTGAAGACACTTTTGAGAAAAGCTTATTAGAAGATATGGAAAAATTATTAGATTTGCAGAGAGTATGGGATGATTTCCCTCTAGAAAAGAGGGGCAGTACACAGGTTTGTGAAGCCTATGATTATCCCACAAAATTAAGAAGGCTTTGAGAAGGTTCAATAAATGCTATAGCACCTATTTTACCAAAGGCAGGCCAAGCAATCAGAGAAGAACCTCTGTTGGAGTTGATAGAATAACAAGGTATTGATCTAATGAAAGTCATTGTCAAAACTAATGATATAGTAGAGCAATAAGTCAAGCCTCTTGGAAGTGCTCATCTCAAAATAGAATCAGCACTGAGCACTCTTCAAAAGGTTTCCCAAAAATTCCAATGCAGGTAAATGAAAAGAATTTGTAATCACATCTGCTCAAAAAGCTTCATCCACGGAGCAAGTTGTAGTTCCCATTTTTGATAGAGTATTAGCTGTAACTAGTGTAAAGAAATTGACACCCATGGCCATCCCTGCCTCTTTAAACATAAAGGGACAGGAGATTAAAATCCCATCAATAATACAAATGAATAATAGGAGAACTAGTGGACTTTGTGGTTTATTCTGAAGTCATCTAGTGAGGAATCAAACATAGATAACTCCTATAGAAAAGAAGAAGCCCAGATTATCATTACCCTCTACAAAGGTTGTTTTAGAGCGAATAGATGAGCAGACTACCTTCATTGCTGTAGACGAACGAGAATTATAGTAGTAGCAAGGATGGGAAATGTAGGAGAATAGTTTACTGAGGAGTCACAATTAGAAGCACCTATATCATATATAGCAGAGATAAATATTCCTACTCTGTAAGACCCACTTGTTTTTAGAGTCAATGAGGAAACCAGAGGCTCATCGGTATTAGGGAAAGAAGGTGAAATAGCCAAAGTTATCAAAATAATGCAAAATCAAGCTATAGACCAATTCATTGAAAAAATTGCAGAGTTGAGGAAACAATTGGAAAAGGAGGAGAAGGAAAAAGTAGAGATGAAAGCATTAATAAGTAAGCAACAGGAAGAATTGGCATGAAAGGATACTTCGAGTGCACATCCCCCTTCAGTGGTAAAGATTCAATATCATACCTATTATTTAAATGCAATGAATAAGAAAATATCAATAAAAATACAAGCTCATGCTAGAGGATTCTCTAAAATTCTTAGACAGATAGGGGTGATCCAAGTAACTTAAGAAATTCTGATGTTAATACAAGAGAGAGAAAAATATTTTGAAGTCATTCGTCCTACCCTTGATTTCATAGGAGATAATTTTGAAGAGTTGTAGGGTCAGGAGATGACAATAGATAATGGCAATAAAATCCAGCTAAATTTTGAGTTTTTGAAAGCAGCCATGTTTGGGGTAAATTAGGAAAAATGGATCAAGGTTGTAAATGAAATGGATAACTTAATAGAAGAAGCAACAAGAAAAATGGCAGACATCGGTCTATCCTTAGACCAATACTTGGAAGCCCCATATGTAGAACTTCTCAAGCGTACCATAGAAATATTTGAGTGCGAATCAGATGATGAAGTAGAAATGAATAAACAAACTACTTCTCTAGTGAATACTGTGGAGATGTTGCTATTCCAATATGAGATGAACAGGTCCATTATAACCACACAAAAAAATATTATTTTGCAAGAGATTAACATGCTAAGGTTTACTGTCTCCTTTGATACAAGGTCAAAAAGGAAAAAGGGGTTAAGATTTATAGACAACAATAGAAAATCAGTTCAACACAGCAAAGACCTACACCTATAGAAAAAGTCTTCGAAACAGTAAAATAAATAGTTGAAGAGAAAACAACTAAAGAAGGAGAAATAGGTTCACCCAATACCACCATCACTGGTTAAACTGAGTCACCATTTTGAAAAATTTAAAGAAGAGAGCATAATCAAAACTATAAGGTTAGTGGAAGCCAGTTGTATCAATTTTTGAAGACCAATCAGATGTTGATAGGTGTAGGATTAGAAATAAACCAAGAATAACAGAATCAAGAACCAACAGCTATAAAAGGAAGCAGACAAATTTGGATTCTGCATCAAGCAATTAGAGAGTAGCATTTTTGCTAAGAGGTATACTTGAGTGCCCTATTATTTGTGTTTTTGTATCCCATTATGTGTCTATTTTTTCCTCATTTCTTATTTTTTCCTTTGTTGTGTAGGATTTCAATAGGAAAGTGCTCAAGAAGCTGAGATTATTTCTTGTCCTATTGATCCTGAGATTCAGAGACTCCGCTGTTACCAGATTGGAACAAGTAGAGTAGGAGAGACCTGTTACATTATTTGAACAAGATATTTTCATTGTATTGATATTTTTTCTTGAGATAAATAGAGTTGAAAGGCATTCAACCCACTCTGCATGTAAAATTTATGAAATCAATACAATTTTGAGTCTCATTTTTCTTATATCTTCGTCTTGGTATTGTGTGTCACTGTATAATGGGTTATATTATTTGAATGTATTATATAGGTTTATTTCGTTGGTTCACTTTTGGTTTTATTACGATATTCGAATGAAACTTTTAGCGCCAATTTCCTTTTCCCCATTCTCTCTATTCATGATTAAAATTATTGTTAAATTGCTATAACAACCCAATAAATCTAGGCACCGGTCTACATAAGGCATAAAAATTGATTTTTCTCTTGCTTGGTCATTTTAAATTACTTGTAGTGTTTCATAAATCTGGAGCATGTAATTAGATTTTTAGTCATAGAATTACTGTTGGGGTTTCCTTACCTGTTCTGTAGTTTTCTTTAGCAATATTTATGTTTAGCAGAACAATGAGGTAGGTCGACCAGAGCCTGTAATAGCTCGTTGGTTTCAAACGTATTCTTGTAGCGTGATAATCAAAATCCTACGGATGCAAGAATCGGTTCCAACAATCTCTTTATTTTAACTAAGTTTATCTTGATTTTAATCTCCAAAATATCTCTTCCTTACTCAAAATATTATGATATTCACTAAGCAACCCCTTTCCTCCAAAATTAGATTATTGTACTCACCTTTTTGGAATTTTGGAATTTTCTCTTTTAAATCTTTTTTCTTCTCAAAAATATTTTTGAAACTGTTCGTGTTCTATTCTTTTCATTGATTTAATTTATTTTGGAAGTGTATACAACCCATAATTTCTTGAAGAATTATATGTTTATGCTATCATATCAAGAAATTGAGGATGGTCTTCCCACATCTACTCATGTTTAAAAGGTGATATTTTTTTAATTCACTTGACACCATTTTAACTCTTATTGGAAAGTGATCTAAAACAATAATTGTTAAGGTATTAATTTTAGCACAAATTCCTTCACCTAGCCAATGATCTGAGAGTATGCATATATCTATTTTTTCAACTATCAGGTTCTAGCCTATCTTGTTGTTGGCCCATGTATAGTTGTCCTCTTCAAATTCAACCTCCCATAGATTATTGTTTCAAATAAAAGCTAAGAAATCTCTCATACTTTGGGTTATTTTCTAGTTCCCCCAAAATTTTCATCTAGCTTAGTTATGGCATTAAAATATCCTATAATCATGAATTAGATTTCTTGGTATTTACTTCTCATAAAGGCTTCAATCCCATTATATAATTCTAATATGCCTGATTGGGTTGTAGGTCCATAACATTGATAAGGATGAAATAAATATCTACAAAGTAGCATATGACTAATGTGGCTATCCAATATTTTGTTTTATAAATGGTTTCATAGAAGGTTCTAAATGGATTCCAACATGTTAGACTTCCTCCATCGCTCCTTTTGAATCCACAACATTTCATTCACATCTTACCTATATTGCTTTTAGAATTTTGAAAACTTCTTTCTTTATCATTTTAGTTTCTTGGATACAAAGAATATCAAAATTATTACTTAGATAGAGGTCCTTAATATATCATTTCTCTAAGGGGGTATTAGCACCTCTTATATTCTTTGAGATGGTAATCATGTCTCATTAGGGGTTGTTGGCCCTGCCTACAAATTACCAATAACATTTTGTTGTTTGGTAAAGATAAGTTCAACCAGCTTAGATTGTGTTTCTTTCTCTATGTTTTTTCTTGCTTGATAATTTGAAGGTTTTTCTCTTTTTGCCTTGCTAGTATTAAAAGTAGGTCTTATTATATTTATTAATATTCTTTTAAAACTTTTCATTTCATAGATTTATCCTCTCTTGGCTCTGCCAAGGAAGCTTTTGACTTATCTTGCTTATTTTCTAGTATTTCCTTGTTAATAGTAGAGGTATTAGCATCTAACATTGCATTTTTTCTACCACTTTCCTTCGTCTAATGATGCATAGTACTTCAAGAGAGTCTTCAAAACCTAATGAGGCATATTCCTTTGGTTCAACAGGAATGTTCATCCCTAAATCAAGATCATACTAAGTAGACGGTTCCTTCTTAAAATTCTAGTCCTGATGTACCATATCCTCTAAGCTCTAATCTACTTTTACTTTATAGGCTAAATATTCAAAATATTTGATGTTTCTTCTAATATCCTTACTTACTAGTCTCCATTGTTTGTTTAATTTCATTTGTATGGACCTAATTTTTGGAAGTTGAAAATCATCCTCATCCATATCTATTTATAATTTTCTCTTACAATTTTCTATATATACTTATGTTGGAATTTTCTTAGCTCATGATCTCTGAGTATGCCCCAGATCATGATATATTCTACATCTAAATGATATGTTTTAATAATCTATGGTTTGGATCCACAACTTACCCCCATACTTAAGAATGATTGATTTTGGTAAAGGTTTGTTGATATCAATAATGATTGATATCCAAGCATAAATAGCCAAGACTTTGTCTTTTGTAGTTTCTAAAATCTCAAGGAATTTTCTCAAAGTGTTGCCTATTTCTTTGAAGGTATCCATTTCCTAGAATTCAATGTACAACCCATACATCCTAATCCAAACTGGTACTAGGGATAGATTTATATTTTTCAGGTGCAAATCCTTCATACCAATGGGTAAGGAAGAGTCTTGTTTTTCCTATAAACCAAGGACCCCCTTTTATGATTCTCTCTTTCTTATCTAGAATAGAAAATGATTAGGAAGAAATATTTGGAAAGAAAGGATAGACTCACTACTAGAGACTTACATCTACTATCAATCCATTTTCTCAAAGGTAAATCCCCTAGCCAATACCCATTAAATTTACCAATGATTCCCTTATCTTTGAGCAATAAGGAACACTGCTCTATAAGGTCCTCCTTAACCTCTCCTACGAGGGATGATTATAATAATTTAGCTATACATTAATCCATGAGAAGGAAACTATAACTCAATGTCTACTAAAATTTACCAATATATTCTAGAGTGATTATATTATTTGAATATAAACCTACACTAATTTGCATGTGAAATGTAATATTGAGGGAGATACGATCCTGTGAAGTCAACCATTCGAAACAAGGGCGGTGACAATTTTTCAAAGCACAAAAAACAAAACTGCAAAGTGTAAAGAATCAGGTTTTTTTCTTGAAAATAATCTCATTTTTTAGGAGCCATATATTCATGAAGATTTATCAAATTAAGATATTTCTTGAACCAACTTGTGCAGAATTTGAATAGCTTTAAAATGAGTGGTCATATGCAAAAATCCAAGCAATAGTGAGAGAGATACAACCCTGTGAAGTCAACCATTCAGAACAAGAGCAGTGATGTTTTTTCAAGTCACAAAAAACAAAATTGCAAAATTTGCCAACTAGGGTTTGAAAGATGAGAAGAGCAATGAAGGGCTAGGAATTCAGCGAGGCAAGATATTCTATCTGGACAAAGAATTTTTTAGCTAAGTTATTTTTCCCTTTCTTTATCTTAGAATTTGTGCACAAAATTTTTATAAAGTTTTTATCAAATATTATATTTGTTATAGAACTTTTAGATGAATTTCATTAGATTTTGAGTTTTAGTTTCATTTCCATGGATCGATTTATAGTTAAATCCTTAGAATCATCCCTAGTGGTAGAGGTTAGAGAGTGCACCTCAGAGAGATCCTCATTGCTTCAAGATAGGGCAAGTTTTGGTAAATTTAATGGGTACTGGCCAAGGGCTTCATTCTTGAGAAATTGGATTGATAGGAGTTGGAAGTCTCTAGGAGTGATTCTATCGTTTCTTCCCAAAGGTTTCTTCCTAGATATTTTTTGTTCTAGGGAAGAAAAATAAAGAATCCTAAAAGGGGGTCCTTGGTTTATGGGAAGAGTAGGGCTCTTCCTTACCCACTGGTATGAAGGCTTTTTACCTAAAAATGTAAATCTATCCCTAGTACCAGTTTGGATTAGGATGTTTGGATTGCCCATTGAATTTTAGAAAATAAATACCTTAAAGATAATAGGCAACACTCTAGGAGAATTCCTTGAAATTTTAGATACAACAAAAGATGTATTTTTGGCTATTTATGCTCGAATATTGGTCATGATTGATATAAGTAAAGCTTTACCAAAATCAATCATTCTTAAGTATGGGGATAAGATATGGATCCAAACTATAGATTATGAAAACATATATTTTATATGTAGAATATGTCATGATGTGGGACATATTGAGAGATAATGCCCTAAGAAGAGCCTAGCAAAATCATTTGTAAAAAAATGTAAGAGAAATTTACAAATGGTTATGGATAAAGATGGTTTTCAACTTCCAAAAAATATATCTAGAAAAATACAAGAAAATGAAAAATGGAGTCCAATAATAAAGGATACTAGAAGAAATTTCAATTCTTTTGATGCTTTAGCCTATGAAGAAAAAGTAGATCAAAGTTTAGAGGACACAAGACAACAATTTCAACATATTAGCAAGGAATCGTCTATTCAATATGATCCTAATTTAAGGAAGAATATTCTTGATGAACCTAAGGAATGTGTTTCATCAGATTTTTAAGACTCTCTTGAAGTACCATGCACCATTCAGGAGAAAATATTTGGTAAAGAAAATACAATTTTAGAAGTTAATACCTCTGCCATTAAAAAGGAAATACTAGAAAATGAGTAGGATAAGTCAAAAGATTCTATAATAGAGCAAGGAGAGGATAAATATGTTGAAAAAATAAATGGTGAAAGAATATTAAGGAATAGAATAATAAGACCTACTCCTGATATAGGCAAGGCAAAAATATGAAAACCCTTAAATTATCAAGCTAGATCCAGGGAAGCAAGATCTAACATAGAGAAAGGAACACAAACTAAGTTGGTTGAACTTCTCTTTACCAAAAAATAAAATAATATTGGTAATATTCAAGAGGGGCCAAATGTCCCTAATGAGATATGATTATCATATCATAGAATATAAGGGGTACTAATTCCCCATCAAAGCATAGGTGTATTAGGGACCTATGTTTAAGTAATAAACCTGATATTATCTATATCCAAGAAATTAAAATGACAAAAGAAGAAGTTTCGAAAACTATGAAAGCAGTTTGGGCAAGATGTGAATGGGATGCTATGGACTTTGGAGGAGCAACAGGGGGAATTCTAACTTATTGGAATCCTTTTACAACCTCTTGTGTAACCATTCATAAAACTAGGTATTGGATAACCTCTTTAGTCACTTGCTACTTTACTGATATTCACTTCATCCTTATCACTGTGTATGGTCCTACAACCCAGTCAGGTAGATTAGAAGTTTGGAGTGGTATTGAGGCCTTTATGAGAAGTAAAGACCAAGAAACCTATTTCATGATCATTGGATATTTTAATGCCATTACCAAGCTGAATGAAAAATTTGTGGAAATTAGGAAATTGATCCAAAGTATGAAATATTTCTCAGCTTTTATTCAAAACAACAATCTATGGGAAGTTGAGTTTGAAGAAGATAACTATACTTGGACAAACAATAGGAGAGGCCATAACCTAATAGTAGAAAAATTAGATAGATGTATTCTATCTGATCATTGGCTAGATGAAGGAACTTGTGCTAAAATTAACACCTTAACAAGGATTGGTTCAGATCACTGGCCAATAGGAGTTAAAATGGTGGTTAGTGAATTCAACAAAAAATAATATTTTAAATATGAGCAGATGGGGGAAGACCATCCTTAATTTGTTGATATGATAGCTCAAACATAGAATTATTTAGGTAATGGTGGGTTGTATGCTCTTCCAAACCAAATTAAAGCTATGAAATCTAGATTAAAAGAATGAAATAAGAGCACCTTTTGAAATATTTTTGAGAAGAAAGAAGAACTAAAAGATAAAATTTCAAAATTTCAAAAAGGTGATGAAAATAATACAAGATCAGAGGAAAGGGAGTTGCTTAGTGAATATCATAATATTTTAAGTAAGGAAGAGAAATTATAGAGATTAAAATCAAGACATACTTGGTTAAAAGGAGATAAAAATACAAAGTTTTTTCATAGGATGGCTATAGTATAGAGATATTCTTCTAGAATTGGTAGAATTAAATCAATAGAAGGGTTTGGATTGAATATAAGAGTGAAGTTAGAAAAGAGGCTAAGTTTTTTTATCAAAATATTCTTGGTTTAGAGGATACCGAAGTTCTTAATAATAAACTTCTTCAAGATGTTCCTTCAATTATAACAAATGAAGACAATATGAGACTGATGGAGCCTATTACTCTAGAAGAAATTCATTTATCTCTTTTATCTTTTAATAAGGATAAATCCCCTGTTCCAGATGGGATCTCTGCAACTTTTTACCAACATAATTGGGATATATGGAGGATTTTTTATTGGTGGTAGTGGAACAGTCTAGGGTAAAACAATACATTCCTTATAAAATGAATGTAACTTATCTGACCCTAATTCCAAAAAAGAAGGATGCTAAATTGTTTGATTCTTTTAGACCCATAAGGCTATGTAATATGGCTTATAAGATTATTTCTAAATTTATGGTGAATAGATTAAGGCCATTGTTAGACAAAATAATTTTAGAATAGCAAGGAGGTTTTATGAAAGGGAGACAAATTTTGGATGGGATAATAGTAGCTCATGAAGTTATACATTCAATAGCTTCAAGAAAAGAGAAAGCTATGATCTTAAAACTTGATGAGTAAAGCCTATGATATGGTTAAATGGAATTTTCTTTTTGTAGTTTTAGATAAGTTTGGTTTTGGGAAGAAATGGGTTAGATGGATTAAAGATCGTGTCTCTACAGTTTCTTATTTAGTGTTGGTCAATGGGTTAGTGACAAAATATTTTAAAGGCAAGAAAGACCTTAGACAAGAAGATCCTCTATCTCCTTATTTGTTTATTATTATGGCAAAAGTTTTGAGTAGGAACTTAAAATGACTTACAAAGATAGGTTTATAAGTATAATTAAGGTTAGTAATAACATCGATAACATCACCCATCAACAGTTTGTAGATGATACAACCATTATTTGGAAGGGCAAGGATAAATGAGGCTAGAGATTTGAATAACTTTTTAAAAGAGTACGAAAGAGATTCAGGGTAAAAAATTAATAGAACTAAATCCAAAATTTATTTTTTTAACACTCCTGCTAATGTCAAAGCAAGAATTTATAGGTTGCTTCAAATAGAGGAGACAAATTTGTCAACAACTTATCTAGGGATGCCTTTATTTGAGGGGAGAATGAGTATAGATTTATGGAATCCAGTTATTAGTAAAGTTCAAAATAAACTTCCAGCTTGGAAAGGTAGATGGTTATCATTAGTAGAAAGAGTGTAGTTAATTAAGTCAATCTTACAAGCCATTCCAACATATTATATGTCTTTGTATTCTATGCCAAAATCAGTTGAAAAAACTTTAATCTTTATTATGCGATCCTTTTTATGGTCAAGTTTACATGATAAAAGGAATTTTTCTTTGGTAAAATGGATCATGTTGTGTGATGAAAAAACTAGAGGAGGTCTTGGTTTAAGAGATATTACATATGCAAACTTAGCTCTTAGGGGAAAATTTATCTAGAGATTGTACAAAGAGAGTCAAAGACAATGGACAAGAATTCTTCTAAGTAAGTATGTTGATCCCAATGAACCAAGTTTAACATGTACTGCATTCTCTCTTCCAAATGGTTATACTCTTTGAAATGGTTTAAAAAAATCTATTGATATTATGATTAAATATTTAAGATGGGTGGTGGGAATTGGAGAAAAAAATTCTATTTGGATGGATACTTGGTGTGATAAAAAACCACTCAATTTAGATCCAGTTTTGAAACCTTGGATGATATTGCTTCAAGACAAATACGGTGATAGGGTTTCAAATATTTTGTGCAAGGATCGAGAAGGAAGATACAAATGGAAAGAATATTTTTTTACAAGTATACAAGATATTGATGTTAGGAGGCAATTGAGTAGAAAGATAATAACTATAATTATTCTGAGGGCTGCCAAGGATAAATTGATTTGGGAGTTGAATAGCTCATGAGAATACACAACAAGAAGTGGATATAATGTTCAACACCAACATAATAATAATATCACTAGAATTTGAAGAGATATTTGGGATAGCCCAAGCATTCCTAAAGTCAAAATGTTTGTTTGGCTAGTAGGTCATAGAAGAATTTATCCTGGGATAACCTTATGAAAAGGGATTTTCATGGTCCTTCTAAATGTGTTTTTTGTAATAAGGAGGAGGAGAGTATTGACCATATCTTAAGACATTGCTCAATATTCTAGAATCTATGGCAATGGATTCTTAATATGTTTGGTAAATGCATGGTTATGACCAGCAAAATTGAATATTGGTTAAAGCAATGGTAGAGTACTTATAAAAGTGAGGCTTTACAAACAATATGGGATTGTCAAAAGATACAATGCTTTGGACTATATGGCTAGAAAGGAATAGAATAATATTTAAGGAAAGGAAATTACTTTAGAGATAATGAAAATAAGATATGTTTAACCATATAGGAGTCTAAATCAACCCTATCAACTCACCCAATCCCTAATTTGGAAGCAAAGAGTCTTGATAGATGGAATCAAGTCATTAAATGGAATTATGATGTTGGGTACAAGAGAAGCAAAAATAAGATAAAGAATATAAAGTGGAAATCACCATATGTGGAGTGGGTTAAATTGAATTTTGATGGAGCATCTAAAGGAAACTCAAGACCAACAGGATGAGGAGGAATAATTAGAAATAATAGAGGAGAGGTTTTGTCTCATTATGCTTTCAATTGTGGATTTAAGACAAATAATGAAGCTGAAGCTTGGGCAGCTTTAGAAGGGTTAAAAATATGTAAACAAATGAAATGGAATAGAGTTTGTATGGAAGGTGATTCATCATAGTAATAAATGCAATATTGAGGAAAGCAAAGGTTCCATGGAACATACAAGAGATAATTGTGGAAATTCAAGATCTTGCTAAAGAGTTTGAAGAAATCAAGTTTACACATATATTAAGGGAAGGAAACAAATGTGCAGATAAGCTAGCCAATAGAGGGGTTTTGATTGAGGATCGTGAAGTTAACATCTCCTTTCCATGGTTAGAGGAAGTAGAAAGTTTAGTTGAAGCTAACAAAAATTGTTGATTGCCTAAATCCATTAATGATTAAGATTTACTTTATTGTTTTCCATTGGTAATATCTATTTTATTTTGTAACAATAATGCATGTTAATTTAGACTATTTATTATAATTTTTGTGGTTGCACTTGTGTTTTAGGAAGGAAACTAACAATCCAGATTTGGTAAAGTGGACTATGTTAGTGCGATACTTTGGAAATATTGCTCTACTAAGATACAAGGTATAAATAATAGAGGTGAATTTTTGGCATTGTGAAGGCTGCTATAGGAAAATATCAGGAAAGATGCTAAATTCGGGAGTAATTATATTCATACAAAGATTTAAAATATCTAGAAAATAAAAATCAAGAATTCAGATATTTTATGTAAAATGATGTAGGTTTCTAACTATAGCATCTCAATTGAGATGAGAAGTGTATCTATTTGTAAACTCTGAAGCTCTAAATAAGAGAGATATAATTTGTTAAGGGTGGGGGACATGAATACAACCCTTTTTTATCAAGAAAAAAAATGCATGCAAAAATTCTAAGAAAATGAAAGGATAAATGAAACTTAGCTAAACATTTTTATATCTAAATATAATATCCTACCTCACTAATGCCCTAGACCTTCATTGATCTTCCCATCATTTAAACCCTGGCTGATAAATACCTGCAATTTTATTTCTTGTGATTTGAATAATTATCATTACCCTTGCTTTAGGAGGCTAACTTCATAGGATCATATCTCCTTCAATACTTCTTGGGTCCCTTCATATAACCACTCATTTTAAAGCTCTTCAAATTATGCATAAATTTATCTAAGAATCATCTAAATCATACAATCCTTTGCAAATATATGGCTTCTGAAATATGAGACTTTTTGGAAAAAATTTGCCCTAACGCTGTCCTTGCTCTAGATGACTATTTTCACATGGTTTTATCTCCTTCAATATTGCATGGATTCTTTTATATAACAAATCATTTCAAATATTTTCAAATTTTGCACAATATGGCATAAGAATTATTTGAATCAGATAACTCTATCAAAGATATAACTTTTAAAAGATGAGTCTTTTTTTGGAAAATTTTGCCTTGGCTTTGTCGATTCATAATTTCCTTATTGCAAAGTTCTTCCACATATTCTACAAAATATTTTTTCTACAACTCACATATTCCAGTGGAATTTTTATCCCCAATATACTATGGATTTTCAATAGACATAACTTATAACTAGAAAGACAAAATATTGTGTAATATAGTTTCTATAATTATAAATTTTTATAATAAAATAAAATAAAATTATAAATCATATTTTAAAAATAATTAATCAATGGATAATAAAAATAACATTAAATAAAATAATATAATAACACAAGAAAAATAGAATTAAATGATTTTAACTATGTTTACGAGATCAAAATAGTCTAATGCGACCAAAAGCTTTAATACAAGATAGGGTATAGTGGACAACCCTACTTACTTTTGAATTCAAACCTTAGACCTCCTATTTGGAGTTCCAAAGTTTAATAACATCTAAGAGACAAAATTGTTCAACAAAGTTAAAAAGTTTGACATCTTCTTATCATCTTTTGAAGTGTGTTTCTTTTGTTGTTGTTTTTGAAGAGAAGTTTCCTTTATTTTTATATTCTCAATTATTCAAAAAGTTTCATTAGTGAGTATACTTTTAGAGTATCCTCATATGTAATCCTGATATCCTTGTAGGCTTTACATTCCATGATAAAATATTTTTCTATCTCCACTACTCCTGTTGTGTAAAAGACACATTCGTTCTGACCATACCTATTGAGTCCATCGATTTTTTCTATTCTCAATTATTCAACAAGTTCCATTAGTGAGTATACTTTTAGAATGTCCTCATATGTAATCTTGATATCCTTGTAGGCTTTACATTCCATGCCAAAATATTTTTCGGTCTCAACTACTACTATGCAAAAGACACATATTCATTCTAACCATGCCTCTTGAGGAATTATCCATCTTCTAGTTTCACATATTAGTTGGTTTGAACTAGATCTTAGTTAGGCTACAAGAATTCCTTCCAATTTATTTTTGCATCTATATACTTATTTTGGTTATGTTCACAATTTGGGTTGAACTTGTTGATGTAAAACTATTTTGAACTTTAAAATTTTTAGTCCACATGACAAGTCTAAACTTTTTCCTCACATACTTATTAATTTATTTGTTGGAGATTAGGACCTCCAGTCCATTCATTTATTTTTTTGTTTCATCCATGTGTCTTTTCTTTGATCACCTATTTTGGCAACCTGTTATCTTCCAATATTTGAATTTTATTTAAGTAACCCAATAACCTCATCATATCTTTTATTTCTAGTGGTAAAGTCCCTATTTTACAAGTAAAATATCATAGGGGATTGATGCTTTAATTCTAACATTATTTTATAATTAATCACTTTTGAATTCTTTCTATTTGTCTCCATTTAAAATTGGATGTATTACTATCCCACACTTCATACCTATATAGCACCATTGGAATAACTAATAACCTGAAAAGGACCCTAATGGTTATCTAATCCCACAAAATCTACTTTTCTACCCCTATTTAGTAATGAGTAGAGTGCCCTCCATCCTACTTGTATTCATTTCATCTTGCATATTTTTCAATTAAGTTTGCTTTAAAAATCTAAGCCAAGGTATTTGTATTTTGTTATTACCTCTAAAATATTTCCTTCAAAGAACATATTTATATTTCTCACAAACATGTAAAGTGAATAAGAGGAGGACTAAGAATTGGATGTGTATAATTTTCTCCCTTTTGTATCTTAAGGGTTCAATTTAACGACATGATAATGTATTTAAAATTAGTTTTATTAAGGTCAACTAGGTCCATAACATGAACATAATTACATTCGTGAGAATTGTATAGAGAGGTTACCATCATTTTAGATGTTTAACTATATTTATTTGTATTAGTATAAATGATATATATAAATTTTCATCCCAAGAAATAAATACAAACTTTCTAAGAAAAAAGATATATGTAGAAGGTTTTTAAAGAAGGAATAAAAGGAAGTTTTTAGAGGATTTACATAGATATATACGAATAAAAGAGTAGCATATAAGACTTTGTCTCATCATTTTACTATATGTTCATATATAACCATTTTCTCCATGCTTAACTTCTTTGAATTTAGGAAATATTTGTTAAATACCAATTAGGACATCCATTTTACTTGAATTGAAAACAAAATTTCTCAACCAACTATAGTTGATTTTCATTTGTGCTTATTAATGCATGCCTATATATATGAATATTTGACTATCATAGGTTCTAATCAAATATCTCTTCGCATAAACAATATTCTTGAAAATATTTGGCACTTTTTGTAGCATTTGACATTTTTATGAATGTTTGAAAAGATACAAGGCCAATAATAACTTGTTTGCAAGACCCTATGTGTAGTGACATTAGTAGATTGATGTCCTCTACATAATGCATTATGAAATTCGATAATCCACTCTTTAAATTCTTCATGATCTACATACCTCAATAAGACACCATCAAGATTCTTCCAATATAAGACATCTTCAATCAATAAATATATTTTTTGACTATGTATCTAATGAGTTGCTTCCAATATAAAACATCATCAATAAAGAATATTTTTTACTATTTATCTTAATGAACTCCTTTCATTCTAGTTCATGTGTTTAGTACTTCCTAGATTTCTCAAACATATGACATCTCGATAGCAAGGGTCTCCATTCAAGTCTTGAAACTTTACATAAAACTCTTCTATCTATTCTACTTAAGGATCCAAATTCTAATTATATTTTGTTAACATTTGAGTCAACCTTTTTCTTTGACAAGAATGGTAGGTTTGATTTTATATATTAAACTCAATGCATGTGCTATACATCTATTTGTTCTAGTATTAATTTCCTACTATGTGATAATGTCCTTATAAATAGAGCAAAAAAATATGCAACTATATTTAAGTTTCAAATAGGATCCTTAAAATCTTTAAGGGCTTTGATGAAGGGAAAAGACTACTTTTCCATCATAAAATTTTTGGGCTCAAACCCTCTAATAGCCTTACTCATAAAAGCAACATGCTTCCTAAATTCTTGATCATATTTTTGGGTTAATATTTTTAAAATTGTATTCTTTAATATAAAAGAAATATTTGGAATTTTATGGTATGATTAGGTCTAACTAGCATATAGTTTATCAGTTTATTCAAAGGCCCATGCCACTTCAGTCATCTACTTAACTTCTTAGTTATTGATGTTCTTAACCGTCTTTATTTAATTAGAGAAGAACCTACATTAAAAACTAATTTTGTCTATGAATAAGCTACCTACTTTTTAGTCATAGGATTTTATATAAAATTAATAGGTTGTACTATCTAAGGGTTGATCCTTGTTCATCCCTTTAATATAATGTGGTTTATAATTTTTTTGAAGAAATACGAAGATTAATTTTGTAGGTTTAATTACCACACTCTTTGCACATCTAAAATTTGTGCCAAACAACTTAGATGATCATGATGTTTCATTAAGTATGTTGTTAAATCATCCCAATATAAAATCAATATTTTATCCAATAAAACCTTGAATGCTACATCCCTAGGTATGTTGAAATATTTTCAACATTCATAATCTCAAATGACATTCTCACATAAAAAAATGTTTTGAAAAGAGTGGTGAACATAATTTTATATATGTTATATTATTTTATCACTACCTTATTATATCCTAAGAAATCATCCATGATTGACATCATTTTATAAACTAACACTTATTGAAGCAAAGTAGATAACCCATCTTGGGAAGGGGATAATTATTCCTTTTTTTCAATTGGTTATATAGGATTTAAATGGGTCCCACCCCTATTACATCATCACCACATAGTGGTATTACAACAAATCTTGGATACTATCCATGTATCAATTGGTAAGATTTGAACCTTAGTCTCCCCCTTAAGTATTGAGAAATCTAATTGGTTGATATAATACTACTTGATAAAAATTTAAGTTTACATGGATTTTTATGAGGGGTTCTAATCCCCTCTTACCGAGGTTTGAACTTGGGTCTCCTAGATGAAAACCCAAGAACTTACCACTACGGTATCCCTCATGGGTATAAGGGGATAATTATTCTTGAGGAAAAGGTAATTTAGATTTTTGAAATCATGACGTAATCTAATATTTCTATTCTATTTTCTAATTAGAAGTAAATTATCCATCCAATAAGAGTGTTTGATTGATTTTGTAATTCTATCTTTCATTTTTATCAACTCCTTGATCATTAGCTTAAGTGTCAAATTTATAGTCATTTGCTTATATATAAGAGGTGTGGCTTTTGGCACTAGAGGGATTACATGTTGGAATATTTATTCATTGTAAGGTTTGTGTATTTATATATCCATGCAAAATAGTCCTTACATTATCCCATTAATAAGGTTATTCTTTGTTTTCTTTAAAAGTATGTTACTTAAAAATATTAATAAGTCGTAGAGAATCTTAACTAAACAAATTCATAGCTTTAAGCTTTTAAGATCCTACTAGATCAGATTTTAGGAGTATTTTGTTATTTAAGTCAATCTTTAGTTTTAAAAAATAAATCCACTAGGAAACTTGTTTAATTGCAAAACTAAATTTGATCTAAGAAAAGTAACGATTGCTCAAGTTTGCAAGAATATGACACTAAAGTAATTTTAGCTCTTAGACTTTGATGCTCCTTTAAAATTTTTATTAAACAATATAACATGAATTCTACTCATTGCATCTATTTTACATTCAATATCATGTCTACTATAGCATTATCCTATTTTGACATCAATGCATACAATGCCCATACACAAACAAAAACATTTGTAGTGTCAAGGCTCCCTATCACTACTAAAATCCAAATTCTACATGGAGCATATTTCTAGCCTTCCTCTTGTCACAACACTCTAGAAGATGCAAATAAATAATTCTATAATTGTTTGGTAAACTACTTATTAATTAGTTGGAAGTTGAAACAATTATTCCAGTTGTTTGTAATTGTTGTACATTACACATACACACACACACATACATACATACATGTGTGTGTGTGTATAGCTTAGCAATTTAGTTGATTATTTCTTCCTCTATGTATTTTACTTCTTGATTATTTCTCTCACTCACTCTTTCAAATCATGTTATCCTTGTAGTTCCTTTAAGCATTTATTTTACTACATATTTCACTACACAAGAATAAAGTATACACATTCCTCATACACAACACAACTCATTTAACTTAGTAAGAATCCGTACTTTGGTTAGTTTTGTTGCATGAGCCCTATATTCTAAAATATATCTATATTTATATTGTTTGTGAATAAAATTTACTTTCTATTTTGGATATATTCTATTATGCCCTATTATTGCATAACTTTGCAGCAAACTCACTTGATACAACAAGTTGGTACAAGGGATTTATTCTCCATGTCACCATATTTTGGATTCCATGGTGTGGATTAATTCGTATTAGAGACTTTATAGTTTGTTTCATAACTCTTTAATCTTGATTACACTTGTTTATAATGGTTCTTTACCAATACCTAAGCCTCTAGTACACTCCACCATTGAATTTCTACTCATACATATTTCTAAAACCAAAATAAATGCATCACATTAGGTTTCATTTTTAAGTACCCTAAAGAATGTCAATTTGGTAGATAAAATATCTAATATGGAGAATTCATTACTAATAGAGACAAACCCTACTTGTATATCAAGAAAGTCATTTGATATTTCCTAGAGGAAGAGAGGAACACACTATTAGATAATTTCAATATCTCATGGTCAAAATGAGAGCGTCATATGAAAATGCCAATCCTACACCCTTATATATCCATAGCTTATTCAAGGTGTAGAACAACATCAATATTATTGCATTCTAAGGAAGGAATAAAATCAAAGAGTTGGATGCATACTCTAATAGCTAGAAGTAAATTTTTTTTAGCTACTTTTCTAACATTGATAGAAGAGATTTTGTTGTCTTAAATATGTCTCATGGTGCAAAACCAATACTAAGAAACTTATAGATTATGAAGTCCCATTGATACTTTGGAAATATTTGTCAAACTAGTTCACAGTTGCTTTTATTCATTGTATCATTATGAATATGACACTAATGCCAAGATCAAATTGTATAATAATACACTGATGATTCAACAAACTTATCATCTAGCTTTGCATTAATAGTTATGAGAAGCATCAAATCCTCATTTTTTTAATGGACTTCATTATCACATCTGCTAAAAAATGGAGTTTATTACTTAGCACAAACATTTAATTTTACAACCAAACTAGAAGAAAAGTTTTGAGTAAAGCATAAATTCTTGATATCCATAGCATATTAGACATAATTGTTGTTAAAGCCAAAACCACGTTTTGCCCGACCACCTTTGGTGACAATGCCTAAGTACCCTACAATGCCTTACAATCCAAAGAGTCCTCCTATGATATAGGATAAAAGTAACAAAAGGTAGGAACCAAATGACGCTAATTGTAGAGCTTGACAAAAATCATTTTTGTTATAACCACAAGTCAATGACCACTCATAGGCACTGAAAATTATAGAGAAGTTTGATATCGCATGCCTAAGCATTAAAACTCAAAAAGCTAGTAAGACATCAACATTTGATGTTTATAAAAAAATGAAGAATTTATTCCACACATGTTATTGGATAAAAAGCAAAATATTACATGTCATCATTGATACTGAGTGTTAGAAGAACATCATTGGCTTATAGAAAGGTTGCCACCATTTTAGATGTTTTACTACATTTTTTTGTATCAGTACAATGTATATATATATATATATATATATATATATATTCTCATCCCAAGAAAGAAATAAAAACTTTTAAAGAAAAAATATATATGTGGAAGTTTTTAAAGAAGGAATAAAAGGAAGCTTGTAGAGGATTTACATAGACATATACAAATAATAGAGTAGCATGTAAGGCTTTGTCTCATCATTTTACTATGTGTTCATATCTAACCTTTTTCTCCATGCTTAACTTATTTGAATTTGGGAAATATTGTTTAAATGCTAATTAGGACATCCATTTTACTTGATAAAACAAAATTTCTCAATCAACTATAGTTGATTTTTATTTATACTTATTAATGCATGTCTAGATAGATGAAGGTTTGAATATCATAGGTTCTAATAAAATATCTCTTTGCATGGACAATATTATTGAAAATATGTGGCACTTTTTATAGCATTTGACATGTTTATGAATGTTTGAAAATATACAAGGCCAATAATAACTCCTTTGCAAGATCCTATGTGTAGTGACATTAGTATATTGATGTCCTCTACATAATGCATTATGTAATTCGACAATTGACTCTTTAAATTCTTTATGATCTACATACCTCAATAAGACACCATCAAGATTCTTTCAATATAAGAAATCTTCAATAAATAAATATATTTTTTGACTATGTATCTAATGAGTTGTTTCCAATATAAAACATCATCAATAAAGAATATTTTTTACTATTTATATTAATGAACTCCTTTTATTCTAGTTCATGTGTTTAGTACATCCTAGATTTCTCAAACATATGATATCTCGATACCAAGGGTCTCCATACAAGTCTTGAAACTTTACAAAAAAACTCTTCTATCTATTCTCCTTAAGGAGCCAAATTCTAATTAGATTTTATTAAAATTTATGTTAACCTTTTTCTTTGATAAGCATGGCAGGTTTGATTTTATATATTAAACTCAATGACTGTGATATACATCTATTTGTTCTAGTATTACTTTCCTACTATGTGAGAATGTCTTTATAAAAAGAGCAAAAACATATGCAACTATATTTGAGTTTCAAATAGGATCCTTAAACTCTTTAAGGGCTTTGATGAAGGAAAAGACTACTTTTCCATTACAAAATTTTTGGGATCAAACCCTCTAATAGCCTTACTCATAAAAGCAACATGCTTATTGAATTCTTGATCATATTTTTGGATTAATATTTTTAAAATTGTATTTTTTTTGGTAGATAAAAATAATTTTATTTATTTTACTGGTTGAAGGGACCTACCCCTATTTACATAAACTATGGCTATGGCCATACAACCCATAAACCCATAACAGGGTAGAGCCCAAAAAATATCATAGACAACCAAAAACAAAATAATGGCAGTCCCTATAAGGCAAAAATAAAATGACACAATGACCCCTGGCTTATGACTCATCAGGTAGCTCCTGTCCCAGGCTTCTAGGCTTTGTTTTCCCCCTCATGCTTGAAATTGTCCCCATTGGACAGGAGGGAATTAAGGATGGCTAGGAGATTCTTAATCTCGTAGATGGCACTTGCCATGAGGTTGCCACCTTCACGAAGAACATTTTCTACTATCTGAAAGTTCTCGACAATATCGTCGATGTGGCTGAGAGCAACTGTGCATAGCATCTCCTGTGGTACAATGTGGTATTTCTAGATATTCATTTGGTAGTATTCTTGGGTATCTTCTTGGAGCGCCTCTTGACTATCTTTCTAACTCTCTTCCTGGTAGTATTCATCATCACTGGTGATATCCTGGAACGACCGGTTGTTGCTGGTGTTGATAAACACCTTTGGGGAAAACAACCCCTTATGGGGGTGGCTATAGCCACATTTGAATTTTGGTGTCAAGAAGACACCATTGGGGCAGCTAAAACCACCATTGTTGTAGTTGTTGTAATACGGGTGACAGGGTTCACCCCTTTTTGGTATTAAAAAAATACCATTAAGCATGTAGCCAAGGCTACTTGTTTGTAAGATTTTTCGCATCATGATTGCCTTTTTCAATGATCTTGCATGGGAAGATCTCTTCCCAGACCATCAAATTGGGTTGGAGAATGGCTATGTTGGCAAGCACATTGGCCACTTGATTAGCTTCTCTGTATATGTGATTGATCTGGTTTTGACTATTATTGCTGAGGACTTTTTGGCACTCCTGGATGATGTTTTGGATGTTTTTCCCTCCTGTGTTGTTGTTTTGAATGAGTCCTACGATAACAACAGAGTCACCTTCGAAGATGATAGGGTTGGTCAATGTTTTGCAGATGTCAATACTCCTCCATAGCGCTCTGGCTTCTGCATAGTTATTGGTTTGGGTGCCCAAATTTTTAGCAAATGCTCGGATGAGCTTACCATTGTGGTCTCTGATGACTCCCCCTGCTCCTGCTTTCCCTGGATTGCCTTTAGAGGCTCCGTCAAAGTTGGCCTTTAGCCATCCCTATGGGGGGGACCCACTTGGTTGTGGCTCTATCCCCATGGGACTCCTTGGTCTTGCAGTAGTCTAGGGGAATCCTCAAGGAAGCAAACAAAAACCCTTCTACCCCTGCCTTGGGAATTTTTGGACAAGGGATCAGACTATTGTTTTCAATGGCAAAGGTAATGGCTCTTACCATGACCACCTCGTGGTTCTTGGGATTATCACTAAAAATGTGGTTGTTGCATTCCAACCATAACTACCAGATAGTATGGTGGAGCAGGGCTTTCCATAGGAAGTTGAGTCTGGGGTTTTTGAAGATGTTGGGCCATTGAATGAACATATCCTTGATAGTCTCTGCCCAAACCAGACTCACTTGAAACTTGTTGATCACTAGGGAAAAAACACTATTGGTAAAGGGACAGTCCATAAGAATATGTTGGGTCGATTCCCAGGATTTCCTACAAAGGTAACATCTATTGGGGACAACGATTCCTCTACGCATTAGATTGTTGATGGTGAGAATTTTGTTGTGGACTACAGTCCAACAAAAGTGGGCGATTTTAGGGATTAGAGCTTTGAGCCACACACTTCTGGCTAAAGCCTACCCACTGTTAGTGCTGCCTCCTCTGATGTTTTTCTCGATGAGCTGGGAGGCGGATTTGACTAAGAACTCTCCATCACTCGTGCCTTTCCAGCACCTTTCATCCTATTTCTAGGTTTGGGGAATGAATTTTACCCTCAAGATCGCTTGGATATCTAACACAACCTCCGCAATTACACCATTCTTGATTCTAAACTAAAAACTTTTCCATACCTTGATGCCCTGGCTTGAGGAGATGAAATCTGCTACACGATACCCATACTTGTTAGATAGGTGTTTGACTACAGTCAACTTGTGATCACAAATGAGGGGCTCTTTTCTAGCCCAAGCATCCTTCCATAAATCTATCTTTTTGCCATCTCCCAACTACCACCAAGAGCCCTGGTGCATGAGTTGTTGAGTGAGGGAAATGGATTTCCAAAAATGAGAGCAGTTGCGGGGGGCATCCATTTGCAGAAAGGATTGTTGTTGGAGATATTTTCTCTTGATAATATTCACCCACTCTAGATTAGCATTTGAGATGACCTTCCACGCTTTCTTGGCTAGGAGAGATTGATTGGCTACATTGATGTGGTGCAATCCCAGGCCTCCCTGATATTTGGGGGAGCACACTTTGTCCCATGCAACTAGGTGAAACTTTTTTTGGTTGTCTGTTCCCGACCATAAAAACTATTTCTGGATTTTTTTGATAGCTTCACCCACTGCAGCCGAGATTTTGAAAATAGATAGGAAGTAGGTGGGAATGCTCTGTAGCACTGCTTTGACTAAGGTTGCCTTACCCGCACTGGAGAGAAGGGCACCTTTCCATCCTGAAAGCTTCTTGTGAATCTTATCAATGACATTACTCCACATGTCTTTGAGGGGTCTTCCTTGGAACATGGGAAGGCCCAAGTACGTAGTGGGGAGGTCAACAATGGAGCAGCCTAGGATTCTAGCAATCTTGTGCTACCTCTTTGAGGGGGTGTTGATGAAGTACAACTTACTTTTGATGAAATTGATTTTTTGACCTGTTGCCTCTTCATAGAGGTTGAGAATGGTTTTGATACCTTTGGCATCAGAGACAGAAGCTTTGGTTGTCAACAAAGTATCATCCACGTATTGCTGATGTGTGGAGGGCATAAGGCCAGAGGAAGATTTGATGCTTGACACCAGACTATTTGAGCAGGCCATCTTAATGGCTCTTCCTAGGCTCTCTACCAAAATGATGAAGAGGATGGGGGACAATGGGTCTCCCTGTCTTAGACCCCTGGAGCTTGGGAAGTAGCCAGCAACGGATCCATTCACCAAGATCGAGAACCAGGAGGAAGAGATGCACTTATAAATCAGATTAACCCAAGATTCATGGAACCCAAACTTGAGGAGGATTTGGGAGAGGAAGTCCCTGTTGACCCTGTCGAAAGCTTTGTTCATGTCTAGTTTGAGGAAAAAAGTTGCAGACTTGGAGACATGGGCAGAGTGGATCAGCTCGTGAATAGTGATGACACCATCAAGAATATTATGGCCTTTGACAGTGCTACCTTGGCAAGGATCAATAATGAAGGGGAGGATGTTGGATAGTCATTTGACCAAGGATTTGGACATGATATTATAGGTGATGTTGCACACACTGATGGGGCGAAAGTTCGAGAGGGACTGGGGGTTGTCACCTTTAGGGATCAAGGCCAGGAATGTGGAGTTGACATCTCTAGGAATGGTTTTGGAAGACTGCATTTCAATTATGGAGCTGCACAAGTTCGGACCCACAATGTCCCAGAAGGTTTGGAAAAATCTAGGAGGGAACCCATCTAGATCGGGGGCTTTGTTCGGATTCATGGAAAACAGAGCTTGATGGATTTCCTTATGGGAGAGGGGGCTGAGGAGAAAGTCATTGGTGGTCTGGGTAATGATGGTGGGGATGTTAGCAATCAAAGCTTCCTTGGTCGAGGGGGATTGGGAGGGGGATCTAAAAGATTGCTGAAGTGGCTGACTACTCCTCCCTGATCTGATGCAAATCCGATGTAGAAGACCCATCCTGCTTAACCAGGATTTTAATCTTGTTGGCTCCCCTGTGCCTGAGAGTGGAGATGTGGAAGAATTTGGAATTAGAGTCCCCTTCCTTGAGCCATAACTATCTGGAATTTTGGTGCCAAAAGGTTTCCTCCTTGCTGAGGATGTTATGGTAATCAACCAACAACCCTTTTTCTTCATCATGGAGTTCGTCATTACCTGCTCCCTTCTGGAAAATGTCCTCAATCTGGTTGATTCGAGTCTTAACCTGGTTTTTGGCTTCAAAGATGTTTCCAAAGGTTTCCTTATTCCAGATTTTGAGGTTTGCTTTAATAAACCTGAGTTTTTGCATGAGCTGGTTGGTTGCTGAGCCTGGGAACTTTCTCCTCCACCACAAAGAAATTTGGTTTTTGAGATCGGGGTGTTGGGTCCACATCGACTCGAACCTGAAGGGGGTCTTGAACTGGGATTTTGTGTCAGTTTGTAGCAAGAGAGGACTGTGGTCAGACCCAATTTTGGGGAGAGCTAGCAAACTAGCATCCCCGAAGAGCGGGAGAGCTTCCTGAGATAACATGACTCGATCAAGACATTCCTGAATAAGGCTATTACCTTTTCTCTTGTTACTCCAAGTGAACAGGGAACCCTGCAGCTGGACATCCATGAGGGCATTGGAGTCTATGAAGTGTCTTAAGTCCTCTGTTTCCTTGTGAGTGGTCGTGATTCCTCCCTTCTTATCCAAGCAATGCAAGGGTGAGTTGAAGTCCCCGACAAGGATCCATGGGAGCTCTTTGAAAGCATCCCTCAGTTGGGTTAGAATGTTCCACAATGCCTTCCTACCCTGGGAAGAGTTGGGGGCGTACACATTAGTCATAACCCACGAGACCTGGGAAGTGAGGTCATGGAACATAATGTTACTTAACCTGTCCTACCTAGATATGATGCTACCTTGCAGTTTAGTAGGATTCCATAGGCACATAAGGCCGCCTGATGACCCGGAGGTCGGGATATGGCCAAATTCATAGTTTTTCCAAATATTTTTAGCAACTTTGGAAGACAATTCATCATTAAGTTTAGTTTCTTGGATAAGGAAAATAGTTGGGTTATGTTCTCTTCTCATGGTAGTAGCCAATATCTGCTTAGCTGCCCCATTCAACCCTCTTGCATTCTAGGAGAGGACTTTCATTTAGAACTTTTGGGGATTTTCTTGCCCCATTTTCCTTGTTGAGCAGGGGGTTTGGGTCTTCGGGTTTCCTCTTTGGAATTGTTTCCACTCTCCTGGAATAGAGTTTTCTGAGTCCCGTTGGCTATGTCTTCTGCAGTATTACGGTTCCTTCTTTCAAGATCCAAAGGTCTACATTTTTTCTTATCTCCTCCAACATCCATCTGGGCTATCCTATAACTACGAATTTGCTTGGGGCTCCATTGATTGGGGGAGGGTTGTTCAAGGTCATAGTTGTCAAAATTGATTGGATCATAGAAGGTATGCGAGGTTGGGACTCCCAAATTTAGAGGGGGAAGGGACTGCGATGGGGAATACAACATCATGGGGGACTTCGAGGGAGGGCTTCGGGGGGACTAGGTGGGAGACGGATGGGGTGAGTGCTTTGGGAGGGGCAGACCTAGATACCTGGTGGTCAAGACTTGGCACTAGGTCCTGATGGGGCTCGAAGATAGGTAACAGGTCAATTTTAATAGGGATTTCCCCTTCCTCTACTTCCTTAGAAATTCTAGAATATTTAAGAACATTGAATTTATTTGCAATAAAGATAGAAGCACTTGCCTTTTGAGCCTGTGCGTTTGGCTACAATCGGGTTTGGAGACTAGAGGTCATCGTACAATTTTTTGTACCTCGCCTGGGTATCTGATCTGATCAAACTATGGTCTGGTTACCCATAGTAGGGTTTTTGAGCTTAGGGCACTGGGATTGTAGGTGACCCTGCACCTAGAAATCTGGGCAATATGCCTGCTTGTTCTCATAAATCAATGGTTTCCTCCACTTGAAATCCCCATATATGAGGTTCAGGTGCTTCGAGAGCTGGCTTTCCAGGTTCACATTGACACAGATGCGAGCCTGGGTTAAGCAGGTCCTTGCTCGAGTGGCTGGGTCAATAGCCACTAGGTCTCCGATGGCCCTGGCTAGGCCTTGAAGGGCATCTTCATAACAAAAATGGGCTGGGAGGTTCAAAATTCATATCCAGATCGGGATGTAGTTGATGCTATGAGAATTTGGATCGAATTCTGGCTACCACTTCTTCAAAAATAAGCTTCGTCTCTCAAAAAACCATGGACCTCCGGATAGGATGCACTCGACATCTTCCTGGGTGTTGAGCTGAATCATAAAGAAGCCCCAAGTCATTGCCGCCAATTCCATGCTCCCCAGAGTCTTCCATTTGGATGCAGCCCATCTGCAGATTGCGTCCATGTCAGGGTGACCTCCTATAAATTTCCCCACCAGGGAGTGAGAGTCACGAGATGCATAGTCTTCCATGAGGCTTTTGGGGCATAGAACATCACAACCATGGGTGACAAAGTTGTTTGGAGTGGTTGATTTTGCTCTGTGTTTATTTTGCAACAGACTTGTGAATGAGGGTTTCTCACCGGTTTGCCCTCGGTTGGGAGGATCTTCCTGGGTGGCTTCTCCCTTAGTGCCATCAGTTGACCCGACAATATGATTGGCCGAGACCAATATTTCCACTCCTCCCGGTTCCATTTGGGGTTTAAGTGGGCTAGCCATAGCATCGAAGTGCACATGGTGGGTCATGCCTCCCTTCTCACCCATTGTCACCATGGTCAGATAAAGTGACATTCATCCATATCATGCACACGTGCGTATAAGTCGCCTACTCTTCTCTCGACTTCGATCACTCGCTAAAAAATTGCTCGTAAAAAAAAATCGCTTCGATTAATCATGTAGTTCAAAAATTGTATTTTTAAGATAAAAGAAATATTTGGAATTTAATGGTATGATTAGGTCTAACTAGCATATACTTTATCAGTTCCTTCAAAGGTCCATGACACTTCAATCATCTACTTAACTTCTTGGTTAATGATGTTCTTAATTGTCTTTATTTAATTAGAGAAGAACCTACATTAAAAACTAATTTTGTCCATGAATAAGCTACCTAATTTTTAGTCATAATTTTATATAAAATGAATAGGTTGTACTATCTAAAGGTCGATCCATGTTCATCCCTTTAATGTAATGTGGTTTATGATTTTTTTTGAAGAAATCCAAATATTAATTTTGTAGGTTTAATTACCATACTTTTTGCACATCTAAAATTTGTGCCAAACAACTTAGATGATCATGATGCTTCATTAAGTATGTTGTCAAATCATCCCAATATAAAACCAATATTTTTTCCAATAAAATCTTGAATGCCACATCCCTAGGTATGATGAAATATTTTAAACATTCATAAGCTCAAATGGTATTCTCACATAAACAAATATTTTGAAAAGAGTGGTGAACACCATTTTATATATGTTATAGTATTTTATCACTACCTTATTATATCCTAAAAAATCATCCATGATTGACATCATTTTATAAACTAACACTTATTGAAGCAAAGTAGATGACCCATCTTGGGAAGGGGATACTTATTCTTTTTTCAATTGGTTATATAGGATTGAAATGGGTCCCACCCATATTACATCATCACCATGTAGTGGTATTACAACAAAGCTTGGATATTATCCATGTATCATTTGGCAAGATTTGAACCTTAGTCTGCTCATTAAATGTTGAGGAATATAATCGGTTGAGATAATGCCACTTGATAAAAATTTAAGTTTACATAGGTTTTATGAGGGGTCCTGATCCTCTCTTATCGAGGTTTGAACTTGGGTCTCTTGGATGAAAACCCAAGGACTTACCACTACGATATCACTCATGGATAGAAGGAGATAATTATTCTTGAGGAAGAGGTAATTTAGATTTTTGAAATCATGACGTAACCTAATTTTTCCATTCTATTGTCTATTTGGAAGTTAATTCTATCTTTTATTTTGATCAACTCCTTGATCATTAGCTTAAGTATCAAATTTATAGTCGTTTGCTTATATCTAAGAGGTGTGGATTTTGGCACTAGAGGGATTACATGTTGGAAGACTTATTCATTGTAAGGTTTGTGTTTTTATATATCCATGCAAAATAGTCCTTACATTATCTCATTATTAAGGTTATTCTTTATTTTCTTTAAAAGTATGTTACTTAAAAATATTAATAAGTCTTAGAGAATCTTAACTACACAAATTTATAACTTTAAGCTTTTAAGATCCTACTAGATCAATTTTTAGGAGTATTTTGTTATTTAAGTCAAGCTTTAGTTTTAAAAAATAAATCCCCTAGGAAGTTTGTTTAATTCTAAAATTAAATTTGATCTAAGAAAAGTAAGGATTGCTCAAGTTTGCAAGAATTATGATAGTAAAGCAATTTTAGCTCTTAGAATTTGGTGTCCCTTTAAACTTTTGATTAAATAATCTAACATGAATTCTACTCATTGCATCTATTCTACTTTCAATATCATGTCTACTATAGCATTATCCTATTGTGACATCAATGCATATGATGCCCATACAGTCAAACAAAAAAATTTGTAGTGTCAAGGCTCCCTATCACTACTAAAAGCTAAATTCTACATGGAACATCTTTCTAACCTTCTTCTTGTCACAAAACTCTAGAATATGCAAAAAAATAATTCTATAATTGTTTGGTAAACTACTTTTAATTCATTATAAACTGAACCACTTCTTCAAATTGTTTTGTAATTGTTGTACATTACACACATACACTCACATGCACACATACATACATACATGTGTGTATAGCTTAGCAATATAGTTGATTATTTCTTCCTCTATGTATTTTACTTCTTGATTATTTATGTCACTCACTCTTTCAAACCATGTTATCCTTGTAGTCCCTTCAAGCATTTCTTCTTCTACATATTTCACTACACAAGAATAAAGTATACACATGTCTCATGCACAATACAACTCATTTAACTTAGTAAGAATCCGTACTATTGTTAGTTTTGCTGCATGAGCCCTATATTCTAAAATATATCTATATTTATATTTTTTGTGAATAAAGTTTACTTTCTATTTTGGATAGATTCTATTATGCCCTATTACTGCATAAATATGCAACATAACTTATTTGATACAACAAGTTTTTATAAGGGATTTATTCTCCATATCACCATATTTTGGATCCCATGGTGTGGATCAATTAGTATTAGAGACTTTATCGTTGTTTCATAACTCTTTCATCTTGATTACACTTGTTTATAATTGTTCTTTACCAAGAACCAAACCTCTAGTGCACTCCACCATTGAATTTATACTCATACATATTTTTGAAACCAAAATAAATGCATCACACCAGGTTTCATTGTTAAGTACCCTAAAGAATGTCAAAATAGTAGAGAAAATATCTAAGATGGAGAATTCATTACTAATAGAGACAAACCCTACTTTTATATCAAGAAACTCATTTGATATTTCCTAGAGGAAGAGAGAAACACACTATTTAGATAATTTCAATATCTCATGGTCAAAATGAGAGCATCATCTGACAATGCCAATACTACAACCTTCTAGATCCATAGCTTATTCAAGGTGTAGAACAACATTGATATTCTTGTATTCTAAGGATGGAATAAACTCAAATTATTGGATGCCTAACTCTAATAGCTAGAAGTATATTTTTTTCTAGATACTTTTCTAACATTGAAGAAAGAGCCTTTGTTGTCTAAAAAATATCTTGTGGTGGGAAACCAATATTAAGAGACTTATAGATTATGGAGTTCCATTGATACTTTGGAAATATTTGTCAAACTAGTTCATAGTTGCTTCTATCCATTATATCATTATGAACATATCACTAATACCAAGATCAAATTATATAATAATACACTGATGAATTCAACAAACTTCTCATCTAGATTTGAATTAATAGTTATGAGAAGCATAAAATCCTTAATTTTTTCAGTGGACTCCATTATCACATCTACTAAAAAATGGAGTTTATTACTTAGCACGAACATTTAATTTTACAACCAAACTAGAAGAAAAGTTTTGAGTAAATCTTAAATGCTTGACATCCATAACATATTAGACATAATTGTTGTTAAAGCCAAAACCACTTTTTGCCCGACCACCTTTGGTGACAATGCCTAAGTACCCTACAATTCCTTACAATCCAAAGAGTCCTCCTATGATATATGATAAAAGTAACAAAAGGTAGGAACCAAATGGTGCTAATTGTAGAGCTTGATAAAAATATTTTTTTGTTATAACCACAAGTCAATGACCAATCATAGGCACTGAAAATTATAGAGAAAATCGATGTCACATGCCTAAGAATTAAAACTCAAAAAGCTAGTAAGACATCAACATTTGATGTTTCTAAAAAATTGAAGCATTTATTCCACACATGTTATTGGATAAAAAGCAAAACCTTACATGTCATCATTGATACTGAGTGTTAGAATAATATCATTGTATAGGATACTATCAAGTAAATTAACTTCTAGACCATAATGCATCCACGACCTTACTCCTTTGTATTCATCCTAAAAAGGAGTAGAAGTTTGACACCAATGCACCCTTGAGTATGGTATAATTCCAATACGTGATATTATTGCATGTGATATGGTGCCATTGGATATCTACATTACTTGGGATACTTTATCTATTTGATCACTTGATGAACTACCAAGATTATTGATAGTAGTGGTCATTGTGTAACAAGAGAATGACTTACCACATATCAAATCACTTACCTCATAAGGAAAGTGACTCTTATATTAGTGATGTAAGAAACTCATTTTTCATGTGTACAAGTTTATTTTGCTTATAGTTCAATCAAAGAGCCATTGAAGTTTACCCAAGGTATATTAAACAAATAAAATTCTTACTTTATCCATACTTATATGTTCTATAGGATCCATAAGGAGTATCACTTCACTATTTAGTCAAGCATCAAATTTATTTATTTTGAATATCACCACTAGACAACGACCTATTGTATTACTAATCAATCTAGAATAATAAAGAAATGTGGTATCGAATCTAGGAGCTAATCAATCCTAGCTCCTCTCTTTATGGTGTTCCTATTATTTTAGAACAAAAAAGGGATAGTTCTTTTGGCTCTCTATCTCCTATCAATCTCCCTTGTGGCTTTGATACCATTGCTAGCTTTTGATGCTATATATTTAAGAAAATATAACCAGAAGAACTAAAATAAGCATACAATATAAATATGATAATGGAAATATTCTAAGCATGTAAAACTCATGATAAATTTTTGCAATGACTCATAAAATAGCCATTAATGAAAGCTCACGAAAATAGTTTAAATGCTATAAATTGAAGGTCTACTAGTGCATGCTATGAGCAATGCACTTTTGATAACTTATTACAATTATTAATCACAAATATATAGTAGTATCTGACTCTTCACTTTCCTACTCTAAGAACACATGCACACTTTGCATGATGGACACTTGTTCACATGCATACCTAACTAAGGGACACTTGTGCATTTTTTACACATTATTACATTATATAAAATTAAATACTCAAATACTAACTTAAAATACTTAACCTAATCTAACCATGAACCCATGGTGGTACATTGACATGTATCAAATAATGTAATATTCTCCAACACCTCCTATATTACATTATTTGTTTATTGAAGACTTTGTCTTTGTCCTTAAGTCTTCAATATACGTCCTATGTAGATCAATGTCTACTTTCTTCATATAAGATTATTCTTTATCCTTTAACTTAAACATCTTATTGCCTTCCTTGAACTAATTTCTCTTCTTGTTTCTTCTTCTTCTTTGTTTTTGCACTTTTACTTGAGATATATCTTCTAGACATTGAGTTAGTAAATCATCACAATAATATTGATTTGGTTTCAATGATTCTTTAGTAACATAATCTTTTTTCTTATATTTCATTCCTTAGAAAAAATCACTAATTAAATACACTTTGAACAATTTCATCCATTTAATCAATTTCAATTTCATTTGATGTAAAACTACCTTATATCTTCCCAATTAATTAGAAACTAAAAAATTAGAATTTTACAAATTCAATATTTCTAAGTTTGAAATAAAATTCCTTATCTCTCCAAAAATTAAATGATTTGCAAATATTTTATATTTCTTTAACTTTCAAAAAAAAATATTAGAAATAAAACTTTCAATTAAACTAAATAACTTTAAAAAAGATTCAAAATAAACATTCACTACTTGTAACTTAAAAAAACAAATAAAATATTAATAATCTTCTTATCTCTCCACCTAATCTTATTAAACTTGAATTCAAAAATTTATTTAATAACCCTTATTTTTTTTGGTTAGGTTATTGTCAGAAATCTCTATAACAGATGCAAAGGGTTGAGCAGTCTCCTCCCAACCATGACCCCTCGCAAAGCCGAGAGCTATACTTATCAATAGAAAATTTAACACAAAGCCATCACACCCACCCCTTCATACACTCGTCCACTCGTCCACGCCGCGGATTGAACCTTGAACCTCCCGAAAAAGAGCCAAAACCCGTACCATTACACTGCACACGAGGTGCAATTTAATAACCCTTATTACTCCAATACTTCATTAATAATAAAAATATAATTATAAAATTAATAACTTATCACTCCACTCACTAACTTAAAAAACAAAACAAAACTTTATAAAATATCAATACTTTAATTCAACCTTAAAGATATGATAACCCTTATTACTCCAAATACTTCATGAATAATAAAAACCTAATTATGAAGTTAATAACTTATCACTCTCCACTCAAAACTTAAAAATCAAAACTAAACTTTATAAAATATCACTACTTTAACCTTATATCTCCATTCTTTAATTCAACCTTAGAGATACGTTTTAATTTGAGGAAATAATTTTATAAACCCTAATTTTACCTTCCTCTTGGAAGGCTTACCGAAACTCCGAATTTGAATTTAATGCTCAGACCGTCTGTTCCTGGTTCTCCTTGGAATCTATGATATGCCTTTCGATGAGCTGTTGTTCATGCATGGACCCTCTTTAAAAGAAACCGTTTCACTCATCATTTCATTTGCCTCATGCCTCAACGTGGCGGTGATTGAGCTCGGAACGAAGGACTTGACACTGCTGAGGTGTGCGCTCTAGAGCACAGATTTCCTTAATTTGAAAAAAACTCAGTCTTCCACGCATGTCCCTTCTGCAAAAAAACTTCTTGACTGCCTTCGTTTGAACTCCTTGAATGGAGCTATGGCGTTGGGGCTTCAGCTTGGTGATTTCTTCTCGTTTTTCGGCGGTTCTTCCAACTCGGTGCTTTTTATTTTTTCAAGCGCTGATTTACCGTTGCTCCTCCTCAGCTTTGGTAACTCCACCTCTCAATGGTGGCTCCAATTCTTCCAATTTGGTGGCTCTTGAATACTTGCCCCCCTGTGCTATGATTTCCACCTTGCTGTCTTATCTTATCATCCAGCTGGTTCTTCTCCTTCCTTGCTACCTTATCTTCTCTGCAACTTACTAGCTCTGTTCTTTATTCTTTCTTGCTCCTTCTCAAGCTAATAGCAAGCTTATCTTCCTCACTAGCTTGCTGTTATTTTTGCAGGTACAATGCAGGCTCTTAAACTTTCACCTTCAAACAACAGAACTTTATCGCCTTCTTATGCTGGCTTTTGCTTGCTTGTTTCCTTCACTGTTTCAGTATACAAAACCTTAAAGTGTGCAGCTATTTGTTTGATTAGATTGCTACCCAAATTCTACTTTCTCTTCTCCTTTAACTTGTTCTTGTGCACTGTTCGGTCTCTTTCGTTTATTCAATAAGACTTAAAAAAATTCTGCACGTCCTTGGATTATAAAAATAGTAATATATATATATATATATTACTCCCTTTCAAGCAATCTTTAATTATACTTTTGCTGTTTGTAGATTCTAGGACAAGAATGCTACCATCTTCTTTGGATTGAAGGCTATTTATTTCAACTTCTTTTTGGATTGAAGGCTATTTATTTCAACTTCTTTTTGCTGATTTTAATAAACCTAATATGGTGCTCTAAAATACTTAAAGTAGACTGGTTTTAATGCTTGAATAATAAATTTTTGTAGCACCAATATTACGCACCTTTTGGATTTCCTTTTGTAGTTAGTGATTTGATTCACCCTTTTGTTGTCATGAATTTGTAAATTTTTTATCTTCACTTCCTTTTACATTTGGCTTCACTTCCTTTCATTTTGCAACTTCACTCATTGTTCTTTGCAGCTTCACTTCCTTTCACTTTGTTGCTCTACGCTTCTGATTTATTCTCCTTATCTTTTTGTCCAAGAATCTCCTCTAACTCCTTCAATACTTTATCTCATATTATTATCAATACTTCCTTAAGCCTTCCTTCAGTTGGTTGTTCAAGGGAACTCCAAAATCATCCCAAATCTTCTCCTATCTCCTTGTTGAATTATAACTTCAAACTTGGCCTATTTGTTGGCGTTCTTCTCAAGAATCTGAATGTCTTGAGATCTTCTAGAATCCTTTCTAAAATTTGGCAAACTTCTTGCCAAATATTTTTTCTTTTGGTCTTGTTGTTGGATGACGATAATTATCTCAAATTCTTCTTTTTAGGAGCTCATCTTCTCCAATGCCCACTTCTTTAATTTCTTCAATAAGGCTTCTCTAGCCTTATTACTCACAAATTTTCTTGAAGTCTCTTCTTTTGGGTCTCCTCCTTCTAGAGTTACTTTCTACTTTCTTCAATCTGCAATATGCAGTCTCTAATATTCTATGGGAACCTCCTTCTTGGACCTCTTCAATCTTTAATTTTCTATGGAGATCTCTCTCTTGAGTCTCCTCAATCTTCTATCTTCAATCTGTAACAGGGCTTCTTTGGCCTCTTCCTCTTTTCTGAATATTCAATCTTTGACTTGTTGCTTCAAGTACTGGATCAATTCCAAAGAACATATTCTTCCTAGCTATTGTAGGAAGCTTCTCAATTTTTTTTGAATCAACTCTTCTCTGCAACAAAGTATTAGAAAACTATAATGGAATTTTTTTAAATCTAAAAGTAATGAAATTCACTAGTTTATTTATCAAACTAGTGGAATCAATACTGAGTCCTAGTCTTCACAAGTTTTTTGTAATTCTATGGAAATATCTAGCCAAAAAGTAATTTCAAATATTCTAAAAATAAAATCTCTCATCTCCTCTCAATCTTCTTGTGGATCTCCCTATTTCCTATCAATCTCCTTTGTAGTTGTGATACCACTATTAGCTTTTGATGCTATATGTTTAAGGAAATACAACCACAAGGACTAAAATAAGCATGCAATATTAAATATATGATAATGGAAATATTCTAAGCATGTAAAACTCATGAGAAACTTATGCAATAACTCATAAAACAACAATTAATGAAAGATCATAAAAATAGTATAAATGCTATAGAATGAAGGTCTACTAATGCATGCTATGAACAATGCACTTTCAATCACTTATTACAATGCTTAGTCACAAATATATAGTAGTATGTGACTCTTCACTTTCCTACTCTAAGAACACATGTGTCCTATGCATGATGGATAATTGTTCATATGCACACCTAACTATTAGACACTTGCACACATGCATACCTAACTAAGGGACACTTGTGCATTTCTTGAACATTATTATATTACATAAAGTAAAGAATCAAATATTAACTTAAAAAACTTAACCTAATATAACCATGTACCCATGGTGGTACATTGAAATGTACCAAATAATGTAATATTCTCCAACAAGTACATAGTGTTTATGCATTATCCAAAAGGTACTAAATAACACTTAGTAAACAACATATATTAGTTAGAATGCATTATTTATTTGTTGGGCCACCTCTAGGGACTCAATAGTTCCTCAAGATCAACCTTAATTTAGGTTATCATCAAATCCCCATCCATCCTACAAATATTTGGAAGATAATCCTAATGATAAGGTAATGACTATATGAGTGGTTGGTTATATCTTTTAGTTTGACTAATGCATCAACAACATTCATATGCATGATGAATAATATTTTGTGGTTATTCATCGAATCCTTCATCATTGTCTACTTGGATAACATCCTCATCTTTAACAAGATATGAGATAAATATCTCTAGAATGTGGGTTAAATCTTGGATATTGTATACCAAGACAAGGTTTAAGAAAAATTGATCAAGTATACATTTAATATTGTTCCTATATTAGTTTCATCATCAAATACAATGGCATATATAGATAAAAACAAGATATGAATAATTCAAGTTGATTTGTTCCAAGGAACTTGGTGGAAATTAGAAGGTTTTTGGGCCTTGTCAACTTCTATAATTGGTTTATTCTTGGCTTATCCTATCTATCATGGCCAATCAACTAAATCATGTATAGTAAGATCATTTTTTATTAGACTCGATAAGAACAAGAAGCATTTGATGAACTCAAACAATCCATGTGCTCAATATCGATGCTAAACATGCTTGACATCACTTAATTCTTTGGGATTGAGATTGATATATTTGACTATGATCTTGGTGGATGCCTTTTTACCTACTATTAAACGATGTATTATGATACTACTCCACTTAGGAAAAGGGACTCTATCATTATTTAACTATTTAACATTAGCACCATTAAACCATGGATAAGGAAATCATTATTCATTCAAATAATATGATATTTTTATTTCCTAGAGAAAAAAGAGTTGTACTTAGATTTGCCACCCTTGACAAATCATAACTCTCTTATTTAGAGATTGAGAGTTTACAAAAGTATTTTATTATTATCTCAATGAGTTGCTATAGCTAGATATCTATATCCTTTTTCATAAAAAAAGTTTGAATTTTTTATTTTTATTTTTTAGATCTCCTTCAATTTTCTTTGTAAATACAAATATTCTAAAATGTAGCACCCTTCTTATTGAAATATTTCTGTAGCAACCTTCACAATACCAAAACTCCATCTCTATTATCTATGCATTACATCTTAGTAGAGTAATATTTTCAAAACTTTGTACTATCATAGTCTGCTTTACCAAATCTGGATTGTTAGTTTCCTTCTTGAAGCATAAGTGCAACCACAAGAATTGTAATTGATAATTTACATGAAAACATAATAATGTTATAAGATACAACAAATATTAACAATAGAAAATATTAAAGTAAATCTTAATCATTATTTGATTCAAAAAATAAAATTTTCTTGTCAGCTTTAGCTGAAATTACTACTTCCTCTAAACATGGAAAAGAGATTTTAACTTCACAATCCTCTATTAAAATACCTCTATTGTATATCCTATCTACATATTTATTCAACCTTATTGGATATCCTATCCTATTAAAATCCCTCTATTGGATATCCTTCTATTTGATACAAGGGTGCAAGGGTATTTCTATGCAACAAACTATAGACACCCAAAATACTTCAATTTCATAATTTTGCAAAAAAATCCAAAATCCACGATTTCTCTTCAAATCCATCTAATATCCTCCTACTTTTTTTTTTTATCTAATTAACCTAAGTTTCTCCAAAGTCCCCTCTCCCATCTTCGATTTCTTCATTTTTTTTAAATCATCCAATTTCCTCTTACTTTTGCTCTAATTCCTGTAGTTCATTAATTCCCTTAATTCCTCTTGAAAATTCATCCTAATCCCATTTAATTTCTCCATAAAATCCCAAAACCCCCATAATAATAATAATACTAAGTAATAATAATAAATAAATAATAATCCAATTTTGTGCACAATTAAACTTTATAATGTAAAAATAAATTAAATAATAAATCTCCAACCTCCCCTCCCACTTGACACATATTCCCACTTAACTACCACCTCCACTTGACACATGTCCCCACTTAACTACCACCTCCACTTGACACATGTGCACACATCTCCACCACTTAACTTGCCACCTCTCCAAATTACAACCATCCTGACTAAGCCTCTCCACCATTTAATTTTCCACGTATCCTCCTAACTAAAACATCTTAGCTTCTCCATATCACCTAATCTTGCCACTTGGATGCCTTGGCTTGCAAAGTCATCCTTCTCACCAATCCCCCAAATTCTATAAATAAATCATACTCTTCCTCCATTTAGGGGAGCATCCAAAAAATACTACCAAAACTCTATAAAAAATTCTTTAGCCCCTCTTGTGGGTCTTTGAACTTGTAAGGGTAGGTACCTCCTTCAAAGAGATCAAGGACATTAACCATGGAGTCTCTTTAGAATGTTTGATAACCTTCATTTTGATGTTGCTCATACCTCGAACAACCAGACAAGATCAAACTTGCACCTAGGGGTTCGGGACACTTCTAGAAAGACCTAGATCTAACTTTAGAGCCTCTACCACAATATAGATCCAGCTACCCTAGGTGGCCATACAAAGCTAGGAAACCACCCACTATAACCACATAGGAGACAACCACCCATTGCAACCACATAGACCTAGAAAACCACCCACTACAACCACATAGAGCTAGACAACCACCCACTACAACCACACATGAGTCATATAGAGACCCATAATCGATAACAAAAAGGTAAGAAAGCAAAAATAATAATCTTAGCATAATTTATGAAAGCTTACATGCATTTTGTAACTGTTGACATAAATTTTATGAGTTTTGTAACTCCCTTTACATGATTTTTGGGCCTCATATAGAAACGTCCAATAGATGTTATTGATGACTTGTTGTGAGCTTGTGTATAGGATTTAGGGGCAACATGAGGCTTAGGGAATTTATGCATGTAAGAAACCAAAACCCATTTGAGACTCTCGAGTGTGATCGAAGAAAATATTGAAGGCACCATCCAGTTTACTTGCAAAGAAAAAACCCTCCATTTTGGGAGGTCTATTGCAATCAAAGTTGATGTTTTGTAACCGAAAAAAAGCAAAACATATTCTTATTGCAAATATAATCTATATTTCATTATGTGTTCTTTCTATATATTGTTTATGGTGTATTTCTAAAGTCACATGTATGGTGATCATTATGGGACCCTTTGCCCTTAACACATTCAACACTTGATGTTTTGCATGAGCTTTGGCACTTGCTTTTGGTATAGTACGTCTTGTGTATTTTTCTTAGGGTTCCTCATGCTTTATTGCTTATTTTACTTGCTTTATTAACTTTATATTTTTTATTACTATCATAGGTACTTAGCAGCAAAAAGGACACAATCATATCATCTAAACCAAGGCCCATTCTTGTAAGATCTGTCCACCTAGATACATACATAAAAAACTTCCCAAGGTGGTCATACAAACACATTCAACCGCTCAAAGTGATCATACAAACACATACAACCACCCAAAGAAGTCACATAGATACATACAACCATCCAAGATGGCCATATAAGCATAGAAAACTGCACAGACATAGACACAAAGGCACAACCGACTTATTTCATTTTATTTCTAGCACAGGCTCGTAGGTTAGTAGCTTATTGTAGACACCAAAAATGTGTCATTTTGTATGCCCTAAAATCATTTTAATAAATTTTGATAAATTCATCTAAAATCCTCTAAAATCTCAATTTCCTATCTAATTTGCCTAATTTCCTCTAAAATTTCCCTATTCTACCTCCAATTCTTCCAATTTCTCTAAATTCCTTCTAATTCCTAGTTAATTTCTTCAATTTCCTCTAATTTCCTTCTAATCCTTCTAATTTCTCCTAATTTTCCTCCAATTGGCTCTAATTCTCTCTAATTATTTTCTAATTTCTTTAATTTCTTCTAAAATCTCCTTAAGCCTTCTAATTATCCTTTAATTTATTTTTAATTCCTCTAATATTCCTAATTTCTCCCTACTCCTATTTAATTCTTCTAATCCCCTCTTAGCCTCCCTAATCCTCTAATTTCCATCTAATCCCTCATTTATTCCACCCAATTTCCTCAAAATTCCCATAATATAGCTTACCCCTCTAATCCCCCTAATCTAGCCCCTCATCAATCCTTAATATGTTGGAATATATTACATTATTTGGTACATGTATTAAATTATATTTATGCTTTACTTTATACAATGTAATAAATGCATAAGTGTGCATAATATTCAATAATTTAAATGTGCACATTAGTCCATGTGTACATGTGTTCATAGATTAGGAAAATATAGTGAAGAGTTACAAGGTATGGAAGAGTCATAGTCGTCCAAGAGTCATTGTAGAAAGACTATTTATATGTGATATAGCCTTGAGTTATGTGACACTTACTTGATACTTACAAAGAAATGTACCATTTGTGTGAGATTCTATTAATAGTTATTTTATGAGATATTCCAAAAGTTTCTTATGTTGTTTACATATTTCTTAGATTACCATTATTATAGCTATAATATTGCTTGTATATTTCATTAATTGTGGTTGTATTCTATTTAAGTTTATAGCTTCAAAATCTAACAGTGGTGTGAGAGCCATAAGGAAGATTAACAGGAGATAGGGAGAGCTATTGCAAGGACTGGACTTGCACATGGTTCAAAATTGCAAAGGATATTTCTGTTGGTTAAGGACAAACCAATGACGTGATGGAGATTATCTCTAGAGGGGAAACCAGAGAAGATTGTAGAGTTTCTATTCCAAGAATAAATTTAGAATAGGATATTTTAGGTCTTGAAGATAGACCTTGATATTATGGAGATTGAGGAGATTAAAAGACCCAAGAATGAGGTCATATCGAAGAAGTTGGTAGATTGAAGGAGACTGCAAATTGCAGATTGGCTAGAGTCTTTTCACAAAGTTGTGAAGACTAGGACTCAACACATAATTTGTTTCACTAGTTTTGAGGATAACTAGGAAAATTTATTTATTTTAGAAATTTATAAATTCTAATATATTTGGTTCTATTATCTAAGTTTCTAGTTGCAAAAAATTAACACCCAAAAGTTGAGAAGCTTTCTAAAATGAATAAAGAAGAATTTCATCTTCATTACCTGAAAGTCTATGTGTTTTCCTTGTGCAAGGATTAATTCTTTGTTGCAAAAAAATAGAGATTGAAGAGTTCAAAGAAAAATACCCCATTGGAGATTGAAGATTGAGGAGACTCGAGAAGGAAGTCCCCATAGACGATTGTAGATTGAAGATAGAAAGTTGCAGATTGGAGGAGTTGAAGAGACCTGAAAGAGGTTAGATTGAAGAACTTTCAATTTTGGAAGATAGAATATTGGAGACAGAAGATTGTATATTGGAGATTGAAGAGATCCATGCAGAAGGTTCTCATCAACGACTGGAGATTGGAGATAGAGAAAGACTAAGAAAAGGTTCTATTACATATTGGAGGAGTAACAGGCTTCAAAGATTTAGGAGATTGAGCAGAAACATATTTAGAAGATCTAAGAAAGTGATCTCATTATAGAATTACCATAGTTGGGAGATTGAGGAGATCAAGATAGGTCTCATTGAAGCTTTAAGGAGAGAAGTTGAAGAGTTGTAAAATTAGAAGACCCATGAGAAGGTCTGAAGGAGATTTTGGAGAAGAGGAAGAAGGCTAGATAAAGCCTTATTAAAAAATTGGTAAAATTACCAGTGGAGGATATTTGAAGATGATTCATAATAGGAGATTGCAAGCAAAGAGAAGTTCCTGATAAGGAAGATTTGGGACAATTGTTATCACCCGAAAACAAGCCCAATAGGAATAAGACAACGAAGGAGGTCAAAATTTGAATATAGAATTCAATAAGAGCTAAGGAGGAGAAAGGAGACTGAAGAGGCCATAGTTTTGAGTATTTTGAAGATAACCATTAAGATTCTTGAAGGAAGATATTGCTGAATTTTGGAGCAGAAATTGAAGGGTCATAGGAAAACAAGTTGAAGAAGATACAAAGTTGCAAGTTGGGGGAGTTAGAGGATATTATTGGACAACAAGATAAAGGAGAAAAAATAAAAAATTTAGAGCAAAAAATTGATAATTTAGGCTGCACAATTGGACAACATAAGAAGGAAAAAAGAGAGCTGCATTTTAGAGAAATTTGAGGTAGAATTTGGGAGAACTTTGGACAGCAAAATGAAAAAGAATTTTGGCAGTATTTGAAGCTGCAAATTGCATAGTATTGGACAACACATTTGAAGAAGAAAGTTGATAGCAAGAGAGCTGGTTTTTTGGCAACAACTAGAGCTGCAATAACTACAAAATTAGGACAACAAAAGGGTGAATCAAATCACTAAGAAGAGTAGTTACAAAAGGAGGCAAAAGAGGTTCATAATATTGGTGCAATAAAATTTTATATTCAAGTATTAAAATCACCAAATTAGAGATATCAAAATCAGTAAGAAGAAGTATTCAATTCAAGAAAGGAGGCAACATTATTATCAAGATATCTATAAAAAAAAATCCAGGATTAGAGTTAAGGCATGTTTAGAAAGGAGTGATAAGAAGAAGAGCTATATGTTGTTTTAAGTGCAGAATTATTTTAGATATTATATTGAATAAAAAGAGCCTAGTGCTCAAAAGATAAAATATTTAAGGTGTTTAAAAACACCAATGACGGAACTAGATATTACAAAAGTTTTTGGTGAATAAAACCACCAAGGTTGCACCACAAGCTTGAGCAGTGTTTCGAAACTCGCAGGTTTCCTGTGAGTACCTGTGAAAATCGTAAGTCAGTAGGGCCTGTGAGTTTATGTAGGCAAAAACTTGGGCCGAGTAACTAGCCGACCCACAATGAGTTACTCACCAATAATTTGCCAAGTACTCGGTGATTACTCGTTGAGTCTTGTACGGACAAAGGTAGGGGAGGCAGGGAGAAACATGGGAACAATGGGGAGAAATAGGGAAGGTAGGTAGGGGAGCCACAAAGAGAAACAAGGGAGGCAGGGAGAAATAGGGGAGACAGACAATCTGACATTCAAAGGACGAATAAAGGATAAAATGATAAAATGAGCAATAATGGGTGTTCGATTTAGATTGCGAGTAATAATATGTAAGCATTTCATTTTAGCTCCATTACCAAAGTGTCACCTTCCAGGATTGAGGCTTTCTTTTTATGCAGGACGCCCTGAAAGTATGATCCTTTCCATTCTTTATAGGTGTATTTTGCTATATAAGTCAAATACCAATTGAAAAAGCTAAAATGTTAACCATTGTCAGATATCTAATTCAGACGTTTACATTTACATTCTATTTATTGTGATTGTCACTTATATTTTGGTTTCGTTTCACAATTCATGCCTTAAATTCGTAATATTTTACCTAAATCTATGGCACGACGCTTGTTTATGTTAAGCATCTCAGTTTTCTAATCAATTCAATGTAATATAGAGAGTTACATTAAATTGATATTAAGAAGGAAAACTATATTAAGATTTTATGTACATTGTATTGTAATGAATGTAATGTTGCATGGGCTGATAGAAGTAGTTTTATCATTTTTGATAAATTATAAATTACAATTTTTAAATTATTTATTTTAATTTCTTCGATTTTTTTCCGAGTTGCGAGTTTTGAAACATTGAGCTTGATGAAGTGGAGCATAGTTTCATCACCACCAAGATCATCACTCAAGACCATAGGTGACAATATACAAAAAATCCAACTTCAGGCACTTTCTTTTTTGGTAGGAACTGCTTTTAGTAGCGTAAAGAAATCTAGCATCATTCGAAGCATTCAAAAGGATATGAAGCTCCATTCACCTGAGTGAAAATCTATTGAGTCGATCGTTCAAAGTTGGATATATGTTTCAAAGCTGAAAGTGAAAACCCTAGGAGCATCAAGGTTATTTGTGTAGCATATTGCATTTATCAAAAGTCAAAATCGGCAGGAATATTGTGAATGATAGTTGCAACACAAACATTCAGTATTTTGAAATGTTACAAGGCATCTCCATCTATCAAACAAACTGAAAGTGGTGGTCCTATTCAACAATAACAACATCAGTGTCACAGTGTAGGCATTACAGGAAGGATTCGAGCTATTTATAGTGGTATTTTTGGTAACAAACACTTGGTATTCTATTCGTAGCGTCACCATGGAAGGAAACATTTTCTATAAGTGCTATAGGGGTAATGCTTAGCTAGGAAGTAGAGTCACTGTAACGACTAACATCATCACTTTTGAATCACATTTTGAAGATAACCGTTGGCTCCAATCTACCAGGTCTGATCACTAAAATTAATGTTCATCTTATAAAGCTTCGTAGATTCATAGCCACATCAATTACGTAGGTTTAAACTCTTCATGCATATCCGTTATCAACCTTGAAATTGTCTAAAGTTGAAACATATTTGTTTTCATTTTTTTCGCATGGAGCCATTCACAACAACATTGGAAGAAATGCATTGACCATTGGAGACAATCCTACACTCATAAAATTAGCCATTAGGGTCTGATGAATTAGACCAAAATTGGATTCGAGTTTACAACACAGTTAATCAGAAGACTACACTCATTGAAGGTAACACACCCTAAAGTTTTAAATAATGATATGAAAAATATAATTAAAAAAGAAGAAAGGAAAATACCAATATGGCTTAGAAACACACTTGATTCAACGGATAATAATATGGAAATCATGATTGATAATTTAAGAATTCAATGGATATAATAAGGAAACAATGATTAGAAGAAAATAACCAATATGGCTTAGAAAAACTTTAGAAGAGTCAAAAATTGATGTAGACTCTATAAGAGCATCATCTAAAGTAGAATGTTTAATTACTGAAATTCAAGAAGGGAAAACATTTTGCAAATAAGGAAAAGAAAAATGGATCAATTGTGATCCAAATTTATCTTCCATATTCATACACCAGAAGCTTAAGCAGGTTGTAAACCAAATAATGAAGAATCAAAGAATGGAGATGATGAAGCAAAAGTTTCTATACAAGAAAAGAAAGGATAATATAATTCTAAGAATAGAAGAAAAAGAAAAATTCTTATGCAATAATTTGATGATTATGAAAGAGCTCAAGAAACTTGTAATCTTGAAGCCACAAAGACTGAAATATACTAACCATTCATTTGATCAAGTATACAAAAAGGTAGCAGATTAGAGAAAGTAGAAAAGACACATGAGCACCAAGAATAAATTGAAGACTAAATCAAATCAAGTTGAATAACCAGTTGCATCGATAATCGGATCAAGGTATGAAGGTCTTGATTATATAGAGTCAAGCAAAAATATGAAGCTCAAGCAGAAGATCAAATGCAAGGTCACTTGAAGAATTAAGACCAATACGAAGATCCATAGTGAAGACTAAAGTCTTCAATAATAAAATAATGTAATCTGAAGGGGTGTAGGAATATATTACATTATTTGGTACATGTATTATATTAGGTTTAGGCTTTACTTTATGCAGTGTAATAAATACACTAGTGTCTATAATATTCATTAATGTAAATGTGCACATTAGTCCATGTGTACATGTGTCCATAGATTAGGAAAATATAGTGAAGAGTCACAACGTATGGAAGAGTCATAGTCATCCAAGAGTCATTGTAGAAAGGCTATTTATACATGTTATAGCCTTGAGTTATGTGATGCTTACTTGATACTTACAAAGCATTGTACCATTTTTGTGAGATTCTATTAATGGCTATTTTATGAGTTATTCCAGAAGTTTCTTATGCTATTTACATATTTATTATATTACCATTATCATAGCTATAACATTGCTTGCTTATTTAATTACTTGTGGTTGCATTCCATTTAAGTTTATAGCCTCAAAAGCTAATCCCATATTAAGCCATAGCCAATCCCTAGGATATTTGCATTATTAATTTAAAAATCCTAAGAAAATCCTTAGATATCCCCAAATCCTCCCCAAATCCCCATGAAATCTCTTAGAAGCTCCCACTATTTAATGCCTAAACCCTCCTACCCCCTTCCCTCCAATTTTGAAGAATTAAAAAATGCATTTAAAATCCCAAGTCAACTTTCCTATAATTAAACTCATTTAATCCTACATGTACATCCCCCTTCCACCTCACATTTTTGATAATTTAAAAATCCCTTGCTCTTCACCCAAGGTGCACATGAAAGGAATTTTAAATTCCTTTTGCTTCCCCTAAGGACTCTCCACCCAAGACCATTTATGGAGGTGGGTGCACCATCCTCCACATGGGATTTTCTAGATTTTTCCACCTACTTACCCTTGCCACCTAGATGCCACCTAGCTACCAATTCATTTCCATGTTATCCCCCTCCCATTGGCCAAAATTCTATAACCCCATCTCCTTTCCTCATTTCATGGACACATGATCTAGCTTACCAAAATGCTGCAAAATTTTTTGTAGACAAAAATATACATGTTTACATGTTAATTTGTTGTTTCTTTTAGTTTGTTTAATGTGTTAGCAGGTGCTACTAACCCATTTTTGTGTTTCTTATGTGTAGGATCTTTGGAGGCACATACAACCATGGGTGGTCACTAAAAACCCATACAAAACTTCTTGTGGACATGGAAAAATTCTTATCATACCATTCTATTATTTTGTAAAAGCCCCAATGGGGGCTATTTGCCACAAAAAATTGGCATGTATTATATTTTACATTATTCAATGAAATGGTGTTTTTTCTATGTCTACACTTATATTCCTTTTTTTTGCACAAAGACTTAAGTCACAATAAATTTCTTTATCATTGCTTGTTTGAACATAAAATTACTTTCTAGTTCTCCCCTTAGTTTGCCATAGGTATTCCTCTCCTTAGCATAGTTATTTATTCTTCCTTAGCACCCCCTATAGGCTTTTCCTCTTTAGATTAGTTGCTCATCAAAGTTTCTTTAGTTTAGAAGGTCTTCTTCTTCATAGTCTAAGCCTTTCCCCCTTCTTATTTAGATTTTTGATAGCTTAGCATAGTCTCTTTATAATTTTTGGCACAAAGACTCAAGGCTCATTGGCCTAGTTGTTATTGTTTTATGACTCATTAGATTAAATCAAAGACTCAAGGTTCTTTAGTTTAGTTGGAATTTGATTTCAAGGGTTATTACCTTAATTGTTATTTTTTTTTGGTAAGTTAATTTTATTTTATTCAAAATGGGGCATTTTGAAGGTGCCCCAATGCTTTGTACATCATAGAAACAAAAAGGAGCACTAGACTTTCACAAGGAACAAAACAGAGAGGCATAAAGCCTAGAACAACAAAAGGAATAAATCCTCTGGGATAAAGGAACAAAAAGAGGAACAAAAACCCATCATCGTAGACCAAAACCAAATATTATGTCCTTCAGGCCAACAAATCGAAACCCAGAAAGAGAGGAACAAAACCTAGAAAGGAAAGAACACAGTTGCAACAAGAAGACAACATGCACGCTCAGAAAGGAGCATCGGTTTACATTGGAGAAACAACAACGGTGTCCAGAACAGTGTCCTTCATAGCATCCTTCAGAGTATCCTTCGGGTTATCCTTCAGAGCATCGAGACAAGCTTCCTTGGTGATTTCAACCACATCATCATCTTTGACACCTCCTTTGACATCAGAAGGTGCTTCAACAACAAAAAGTCTAGGAGTCTCATCAAAGGTGTCACAAAAGAACAAAAGGCTAAGATCCTGGCGTTGTTCTTTGAGACTAACAATAGCTTTGCCAATGGCTATGTGGGCAGTCTCCAGGTGATCAATAGTTGCAGAAGTAGCTTGAATGACCAGTTTATGAAGGTATTTTTTAACTAGGTCAGGCGAGTTGGAGTGGTCATTTGAAAGTTTGATGGAAGTAGGAGGGGTTTCAGCTAATTCTTTATGCTTAAGCCTCTGGGAACATCTGACAGGAGTGTTTTCAACTTTGACATTTTTTTCGAATGTTGAATTCAGGATGGGGCTTATCATTCTTGTCCTTCCTCTTGGATTTTGAAATTTTGGGACTAGGTGTAGAGGAAGAGTTTTCCTCCTCAGACTCAGGGGTAGGGATGTTTCCTTTAGGGAATTTGAGAAGGAGGAATCTGTACAAAACATTAAAAATCCCTTGATGGCATGGTAGACCCTCCTCCTTTTTGGACCAGGTGGACACAATGGTATAATCAATGGACCAAAAAATAGCGGTAAGGATGTTCATTGTCTTGACATCATAGAAGTGATTTATGTAAGCCAAGTGGAAACAACAAAATTGGACCTCAGGATTGTTAGAGGTTAAATATTGGATGATAGGTTTTAATATTTCTTGCCAAGAAGTGGAAATATGACTACGATGCAAACCTTTTCTGTACATTTTGTGAATTGCCAAATTATTTTTGAATAACACCAACTGTGCTTCCCAGTTATGCTTGTTGCACCGGATAACCTTGCCATCCAAGGGTTGTCCTGTCAGGTCTGCCAATAGCTCAATAGTGATATGAAATTCCACCCCATGAACTGTAACAAGACCTTTATTCCAAGTCTCAGCAAAGGCCTTCGAAAATCCTTCATCAACGCCATCAAACAACTTGAAGAAATCAATTAGTGCACTTTTATTCTTATCCTTCCACAAATATCTGAGCATTGGATCAAGTTCAAACACTTCAGGTTCGATGAATACGGGTTTGCTTTCCTTCATAGTGACAGGCAAAAAACAATGAATAGGAAAGCAAAGAGAAAGGATTGGATTGAACAGGACAGGCGCACTGGTAAAGGACTGGTGATTGAGCAGAGTATGCAGTGATATGTTTAATAGGAAACCTGTGTTAATGCTAGGAATTTTGCAAGGAGGTCAAAAAAGCTGCTTCGAAAAAGGAAAAACCCCCTTTAGAAAAGAGGATTAGCTTAATTGTTATTATTTTCATTGGGTCATTAGATTAAGCTTTCTTTTCATCAGTGCATTAGTTTAGTCATCATTTACTTTCAAGGATCGTCATCTTAGTTGTTATTTTTTTCATTGATTCATTAGATTAAGCTTTATTTTTATGGTGTATTAGCATAGTTGTCATTACTTTAATTGGATCATTGCATTAAGTTTTATTTTCATGGATCATTAGTATAAATATTATTGCTTTCATTGGCTCATTAAATCAAAGTTTGCTTTTCATGTCTCATTAGTCTAATTATTATTGCTTTCAGGGCTCATCAACATAGGTTCCTTTTCTTTCTTTAAAGTAAGTTAGTAGTTGCATTCTCTAGACTTGTTATTCTCTTGTTGATCATAATAATTAATCCCATTGGTTAGATTTTTCTCCTTATTATTTTTTTGTCATTAGCATACCTCCTTTGTGTTCCCCTGTATTTTGATTAGTTTAGGCTAGAATTACAGTCTTGTTTTGTTTCAAAATACTCATTCTTTTTTAATGCCTTACAATCTACTTATGAACCATAGTTTCAATCACCTTGTGTGGGTAGATAGCTTTCATAGGTGGTCACATAGCCACCATGTGTGGTCATACAACTTCTATATGTGGTTGGTTATGTGGGTTAGGATCATTTTACAGTCTGCTTCCTTCTTTCTTCTACATTTTATCCTTAGGTCTAGTTTTTATTTTGCTGCTATTATTTGTATTCTTTTCTATTTTAGTCTTCTAAGATTAGAATTCATCTTAATCCACCTCTTATAGTGTAGGTTAATATTTTTCTATTTAGTATTGCTTGTCCTCTTTTCTAAGATATTATTTTTCTTTAGCTAGTGTTTCTTTCTATCATTCCTCTTTAGACTAATTGCATTCCTTCTTCAAAACCATATTAGGAGTTATTTTGTTTTTATTTTGTATCCTTAGGGTGAGCTTTAGTTTTGCATAGTAAATAGGTATTTTTACCATTAAACAAAAGCGAAAGAAAAACAAAACTAAAATTAAAAACACACACACACACACACACATATATATCAAATCAATCACACACTATTGCACACAATATTAGACAAATATTTTTGCAAGGAAAACCTCCATGTGATGTTGGAATTCATCCCCAACCACCGATTGAGTCGTTAGACACACCATAGTTAGATCACATACTTTCTTGGATTTCATCATCGAGAAGATGGTTACCCTTGGGACTAGCTTGGCATAATTTGAGGTTAGATACCTTTTTTTCATAGGGTTTAATAATTGGTGAACTTGTAGTTATTTTTTTTGTCCAAGTCCAATTGACAGTGAAGTGAAATCCCCCTCTGGGCCAGTAGTAGGAATTAGACAACATGGTCTCTCTCGAGAGGTTCATTTTGTCGTCTTAGGATACCTAAAGCCACAACCACCATCCTAGGAAGCCTTTTCAACCATTTCTATACCACTTCTCATAAGGGAGGTGGGCATAAACGCACCCTTGTATATTCCATTCCACCACCCCCTATAGTTCCTAGGGATATACATCAAGCACAAAAAAAAAATCAAATTACAAAAACCAACAAAAATAAAAAAAAAACAACCAAAAAAAGAAACAAAGAACAAAATAAAACCTCTAAAACAAAACAATAGCATTTTTTTGTATTGAGTGCTTTCATTTTTGCTTGTATAGATAGTGTATTTGATCAAAAAATTAAAAAAGAGAAAATCACCACAAAAACCACAAACAACATTACCAAAAGCTTTCAATTCACATCCCATTCCACTCTCACTAGTCTATGGTATTGACCCATAGTCAAGCTAAATCCTAAGCTCAATCCAAGCCCAAGACCAAGCCTTCATGGACCACATTGGTCAATCATATCATCCTTTAGCCATTCCAATGACTCATAAGGGGGATGTGTCGTAAGTGCTCCATGATAACCTATCTAGTGAAGAAAAGCATCACATCCCCTATCTACATGAGAAAAATCACACTAGATATGATATGAGGTACGATGCACCACACCATCATACTGATCTTCCTAAAACCCCAACACTGAGATCCCCTTATATCTAACCAATCCTAGTATCACATCTATGGATCCTAACACTGCCCACCTTATCCAGATCACCACTCCGTCCTAACCCAACCACCCTGTTCTAACCATTCTAACCAAGATTCCTCTTTATCCCATATTCCACCATCTAGCTCATTATGACCATATTTACCCTCGCTGCACATTCCTACCCACACTATCCCCCCACTTTCCTAGGAGAAAAATTATTCCCAAAGACCCTATCCTCCATTGTGTTTTGCATCTCCCACCAATTTTCACCCCACCTCGACTATGATAGTTCTCATACTATCATCTAAATTCTTCCCATTTGAGAGAACTAATCTCATACCTCCTAAAAAAATAATAGGTCTGATGTTGGTGGCCACTAACCCAAACCGTCCATCTTCCTCTAACCATGCTTCTTCATCATACATTCATCTTGATTCTACACCGCCCTCACATGTTAATCCCGATCGTCACCAACATCACTAGGCACAAGTTTACACAACTTCCCATCTGCAAACATCTATTCATCCTTTTTATTTTCAATTATCTATCCCACTAAAACAATCTATTTCTCTCAATGCCACTCCTTTTACAAATAATCCATTTATCAATGCCTCTCCATTTATCTTGTCATTGGCACACATGTTTCATAATATTTTACCTCATATTCTTCTTATGTTCCTCAATCTCATGATCCTCTTATTCATTCTAATTATTCATATTCGCACCAAGTGCCCATCAACGATTTCCAACATCACACTCATTCTTCATACAATAATCCCATTCCTCAACAACCACCCTAGATCCCAAATCCATCACCTCGTACATCCATCCAAGGATCCTTTATCCAATCTACATCATGGGCCTCCCATATGCCTACGGTCAACACAATACAACCCCATCCTCAATATTATCAATAGTGGCCATTGACACAATCATAAAACCTCCCTAAAATTATTACCAACCATCATCAAACCAGTACTAATCCCCTTACAACCAATACCAACATCCCCCTACTCAACATCAATAAAAATTACCTCTAAACCATCCTCAATTTGCTTCAAACTAACATCAATCTACCCTACAACAATACCAATCACATCTAAACCAACACCCATAGAATTTGACCTCTGTACAACCCCCTTTAGATTACAAATTGAACCCTCAATTCCCACCTAATAAACAATATCAATATTCTACTCATCCCCATAACTATCAAAATTCTTCCATGCAATATTCATCTTATAACCAAAACCAACCACCCCATGCATACCATCAACATCCAATTCATCAACCACCACAAAATCCTACACATACCTATGACCAATATCATCAACCACACTAGTATATGCATTCAGCTTCCCAGGTCCCCCAAGCACTGTCCCCTAACCCAAACCAACATCACTATTCTCAACCTCATCCACATCACACATATCTCCATTATCAATTATCTTGCTTTACCCCTCATGTTAGACCTTATCCAGACCCCAAGCCTCTCCTAATGCATTCCAATTGTTGGCCAACAAGGTTAATAGCTTGGAATTGTAAACCACTAACACTGGATACCAAAAACCAACTCTTATCCAACTCCAAAATTATCCAATCTATCCTTTAGTGTCCACACCACCATACCCTCCCCTGTTTGAGATACCTAAATTTGATAAGTTCAAGGGAAAAGAGGACCCTAAAGAGCATGTGAGCACTTTCATTAATTTTTGTTATCTTATCAATGAGATAGACCCACTCATGCTCTGCACCTTTCCATTATCCCTTGAAGGAGGAGCCCTAGATTAGTACAATCACTTGCCCAAGCATAACCTTCACAAGTTTTAATAATTATTCAATCTCTTCTTAGAGTGCTTCACTCTAAATGTCAAAAAGAAAACCACATTGATAGATCTCACCAATCTTCACCAATTTGAGGATGAATCTATTCTTTTTTATGGAAATCAATGGAGAGTTGTATTAATTGATTTACCATTCTCCATACCCATCACTAAGCTAACTCTAATGTTCACTCAGAGTTGTTCAAAATCCATATATTTATTATTGCAACTCTAACAATATTGAACTCTCAACAAATATTTGACCCAAGACAAAATAATTAAAGACATAAAAATTCAAGAAGAGGATATCAAGCTAAAAAATAAATAATGGCCAAGCAATGATGCTAAGGGCAACAACAACAATAATCAATCTAGGTCCACCCAAGTCAACCATGTGGTGTTGAGTTACCCAACCACTCAACCCCAACAACCCCAATATCCACCAACAACCCCAATATCCACCCTAGCAACCCCAATATCCACCCCAACCACCTTATTATCAACCATAAAAACCCTCATATCCACCACAAAAACTAACATACAATACTCTGCCATCGCCTGCTCAAATTCACAATCTCAACCAACCCATCTATCATCCTCGATGCTTTCAATGGCCCCCACATAACTTCATGCCTATTTTGGAACCCTTATCGACCATATTTTACAAAATTATGGGGGCGCAACTAATTTCCTAACCTAAAATAAGGCCCACAAATATAAACAAACCCAAATGTAGAGGATATAGAGAATATCATTACTGTATTTTCCATCGATAGAAGGGCCACAAATTCAATTTAAGCACATAGTACATGATCTGATAAAAAAGGGATCTATTATCTTTGACAATCCTATTTCCCCACCTAACAAAAACCTTGGTATATATCAAAATATATTATTGCAACATGGGACAACACAACCAAATAATGGGGCCTCAACTTATACAACTCATCTAAATCAAGTTAATCACGTCAACAATGTCCCATATTACCATGGTTTTATCGAGATTATCCACATTGTTACCAGAAATTAATGGTATCTTTATCAACCAACAACACCAACCGACCCTTATAATACATCTTCTTCATCCACTTTTCCACCTCCACTAGTGTAAGCTATGGCATCTCAACCTTGAATTGTCCTCCATCTTAAGAGCACACTCACTCAAAGCCTCAAAATGACATCGACAAAGCTTTTGATTTATGATTTAATTAAACAACCACCTCAACATCCAAAGGCACTAATGGACATACTTAACTCCATAGAGCTACAAACCCATGATGACCTCAATGTGTTTACTAATTTTTTTGGTAATGTTTAAACTTGCATGTCATTGACCATTAATTTTAATTATCATGAAATCAAAACTATTTTGATGGAAGGACTAGATCCACCCTTGTATATCATGGCTTACATAGACGAAAAATATTTTAAATATATTTTTGTTGACATGGGATTATCAATAAACATCATCACATTTGCTGCACTCAAACACCTCAATATTCCACCCACACATATAGCTGATTCCATTTTCACTATGCAAACCTTCAATAACACCCTGTGCTCAATTATTGGAATAATCATTCTCCCTATTCAAGTAGGGGTAAGGACCATCCACACCTTGTGTCATGTCTTGGAGGAAGAAATGTAATATAATGTACTCCTTGGCAGACCATGGATACAAGATATATGGAGTATACTCTCAAAATTGCATCACTACCTCAAATATACCCACGAGGTTCGCATACACTACAATTCAATTGATGAAGATACTTTCAAATATTATCACATGGTCTCTCATCTGTATGAGTTACCCTTACCTTACACACATCTCTCCCCCACCCATATTCCACAAACTTCATCATCCAACTTGATTCCATGTTGCCCTACCTTATCTGCATCGACCATAGCTAATCGACAACCTACCTACTTAGTTTCGTCCAACCCAATCCTACCTACCTATTCCTAAAAGGCTAATCATGCAAATAATGCCATCCCAAATCAAACCCATACCCCTTTTCCACATTCCCCTCATCCATTTATTTCTCACCATTCATATCATAATCAACCCCTTCATCATTCACATAGCCTAGTCATGACTATCACCCTCCACCACCTTTATTTCACTCTTCTCCCAACACCCAAGCCTTCTATCCTTCTTCCAACACTAAACTGGCTCACCCACCTCTCCAACATCTCCATTCACCATCTCCTTATCATAACCCATCTATAGTCACTCGAAATTCATCTTCAACCTCTCCCCTTCTACCCATGACACCTTATCCTCCCCTTTGGACCTAGTTGTAGAAAATTCAGGCATCCTTAAGATAATGACATGCTACCTAAATTTTTAGACTCACAATAAGAAATACAATCTCTGGTGGACTTACCTCTTTGACCTGGAAAGGGAATTTTACATACAAACTTATAACAAAATAGGTCAGGTTAGGATACCACAATATGAGCTCAATTATTAATTGATGTAATACGTCAAGTGCTCAACTAGATGTTGGAAATTTTGAGTATATTGTTGTTATTGATGTCAAATAATTAATGGCATAGGTTAATGACATTGGTTGTCATTTATGTCAAGAAAAATAAAGGTTTAATGGCTTTACCATGGTGGCATTTGCAAAAGAAAAAGGAAGAGGTTTTCCAAAGAAAAGGTCCAAGAAGAAGAAAAATATTATAATATTTAAATCTATGAAGATTTAAATAATTATAATAATTAAAAGTTAAAGGACCCAAAAGAAGAAAAATATTATAATATTTAAATCTATGAAGATTTAAATAATTATAATAATTAAAAATTAAAGGACCCAAAAGGTTAAAATATTATAATATTTAAATCTACCTTAGATTTAAATTATTATAATATTTTTGAAAAGGTTTAATAACGCCAAAATTCGACGTTGCGTGGAGGCAATTTTCCAAGCAAAGCCGACGTCCAAAGTCAAAGGGCAATGTGTATAAAAAGGCTAATATTTTTGCAAGCCATGGTGTTCAATTAATCCCCGAGAAATTAAGACTTGCAATTTTCGTATTTGACAAAGTAGTAGAGGTAGAGAAAGGTTTTACACAAATTCAAGGTAGTACAAATATTAAGGCAGAGGGTGTACAAACATCATTCGACGATGGATAGTAGCCTATCTGGCAAGCTTAGCTTGCAGAGCACATTGTAGGCGGCAGGTTCGACGCTCGATTTGCACGAAGATTTTTGTGTGTTGAAGTCTTTTGCACCGGTGGTGGAGGATTAGAAGGAGCGCATGCTCTTTGGGTTTGTGTGGGCAGATAGCCCACATGGTGTTTGCCCTTGTGCTAGCGTGCGGGTTCGAACAACGAGGCAAAACTTGAGGGTAAAATTAATTTTTTTAAAAGAATGCACTTTAAGCTTGGTTAGGGAGTTATAAGGGTTAGTTAATTTTGATTATATTGATGTGAAATGGTTAGGGAACCATAAGGATAGTAAAGTGAATTACTTTTTATTTTAGAAAGGGTTGAAAAGTAAAATTTTAGATTGCTAGTCCTTGGTGGATGCATGAGATTAAGTGATAATTTCTTTCTTATTGAAATTTGAAGTGCATTATTATGTTTTCATACGAAGGAGGTATAAGGTGTATATGTGAAATTCATGTGTGTAATTTCTGGTTTGTTTTGTTGACATATTATTTTGCATGAGAGAATAGGAGTAATAAGTTGTTATAGTGGTTGATATTTTATTGTAATATGTGTATGGTGAAATATCTTTTGAAGTGAAAATTCATGTGGATGTGTTGAGAAAATATCTTGCAATCTAACCATTGGAGCGACATTAGAGAAATTAGTTATTGTGAGACAGGTTTTGAAGATATATCTCCATAAGAGCAATTAAGAGGTATGGGCACATAATCCCTTATTTAAGGTGTTTATTGGAATGAATGTTTTGGAACATAATGTGGAGTGAAAAGGATTGTTTGATAAGCATTATTGGAAATATTTTTGTACTTCATTGTTGAATTTTGTGGAAACATTTGGGATAGAGGTTGAGAACAAGTTGTGCTTTCATTGTTGAAAGAGATTGAGATATTTGTGCTAGATATTTTGAACTACTTGTGCTAGGGTTGAAGACAAGTTAGTATATCTTTGTGAAATATTTTAAACATTGGTTTGAAAGATATTGATTGCAATTGTGAAAGTGTTTGAGATCAATTTTATGAGGGAAATTGTGTTTTGGTGTGATTGATCTTTGAGAGAAATTTGCAAGAAGAATAAACCAATTTTGTTATACATTGTTTTGATTTGAAAGGGATTAGCAAGAGAAAGAGATTGGTTGATTGAGTACAAGTTTTGTGAGTGTGAAACATATTGAGTTTTTGATAGAGCAAATCATTCTCTATATGTTCCAGAGGTTAAACGAATTCTAAGTAGAATTTGTTTTTGTGAAGAAAGTTTTTGAAAGAGATTTAAATTGTGTTTGTGAGCAAGTCTTTTGAGAAGACTTGAAGGTAGATTTGAGCAAGTATTTTGAGAAGGCTTGAAGGTAGTTTGAGCAAGTATTTTGTTAAGGCTTGAGGACAAATTTGAGATAGAATTAAGAGCAGGTTTGTTCAAGCTTTTTGTTAAGGCTTGAGGACAGATTTGAGATAGAATTGAGAGCAGGTTTGTTCAAGATTTGTGTTAAGGCTTGAGGACAGATTTGAGATAAAATTGAGAGCAGGTTTGTTCAAGCTTTGTGTTAAGGCTTTAGGATTGATTTTAGATAGAATCAAGAGAAATTTTGTACAAGATTTGTGTTAAGGCTTGAGGGTAGATTTAAGATAGAAATAAGAGCATATTTATGAGTAGAACTAGAGCAGATTTGTGCTAGACATGATATAGAGTTTGGTGCTGATTTGAGATAGAGTTTGGTGTAGATTTGAGATAGAGTTTGGTTTAGATTTGAGATAGATTTAAGACTAGGATTTGGAGGTGACAGAGCAAAGAGGAAAATAGTTTTCAGTGGATATATATCCATCAACCAGTGTAGTGGGGATAGAGGTATCCTGTGGAGAGAGATCCACAAGCCAAAGAAATGGGGGTAAAAGTCTTCTATAAGTTCACTAGCCAAAGTAGAGGGGATAGAGTTATCTTGTGGATAGAGATCCATGCACTAGATCAAGGGGAAAGAGTTCTATGGATAGATATCCATGAACCAAATCAAGGGGAAAGAATTATCCTGTGGAGTAAGATCCATGAACCAACTAGGAATATAGGGTTCTATGAAGAGATATCCATGAGCTAGTTGAGGAGATAGAGTTCTCCTGGATCAATTTACACAAACCAAAGCAAGGGGATAGAGTTCTCCTATGGAGAGAGATCCACGAACTAGAGAAAATGGGAAAGAGTTCTCCTATGGAGAGAGATCCATAAATTAGAGCATAAGGTATTGGTGTCTCCTTTGGACATCGGTCCATAAAAATTTTAATAGGGAATTGATTCCTAAGAGATTTATTATAAAAATTTAGAAGAAATATTTTCTCTGTGGAGTAGCCCACATTGGGTGAACCACGTTAAATTTATGTCTCTCTTTTATGTGATGATTTTTGCATTGCTTTAATTACTGCTATTGATATTGCCATTGATAATATTGAATAATATTATTTGGGAAAGAAAAGTAAAAGTTGGTTTTATACTATTCACCCCCTTATCAGTATAAGCTTGTGTTCTTCAGTTGGTATCAGAGTGGGTTCCTTCAGAATAGTATAACAACTTGAAGGAATATATTACAGGAACACATATGACATATAAAAATGGATCTTTATAAAATAAGGCACCATTGTTCAATGGGAATAATTAATCTTTCTAGATCATAAGAATGAAGACTTACTTGATGGCACAAGGATATTAGACATGTCAATCAGTTGAGGATAGGTTCACACCTGTAGCTAATCCTCCCATAGATAAATATGGTAAGCTATTGCATGTGAATAATGCCAAGGCTATGAATGGAATATTGAGTGGATTATGTGAAGAAAAATTTGTAAAATTTATGCATTGCAAATCAACAAAAGATATATGGGATAAATTAAAACAAACCTAAGGGAAATAAAAAGGTCAATATGGCATAACTACAAAACCACAAGAAAAGGTTTGAATATTTGAATATGGAAGATGAGGAAGACATTGCTATATATTTACTTTGTGTGGATGATATTGTTAATACCATGCGTGGACTTGGATTTGAAGTTGAAGACTCCACTGTTGCTCAAAAATTTTTAAGGTCACTTCCTACGAGGTATGATGGAAAAGTTTCAGCTATAGAATAGATGAGAGATATTGATTAGTTGACTATGGATGAATTACATGGAATTCTCATAACTTATTGGATGAGAATATCAAAGGATCCCAACTCCAAGAAAGAGGTATCTTTCAAAGCATAAAAGAAGATAAAATATAAGAAACCAGAATAGAGTGGTGAGTCAAGCAGTTATGAATAATATAACTATGGTAGAAGAAATAAGGACTCAAGAAAGCACAAAGGTATGAAAACAATGAAATGTTTCAATTGTGAAAATTTTGCCACTATGCATCTAATTTTCCAGAAGTTGGAAGCAATAACAGTGAAGAGAAACATGATCATAAAAAAAGGAAGGAGAAAAATCTATGTATGAAAAGAAAAATAGGTATGGTCAAAACAAGCATGAAAAGAAGTTCTTTCAAAGGCACAAGAAAAGTTTCTATGTTGATAAGAGAAGCAAGGCTTTAAGTGAGAGTGATGAAATACCCTCATATAGTGAATAAGAAGAGATTCTATTTTTGGAAATAAGAGAGGAATAAAATGCTCATGTTGAAGGTAAAGTTGAAAATTATGAAGATGCCCTTGAAGACCAAGGAGTAGAATAAGATTCAAAAAATGAATAGGAAGGCACAGAAGATATAGAAGCAGAACTTATTACTGATCTTAAAGAATTGAAATTTTTTAGAAAGCATAATTCAAGATTCAGGGCTGAAGTTCAAGAATGTGAGGAAGAAAAAAAAGCTTATACAAGGCCTGAAAAACTCAATATCTAAGACAAGAAGATTTAAAGAAAAGTTAGAGGTAAAAGTATTAGAATATGAAATATTATAAAATGAGGTAGTTTCACTAAGGATGGAAGTGAAATATTCTAAGGACAAGCTACACAGTTTTGGAAAAATTTCAAAGACTTTGGATAAGATTATCAATGCACAAAGATCTTCATATATCAAAACATGACTTGGTTTTGAAGAAGGACAAGGAAAACGAGAAGAAGGGTCAAGCTCAAGATCAAAAGAGAAAGATATTTCAAAGGAAGAGAGTGAAGGAGAAATTGAGACTTATGAGGATAAGTTAAATAATAGAAGCTTCACTAAGAAAAGAAACAATGCACAAACAAGGAACATGGATCATCACAAAGAAGAAAGGACTAAGAGACCAAAGAGCTCAAGACAATATTTATTCAAAGGATATTGTTTTTCATGTAATCAGTTTGGTCACAAGGCTATGCATTGCATGACTCATGGAAAGGAGTACAGTTTTACTAAGAGGAACTTCAAATATTGACATCTCTTTCAATGGTATTGCTAATCTTGTAAGCGATTTGGTCATAAAGCAATCCAATGCAGGGATCATGACAAAAATGAGTATGACTTCACTACGAGGAACTTCAAGATATTTGCACCTTCCAAGAACTACAAAATTAAGTGTTATAAGTGCAATAATATTGGGAATAAGGCCAAGTGGTGTAGAACAAAGTTTCTAGAGATTTCAAAGACAAGAAAAAATAGGGACACTCAAAAGGATAAAAAAGGTATGTTGAGAAATAAGGTTGACAAAAAAAAGAGCATTGTATGCTGGGAGTAGATATACTCCCACCCCAAAATTAATCACCTCAAGGAGAGGATGTTGGAAGGGGGCTGAGATAAGATTCTTATCTTTAGTCCCAAAGGAGTCCCTTTTCCATTGACGCAAAAGGAAAAGAGATTTGAGTAAGGGGGAGAGCATTCCGTCAAGAGGAGCAGTTTCTTAGGGAGAGAAGATTTGGAGTTAAATGATATGAAAAAAGGAAAAAGGATTTTTTAAAAAAAGGGTTGCCATCAATGACAAAGGGGGAGATTGTTGGAAATTTTGAGTATATTGTTGTCATTGATGTCAAATAATTAATGGCGTAGGTTAATGACATTGGTTGTCATTTATGTCAAGAAAAATAAAGGTTTAATGGCTTTACCATGGTGGCATTTGCAAAAGAAAAAGGAAGAGGTTTTCCAAAGAAAAGGTCCAAGAAGAAGAAAAATATTATAATATTTAAATCTATGAAGATTTAAATAATTATAATAATTAAAAGTTAAAGGACCCAAAAGAAGAAAAAGATTAAAACTATGAAGATTTAAATAGTTAAAATAAAATTATAATATTTAAATCTACCTTTGATTTAAATTAATATAATATTTTTGAAAAGGTTAAATGACGCAAAAATTCGACGTTGTGTGGAGGCAATTTTCCAAGTGGAGTCGATGTCCAAAGTTAAAGGGCAATGTATATAAAAAGGCTAATATTTTTGCAAGCCATAGTGTTCGATTAATCCCCGAGAAATTAAGACTTGCAATTTTCATATTTGACAATGTAGTAGAGGCAGAGAAAGGTTTTACTTAAATTTCAAGGTAGTGCAGAGATTAAGGTATGGGGTGTCCAAACATCATATGATGGTGGATGGTAGCCTAGATGGCAAGCTCGGCTTATGAAGCGCATTGTAGGTGGTAGGTTTGATGTTCGATCCACATAAAGGTTTTTGCATGTTGAAGTCTTTTGAATCAGTGTTAGAGGAGGAGTGTGTGCTCCTTGGGTTTGTGTGGGTGGCTAGCCCACTTGGTGTTTACCCTTGTGCTAGGGCACGGGGACTAGCGAGGTTGTTGGTTCAAACAGTGATGGTAGCGCTTGAGGGCATAATTAAATTTTTTAAATGTATGCACTTTAAGCTTGGTTAGGGAGTTATAAGGGTTAGTTAATTTTTATTATGTTGATGTAAAATGGTTAGGGAGCCATAAGGATAGTAAAGTGATTTACTTTTTATTTTAGAAGGGGTTGAAAAGTAAAATTTTAGATTGCTAGTGCTTGGTGGATGCATGAGATGAAGTGATAATTTCTTTGGTCTTATTGAAATTTGAAGTGCATTATTGTGTTTTCATAAGGAGGTATAAGGTGTATATGTAAAATTTATGTGTGTAATTTTTGGTTTGTTTTGTTGAAGCATTATTTTGCATGAGAGAATAGGAGTAATAAGGTGTTATAGTGTTCGATATTTTATTGTAATTTGTGTATAGTGAAATATCTTTTGAAGCGGATGTGTTGATAAAATATATTGCAATCTAACCATTGGAGTGGCATTAGAGAAATTAGTTATTTTTGAGACAGGTTTTGAAGACATATCTCCATAAGAGCAATTAAGAGGTATGGGCACATCATCCCTTGTTTAAGGTGTTTATTGGAATGAATGTTTTGGAACATAAGGTGGATAAGCATTATTGGAAATATTTGAGTGAGGTTTTGTGCTTCATTGTTGAATATTTTAGAAAAATTTGGGATAGAGGTTGAGAACAAGTTGTGCTTTCATTATTGAAAGAGATTGAGATATTTGTGCTAGAGATTTTGAACTACTTGTCCTAGGGTTGAAGACAAGTTAGTATATATTTGTGAAATATTTTAAATATTGGTTTAAAAGTTATTGATTGCAATTGTGAAAGTGTTTGAGATCTATTTTATGAGGGAAATGAAGAACACAAGCTTATACTAAGAGGGGGGGTGAACAATTTAAGATCACTTTTTACTTTTTATCTCAAACCAATATATGCAATGTAAATATAGAAATATCAACAACACTAATCAAAGAAATGTACACAACACCACACACAACAGAGACACCACAATTTACATGGTTCACCCAATACGGGCTACTCCACGAAGAAAATATTTACTAAAACTTTCTCAGTTAATCTCTAGGGAATCCTTTCCTGATTACAATATTTATGGACCTCTGTCCAACGGAGATGATGATCCCCTAAATTTAGTTTGTGGATCTCTATCCACAGGAGAACTCCTTCTCCTCTGCTCTAGCTGGTGATCCTCTATAAGACTACTAACTCCACTACACTGGCTTGTTGATCTCTCTCCAATGAAGACTCTTGTCCCCACTCAGAAGACCTATCCTCACTGACCTGGCTGATGGATCTCTATCCATTGGAGACTACTGTCCTCTCTGCTCTATCACCTCCAAAGCTCTATCTCAATTCTATACTAAACATAGTCTAGTCGATCTAGCACATCTCTGATCAAATATTGTACTAAACACAGTCCAATCGGTCTAGCACAAGTCTACTCAATAAGCTTACTCAAATTTACACTAAACATAGTTTATTTAGTCTAGCACAAATATGCTCAAATCTTTTACTAAACACAATCCATTCGGTCTAGCACAACTCCACTCAAATTTGCACTAAACACAATCTAGTTGATCTAGCAAAAATCTGATCAACAGGTCCACTCAAAACTTTCTCAAATCTGCTCAATAGGTCCACTCAGAACCTTCTCAAATATACTCAATAGGTCCACTAAGAACCTACTAAAATCTGATCAATAGGTCCACTTAGAACTTGCTCAAATATGCTCAATAGGTCCACTCAAAACTTGCTCAAATCTGCTCAACAGGTCCAATCAAAACCTGCTCAAATCTGCTCAACAGGTCCACTCAGAACCTACTCAAATCTGCTCAAAGGTCCACTCAGAACTTGCTCAAATCTGTTCAAAAAGCTCACACAGAACTTGTCTAAATATTCTCAATAAGTCCTCTATAGAACTTAACCAAATATGTATTGTAAGATTCCACAAAATATCACACAAAATCAGTCCACAAGTCTTCTCAAAGACTTACCTCAAATATGCTTAACAAGTCCACACAAAACTTGTCCAATCTCATAGAAAAGTAAAGAGAATTATTAGAGACTCAATATGTTCTATACTCAATGCTCAATAACTTTCTCAACTCAAATCAATCTCATAGAAGCATAAATAGAATTGTTAGAGACTCAATATGTTCTATACTCAAAACTCAATCACTTTCTCAACTCAATCTCATAGAAGCATAAAGAGAATTTTTAGAGACTCAATATGTTCTATTCTCACAACTCAATTTATTTCACAACTCAAATTAGAATATAGAATAGTTTGTTTCATGGAACTTGAACAATCACTTCATACATCCACTTGACTAGGTTTAATCAACTCTACTCAACCAATCACTCAAGAACCAACTCTCACTCACAAACCCTAGTCCAAGCATGTAACCCCAACTCAAAATGTTTCCAACAATGCTTAACAAAAAATCTCATATAACAATGATACTCATGTTCTTTTCAAACTCTAGTTCAAGTTCTTTGCATAACAACTCACTTCAACAACAATGCTCATAAATCAATATTCACATAACAATGATACTCATGTTCTTTCCTAACTCAAGTTCAAGTTCTTTGCACAATCCAATGGCTTCAAAAACAATGCTAATAAAACAAGGTTTTAATCACAACACTTAATTCCAGAAAAAACTTGAAGCATTAAACACTTTCAAAAAGGAAACCCTAATCAAATCCTTTTCATTCCAAAATTTTCAAGAAAGCCAATCAACCAACACAACCGAAGAAGAATTTGCTCATTCCTTTTTTCTTGACAAGGAGTTGATCTCACAAATCTGCCAGACTCACAAATTTCTCTTTTCCAATATCAATAAGGGTTAGAAGACTTTAATACTAACACAATGCAAAATTATGACCCAAAACACACCTTATTACTCCAACTCAAAAATAACATTCACCATAGTCTTATTTTAATATAAAAACCCTTATACAAAAATAATGCTCAAAAGTATTAATAAGAATTTAATCGAGACTTTACTAAAACTCATTATTACTCCTAAAATAATAAATCTCAAATATCAATCCCTCCAAAATAATCCTCAACAATAATTCACCATAAAATTTATGCCTTAATGTATATTCAAAAATAATAATCAATTATTCACCCTTATTCCTCCAACATTACGCAACTAATAAAAATTAAAATAAAAAAATTATACCTCATATTTGGAGGGAATTGAACCCTCACTTTGCCCACGCACCCAACGCCTTAACCATGGCATCAAATGCTACATGAGCTACCACACTCGTTTGCAATCAGCAGTGCGTCACATGCTTGAAATATGCACATTCTCCTTTGCTTTGGTCAAAATGTGTGCACCTTGAGCGCTTCCACTCAACACTGCCTCGAACGCAATCCCTACATTTTGAACATAGAACCTACAACCAAACATTGTCTTCACTCTTCCCCACTTGCTACTAGGACACACTACGTGGTTGGAGCCAATAACTCAGCACTTGTTCCCTTAAGCAAATCATATTTTTGCATAAACCAGTTCTCACGAGCTCTGTTTCCTCTTCGCATGCAATCATATCATATAGAGAGAAAGGGTAAATAAAACTTAGGACTTTGGGCATATTTATATTCTCCTCCATTGCATTAACAATGTTGGCGCTCACCATGTTTCCTTCCAAGATGTCGATGATAAAGGCTTCAAATACCTTTAAATTTAAAACCAACCCAACTTTAGGTTTGGGTAAATAAAATTGCCATCAAGCTTTGAAATGTTTGACTTAAACCCAACCTTGGGTTTTATAAATAATACTTAAACCCTTTTATTTATAAAATATTATAATCAAAATTATAAATATTTTATTTGGGTTTTATCAAAGTCACTTTAATAATATTTAATAATAATTATAATATTATACCTTTTCTCTATCTTGTTCTCTATCTTGGATAAATGCTTCCTTGGAAGAAGTAAAACCACTTTCTGGCCCATTCTCTTGGGTGTTCACTGAAGATATTTTGACCCATTATGACTTCCATTAAACTTTGCATTCGAACTGGAGAAGAGTTATCACTAGCATCTTGACATCAATGACAACTTTGACTTAGGGACTCAAAATGTCCAACAAGAAATTGTGTTTTGGTGTGATTGATATTTGAGAGAAATTTGCAAGAAGAATAAACCAGTTTTGTTATACATTGTTTTGATTTGAAAGGGATTAGCAAGAGAAAGAGATTGGTTGATTGAGTATAATTTTTGTGAGTGTGAAACATATTGAGTTTTTGATAGAGTAAATCATTCTCTATATGTTCCAGAGGTTAAACAAATTCTAAGTAGAATTTGTTTTTGTGAAGAAAGTTTTTGAAAGAGATTTAAATTGTGTTTGTGAGCAAGTCTTTTGAGAAGACTTGAAGTTAGATTTGAGCAAGTATTTTGAGAAGGATTGAAAGCAGTTTGAGAAAGTATTTTGTTAAGGCTTGAGGATAGATTTCAGATAGAATTGAGAATAGGTTTGTTCAAGATTTTTGTTGAGTCTTGAGGACATATTTGAGATAGAATTGAGAGCAGGTATGCTCAAACTTTGTGTTAAGGCTTGAGGATAGATTTGAGATAGAATTGAGAGCACGTTTATTCAATATTTGTGTTAAGGCTTGAGGTTAGATTTGAGATAGAATTAAGAGCAGATTTGTGAGCAAAGCTAGAGCAGATTTGTGCTAGACCTGAGATAGAGTTTGGTTCATATTTGAGATAGAGTTTGGTGTAGATTTGAGACAAATTTTTGTGCAGATTTGAGATATATTTGAGAGCAGGCTTTGGAGGTGATAGAGCAAAGAGGACAACAATATTTAGTGGATAGAGATCCATCAACCAATGCAGTGGGGACAAAGGTCTCCTATGGAGAGAGATCCACAAGCTAGAGCAGTGGGGGTATAAGTCTTCTAGAAGTTCACCAGACAAAGTAGAGGGGATAGAGTTATCCTATGGATAGAGATCCATGAACCAGAGCAAAGAGAAATAGTTCTCCTATGGATAGAGATCTATGAACCAAAGAAATGGGAAAGAGTTCTCCTATGGAGTAAGATCTGTGAACCAGCTGGGAAGATAGGTTTCTTTTATGGAGAGAGATCCATGAACTAGTTGAGAATATAGAGTTCTCCTGGATCAAGTTCCATGAACCAGAGCAAGAGGATAGAGTTATATTATGGAGAGAGATCCATGAAATAGAGAAAAGGGGAAAGAGTTATCCTATGGAGATAAATCCATAAATTAGAGCATAGGGGATTAGTGTCTCCTTTGGACAGAGGTCCATAAACATTATAATAGGGAATTGATTCCCAAGAAATTTTTTGAGAAAATTGAGAAGAAATATTTTCTTTGTGGAGTAGCCCACATTGGGTGAACCATGTTAAATTTATGTCTCTCTTGTGTGTGATGATTTGTGCATTACTTTAATTACTGCTATTGATATTGCCATTGATAATATTATTTGGAAAAGAAAAGTAAAATTTGGTATTATATTATTCACCCCCCTCTCAGCATAAGTCTGTGTTCTTCACCGGATTAATTTTTTTTAAAATAAAACATATTATGATCAAGCATTAATAAAGCACTCTCAGCCTTAACTTCAAGGTGCAAACCAGTGTCTTATCTATTAGGAAACTATAGCAAAAATTAAATGACCTCATGAACTGGTGGGAAAGGGAAGAGAAAAATTTGACATACCTATATTCATTCAAATAATGTAATCATAATATGCATTGAATCAACGAAAAGAAAGCATCATTTGTGAATTCAAATTATGTAAAACATAAACAAGCAACATACACATAGTGATTTATAAAAAAGCTAAAGAGCAGGGTTGGAATTTGTATTATATTCTACATTAAATTATTACAAAATCAGAGCCTAGCAGTGTGATCAGGTCTCTCAGAAATACAATACAACGTTCACCTTTTTCAAATGATAAAATAAGGGAATCACAATTTCTTGTCCTAAATCTAGTGACACAAAAACTCGAGCTCCTAGAAATGATCTTAGGTGGGCTGATTTAACTCTTAGTTATCCTTGCACACATGTGAGAAGAATTAATAATGGTAACACAATATAACAAAGAAGATATAGTCGACCCAGATAAACACTCACAATACCTCTTGCAAAATTTACTATTCTATTGCTTGATGATGAATCTGGCTCTGAATACCTCTTTTATAATTTGAAGTGCTATAATTCTATTACAAGTGCATGGTGTAGGTGCATCCATGTGGGATTTCCTCTACCTTTCATTCATTTGGATGCATTATAGCTAAAAATAATTTGTCACAAGTTGTTCAAAATTGATAAAATCTATCATATGTCCCAAAAATAGTGCCCACTGTGATCCACTACTGACGCTTGAACTACCTTGGCTTTAACTACTTCGAAGAGAAAACAATTATGCTTTAAAATTTATTTTTGTCCTACCGCTGGTAATGCACCTTTGTCTGTTTTTGTGGTGGGCCTGATGTCATATTGGATAAACTCTTCGATATTGTCTTGTTTTGAGCTTTCTTTTTTTAAACATACATGCCAAATTCAATTTTATATGTCCCTTTGAAGAAGTATTTCTATCGTGTTTCTTATCTATCAGATTTATCTATTAGTAAATACTATTGAACTCCCACTATCTTTGGTTGGAGTATTTTCATTAAGCCTTGAGTTTATTTACCACCATCATGGTCTATTTCATTTGTCTTTAACTAGCACATGCTAGTTTGGAGAACCAATCGGATGTCAACGCTTCTCTTTATCTGCTCGAATAGGTAGGTACCATGTGGATTTGATAAAAATTCAAGGCAACTAAGAGTTGTAAAATTATTAGGCATAATAATTTTAACAATTATATGCTACCAAGGTCCTTTTCATAAAGTAAGCAATTTTATTGTGAAGGGGACATGTTGACATGATGGGTTGCCTTTGACCTTAGATGGAATTATTTTGTAGAAAATGACTAAGGTGATGACTTTATGCGGAGGCATATACTAAGTGGTAGGGGATTTAATACTTATGAATTTTGGGACTCAGGAAAAATGAATGAGACCTAGGCTCTTTATGAATTTTGACTTTTCAACACCATGCCATATGAAAATCTCCTAAGATAAAACTTTATAAAGTGCTTTTGATTAAGATCAAGGGAAAAAAAGGGGAAAAGATTTAATTTATGAAATGGGACTTTAGAACCTCAATAAAATGAGTGGGTTTTTCTTTACCAATTAGATATCTGCACTTGAGTCTAGCCACACTAATCGGCTATAAGTGATTGAAATTGCCTGCGTCAATTATATTTATTTATTTCTCGACCAATTGGATAGCTTCACGTGAAGTCCTCTAAGCCAATTAGATTCAAGCATCAAAGTTTTATGATCACTTTATTTGCAACAAAACCTTAGGAAAGCTTTTAATTTTCTTTTAATCAATCGATTGCGAGCGTTTGAAGTTGCCCAGTCCAATCGAATTTAAGTGCCTAGGTTCATACACTTTCATCTGAGTCACTCATTCTTCATCCAATTGAATATAATTAGCTCAATAACTCACACCAATGAGGTTAGGTCAGCTAAGAGAACTACACCAATGATAATTTACACTTACCTTGGTCAAAATTTCAAAGAGAACCTTTAATTTTTTGAAGAAAACATCTTCCATCAAGGGGATAAATCTTTTCTTGTATGTGGGACCCTTATGAAGGGGGGAAAATACTTTTATAAATACTAATAACCTTAGCACTTAGGGATTTAAATAGAAAGGTATGCTTAATTGCTCATTGATTGGGGTTATTGCTGATGAATCAATGACGAAGGGTTACTATCGGTTATAAAAAACTTTAGGTATGTTAAGCGCTAAGACTTAGAGTGTTACCCATGTGCTTGATGAGGATTGATCAATGATATCATCGATTGACTAGCGGTATTGTTGATGCATCGAAGATTGAGGCTTGGCATTAGTGATGGGAAATATACCTTTGAGGACTTAATGAACCAGAGTTATTTATGTTGATTGAGACCATGGTAAAGAATTTCAAAGGTGTGAGAAAGCAAATTAGAAAATTTGTTAGGCTAGCGCTCAAGGAGATAATAATGATACTTTATTTATAAACCTTCGAGATCCTATGTTTGGTGATACTTAGGACTTATGAATGATCATAGAGGAGGGACTAATTTTGAATGAGACCTAGACCCTTAAAACATAATGAGAACCTTTTACAGATGGACTAGCACCATCATCAATGATTTGCACTATCACTAATGCATGAGAAATGGAGGTTCTTCATTAGTGATCGGTGGAAATTTATCCCATTTTGACTGACACTATCACTGTTTGGCTTGCACGATCACTGATGGATTGGTGATAGAGGATTACAATCGACAATGAGAACTTTATTGCATTGAAAAAATTAACATTGTGATTTCAGGAATATTAACTTCAGTATTAGAACATGGTAAATACCTTAGTGATGAAGGTGACATGAATGTGGGTAAAAAATGAAAATCTTAGGAAATATCAAAGTGATAACATAAGACCTTAATGATAACTTGCAAAAAGTATGTTATGGACTAATGACTTAAGCGACAGATATGTTAAGGAGGAAATTTATGACTTAGGATCACAAGGATGATGTGGATGGAAATTTATGGGTTTAATGAAATGATAAGGGAATATCGAATGAGATGGAAAGGGTTGCATGAATGAAATGAAAAAATGAAGTTGGGTGATGGAAGGGGGTTTATAAACATTTTATTTGAAAACATAAGGACAAGGAATATAACCTGGACTTCCTATGACTATAACGAATCTTAGGACTAATGTCTCCAATATATTTTTTCATCAAAATGGACTTTCAAACCTTGCAAATCCATGACTCATAAAAATGACAAGGACCTCCTAAAATCACCTAAGACCTTTAAATTTGGTAAATTTTTGAAAAATTAGGGGTATAAACTTGGTTGGGATTTTGCAACCCAACACTAGATCTGACTAGGATAGGAGACATGAATGACATTAACATAATATGAATGCTCTTAAGAACTCCTAAATATCTGATTGACCATTTAGAAATCACCTAAAAATAAACTACAAGGAAATGGACACACATACATCTACTATGAAGAGAAAATACCAAAATATGATACTGTAAAAATGACCAAAACTGACTGTTTTTTCTTAATCACCTATTGACAAGTAAACACACAAGGAAATAAAAACAACTTCACCTACTTAATCACTTAAGACTTATAAAATGAAAAACTATTGATTTGAAAATAATAAAAAAAGACATTCCTCTACCTAATCACCTGAAAATAGTAAGGATTGGGGACATACTCTTTTTTTTTTTGGATAATATATCATCATTTTGTTTTTCCATCAAACAAATTTTCAACCTTTGGTTGTAGAGTAAGTTCAAACTTCATTTGTTTATGTTTGAAAGGCTTGGGATATGTTCTTGATTTTTTATGACTCTAAGTGAAACACCTTTATTGAAATATTGTTGTTTTCTTCTTCTGATAGAGCCTTATGCATCTTCTCTATCCCCATTTATTTTTCTATTCTAATATCCAATTGGTTTGACTGCCCAACTCATGTGAAGTTACCAATGATACCTTCATATTTTTCATCATATTGAACATTAGAGAATTCATTTTGAAAATAAATGAAAAATATGACATCATCTGGGACTGAGGTCTTGTCAACAAATATGATTGGGAAGTCATTTAAAAACCAAGCATAATTTTCTAGATCAATGTGTACTTTGAATTTATCAATTTTATCTAATATAGTTTGCTTATATTATTTTAATCTAGGATGCTTGATCTGTTGTAATACATGCTCTTCATGTTCACTGATTGCTAAGTATTTGAAGCCTAAACTTATTATTCTCTTGATTTTTGACAATAAAGCCTCATATTCGGTAGCACAAGAAGAATCATATTCATATATCCTAAGATGATTATTTTCTAATTTAGTACAATTAATTCTAGATCCTATTTTTACCTGTGATTTGCTGAATAAAAAAGTATAGCCCATTTATCTACCTTATCTATATTATTGGTATCAAATGTTTCAAAATAATGTGTCTGCCAAATAGAATATACTTCTAATATTCTATGTTCTATATATTTTACAACCCTATCCATGCTATCATATGGTTTCTTTAATTCAACTAAATTTTTATTGAAGGGTTATTTTAAAATTACATTTTCTATGCCACACACAAGAATAGTAGCAAATGACCAATTTGGTTGAATTGTACCTTCTAATTTCTTAGCCCATTGCCCGAATAACATAATGGAAAAGATAGAATCCACATATACTATTACAACATCCATAACTATTTCTTCTCAGGATATTTGTCTATGACTACAGATAGTTCTTCTATGATGCCAATAAATTAAGCTTACCTTTTATCCATCATAGGAATAAGAGGATAATTCTTTGTACAATTGAGACCCAATAGATCAGATACTTGCTTAGTAATGATGTTATGTGAGGATCCAATATCAAGAATATAATTGTGAATGACATATTCATCTCCTAATATGATATATATCTTAGAGAAACATAGAAGGGAATTACTGCAGATAGGGTTATATCTTCATAATATTTTAGACCTGGTGACTTACTTGACAAATTCTTTTGACTGATCAAAAATATTAAAGGCTTTAAAGACGTCACCTATACATTCAAGAGTTATTATTTTCTCTTGTATTTTAATCTCTTGGTCAACATTTTCTTCACACTTTATTATATTATTAGGCTCATGATCAGTCAATTTTTGTAAGTTGTTCATGGTCTTCTTCTATATCAAACTTATCACAAATAACCTCATCTTATGAATCATAATTCTCAATTGTTGATCCTTCATTGACTTTTATTTCTTCAAGCTCTACTATTTTTTTGGATAATGCTTCTACTTTTGACCTTTTTTCTTACATCTCATTAGAATCATCAATCTCATCTGTTGTATTCTTAAAGTTGATGGCATTGTTAGTTTCAAAAACTTCTACTTCTATAAATTGGTCTTGTTTGATTTTATCAAATCTAATATCAAAAGTTTAATGATAATGTTCTTCTTCTTCAAAAAATAAAGTTCTATGTTCATGAATAATAAGACAAACATCAATGTCTTCTTTAGACTCTGCTTGTTTATCCTTATCTTTTTGACTCTAATATAAATTGATTTTGATTTCTTCATATGATTTTTCATTAAGGTATATGTTGGGATACAAAGATGAGTAGATGCCACAACTAGAAGGATTATGAGGTGCATCACAGGAAGAGTAATAGAAGGAAATATTACAACTACATTGAAGGATGAAATTGGGTTGGGGACATTTTCTAAATCTTTCTGAACTATCTTTCCTTTCCAACCATTAGCAGTATTTTTATTTTGAGTTCCATTATTGTTCCAATTTCTATTGAAATTTTTTCTAAATGAAGGTTTGTCCTCTTCTTGAATTTGGGAAGACATAAGAACATTTTATTTTTCTTTTTCTATTCTAGCCAATCTATTATTTATTGTATTGAATATTTCTATCATTGCATTTAACTGGTTAGTTGCCTTGTCAATAGAATTTGTTTTTATTTTATCAAAAATATTAGACTCCAAAGAATATGGCTTAATATTTCCACTGTCAATCATATTTCTCTCTATGTGAACAACCTTATTCATGCATTCATAAATAGTGTTCATTTCCTCTTTCCTTAATTCATAATTGAAATATGTAGAGAAAGCATTCTTAATAGAATAAAATGGACTAATGATCATTAGGTCTTAACCTAGTAGGAATTTTATTTCTAATCTTAATAAACCTCTTATTAAAATCACTGACTGATTCATTTTATTTTTTGTTCATAGTTGCTAGTTCTATCAATAATAATTGCTCATTTTTATTTTCCCATACTTTAAAAAAAAATTATTCCATGGTATGGAAATCAAGTATAGTATCTATAGAGAGGCTATTGAACCAGTCCCTATCATCCTTCTCTAAGGTTTAAAGGAATAGTCTAAGAACTATGTCTTCTTCAACTTCAAGACTATATAGTGCATACATGAAACTCTTGATGTGATTCTCCTATTATGATACTATTACCTTAGAATTTTGACAAGTATATATATGCCTTATTGGGGAGGTCATGTAGAACTGGGGGTAATTGAAAAGATTTATATCTATTGGTTCTCCATGTTTAGAGGTTTTGGTTATTTTGATTATTATGATTCAAGGGATTATTAGCCATGATGTTTACAGGTTGTGACAATGACACAACAAGAATCATAATGGAAAATATTTTGACAGAATTATCCATAGGAGTATTATCTTTAACATAATTTCTACTGCCAAAATATGATTTAGTTTTATAAACTTGGATTTTGGAAACTGGGATTTTATGGGTATGGGTAAATACCTATGGATCTTAGAATTCTTGGAAGTGATGTTTGTTGCTCCTTAATTAAAAAGAAACATGGTGAAGCAATACTCTAACAATATAAACTAGTTTATGATTCACCAGATCACAAATGTGTAAGTAAAGAGCATACTTCTAGTGTTGTTGTTGGAAATTTGAGTTATTTTATGTTGTCATTGATGTCACATGGATCATTGATGTCACATGGATCACATTGAGTTTTGGTGGCCAAATGATATTTTGGAAAGCATGGATAAATACAAGGTTTTTGTGAAAACCAAGGTAGGCAAAATAAAAGGTTTTATTTAAAACCATGGATGACATTTGAACTAGATTTTTCTTAAAACTCAAGTTGGCCTTTCGTTTCATCGAAAAAGGTGCCCCGATGATGGAGATATTTAATTTTTAATATTTAGTTTAAATTTTAATTATTTAAAATTAAAATTTAAAATTAAAATTAAATATGCAAGCTTTCCATCGACGTCATCAAAAATAATAAGGAGACTATATAAAGGGGATATCTAAGATTCATAAACTTATCCTTGCTCATGGTTAATAATCGTTGGCTAAGCATCCGAATTGAGCTCGTGCAAAAATATTTTAGAAAGCAGAAGCAGTGAATAAACGAAGGTTGGTCAAAGTCCAAAGTCATCATGGGCAGAGTGGCGTATTGGCTAAGGTGTGTGGTAGCACAAATGTCAAGGTTTCGAATCCCCTTGACTGCGTTTGGAAGGCATTGGAAGAAAAGCACTCAAAACATTTTTGATTTACGAAAAGGGAGGAAAGGTTTTAAGGCATGTTGTGCCTTTCCCTTTCGAATGAGTGGCTAGCTTGTGTGGTAACCTTAGCCATAACTAAGGCACTCACGATGTGGGCAAGTCGAGGGTTCGAATCCCCTTGAGGAGGTAAATACGTTTTTGCTCTAATTACTTTTGCTAAACCCTAAGTTGGAGTTATAAGGTGGTTAGGAATAATTAAAGTTTTTAATTAAACTTTTTTTTTATAAGGGTTGTGATTATTATTTCAAAGGTAGATGAGTTGTTGATTTAATTTGATATTCATGAAATTGAGAATTAATATTTAGGAGAAATAAGGAGTTGTTATAAAAAAAATTCTGAGAGGTTTATTGATTATTATTTTGATAAGGGTTTTTATTAAAAAGGACTTTGGTGGATGTGTTTATTAAGTTGGAGTAAAAAGGTGTAAATTGAGTTATGCTTTATCTTCTGATTATTATTTGAAGTCCACTAACCCTTATTGATATTGAAAAAGAAAGTTGTGTTTAGTGCGACAAATTTTATGGACAATTTCTTGGCATCAAAAAGGTATGGGCACATTCTCCTATTGATTGTTTATGGTGGTTGATTTCTGAAATATCATTGGAGTGAAAAGGATTGATTGTGGTTTCCTTTTCAAAAATGGTTGGTTGAATGCTTCAAGGTTTTCTGGTTTGAGAGTTGTGTTTAAACCTTGTTTTATAAGCATATTTGTTGAAGCCCATTGGTTATGTAAAGAACTTTAAAATAACATGAGTATCATTGTTATGTGAGATTTGTGGTTGAGCATTGTTGGAAACATTTGAGTTGGTTGATACATGCTTGGACTAGGGTTTTATGAGAAATATTTACCCCTTATTGTGATTGGTTGAGTCGAGTTGATTAAGCCTAGTCAAGTGGATGCATGTGGTTGTTCAAGTTCCTAGAAACAAACTATTCTATATTCTGATTTGAGTTGAGATTGGGATTTAAGAATAGAACATATAGAGTTTCTAACAATTATCTTTATGATTCTATAAGATTGATTGAGTTGAGATTGGGATTTAAGTATAGAACATATTGAGTCTCTAACAATTCTCTTTATGCTTCTATGAGTTGACTTGAGTTGAGTTGAGATTGATTTGAGTTGAGATCATTATGGATCATTATTGTCATCCATTGAAGAGTACATTTCCATTCATTGTTGAGTTCATCATTGATCCTTACCTTTAGTAGATTTGTTGATGAGATTTGAGTGCTACTTGAGCATGATTTATTAAGCCTTTGAGAAGGCCTTTGGGATAGATTTCTGGAAATATTTGTGGTAGTTTGTGTATGACTGATTGAGCCTTTGAGAAGGCTTTGGGACAGCTTTGTGGATAGTTTTAGATAGATTTGTGGATAAATTTGGGACAAATTTTGATGAAGTTCTGAGTGAGCCTATTGAGCAGAGTCGAGCAAGTTCTTGGTGAGCTTGCTAGAGCAGTTTTGGTCAAGTTATTAGTGAGCTTGTTGGAGCAGATGTGAGCAAGTTATTTGTGATATTTCTAGAGTAGATTTGGACAAGTTCTTGGTGAGCTTGCTAGAGCATGGACAAGTTCTTAGTGAGCTTCTTGGAGCAGATTTGAGTAAGTTATGTGTGAGCTTGTTGAGCAGTTTTGGACAAGTTCTGTGTGAGCTTGTTATGCATATTTGGACAAGTTCTGTGTGAGCTTGTTATTTCCTAGCTTTGAGCAAATCAAAGAAATTTGGACAAGTTCTGTGTGAGCTTGTTGAGTAGTTTTGGACAAGTTTTGTGTGATATTGTTATGCATATTTGGACAAGTTCTATGTAAGCTTGTTATTGCCTAGCTTTGAGCAGATCAAAGAAATCATTGTATTGGATAAGGATCCTTATTTATGTGTGAAATATTATAAGGATATTATCTTGTGGAGTACCCCACATTGGGGGAACCATGTTAAATCTTGTGTCTCAATTGTGTATGGTGACTTGTGCTCTTGCTTACTATTTCTATCTGAGTTATTAATGCACAATGCTATATTTGGTTATTGCAATTAAGGAAACTAATTGATATTGGTTTGGAAAGAAAGTAAAAAGTGTGCGCTATATTGTTCACCCCCATCTCAGTACTATTCAATTTTTTATCAAAGAGGGTTCCTTCAAAAAAGCTAAAAACTTGAGGGAAGATTCTACAAGAACATAGATGGCTTCACAGAAGGGATCATCTATAAATAAGGCTCCACTGTTTGATGGTTTTTTTTTAATGTTTTTTGGAGCATGAGGATTAAGAACTACTTGATATCACAAGGATATGAGGTATGTCAAATGGTTGAAAAAGAGTATAGGGTTGAAGGTGATCCTGAGGCAGATAAGACTATCAGGAAATTAGTTGAGATCAATGCAAGAGAAATGAATTGTATTTTTAGTGGGCTACGAGAGATAGATTTTGCAAAGGTTATGGTATGTAATTCAGCTAATGAGATGTGGACCAAGTTCTAGAATACTTATGAAGGAGATTTGAAGGCAAAGTTGGCAAAACTACAAACTCATAGAAAAATATTTGAGGAATTGAAAATGGAAGATTTTGAAGATATTGCAAAGTTTTTACTTCGAGTTGATGAGATTACTAAAACCATGAGAGGCCTAAGTTTTGATATGAAAGAATAAGAAGTTACTCAAAAGGATTTGAGATCACTTCCCATGAAATATGATGCTAAGGTTTCAACAATAGAAGAAACAATGGATATCAACAAGCTAAAAATGGAAGAATTGCAAGGAAATATCACAACTTATGAGATGAGGGTAAGTAAGAATCAGGTTCCAATAAAAGAGATTGCATTCAAGGCTTCAGAAAAAGAGAAAGGGAAAGTTTCAAAAACGAGGTTCAGATAATGATGAGGAAGCTAACTTCATCAAAAGGAATAAGGACTCAAGGAATTTTAGGGATATAAGGAAAGTTAGATGCTACAAGTGTGGTGATCTTGGTCACTATGCATACAAGTGTCAACATGAGTGATGATGAAAAATAGGGTCACAGAAGAAAAAAATATGGAAAGCATAAGCATGAAAAAGATGACAAATACAAGCTAAATAGGTATGAGAAGAAGAAAAAAAATTGTAAGGCAAAGAAATATTACTACATTGTAGAAGCAAGTGATAGCTCAGATCATTGATAGAGATAAATCAGATGATGAAAAGGAAGAACATCTATTCCTAGGAATAGAAGTTTAAGGAGAACAGTGTTTTGTGTGTGGTCAAAGAGATCACATATCCGTATATTGCAATGGCTTCAGTGATAGTGAAAATGAGATGACACATCAAGGAAACAGGCATGGTCAAAGAAATATTGAGAGTTTGTTTGCTATATAAGATTTTAATAGTATCAGTGATAATGAAGATAAAGCAGTCTCACTTTTGGTAATATAAAAAGAAGAGGATGAGCCAAGAAAACAAAAATTAGAAGTCAAAAGGCTAAAAGAAGAATACAGGATTCTTGAAAAAAAGATTCAAACAGATGTCAAAATCAGAGAACAAACAATCAGTATCATAGAAGAGCTTCAAAATGCAAAAATAATAGAAGAAAGGATGAATGAAGAACTAAGGGTAATAACAACAAGACATGAAACATTATATGAAAAGGTTCAAAAAGGAGTGGAAACTTATTTTAAAGCTGTATCCTATTTCCAAGAAAAGTCACACTCAAAAGGAAAGGTAGTTCTAAAAGATGAAAGCATGGAAGCTCCTAAGTGTTATGAAGAAAGTTCAAAAGTTCATATGGCTCCAAATATTCAGTTTGGATCTTGTTTTGAGATAGGTGAATCAAGTTCAAAAGGAAAAGAAATACTTGAAGAGAAAAGCAAGGAAGAAATTAAGGAAGAGGATTTAGATACTACAAAGAAGGTTCAAGGATGCAATGCACAAGTTGAAAATGATCATAAGGATAATGGTCAATAAAGGTATGAGGAACCAAGGCATGAACAAAGGGCTTTTCAAGGATATTGTTTTTTTTGTAATGGATTTGGACACAGGACTATACACTGTAGGGTCTATGGATCAAAGAAGTTTCATTTTGCTAGAAGTAAAATCAAAGGAAGAAGGTATGGTTTTCAAGGAAATTGCTTCTCATATAACGGGATTGGTCATAGAGCTTCTCAGTGCAAAGAAAATGAGCAACATGGTTTTGGTTTTAGAGCTACACAATTCAGAAGTCATGGTCATAATGGTCATGAAAATATAAGTTCACAATACAGGGTTTAGGAAAGGAATGGATATGGAAATTATTTCAAGAAATATTTTAGGATATGGGAACCATCCAAAGGCTACAATATCAAGTGTTTTAATTACAATAACTTTGGACATATTGCAAAATGGTGTAGGACTCAATTCCAAACAGGTTCAAGGCAAGAAGGTCAAAAAGGTTCAAGGCAAGAAGGTCAAATAGGTCCTAGACAAGAAGATCAAGAGAAGGATATCATAAAAACATGGAAGGAAGTTGATAGAGGAAAGAAACAATGTAATATGGGAGTAAAAGTACTCCCACCCCAAAATTAATCACCTCAAGAGAGAAGGTGGTGAGGGGGCTATGCTTAAGAGTCATATCTTTTAGCCCCATAGGTGTCCCTTTTGCCATTGATGTCAAAGGGAGAGATATTTGAGTAAGGGGGAGAGAATTGAGTTAGGGGGAGTAGCCTACAAAGAGAGCATTGAGTTAGAGGGAGCAACCTCCATAAAGAGTATTGAGTCAGGGGGAGCAACTTTGATTCTCAGAGATGGTTTTTGCAGTGATTGTGGTTTTTGCATTAGAGTTGTTGCCATCAATGAAAAAGTGGGATATTGTTGAAAATTTGAGTTATTTTATGTTGTCATTGATGTCACATGGATCACATTGAGTTTTGGTGGCCAAATGATATTTTGGAAAGCATGGATAAATACAGGGTTTTTGTGAAAACCAATGCATGAAAAATAAAATATTTTATTTAAAACCATGGATGGCATATTTGAACTGGATTTTTATTAAAACCCAAGTTGGCCTTTCGTTTCATCAAAAAAGGTGCCCCGGTGATGGAGATATTTAATTTTTAATATTTAGTTTAAATTTTAATTATTTAAAATTAAAATTAAAATTTAAAATTAAATATGCAAGCTTTCCGCCAATGTCATAGAAAATAATATGGAGACTATATAAAGGGTATATCTAAGGTTCATAAAATAATCCTTGCTCATGGTTAAAAATCGTTGGCTAAGCATATGAATTGAGCTCGTGCAAAAATATTTTAGAAAGCAGAAGCAGTGAATAAACGAAGGTTGGTCGAAGTCCAAAGTCATCGTGGGTAGAGTGGCACATTGGCAGTTGGATTTTGGCTAAGGTGTGTGGTAGCACAAACATCAAGGTTTTGAATCTCCTTGACTGCGTTCGGAAGGCGTTGGAAGAAAAGTGGTCGAAACACTTTTGATTTGCGGAAAGGGAGAAAAGGTTTTAAGGCACGTTGTGCCTTTCCCTTTCGAACGAGCGGTTAGCTCGTGTGGCAACCTTAGCCATGGCTAAGGTGCTCGTGGTGTGGGAAAGTCGGGGGTTCGAATCCCCTTGATGAGATAAATACATTTTTGCTCTAATTAATTTTGCTAAACCCTAAGTTGGAGTTATAAGGTGGTTAGGAATAATTAAAGTTTTTAATTAAGCTTTGTTTTTATAAGGGCTGTGATTAGTATTTCAAAGGTGAATGAGTTTTTGATTTAATTTGATGTTCATGAAATTGAGAATAAATATTTAGAAGAAATAAGGAGTTATAAAATAATTTCTGAGAGGTTTATTGATTATTATTTTGATAAGGGTTTTTATTAAAAAAAGACTTTGGTGGATGTGTTTATTAAGTTGGAGTAAAAAGGTGTAAATTGAGTTATGCTTTATCTTCTGATTATTATTTGAAGTCCACTAACCCTTATTGATATTGGAAAGTAAACTTGTGTTTAGTGCGGCAGATTTTGTGGACAACTTCTTGGCATCAAAAAGGTATGGGCACATTCTCCTATTGATTGTTTATGGTGGTTTATTTCTGAAATATCATTGGAGTGAAAAGGATTGATTGTGGTTTCCTTTTTCGAAAGTGGTTGGTTGAATGCTTCAATGTTTTTTGGTTTGAGAGTTCTGTTTAAACCTTGTTTTATAATCATAGTTGTTGAATCCCATTAGTTATGTAAAGAACTTGAAAAGAACATGAGTATCATTGTTATGTGATATTTGTGGTTGAGCATTGTTGGAAACATTTGAGTTTGTTGATACATGCTTGGACTAGGGTTTTATGAGAAAGAGTTGTCCCTTGTGGTGATTGGTTAAGTTGAGTTGATTAAGCCTAGTCAAGTGGATACATGTGGTTGTTCAAGTTCCTAGAAACAAACTATTCTATATTCTGATTTGAGTTGAGATTGGGATTTGAGAATAGAACATATAGAGTCTCTAACAATTCTCTTTATGCTTCTATAAGATTGATTGAGTTGAGATTGGGATTTAAGTATAAAACATATTGAGTCTCTAACAATTCTCTTTATGATTCTATGAGTTGACTTGAGATTTATTTGAGTTGAGTAGAGTTGAGATAATTGTAGATCATTGTTGTCATCCATTGAAGAGTACATTGTCATTCATTGTTGAGTTCATAATTGAGCCTTACCTTTAGTAGATTTGTGGATGATATTTGAGTGCTACTTGAGCATGATTGATTGAGCCTTTGAGAAGGCCTTTGGGATATATTTTTGGATAAATTTGTGGCAGTTTGTGTATGATTGATTAAGCCTTTGAGAAGGCTTTGGGAAAGCTTTGTGGATAGTTTTAGACAGATTTGTGAACAAATTTGGGAAATTTTTTGATGAGGTTTTGAGTGAGCCTATTGAGGAGAGTCGAGCAAGGTGAGCTTGCTAGAGCAGTTTTGGACAAGTTCTTAGTGATCTTGTTGGATAATATTTGAGCAAGTTCTTGGTGAGTTTACTAGAGCAGATTTGGGCAAGTTCTTGGTGAGCTTGCTACAACATATTTGGACAAGTTCTTAGTGAGCTTGTTGGAGCAGATTTGAGCAAGTTATGTCTGAGTCTGTTGAGCAATTTTGGATAAGTTCTGTGTGAGCTTGTTATGCAGATTTGGACAAGTTCTGTGTGAGCTTGTTATTGCATAGATTTGAGAAGATAAAAGAAATCATTGTATTGGATAAGGATCATTATTTATGTGTGAAATATTATAAGGAGATTATCTTGTGGAGTACCCCACATTGGGGGAACCATGTTAAATCTCGTGTCTCAATTGTGTATGGTGACTTGTGCTCTTGCTTACTATTGCTATATGAGTTATTAATGCACACTACTATATTTGGTTATTGAAATTAAGGACACTAATTGAGATTGGTTTGGAAAGAAAGTAAAAGGTGGGCACTATACTATTCACCCCCCCATATCAGTATAAGATTGTGTTCTTCAGTTGTAAGCTTTTTGGTTTATCGGATCACATTATATGCAAGTGAAGAGCATAACACTGGTAGAAAAATCATATTAGAAAATAAAAAGAAGAAATATCAGGGACTATAAACTTAAAAAGAAATATATGAGTTAGGAAAGGAAAAAAAAATATTTGATTTATTTTTATTCAAGAAAAAAGAAGTGATACATCTACAAAACTCTGAACACGTATCAACCTACAAGTATCAACAAAATGAAGAAAAATTGACTTAGTAAGTTGTCCAAAATTCTATAACCCCCCCTCTCCTTTCCTCATTTCATGAACACATGATCTATCATACCAAAATGTTAGCCAAATTTTCCTTTAGTTTGTTTAATGTGTTAGTAGGTGCTACTAACCAATTTTTGTGTTGTTTATGTGTAGGATATTTGGAGGCACATACAACCATGGGTGGTCACTAAAAAGCCACCCAAACCTTCTTGTGGGCATGGAAAAATTCTTATCATACCATTGTATTATTTTGTAGAAGCCCCAATGGGGGATATTTGCCACAAAATATTGGCATGTATTATCTTTTACATTATTCAATAAAATGATGTTTTTTTTCTATGTCTACACTTATATTCCTTTGTTTTGCATAGAGAATCATGTCATAGTTAATTTATTTGTTATTTCTTGTTTGAACGCAAAATTAATTTCTAGTTCTCCCCTTATTTTACCATAGGTATTCCTCAACTTAGCTTAGTTCTTTATTCTTTCTTAGCACCCCCTATAGGATTTTTCTCTTTAGATTAGTTACTCATAAAATTTTCTTTAGTTTAGAAGGTTTTCTTCTTCATAGTCTAAGCCTTTCCCCATTCTTATTTAGTTTTTTGAAAGCTTAGCATAGTCACTTTATAATTTTTGGCACAAAGACTCAAGGCTCATTGGCCTAGTTGTTATTTTTATGACTCATTAGATTAAATCAAAGACTCAAGGCTCATTAATTTAGTTGGACTTTGCTTTCAAGGGCCATTAGATTATTTTTTATTGTTTTCATTGTCTCATTATATTAAGATTTATTTTCATTGGTGCATTATTTTAGTCATCATTTGCTTTCAAGGCTCATCAGCTTAGTTGTTATTGTTTTCATTGGTTCATTAGATTAAGCTTTATTTTTATGGTGCATTAGCATAATTGTCATTAATTTAATTGTATCATTGGATTAATTTTTATTTTCATGGATCATTAGTATAAATGTTATTGCTTTCATTGGCTCATTAAGTTAAAGTTTGTTTTCATGTCTAACTAGTCTTATTATTATTGTTTTTAGGGCTTGTTAGCATAGGTTCCTTTTATTGCTTTAGAGTAAGTTGCATCATTTGGAGTAGTTGCATTATCTAGACTTGTTATTCTATTTTTGAGTGGTTATATTTGTTCCCCTTCTTATTTTTGTGTCATTAGCATACCTCCTTTTTGTTCCCCTATATTTTTATTAGTTTAAGCTAGAATTATAGTCCTGTTTTGTTCCAAAATCCTCATTCCTTTGTTCTGCCCTATAATATGCTTTTGAACCATAGTTTCAACCACCTTGTGTGGTTAGATATCTTCCCTAGGTGGTCATATAGTTGCCCTATATGGTCATACAACTTCTAGATGTGGTTGGTTCTATGGGTTAGGATCATTTTGCAGTTTGATTCCTTATTTCTTCTACATTTTATTCTTAGGTCTAGTTTTTCTTTTGCTATTATTATTTGTATTCTTTTCTATTTTAGTCTTATAAATTTAGGATTAATATTATTCCACCTCTTATAGTGTAGGTTAACATTTTCCTCTTTATTATTGCTTGTCCTCTTTTCTAAGATAATTTTTCTTCTTTAGCTAATATTTCTTTCTATCATTCCTCTTTAGAATAATTGCATTCTTTATTTTTAAAACCATCTTAGGAGTTGTTTTATTTTTCATTTTGTATCCTTAGGGTGAGATTTAGTTTTGCATAGTAAATAGGTATTTTTACCATTAAACAAAAATTAAAGAAAAACATATTATAAATTAAAAAACACAATATATATAATAATCAAATCAATCACACACTTTTGCACACAATATTTTGTAAATATTTTTGTAAGAAAAACTTCTTGATGATGTTGGACTTCGTACCCAACCACTTATTGAGCCCTTAGACATACCATAGTTAGATCACATAGTTTCCTGGACTTCATCATCGAGAAGTTGGTTGTCCTTGGGACTAGCCCAAGGTAATATGAGGTTAGATACCTTTTGTTCACAAGGTTTAATAATTGGTGAACTCATAGTTGATATTTTTGTTCAAGCCTGATTGAGGGTGAAGTGAAAGTCCAGTTGGACCAATAGTAGGACTTAGACAACGTGGTCTCTCTCGGGAGGTTCATTTTGTCCCTTAGGATATCTAAAGCCACAACCACCATCCTAAGAAGCTTTTTGAACCATTTCTATACCACTTCTTGTAAGGGAGGTGGGAATAAACACATACTTGTATATTCCATTCCACCACCCCTTGTAGTTCCTCGGGCTAGGATACATCAAACACAAAAAAAAATATATTACAAAAAACAATAAAAATCCAAAAAAAAACAACCAAAAAAAGAAAAAAAGAAAAAAATACCTCTAAAATAAAACACTAGCATTTGTTTGTATTGAGTGCTTTCATTTTTGTTTATATACATAGTGCATTTTTTCAAAAAAGGAAAAAGAGAAAATCAGCACAAAAACCACAAACAACATTACCAAAAGCTTTCAATCCGCATCCCATTCCACTCTTGCTAGTCTATGGTATTGACCCATAGTCAAGCCAAAACCAAAGATCAACCCAATACCAAGACCAAGCCTTCATGGAAAACTCTTACCAATCATATCATCCTTTGGATGTTCCCTTGACTCATCAGGAGATGTATCATAAGTGCTCCATGGTAACCTATCTAGTGAAGAAAACCATCACATCCCTTATCTTCTTAAGACACATCACACTAGATATGATATAGGTATGATACACCATGCCACCCATATTGGTCTTCATGAAAACCCCAACAATGAGATCTTCTTATACCCAACCAATCCTAATATCACATCTATAGATCCTAACACCATCCACCTTATCCACATCACCACTTCATCCTACCCTCCCCAACCACCCTCTTCTAACCAAGATCCCTCTTCATCCCATATTCCACCACCTAGCTCACTATGACCATATTTACCCTCGTTGCACATTCCTATCCAAACTATCCCCCTACTTTCCTAGGAGTAAAATTATTCCCAAATACCCTATCCTCCTCCATTGTGTTTTGTATCTCCCACCAATTTTCATCCCACCTCGATTATGATAGTTATTAGAATGTCATCTAAATTATTACCATTTGAGTGAACTAATATCACACCTCCTTAGCAAAAAATAGGTTTGATATTAGTGGCCACTAACCCAAACCATCCATATTCCTCTAACCATGCTTCTTCATCATACATTCATCTTACTTCTACACCATACTTACATATCAATCCTGATCATCACCAAAATCACTAGGTATAAGTTTACGCAACTTCCCATCTACACACATCTATTTCTCTCTCTTATTTTTGTTTTTCTAGCCCACTATAACAATTCATTTCTCTCAATACCACTCCTTTTACAAACTACTCTTTGTCTACCACCATTCATATCATTGGCACACATGTTGCACATCCTTCTACATCCTATTTTCCTATGTTCCTCAATGTCATGATCCTCTTGTTCATTCTAATTATTCTTCTTCACAACAAGTGCCCGTAAAAAATTTCCAACATCACACCCATTCTTCATACAATAATCACATTCCTCAACAACCACCCCAGATCCTAGATTCATCACCTCCTACATCCATCCAAGGCTCCTTCTTTACCCAATCTCCATCATCGTCCTCCCTCCACCCATGGTCAACACAATACACCCCCATCCTCAATATTATCAATAGTGGCCATCAAAAAAATCATAAAAACCTCCCCAAAATTATTACCAACCATCATATAACCAATACCTATCCCCTTACAATCAATACGTATATCCCCCTAATCAACATAAATAATAATTACCTCTAAACCATCCTCAGTTTACTTCAAACTAATATCAACCTACCTTGCAACAATACCAATCACATCCAAACCAATACCCATAGAATTTAACCTTTGTACAACCCCATCTAGATTACAAATTGAACCCTCAATTCCCACCCAATAAATAATACCAACATTCTACTCAATACCATAACTATCAACATTCTTCCACACAATATTCATCATATAACCAAATTCAACCATCCCTTGCATACCATCAGCATCCAACTCATCAATCACCACAAAATACTATAGATACCTATGACCAATATCATCAACCACACTAGCATCTGCCTTCTACTTCCTAAGTCCCACAAGCACTGTCACCTAACCCAAACCAACATCACTATTTACAATCTCATCCACATCACACATTTCCCACTTATAAATTATATCACTTTACCCCTCATGTCGCACCTTACCCAACATCCCAAGCCTCTTTGAACACATTCCAATTGTTGGCCAATAGGATCAATAGCTTGGAATTATAAGCCACTAGCACTAGATACCAAAAACCAACCCTTATCCAACTCCAAAATCATCCTATCCATCCTTCAGTGCCCACACCACAATATCCTTCCCTATTTGAGATGTCTAATTTTGACAAGTTTAAAGGAAAAGAGGACCCTAAAGAGCATGTGAACACTTCTATTAATGCCTATTATCTTATAAATGAGATAGACCAACTCATGCTCTACACCTTCAAATTATCCATTGAAGGAGGAGCTCTAGATTAGTAGAATCACTTGCCTAGGCATAACCTTCATAATTTTGAACAATTGATCAATAGCTTCCTGGAGCACTTCACACTAAATTTCCAAAAGAAAAACACATTGATATATCTCACCAATCTTTGCTACTTTAAGTATGAATCTATTCTTGATTATGGCAATTGATGGAAAGTTGTATTAATTGATTTACCATTCTCAATCCCCATCACTAAGCTAACTCTAATGTTCACTCAAAGTTGTTCAAAATCCATATCTTTATTATTGCAACTCCAACAATATTGAACTCTTGAGTAAGCTTTGACCCAAGAAAAAATAATTGAAGACCTTATAATTCAAGAAGAGGAGATCAAGATCAAAAATAAAGAATGACCATGAAATAATGCTAAGAGAAACAACAACAATAATCAATCTAGGCCCACCCAATTCAACCATGTGGTGTTGAGTTTCCTAACCACTCAACCCCAAAAACCCCAATATCAATCCCAAAAATCCCAATATCCCCCATAACAACCCCAAAATCCACCCTAGCAACCCCAATATCCATACCAACCACCTTATTATCAACTATAACAACCATCATATCCACCACCACAACCAACATACAATGCTATGCCATCGCCTACTCAACTTCACAATCCCAACCAACCTGTCTATCATCCTTGACACCCTCAATGACCCTCATGTAAATTCATGCCTATTTTGGAGCCCTTATCAATCATATTTCATAAAATTATGGAGGTGCAATTGATTTTCTTACCTAAAATAAATCCTGAATATCCAAACAAACCCAAAGGTAGAGGGTATAGAGAAGATCATTACTATATTTTCCATTGATAGAAGGGCCACAATATCAATGGTTGCATTCAATTTAAGCATATAGTACATGATATAATAAAAAAGGGATCTATTATCATTGAAAATCCTCTTTACCAACCTAAAAAAATCCTTGGTATTTATCAAAACTTATTATTGCAACATGGGACAACATAACAAAATAATGGGTCTCAACTTCTACAACTCAGCTAAATCAAGTTAATCACATCAAAAATATCCCATATTACCAAGGTTTTTTTGGGATGATCCACATTGTTACCAAAAATAAATGGTATCTTGATCAACTAGCACCATCAACTGACCTTTCTAATACACCTTCATCCACTTTTCCACCTCCACTAGTGTAAGCTATGACATCTTAACCTTGACTTGTCCTCCATCTTAAGAGCATGCTCACTCATAGAATCAAAATGAAATCGATAAAGATTTCAATTTATGAATTAATTAAATAATAACCTCAACATTGAGAGGCACTAATGGACATACTTAAGTCCTTAGAGTTGCAAACCCATAATAACCCCAATATTTTTACTAATTTTTTGGGTAATGTTCAAACTTACATGTCATCGACCATTACTTTTTATGATCATGAAATCAAAACTATTATGATGGAAGGACCAGATCCACCCTTGCATATCATGTATTAAATATATGGAAAAGCTTTGAAATATATTTTGGTTGACACAGGCTCATCAATAAACATCATCACATCTGTTGCACTCAAACACCTCAATCTTCCACCCACCCATATAACTAATTCCATTTTCACTCTACAGGCCTTTAATAACACCTTGTGCTCAATGCTTGGAACAATTGTTCTTCCTATTCAAGTAGGGGTAAGGACCATACACACCTTGTTGTATATATTGGATGAAGAAATGCAATATAATGTACTCCTTGGAAGAACATGGATACAATATATATGGAGCATACTCTCAATATTGCATCACTATCTCAAATATACCCACGAGGGTTGCATACACTACATTTCGATTGATGAAGAACCTTTCAAATATTATCACATGGTCTCTCACCTTCATGAGTTGCCCTTACCTTCCACACATCTCTTCCTCACCTATATTCCATTGAACTCATCATCCCATCTGATTACATCTTACCCTACCTTATCTTCATCGACCATAGCCAATCTGCAACCTACCTACTCAGTTTTGCCCAACCTAATCCTACCTACATATTTATCATGGGCTAGTAATGCTAATAATGCCATCCCAAATCAAACCCATATCCCTTCTCCACATTACCCTCATCCATATATTTCTCACCATTCATATCATAATCAACCCCCTTCATTATTCACATAGCCTAGTCATGACTATCACCCTCCTCAACCTTTCTTTCACCCTTCTCCCAACATCCAAGCCTTGTACCCTTCTTCCCACACTCAATTTGATCACCCACCTCTCCAACCTCTCCATTTACCATCTTCTTATCATAACCCATCTATAGTCACTTGACATTCATATTTGACCCCTCCCCTTCTACCCATGACACCTTATCCTCCCATTTGGTCTTTGCTATGGAAAATTAAAGCATCCTAAATATATATATCATGCTACCCAAATGTTTAAACTTACAATGATAATGCAAGCTCTGGTGGACTTACCTCTTTAACATGGAAATGGAATTTTACATACAAAATTATAACAAAATAAGTCGGGTCAGGATACCCCTATATGAGCTTAGTTATTAATTGACATAACTCATCAAGTGCTCAACTAGATTAAACAAAAATTAAAATGAAATGTATTATTATCAAACATTAATAAAGCACTATCATCCTTAACTTCAAGGTGCAAACCGATGTCTTATCTATTGGGTAACTATAGAAAAAATAAATGATCTCGTGAACTAGTGGGAAAGGGAAGAGAACATACTGACATACCTATATTCATTCAAATAATGTAATCAACATAGGCATTAAATCAGTGAAAAAAAAGCATCATTTGTGAATTCAAATTATGTAATACACAAACAAGCAACATACACATAGTGATTTATGCAAAATCCAAAGAGTAGGGCTGGAATTTGTATTATATTATGCATTAAATGATTACAACATCAAATCCGAGAAGTGTGCTCAGGTCTCTCAGAAATATAATACAACATTTACCTTGTTCAAATGATGTAACAAGGGAATCACAATTTCCTATCCTAAATCTAGTGACATAGAAACTCCAGCTCCTGGAAATAGCTCCTAGAAATGATCTTAGGTGGGCTGATTCAACTCTTGGCTATCCCTGCACACAGGTGAGAAGAATTAAGAAATGGGAACACAAAGATAACAAAGAAGATATAGTCGACCCAGAAAAACACTCAAAATACCTCTTGTAGAATTTACTATTATGTTGCTTGATGATGAATTTGGCTCTGAATACCTCTTTTATAATCTAAAGTGCTAGAATTATGTTACTAGTGCATGGTGTAGATGCATCCATGTGGGATTTCATCTACCTTTCATTTTTCTTGGTGCATTACAGCTAAAGATAAGTTTTCACCGGCTGTTCAAAACTAATAAAATTTGCCATCTGTCCCAAAAATAGTACCCACTATTATCCATTGTTGACACTTAAACTCCCCTAGCTCTAACTACTTTGAAGAGAAAACAATTACACTTTAAAATTTATTTTTGTCTTACCTCTGGTAATGCACCTTTATTTTTTTTTGTGGTGGGCCTAATGTCATATTGGATAAAATCTTTGATATTGTCTTATTTTGAGATTTCTTTTTTTAAACAGGAATGTCAAATTCAATTTTATATATCCCTTTGAAGAAGTATTTCTATCGTGTTTCTTATCTATCAGATTTATCTATTAGTAAATACTGTTAAAATCCCCACTATATTTGGTTGGAGTATTTCTATTAAGACTTGAGTTTATTTACCACCATCATGGTTCATTTTATTTATCTTTAACTATCACACGCTAGTTTGGAGAACCAATCGGATGTCAATGCTTCTCTTTATCTGGCAGAATAGGTAGGCACTGCATGACTTTGATGAAAATTCAAGGCAACTAGGAGTTGTAAAATCCTTAGGCATAATATTTTTGGCAATTATATGTTGCCAAGGTCCCTTTCATAAAGTAAGCAATTTTATTGTGAAGGGGGCATGTTGACATGATGGGTTGCCTTTGACCTTATATGGAATTATTTTGTAGAAAATGACTAAGGTGATGACTTTATGTGGAGGCATATACTAAGTGGTGGGGGATTTAATACTTATGAATTTTGGGACTCATGAAAATGGATGAGACCTAGGCTCTTTATGAATTTTAAATTTTCAACATCATGCCATAAGAAAATCTCCTACGATAAAAATTTATAAAGTGCTTTTGATTAAAGTCGAGGGAACAAAAGGGGCAAATATTTAATTTATGAAATGGAACTTTAGAACCTCAGGAAAATGAGTGGAATTAATTTTTACCCAATCAGATATTTGTGCTTGAGTCTAGCCACACCATTTGGCTATAAGCAATTGAAATTGTTTGTGCCAATCATATTTGTTTGTTTCCTGACCAGTAAGATAGCTTCTCTTGAGGTCCTTTGAGCCAATCAAATTCGTGCATGTCTGATCACTTTTTTATATCAAAAACTTAGGGAAGCTTTTAATTTTATTTTAATCAATCGACTGCGAGCATTTGAGTTTGCTTGGTCCAATAAAATTTAAGTGCCTTGGTTCATACGCTTTCATCTATGTCACTCATTCTTCATCCAATCGAATATAGTCAGCTCACTCACTCGTACCAATGAGGTTGGGTCAGCTGAGACAACTACACCAATGACAATTTACTCTTACCTTGGTCAAAATTTCAAAGAGAACCTTCAGTTTTTTGGAGAAAACATATTACATCAAGGGGGTAAAGCTTTTCTTATGCACAAGACCTTTATGAAGGGGAAAAATAATTTTATAAATATTAACAACCTTAACACTTAGGGCTTTAAATGGAAATCCACACTTAATTGATCATTAATTGGGGTTACTATGAATCAAAAATGAAGGATTACTATTGGTGATGAAAATACTTTAGGTATGTTAAGTTCTAAGACATAGAGTGTTACCCATGGCTTGACAAGGATTGACCAGTTCTATCGCCAATTGACTAATAGTATTGTTGATGCATCAACAATTGAGGCTTGACATCAACGATGGGAAATATACCTTTGAGGATTTAATGAAATAGAATGATTTATATTGATTGATACCATGGTGAAGACTTTCAAAGATGTGTGAAAGCAACTTAGGGAATTTTTTAGGCTGGGGCTCAGGGAGATAATAATAGAACTCTATTTATGAAACTTCAAGACCTTATGTTTGGTGATACTTATGAAGAACACAAGCTTATACTGAGAGGGGGGGTGAACAATATAAAATCATTTTTTTACTTTTCTTTTCAAATAAATATTATGTAGTGTATAGATAGCAGTATCAATAGCAGTAATCATCAATGCACAAAATACCATACATAATAGAGACATAGATTTAACATGGTTCACCCAAAGATGGCTACTTCCATGGAGAAAATATTTCTTCCTAATAATTCTCAAATGATCTCTTGGGAATACTTCCCAATTACAATGTTTATGGACCTCTGTCTAAAGGAGATGTTGATCCCCTAAATCTAGTTTTTGGATCTCTAACAATAGGAGAACTTTTTCTCCTCTGCTCTGGCTGGTGATCCTCTAGAAGACACTACCTCCACTGCACTGACTAGTGGATCTCTCTCCACTTGAAGACTCATGTTCTCACTTAGAAGACATGTCCTCAATGTCCTGGTTGATGGATCTCTATCCACTGGAGAATCTTTCCTCTCTACTCTGTCACCTCCAAAGCTCTATCTTAATACTGTACTAAACATAGTCCAGTCAGTATAGCATAGCTCTTCTCAATAAGCTCACTCAAATATGCACTAAAAATAGTCCATTCGGTCTAACACAAATCTACTCAACTCTTGCACTAAACACAGTCTAGTCGGTCTAGCACAAGTCCACTCAAATTTGCACTAAACACAATCCATTTGGTCTAGTACAAATCTGCTCAACTCTTACACTAAACATAGTCCAATCGGTCTAGAACAAGTCCACTCAAATCTGCACTAAACATAGTCCAACCATTCTAGCACAAATTTGCTCAATAGGTCCACTCATAACCTACTCAAATATGTTCAACAGGTCCACTTAGAACCTGCACAATTCTTCTCAATAGATCCACTCAGAACCTGCTCAAATCTACTCAACAGGTCCACACAGAACCTGCTCAACTCTGCTCAATAGGTCCACACAAAACCTGCACAACTTTGCTCAACAAGTCCACTCAAAACCTGTCCAAATTTGCTCAACAAGCTCACAGAGAACTTGTCCAAATCTACTTAACAAGATCACACATAACTTGTCCATATCTACTCAACAAGCTCATACAGAACTTGTCCAAATATGCTCAACAAGCTCACACAGAACTTGTCCAAATTTGCTCAACAAGCTCACATAGAACTTGTCCAAATCTACTCAACAAGCTCACACAGAACTTGTCCAATATCATAGAAACATAAAGAGAATTTTTAGAGACTCAATATGTTCTATTCTCAAAAACTCAATCTCTTTCTCAACTCAATATCATAGAAGCATAAAGAGAATTGTTAGAGACTCAATATGTTATATTCTCAAAAACTCAATCACTTTCTCAATTCAATCTCATAGAAGTATAAAGAGAATTGTTAGAGAATCAATATGTTCTATTCTCACAAACTCAATCATTTTCTCAACTCAAAATATAGAATAGTTTATTTTATGGAACTTGAACAATCACTTCATACATCCACTTGACTAGGCTCAATCAACTCTACTCAACCAATCACTTCAAGAAACAACACTTGCTCACAAACCCTAGTCCAAGCATGTATCATCCAACTCAAAATGTTTCCAACAATGCTCAACAATAAATCTCACATAACAATGATACTCATGATATTTTCAAACCCTAGTTCAAGTTCTTTGCATAACAAATCACTTCAACAACCATGCTCATAAAACAATGTTTTAATCACAACTCTCAATTTCAGAAAACCTTGAAGCATTAACTCAAAAACTTCACTCAACCAATGATCTCAACAACAATGCTAATAAAACAAGGTTTTAATCTCAACTCTCAAATCAAAAAACCTTGAAGCATTAACTCAAACACTTCACTCAACCAATGATCTCAAGAAAAATGCTAATAAAACAAGGTTTTAATTTCAACTCTCAAATAAAAAAACCTTTAAGCAATAACTCAACCAATTTTGAAAAGGAAACCCTAATCAAGTCCTTTTCACTCCAAACTTAATTTTCAAGACAACAATCAATCAACTCAACCAAAGAAGAATTTTCCCATACCTTTTGAATGTCAAGTAGTTGACCTCACAAATCTGCCACACTCACAATCACTTCTTTGCCAATCTCAATAAGGGTTAGAGGATAATTTTTGTCAACAAAACATATCACAAATATAATATCAAAATTACACCTTATTACTCCAACTTAAATAATAATAAATATCCTCATAATAGTCACAAAAACCCTTAATTCAAAATAACATACTACCCACAAAGTCTTAACCTTTCAATATTCCACAATAGCAATTTTAAGACTTAAAAATAAAAACATAATTCTCCTTATAACTCCTAAAGGTAATTCTCAACTACCACAACTTTATTACAAAGCAACCTTTCCAAACCCAACCACTAAACAACCTTATACCTCCAACTTGGGCATTTAATTAAAATTAAAATAAAAAATATTACCTTTGCCTTTGGAGAGTTTCAAACTCTCAATGCAACCCACTCTAACGTCTCAACCGCAGTGCCAAAAAACACATGAGATACACGCTTGTTGGAGATAGGTGAAGCACCACGTGCTTCAAAAAATTTATCCCCTCCATGTTTCACAAAATGTGCACCTCATGAATGGCGCTCTCAAAACACCTGCCAAGTGCTTCCACCGAGACTCGAATGCTGGCCTCCTTACACACAAAACGTAAGCCGCAACCCTCTTACCACTAGGCCAAGGTGCCTAGCTGGATTCCAACTATTTGATGTTGTTTCTTTTGTTTCTTTCACTGGAAATTCAAACTTAAAATTCAAACATCCTTTTCACGAGCTCTACATTAATTAATTCATATGCTATCTTTTCAATCGAGCAAGGATCATCTTAATTCCCTTTGGGCATAGGTTTAAATATTAATCTTCCTCCTTTGCTTTAGAACGTCGGCACTTCAAAATGCAATTAACCCACCTGACGTCGGCGAGGATAAACCTTTGTAACATGCTTCGAATATTTAAATTCTAACACCCATATTTTGGTGTAGTAAAATATTATTAATATTTTACTTTGGGCTCTTTTTCACCACCTTACTTAATATTATAATAACTCATATTATAATATTATATCCTTTGATAAAGTAACTTTAATATTTATTTATAAAATTTAAATTCACATTGAATTTAAATAATTTATAAAATAAATATTATAACTCCTTTTAACTTCTATCTTTTGCATTGTTTCACTTGATCTTTGGCCTTCTTCCTGGATATCAAATAACCATTTTTATCCCCTTTATTTCCTGTTGAAATCTTTGGTATTAATGACGACTTCATCCGATGAAATCAATGACAACTTTAACTTAGGGACTCAAAATGTCCAACAACTTAGGACTTAGGAATTATCATAGAGGAGGGACTAATTTTGAATGAGATCTAAACCCTAAAATCATAATTAGAACCTTTTGTGTATGGACTAGCACCATCGTCGATCAATTTGTGCTATCACTGATGCATAAGAAATGGAGGTTCTTCGTTAGTGATCGGTGGAAATTTGCCCTGTTTGGATCGATACTGTCACTATTTGACTTACATGATCACTAATGGATCGATGATAGGGAATTACAATCGATGATGAGGACTTTATTGCATTGAAAGCATTGACATTATGATTTTAGGAATACTAACTTCGGTATTAGACCATGGTAAAGACCTCAGTGATGAGGGGGACATGATTGTGGGTGAAAAATAAAAACCTTAGGAAATATCGAAGTGATAACATAAGGCCTTAATGATAACTTGCAAAAAGTGTGTTATGGACTAATGACTTTAGTGACATAAATGGTAAGGGGAAAATTTATGACTTAGGATGACAAGGATGATGTGGATAAAAATTTATAGGTTTAATGGAATGATAAGGGGATATCGAATGAGATGGGAAGGGCTACATGAATGAAATGGAAAAAATGAAGTGGGGTAATGGAAGGGGGTTTATAAACATTTTATTTGAAAATATAAGTACAAGGACTATAACTCGACTTCCTATGACTATAATGACTATAGGTAACAAATCCATATCCCAGAAGAAGAAATGATTTTTGGATTTGCACAATTTTGTTTAGTTTTGCTCATTTTTTATTAAAATGTACTAGTGTCAAAACATACAAGTAGTGTAAAATATACAAGGTTTGCAAATGTACAATATGAAATGTTAATGAAATTAGGAGAAATGTGCATTTGAGAATGAATTTGATAAAAATCAAATTAGACTTAGTAAAACCTTGTAATGAATTATTTTGAGTTTATTCGGGATGGCAGTTGTATGTAATGCGATGTCTCAAAAACCATTTTGAAATGTCCTGGGTTGCATTATATATCCCCTCATTCAATTTTTCATGTTGTTCATTGATTCATAGAGTTATTGATTGTTCATGGTGGAATTGTATATTGTTCATTGTTGATGTCTATTGTTGCTAACTCCATTGTTGTGAGAAATGATGATGGATGTATTATACATGAATTATCATAATCTGAATATAATAAAAAGTCTCTTTGATTCTATGTCCTTGTGAATTCCATTGTACATTTTGGTTACTGCAGGTTGTGTGATTGGTGTTGTATGCTTAACTTATGTTAATTTAATGAAATTGTACTAGAAATGACTCTGATTATCCTACAAACCTAGTGTGAGAATATGAAATGATTACACAATTATTTATGGTTGATACATTTCAAAGTAGTTGTACAATTTTTAGAAATATCTTTGATGAGTATAATTCATTGCTAGTGAATTAGGGTTTGCATGTTGGAAGGAAAGCAAGTAATTGTCCTAGGGAAACATACCAAAACTTTTCTTAAAGAGAATGGTTGTGGAAGTTGGTAAATCTAAGTGTAAGTTGAAGCAAGGATTCATGTAATCCATACACAGGCCGCACCAAATCGCACAAGTGGTCATTTAGCCGATTTGGTAAAAAAATTGTAAGCCAAAACCTACCAAATAAGGAAATTTTGGTGTTTAAGAGGAATCGATTACAAAAACGACCTAATTTAGTTGCAAAATTTTTTATAATGGATTTCCTAAGTGCAAAATCATACAAGCTATAGTGTTGTATAATTTGGATTGTACAACTATACGATTTGCAATCCATATAAGCAATTTTGAATACTGATAAGTCATACAAAGCAAATCGTACAAGCTATAGAATTTGGGTAAGATTATTTCAAAACCTTGGTAAACACTCTCACACATTCTAAATCATATTAACCTCTAGGAATAATACACCCCTATTCTACATTTGGTGTTGTTGCCTTATTGAAATTTGGCATTTTTGTTAAAACAGGTCAAAATTATTACAGTCAAGAAGATCTTGTAAAGTGATAAGTTGTGAGTAACACAAATTGGAGGTGAATGACAAACATAAGTGTGCAAATGTTTAGAATATGGGACTAAGGATAAGGTATCCCAGTTAGGAGGAGTATGAGAATTTCTCAAAGAGAGAACATGAACAATGTTGAACACAATACACATGAACCAGTGATAGAACAACTATGGATATCTGACAAAGGAGACATTAAGAGGTTGGATATATTATTGATCAAAATGGAAAGAAAGGAGGAAGAAGTATCTAGATTCAAGAAGAACATTGATGTAAGTAAATATGTTAATGAGGAAACTATGCGAAATCGATATGAGTGGATGGTAACACCTAAGAAAATGGCAGATAGGTTGCAAAGGAGTGCGATGGATAGGAGTCAGGCACTAGAGCAAAAACACATGAGGTATCAGGAGGAAAGACTAAGGCCACAACCTACACACCAGCTAAGGAGGTCACGAAGTCAAAACACACATGATATTGGTAGATGATTGCTTGGTGAGTATAAGATACTTTAAGTAGATTCTTCCAATGAGGACCAATGGAGTGAGTCACCTACAAGGAGGAATAAATCAAGGATTCCAAGAGATACTTCATTAAGTGAAGAGGAAGAACCACCAATAATGGCCAACTTAGTCAATTGAGCAGGAAATCAAATATGCCCACCCTTTATGGGTGAAGGAAAGAAAGACTCGATGAGAAACATTGGGATATGTATAACCATTTGGAAATAAAATGGTGTGGATCAACCAAATTAATGGTTGTGATTATTTCCTGCTACATTACGAGGACTTGCCATAGATTGGTATTTGAAAAGATAAAATACACAAAATTTTCAATCCTGGAACACATGAAGGATGAATTCATTGAGGAATTTTACCCTTTTAAGGATGATGGATATATTGTGATTGAACTTTGTGCCACTAAGTTGAAAGCTAATTTAAGATATAAAATCATATAATCATCGATTAAAATAGTTGGTGGATAAGATGCAAATACCTCTAGCAAATGTACTAGTAAAAATATGGTTTGTAGATGGGTTGTTACCCAGATATAAGAAAAATATGAAGGTAGTTCCATCTTCCACATATGAAGAAGCCTTGGAGAATGCAAAGAATTTTGAAAGCAAGGCAAAATAAACAATCACTGGAATGATAACACATTCTAAGTACAACGATTTAGATAGTGACAAAGATGATATAATACAACAGACATTACAATAATTCTATAAAGAATTTTACAAGATAATAAAAGAGGCAAAAGATAAATTAAAGCAAGATAGAAAGGATATTTGGTGTACAAAATGTAATTTTGAAGGTCACACAAATGTGGCTTATCCTCCGAATGACTATTATCACATTTACAATGTACTTGGACATGAAGTGGTATAGTGTCAATTCAATGCAAAGGTGCACCCACAGGTTCTCTCAATCCAAGAATAGGAAGAGAAACAAAAACCTCAAAGGAGTGGCCATCAAGCCACCAATGGTGGTTATAGGAATAACAAAAGAGGGGGAAGACAATACCAAGGTAATTGGTAGGGAGGATAGAGTCGCTTGCAACATGATTAAGAAGGAAGACCAATCATATACTATTGCAATTGCCAGGAGTGGGGGTATTTTGTGAAGAATTGTCCTTCACCTCAAAAACAAGAGACACAATAGACTAATGCTACACACATGTGTAGATGGTGTGATCTAAACAACCACAAAGAAATGAATCGTCCACAACAAGCAAGTTTTAGTAATTGTAAAACATGAATTTTTTTGACATAAAGGTACCTCCAATTAGAGAGGAAATCGAAGAAGTATTAGCCATGACAAGGAATCAGGATAAGAAGAACAAGTATCTCGAACCTGCTAAATAAAAGAAATGATGGCAAGTGGTAAAAAGGGTACTTGAAGAAGAATCATAGAAGGAAAAGCAATTGAGACTAGCAGGAGAAAAAAAGTTAAATAAACCATCAAAAATCAAAGTAATGCAAAATTTGGTAGCATGAGTCTTGAATACAACTATCGAGATTACGGTGGTGAGTTTGTTAGAAGCCATCCCATCATTGCATAAAGCGATGGTGGAATACATACAAACTCATAAGATGATGGAAGTCTAGAGTCATCCAATAAAGGAAGAAGAATAAAATAACTATTTTATGGATCCAACCATATTGATGATTGATGTTGGGAAGAAACCTGCATTAGTTCGTATGGATATATTGGGGTACAAGTTGACACAAGTCATTATGGATGGAGGATCTAGTTTTAATGTGTTACCCAAGAAGACTTGGCAAGAAATTTATGCTCCATCATTATAGGCACCTAGAATTTTATTGTATGGTATTGACCAATACATTATTAAGACAAAGGGTGTCTTGAAAACACAATAAATTATAATAGATGACATAGAATTCATCTTGTATTTCATTGTTATTACCATGCAAAAGCCAACATATGATGCTTTTTGGGGAGAGGATGGCTATGAATAGCCAAATTCAATCACAAATGGGGGAAGGACCATATCACCTTCAATAAGGGATAACACAATACATGATCAATTTGAATAACCAAAGGATCAGTAAAGATGTGTCCATGATCGGTGAGTCAAGCAGTTATTCTGGTGAAGAGGAGTATGAGCCTAATGAACAAGGGATGTTGTACCTAGATGACTATAGTGAAGATGAAGCTCGATCTGATAGTGGACTCCTCCATTGGTAGATGGAGGAGTGCAAGTTTTTTCAACCCACATACCTTTGTATTAATAGAGAAGAGACCACAAAAAAACAAGATGATATGAAGGTCAACTCAGAACCAAAGAAAGAAGAGGAGAAATGGACATTACCTAAAAGTTTTATAGAATATATAGTGGGAAACATTGAAATCGATGCAAGACCAACACATCTAGTGACTATGGAAAATGTAGTAATAGAGCCTATAAACATTAAGTATGAAGGACCTCAAATAGAGGATGTAAATCTAGGAATGAAAGAGGAACCTAGGATGATCCACTATGGCAATGATTGGAACCCGGTATTGAAAGCAACAACTTTCAAGAAATTCTTGGAGTACAAGGATATATTTTCTTAGATGTATAAGGACATAAATGGTGTACCACCAGAGTTATGTGTCCACAAGATCACACTAATTCCTAGGGCGCAACTAGTGAGAAGAAGATCTTATAGGATGAACCCCAAGTATACTGCATTGGTAAATACAAAAATTGAAAATATGGTAGATGTAGGCATATCATTTTTAGAGTCACTACTAGTGACTGGGTTTCACCTATTGTGGTCACTCTGAATAAGGAGGTGGATAAGATTTGAATGTGTAGATTTCAGGATTTTGAACATAGTGACGATCAAATATCCCTTCCCTATTCCTTTCACAGACTCAATTATGGAAGAGGTCGCAGGACATGAAATTTATTCATTCCTGGATGGGTTTTTTGGGTATAATCAAATAAGTATAGTCAAGGAGGATAAATTGAAGACCACATTTATTGTGGAAAATGACATCTATGAATATAACTGAATGCCATTTGGGCTATGTAATGCCCCGACCACATTTCAATGCATTATTTTGTATATCTTTGATCAAATGGTCACAAGAAATTTAAGGTATTTCTGGATGATTGGTCCATTTATGGTAAGATAAAAAATCATATACCTAGCCTCATTGAATGTATGAGTAGGTGTAGGAATGCACAAATTTGCCTAAATCTAGAAAAGTGTTTTTTATGGTACCTTATGGGAAAATTTTAGGACATATAGTGTGCAGTGAAGGGTTGAAGACTGATCCTAACAAATCTATGTTATATTACACATGGAGGAGCCATATGATGTGAGCTCATTAAAAAATTTCTTGGATCAAGAACTATGCACATGTATCCTACCCACTAGATTCTTTGACTAAGAAGAATATTTCTTTTATATGGACGGAGAAGCACCAAGGAGCTTTTGAAGAATTGAAGGCTAAAATTGTCAGTAGTCCCATTTTGGTGTTCCCTAATTGGGATAAGGAATTTCATATCCATATTGATACCTCAAAATTTGTGATTGGATGTGCATTAGCATAAGAGATATAGTATAGGCTAGATCAGCCTATCTTTTTTGTAAGTTGTCTATTGTCATGGGCGAAGAGAAATTATAGTACATCAAAGTGAGAAGCTTTAGGGATGGTATATGTTGTACAAAAATTTAGGTATTACCTATTGGTAAACCCTTTTTATTTCTATGTAGATCATAAGGTCTTGTTGTACTTGATAAATAAGCCATTTGTACAAGAATGGGTCAATAGGTGGCTCATCACTTTACAATAATTTATATTTTGAGTAGTAGTTCGACTTGGTAAGAAGCATGTAATTGTAGACCAGTTATCTCAAATACGATTAGGAGAGCCTACAGGGATGGGAATTCTAGATGAATTTACCGATGCTCAATTATTTTTAATTAACATTGTTCCATATTGGTAAAATTTAATTGGATAATACTTATCCATAGGTGAGTTGCCACATGATTTGAAAAAAACAAAAAAAAAAAGGTAATCATAAAGTCAACACATTTTTAGTCGATAGCTAGATTTTTGTACAAAATGGGTATTGATGGTATCCTATGAAAATGTGTGATGGACGAGGAATTTAAAGCAACATTGAAATAATATCATGAAGGGTTGGTAGGAGGACACATGGGGCCTAATGCCACTGCTAGAAAAGTACTCTTAGCAAAATTCTGGTGGCCTGCATTGTATAATGATACAAAGGAATATGTACGAGCATGTAATACTTGCCAAAGAGCAGGGAAACCAGTACGGTAAGAATTTATGCCTTTACACCCATCACAACCCTAGGAACTATTTGAGATATGGGGGTTGGACTTTATCAAACCATTAAAGACTACCCATAGGCAAAAGTATCAATACATCATGGTAGCTACTGAATACCTAACAAAATGGATCGAAGTAAGAGCACTACCAAATAACACAATAAATATTATAGCTCAATTATTGTATGATCAAGTAATTACAATATTTAGTATTCCACTACAAATAACAAGTTATCAAGGAGGACACTTTGTGAATGAGAATATCAAAAAGATGACAACTGATTTCAAGATTTTGCATTCCTTGTCTAGTCCATATTACCTTAGAGCCAATTGGCAAGCAGAGATGACTAAAAAAGTCCTAGTGTCAACCTTGTACAAAACATATGGGGTAGAAGGAGTATATTGTGAGGAAATATTACCATCTTTTCTTTGTACATAATAGACTACCTTTAAACCAATGAAAAATCATACACCATTTCAGCTAATGTATGGTAAGGAGGCAGTAGTGCCAGTGGAGTTCTTGGTACCAAGTATGTGGGTAGTTGTGGAGCATCGTTTAGGTGACCAAGAAATTCTAGAGGAAATACTAACGATACTAATCAAGCTAGATGAAAGAAGAGTCATGGCACAATGGGCGATCGAAGTGGCCTAGAAGAGAAGGAAGTTGTGGCATGATAAACATATTTGGAAGTTAGAACTTAACCAAGGTGACTTAGTTCTAAAATTTAATGGGAAATAAGAAATCAATCCAGGAAAGTTAAAAAACTTGTGGCTTGGTCCCTTTTGAGTTGTATAAGTGATGGATAATGGGGCAGTAAAACTACAAAACTTGAATAGAAATTGAAGTGTTAGACACTGTGAATGGTTCAAATTTGAGCCATATAAAGTGCAGTGCTTGTTTATTACTTCAAAAGAAATTTAAAGGGAGAAATATTAGTCCAACTAACCATAGATAAGGATTTAAGATCTATTACGGGAGGACCTTGACATGGGACTTGCACACCTATTTGCAAAAGAAGAGGAGGCAAGGCTAATTATTGAACAACAAGAATTGGTACCCTAACCTGGTGAGAAAAGAAGGATGTGAGTACATGTAACATTCACATATAATACTAAACAAATCAAAGAAGAATACAAATAAGGGATTCGTCCAAATGAGAGAAGGAATCAAGAGGAACGAGGAATTGTGTACCCATAGTTGAATTATAGAGAACTACCACAACCAATAGAAGATCTATGAAGGATGCAACTAATGATATAGTGTCCAGATAGGATGGATACCTTTGATATGGAAGCTCCAGGAGGGAATAGAAATAAAACTATAGATGAAGAGCTCACCGTACTTACTGTGTTAGCTTAGATAGGATTATTGCAGTAAAGGATGCAACACCAGATCCAACAGTTGCAAGAGGAGTATGAAATGTTGTATGGTCATATTGCAAGGCTCTGTGAATAAAATATCTAAGATGTATATGAGATAATGCAAATAATGGATGATAAAAGTATAGTTAGGTTACAATAATTAGAAGCCAGAGGATAACATGAGGCAACACCGCAAGTAAGTGGTACACACCATGAGGATGCAAGTACCAGTAGGGAATAAAGAACACATATAGCACCACATGGCATGCCAATGACCCATTGATGATAGAAGAAGATGTGAAGATAGTTTGACAATATATTGAAGAAGATATTACATCACCTGAACCACAAGGTAATGCACACGAGGACTCAATCGAATCTAGTGATGGAGATTTGTCTTGGTTAGTAAGAGATGATAGTTCAGATAGTAGTGGTGATGACTTCTTAAGGAAACCACATGTAACTCATGCTCATATTGACCCTAATACCTATGAAATAGCCTATTGGTAGTTGAGACAACAAATAAGAGAAGTGCAAATACTTCAAAGGTTAATGAATTTACCAGTAAATTAGTCAAAACAAAGGGATGATGATCATAATGATTCTATTTTTGAGTCTAACTTTTTAGAACCATAAAAGACCATAACTATTGTATTTAATTTATAAGGTAGATGGTAAAAGTAAAGAAGGTGCAGCTGGAAGAGAAAACTAGGGCATCAGTTGGGTAGTCGAAGAGATTTCTGGTTACTATGGATTTGAAGACAAGATTGCTGCCCCAGGAGGGCCCAATGGGGACACCTATGGATCCTCTTCTAGAGAGACATAGTTCTTTTGCAGATTTGTTAAAGGATAAATCTACATCAAAGACTGAAGAAACACAAGAAAATTGCATTAAAAATTCTCTTTACGATTGCTGTAAATAGATCAACATCTCAACGAGTTAATGGATGCTTGCCACAGTAAGAATCAAGACCAAATATTGTCATTGAGAAAAGGATGGTTAAAGAAACAATTTTATATAGAGCCAATAATGATTTGATCTATAAATTCATGGGTATTTGCCCTATCCTGAATTTTTTGTATTCTTGGGTCCGAAAGAACTGGGAGCCTCTTGGTGAGTATTCTTTGTGGTTTATTAGCAATGGATATTTTATTGTTAGTTTTTCTTCACTTGTTGATAGAAATAGGGCTTTTGAATCAGAAAAGAGGAATCATGGTCTAGAAGGATTGTTTGTTCAACCCTAGAGAGTGGGATTTGATCCTCGAATTGAACCCACTGTTGTCCCGATTTGGATCCATTTGTATGCACTTACAATGGAGTTTTGGAGTGAGCAGGTATTGGAAATTATCGATAATTCCCTTGGAAGACATTTGGATGTTTCCAAAGACACAATAGAAGGAAACACAACTATTTATGCAATATTACATGTGGAAATGGATCTTAGCCAACCTCTACCGACATAGGTGGAACTTGAACTTGTAGGACTATCTTGGATTCAACAACTGAATTATGAGGCATTGCCCTTCATATGCAGAGTTTACCACAAATATGGGCATTTGGCCCGATCTTGCCCAAATAATATGAACATAAAAATGGAGGCTTCTCTAGGAATGTCAAATATTCTTAAGGAGGGTAAGCCAACAATCAAAAAAGAACCAACCAATATTTCTCAGGGTAAAGAAGCACAGGGAGATGGTTTTGAACAACCCAAAAGAAGGAGAAGGCAAAAGAAAAAATATGGTAAAGAACAAACCCAAATCAAGCCCTCCAATAGTTATGAGATATTTAAGACACTAATGGACCAAGAAGAAGAACAATTTATGGAAGGAGTTGATGGGAATAATGAAAATAATAACAACTATGTTCAAGCCCCTCTTTCATATCCCCCCATCATGGACCAGGTAATTGAGTATAGTGAGTTACCGTAGTCAGAGAGTGCAGGGGCATTGATAGTGCATACCCAACCAATAATTAAGGATGTCAGCATGGGCATAGCAAAAAAGAACAGAGAAAGGCCAACTCTAGGGATAACTCAGGTGGAAAAGAGATAAAAAAATAGTAGCTCTCAAGGAGTGGGTAGAAAATCAAATAAGGAATTGATAGCAGTTCAAGGAGACAAATTGATCACTAGAGGATTGGTGAGGCCAATAGATTTTTACTACTCTCAAGGTAACCAATGATTATACAATCATGGAATGTTAGGGGTTTAAATAGTAGAACCCATCAATCTGCTATTCAAAGACTCTTAGAAAAATGTAAAACAAATTTTTTGCTTATCCAGGAGACAAAAATGTCGTTGGATCTTATGTGTAAAACAATTAACAGACTTTGGAGGGGTGCTGGTCATATGGAAGTGGCTACCCAAGGGGCCTCAGGGGGGATAGTTACTCTTTGGAACTCTCTTTAATGGACTGCAATAGAACATATATCTTGGAGGGGTGTTATCACATCACATTTTAGAAATAATGTCACAGTTGAACATGTTTTAATCATAAATTTTATGGCGCTCAAAACCTAGATGGTCAGATGCATCAATGGAAAGTTATGCATAACATGAGAGTCTCAAGGGAAGAGTTATACTAGATTATTGCTGGGTATTTTAATGCTAAATTATCCTCTAGATATAAGGAAGGGGGAACCCCAATTTTGGACCCAGGGGATCAACTTATGATTGCCCAAGTCCAGGCATTACACTTGGTGGATATTAAATGCCCTGGAACCAACTATACTTGGACTAATAAGAGGAGGGAGCCACATAGTAGGAAGGTGAAGTTAGACCATTTTTTGGTTTCGGAGGAGGCATTTGTAAAATGGAATATAAAATTTCAGATTTTGGAAGGTCCAGTTTTAGATCACTTTCCCATTTTGTTGGAAGGAGGGATCAAGACAGTGCAAGATCACAAACCATTTAAATTTGAAAAATTTTGGTTACAAAAAGAGGAACTTCGAAAGAAAATTCCACAGTTGTGGGAAGAAGGTCGCCCATCATATGGGACAACAATGTTTAGATTCCATAAACAACTTCATTATGTTAAAGATCAACTGAAATAATGGAGGCGAGCTAACAAGACAGACTTCAAGGTCCAAAGAGCTCCATTGATAGCCATATGGGATGAGGTTCAAAAATACTTTAGGTAAGGAACAATTACAGAGTAGCTCAAAGAAGAGGATGATGCATTGCGTAAAGTGGTTGAGGACATTGAAAACCAAGAGGAGACCTACTGGAAATAGAGAGCAAGAACCACTTAGTTATTAGAAGGTGATAAAAATACCAAAATTTTCCATTGGACTGCTTGTGCTAGGAGACATATGAACAACATGGAATCTCTTCAAGATGATAACGGACACTCCATTGATACAATTCTAGGTATGCATTTTCATTCAATAGATTATTTTTCTAAACTATTTAAGGAAAGTATGGTACAAGATGAAGAGGCTCAAAAAGAATTTATTGCTGTCATACCCTCTGTAATCTCTAAAGAAGAAAATCAAGCCCTACTTAAACCCATTGATAGAGAGGAATTGAAGAATGTAGTCTTCGAAATGAGAACTAAAAAAACACTAGGTCCAGATGGCTTTCCAGTTGAGTTTTTTTAGGCCTTCTAGGATATCTTGGAGGAGTATGTAATGGTTTTTATAGAGGAGTCCAAAGGTAGTAAAAGAATGCTTAAAGCATTAAATCATACTTTCATTACCTTAATTCCAAAAGGGGAGGGGGTACATATTAAATATTATAGACCTATTGCCTTATGCAATGTCATATATAAAATAATCACAAAGGTAATGGTTGAGCGGCTAAAACCTCTTCTACATAGCATTATTTCCTTAGAGCAAGGGGGTTTTGTAGAGGGTAGGCATATCTTGGATGGTGTGGTTCTAGCTTAGGAAGCAATCCATTCAATGCAAACATCTGGTAATAGAGGAATGTTCATAAAATTAGATATGTCAAAGGCTTATGATAGGGTGGAGTGGAGCTTATTATCAAAGATGATGGCAACCTTTGGTTTCTCTTAGGATTGGATAGAATGGGTCATGAGTTGTGTTTCTACTCCGACATACTCAGTGTTAATCAAGGGTCTTCCCTCGCAACTTTTTGGAGCTACTCGAGGCCTTTGTCAAGGAGATCCTTGCTCTCCCTATATTTTTCTCATGTTAGCTGAAGGATTGGGTAGAATCATCTTGAGGAGAAGACAACAAGATTTTCTAATAGGTATCAAGGTGGGTGAGGAAGTTTTGACTCACCTATAGTTTATGGATGACACAGGATTGGTGGGAGTGGCCAACTTCATGGAAGCTACAATTATTAGAGATACACTTAATGTCTACCGCAGGGCTACAAACAAAGTCATCAATGATAAAAAATTCAAAGTGGTCTTTTTCAATCTTGATCAAAGGCTTCAGGATAGAACTTTAGATATCTTGGGATTCACAAGGACTTATCTCCCAGTGGTATACTTGGGGGTCCCTTTGCATTTTAAAAAACTAAAAATAGATATATAGAGGAATATTTTGGAATGTATCAAGGACAAAATTAATCATTGGTCTCACAAATGGTTAAGCTATGGTGGTAGATTAACTTTTTTACAATCAATCATTCAGGCCATGCCAATTTATAAATTTTCTATCCTTGTTGCCCACATACCATATGGAAAGAGTTGGACAAGATGGCTAGAAAATTTTTATGGGAAGGAGTAAAAGGAGAGAGGAAATGGGCCTTAGTAGGTTAGGATAAAGTAAGCCAGCCCAAGGTAAAAGGATTTTTGGGACTGAGAAGATCAAAGTTAAATAATAAAGCTTTGGCTGGAAAGCTTTACTAGAGGTGGATTTCCCAACCAACTTCTTTATTCAGTAGAATATTAACTAGTAAATATTTGGGATAGGTAAACCCAAATGAGGTGGGTCGTTTCCCTTTGGATGTTAATGGATCCTTAGTGTGGCAGGATCTCAAGTTAGGATCTCAAGTAGTAAAATATGGATTATTTTGGAAAATGGGGAGAGGGGAGAAGGCACGATTTTGGACATATTCATGGGATCAATACCCACATATCATTGTTGAATTTCCTAAATTGAAACCAATAAAAATAGCCATAGAAACTAGGGGGTTGGTCCAAATTGAAAGTTATTTCAACACTAGTCAGTTGGGGGATTATAAGTTTAAGCAGTTTAAGAAGTTGGATGAGTGGCCAATTTCAATCCCTCCGAATTTGACACCCATCATGACTAAAATCTTGGTAGAAATATTTCTCACAAGTAGAGATGATGAGGATGAATTAGCTTTGGGCTATGGGATCCTTGGTGTCTACATAGTGAAGGATGGATATGATAAGATCCTTCTAGAGCCTCCTCCTCATACATATCAGGTTGAGGATTAGAGAAAGATTTGGCAGTCCAAGGGTTGGTCGAAAGTAAAATTTTTTGCCTGGTAGTTCATGCATAATGGAATTCTTATTTTTAGTAATCTCAGATGTAGGGGAATCATTGGTCCATATCAATGTGTTTTATGCTACAAGAGTAAGAAAACAACTAATCACTTGATGTTTGAGTGTCCATTCACACGCTAGATCTGGGAGAGATGGTTTTTATATTATAAAATTCAAGTTAATGGTAATTTTAATCAGATTAATATTTGGGAAAAATTGAAGACGGGTAGATTTAAATCTAAAGCTCTTTGTCTTGGTTGGGAGCTTGGATTAAACTTCATTTGGTGGCAAGTGTGGTTGGAGAGAAATGCCAAAATTTTTAGAGAAAGTTTATCTTCTTTAGATGTAGTTTGGTAGGTCATTTGGAGCAAATTCACAGAAACTGTGGCAGTCTATGCTAAATAGGAAACTCAGGTTTTTATTGGGGCAATGGAGAAGGAAGATGAAGTGCAATAGGGGCAGGATAGAGCTAGTTGGAAACCACCCCAGAAGGTTGGATTAAAATTAATATTGATGGAGCTACAAAAGGCAATTCGAGTAGAGCTGGAATTGGAGTGGTTTGCCAGAATCATATTGGAACAGTGCTCTATTGGGAACTACAAGGCTTGGGAAGAGCCACAAACAATGAAGCAGAAGCCTTAGCTATAAAATATGCTTCTATTTGGGTACTAAAACAAGGTCACATGAAGATAATCCTAGAATCAGATTCTCAAATAATAGTTGGAGCTCTAGATTGCATGAGGAATTTTACTTTGAAAACATGGAGGTTGAGGATTCTTGTCACTCAAATTAAGGAATTATGGAGGGAATTAGATGATGTGATTCTAGTTTATGTGAGTAGAGATATAAATAAAGTGGCATACTTCCTAGCTAATATGGGTACTGAGAAGGAGGTAGGGGTTCAGTGGCACAGTGACATGGCTATTGTTGATGAGATGATTACGCAGGTTGGTGAGCAAATCCAATGCTTAGCTAATTTGGATAACCATTCTAGAAATATTGTTTAGGAGATTTGTGCTTCAATGTAGATATTCTTTTATAGTTGTAAAAATGTGAAAAATCATTTTAGGAATATAGTTTAAGATATTTGGATCCAATGCAAATCTTCTTTTACTATTGTAAAAATGTGTTCTCATTGGCTGGCTAGGAAAAGTCTCATCCCAACTTGTAAATGATCTTTGTTTTAATACAATTTTTTTCAAATTATTTTTCAAAAAAAACTTTTCATAACCATATGGGGAAACTCTAACAACCTTATCTCCCCAATGATGCTTTGAGAAAAGATGATGCACACATCAGCTATTATATGCAGATCATCGAATGCAAGCACTTCGACAGATGTCACCCAGAATGCAAATAAATGAAGGTCACTTGGCCAACATAGAATTAGTGGATATAACTCTTGGTACTCGAGAAATGGGAGGAAGGAACCAAAAATGCACCTCAGGATAGCAGCAAGGTCGTAGAGGAGGAGTACATCCACTAAATATTGGAATAGGTATTTGGGATGTACCACCCAAAGGAGGTAGAGGACGAGGGAGGATTTGAACTCCTACTCCTAGATGGTTGAGAGATACACCATTGGCATGTTTAAACTAGACCAAAAACTACAAGGTATCCCCTAGTTGAGAGGGTATGTACTAAAACTTATTTGAAGACACCCAATTGGATGACCTCCATTGATTTGACAAGAATTGAAGCCGAAAGAGGATTGCTTTAGAGCAGAGGAATTTGATTTAATGTTTGAATAGGTCTTGTGTTGAGAGAACTAGGTCATGGAAGACATATGCAAGGAAGAGGACTTGCCAATAGGGGAAGAGTACGCCTTGCAGATGAAAGAATTCAAGGATGACAAAGGATTTTTTAACCAAGTTTATAAGTTGATTTGATCTGAGGAGATAGGCGGAGGAGTTGCTCAAATGATAGTAGACTAGTAAGAGCACCCCTACCTCGTGATCAATCATTAGAATGATGGAATGAAGTATTTTCAATAGGAAGTCTTGCAATTTGTAATTGTACAATTCCAAATTGTATACATGGCAATTAGAGGGTGGTAAATAATAAAATCCCACAAATAGAAAGAAATTGAACAAATGATCGATTGGCACCTAATGACACGATTACTCAAAATGTAGAAGTGGGACCCCCAACTGACGAGTCAATAAAGGTGATCGTGGAAGTGAATGTCACTATAGGATTTTCATGATGGTAAGTTATTAGGATATGAGAAAAAAATAGAAAAATATCTTAATTGTGAAAATCCTCCAGAATGCAATTAAGATGGAAGGTGGTTGAAAACTAGAAAGGGCAGCCCCTTCTGAGAAAAAAAAAGAGAAAAGAAAAATAGAAATTTATCTTAATTGTGAAAATCCCTCGAGACACAATTAATATGGAGGGTGGTTGAAAATTGGAAACAGTGGCCCCTTATGAAAAGAAAAAGAAAAAGAAAATAAAAGAAAATAATTAAAGGCAAAGAAAAGGACAAAAGTGAGAAAAAGATAAAATTGCATGCACAAGGACAATGAGTTGTCAATAATCCATACAAGAGGAAAAAATTACATATAAATGAGGCTAAGGTGGTATAATTTCATGCATTGAGACGTTAGGGTTTCAAAAATAAATAAAAAGTAGGTTCCATACAACTTTTTGACATATCGTACACATGCAAATTGAAATTTGAAGGATTCGAGAGAAAAAAGGGTGCAACCAAAAATTTTTATTCTATATGGGTGCTTGAATTCAATATTTTGCTGTAATTTTTTGTTACCTATTCTATAATTGCACCTCAAAACCTTTTTGATTTTGAAAAAGCAAACTAGACTGGAGAAAAAGCTGCCAAAGATAGGGTTTTACTCCGGAAAGAGCTGAGTTTTTTAGAAATCATGTTATAGGTGGAGAAAAGTTGTAAAAATAAGGGCTCAAAGTAGGGAGGCACCCAAGGAAACCCTTATTGCAGAAAAATTAGGGCTAGGGTTTTATTTTCCAAAAATAGTGAAGTGTGGGAATTGCAAGGCGGTAAAACAATAAACCCTAGTGTAGGAAATTACCCATAAAAGCATAAAAATGATTTTTGTGACTTTGCATGAATTAAAAATCATAAAAATATGGTCGTAAAACACTACCATACTACAAAATAAAATTCTTGGATAATAATTGCACCAATTGAAGGAAAAATTGCACAACTACATCATAATTACACCAATTGAAGGAAAAATTGCACAACTACATCAAAATTGCACCAGAATAAAATATTGCACACTCTCAAAAAATGGGTATTCCAAAAATCATATTAGTTTGAAAAAAACAATATTTTTTAACCAAGTGAAGTTTTCCAGGTCTGTCTGTATAATTTGGAGGAGTGATTGTACGGTTTTGAGGTAGATTGTAGGATTTCAAGGCTTCTAAAGACCCGATTTATGTATTTTGGAGGTGATCATACAATTTATTTTTGTAGTTGTACAAAATTTGATGAGATTGTATAGAAGGGAGACACCCTTGTATAATTTTGGAGTTGCTTGTATGATTTTATATTGATATTGTATGATTTGGAATCCTAATTGTACGATTTGATGCATTTGTATGAAATTGGGTGCAATTGAATGATGTCGGGTGGAGTTGTATGATTTGGAAATGGTTGTACAATTTTAAAATGTACATGTATGATTTTATGAGCCACTATACAATTTTTGATAGTCCTTGTATGTTGTGGAAGCAACCATATGGATTTTGAAGTGATTTTATGCAGAGTTGTCCTAAATTGCTAAGTTGACCAAAGAGTGTGTGAACGAGGTTTTCACTCGACGATGGCAAAAGCAAGAGCTCCAAGTGAGAGTTATGAGCTCATTTCAATCACATTGCAACAAATAGGATAAAAATATCACCAAGACCACTGCACCAAAAATATTTATGACCCAGATGATCTCACTCAATTTACCCCATTCAAGACCAAGGATGTCGATTTCAATCACATGGGAGGCGTGCTAATTATACTTGGAGAGGAAGAGGGTATAGGCCATGGAGGGTTCAAATATATTAGAATGGTGGTAGAGGTGGTACACCACTACAATTTTGGAGGAAGGATATGGACCCACCCAGGGCACATCGAATGAAACTTCGAAGTGAAGTTCATCGAGAGAAGACTCCAGAAGAGCAGGAAGAACTAGTTAGTGAAGTAGAAGAAGAGTAAGTGGATATCAAGGATATCACTTTTGGACAACCAACAAAAAAAAATTATAGAAAATGGTGGGAAAGTACTGAGGCATAAAATACTTTAAAACTTGCACTAAGGAGAGCGAAGTAAGCACCATCACACAAATCCCACCGCAAGATAAAGTATTCTTCAATGAATACTTATTGTAAATTCTTCATTCCTACAAACCCATTGCAAATTGTATTGTTGTGATAGTGGGTAATAGGTACATCAAGGTGGAGATTTTTGTGGGGGTATTTCAAAGAACATTTGGATTACCCAAGGAGGTAGCTTCAATTATGAAGAAGATGGTAGATCCAATTGAGGCTCCCAGGTTAATTACGACACTCACATCTATGAAGTCACTTGTGGTAGCCAAGATTTTTGGTTTTGGAACTCATGGAATTAAACAAAGCCAGTTGAAGACTGATGAATTCTATCTTCTCAGGAAAATCATGAGCTTTTAATATATCGATCTAGATGGCCCAGTACATATAAGGTGTCTACAACGACGTGAAGTATGAGTGAGGAACCTATTTAGAGGAACAAATGCGAAAGTTATTAAAAACTAGGAGGAAGACTTTCACCATGACTTTCATGCCATTGCTCTTCTATTAGATGTAGTATCTAGAGTGGGCATTTCCTTTCTTGGTAGGAACCAACCTTAGGATCTGTCACTAGATCAACCTATCATACTACGATGAGCAAAGGCTATGCCTCTATCGAAAGCAACTCTAGAGAAATTGAAGGCCAAGAAGGGCACAAAACAACAATACCTCCAATACAAGAAGAGGCTAAGACTGCATCTGATGAAGATGTTCATCCTAGGAGGAAAGTAAGAAGATAGTTGGAACCTTCCTTGGAACAATAGGCATAAGACTAAAAATTGCAGGAGCAACCAACCTCTTTTGAAGAGGAGGAGAAAGTAGCATGACAATCTAGTCTTGTAAATATTCAAACATGCAGGTAATGAGAGAAATAGAAGAAGCCCATGCAGAAAGAGAAACCTAAGTTGGTACTATAGGAAGGGTAATCAAACTCAGAAGGGTTGGATTTTGTTAAATTTTAATATACCTGGTATGGAAGAGGTAGGAGGAGCAATGGGATATTTGACATTGCTTCAAACCTTTGATTTCAATTTTTTGGACTCATCCAGATATTTGGTAAGAAAAATAATGGTACCACCAGCTCCGAAAGAAAAAGTAGTGGTGGAAGTTCCATTTGAGGAACCCAAAGGAATAAATAAAATAAATATTGTGATGAGAGGTGGTACCAGTTAACAGAAGCAGGCAAGTACACAACCACCATAGAAAGATTTTACTCCTAACTAGATAGTTGTAGCCTTAAGGGGAGTGCAACCAAACCCACAAGAGGAAGGGTTGGCAAAAATGTAATAGGACTTACCTAACACACAAGAGGAAGTTCAAGCATCGATAATATAGCAATAATCTCTAAAAGAGATCATAAATTTTGAGGAGATCAGATCACTTGAAGAAGGAGAGACAAACAGGATAGTAGCACATATTCCACTACAATAAGAGAAAGGAGCTAATGTGATCAAAGAATTTGGAGGAAGTTCAAATCCAAAGGAAGAGGAAGAGGAAGGACAAACACCACCACAAGATAATAAAGCAGGGCTTTATATAATATTTTTAGTTGAAGTACCTTGCTTTGATATTTTGGAGGATGAGGGTGAAAATACTAATGAATAGATGGAGCATTTCTTCTGATAGGCTAGCAAAATATTTGGCAGTGCCAGGTTGCAATTCTGTATTGGTGGTGTTGGATAGTTGAAATAGTGGAGGGAGTAAACCTTCATTGAATTGAAGAATATTATGGAGTGGGTGTGTAATCAATATTGTACCTGATAGATAGCATAGATTCATGCACAACACCCATGGTTGTTACCCAGGAGAGAGGTAACTATCTCGTTAGGAAGACATGATTTACCAGAGGGAGTGAAGACCAATTACCACTAGTTTCCATGAGTGTTTTGGAAAGGCAAACTGTCACTTATCCATTGAATACAATGGGTACAAAGTTTTGAAGAGTACCTTTAGAATCGGCCTTCACCCTAAGGAAATTGAGTTTCTTAACATATTGGACCGAGTGGCTTAGCTTGGGTCTTGAACAAATTTATAAAGCCAAGGAAGCACAACAAGAAGAAGTGGAAGCTACTCGAAAAAAATGGTTGCGATGGAAGAAGAATTAGTACGCAAAAAAATAGAGTCTGAGGAAATATTGAAAAAGGTAGAAATAGAATGGCCTAACATCAAGCAGGCTTATGAGGATAATCTATGCTCACAAGAGGAGGAAAAGTAGCTTGTGATCCAGTAAGTGAAAGAGCACACGAAGCAGTTGGAAGCTCAATTGGCAACATAAAATGAACAATTGGACAAATAAGCAAATCAATTGAATGCAGTGGAGGAACAAATGTAGGAGAGGAACCATAAAATTGAGGATATGGTAAATGATGCCAAGTGCTATAATGAGATCATCATGGATCTTAAGGTTCAACTTAAGGTTAAGGATGAGCGTATTATGGATTATGAAGCTAACATTAATTAGAATCTATAGGTCATTAAAAAAAAAGAATGAGGAGTTATCTGTAGCATCCAAAATAAAAGCCATGTTGATAGATAAGTTATGCAAGGGAGCATCCAAGTCTGAGAAGGAGCTAGTTGCACTTCTAGCTACTACAAAAGAGAAAGCCAATGAGTTGGGTTAAAAGCCTTTGAATTCAATCAATACATAGCTCAATTGAAGGATGAGCATACTAATTTGCATATGCAGCTTGATGAACACCACCAAGAATCATCAACCAAAACCAAGAAGACTAAATCAGTGAGGACACTGATTGGTTTAAAGGGGAGGGAACATGTAGGCAACAAATCCAACTCCTAGAAGAAATGATTTTTAGATTTGCACAATTTTGTTCAGTTTTGCTCATTTTTTATTAAAATATACAAGTGTCAAAACATACAAGTAGGTGTAAAACATACAAGGTTTGCAAATTTATTATATGAAATGTTAATGAAATTAGGATAAATGTGCATTTGAGATGAATTTGATAAAAATTAAATTAGACTTAGTAAAACCTTGTAATGAATTATTTTGAGTTAATTCAAGATGGTAGTTGTAAGTAATGAGATGTCTTAGAAATTGCTTTGGAACAACCTAGGAATTCATTATATAGCCCCTCATTCAATTTTTAGGTTGTTCATTGATTCATGGAGATATTGATTGTTCATGGTGGAATTGCATATTGTTCATTGTTTATGTCTATTGTTGCTGAGTCCATTGTTGTGAGCAATGATGATGGATGTATTGTACAAGAATAATCATAATCTGAATATAATGACAAGTCTCTTTAATTCACTGTCCCTATAAATTCAATTGTACATTTTGATTATTGCAGGTTGTGTTATTGGTGTTGTATGCATAACTTGTTATGGTAAGTTAATCGAATTGCACTAGAAATAACTCTGATTATCCTAAAAACCTGGTGTGAGAATATGAAATGATTAAAAAATTATTTATGTCTATACAGATACATTTCTAGGTAGTTGTACAATTTTTTGAAATAACTTTGATGAGTATAATTTATTGCTAGTGAATTAGGGTTTGCATGTTGGAAGGAAGCAAGTAATTGTCCTAGGGAAACATCCCAAAATTTGTCTTAAAGAAATTGGTTGTGCAAGTTGGTAAATTTAAGTGTATTTTGCAGCAAGGGTTCATGTAATCTGTACACAGGTCATACCAAATCGTACAAGTGGTCATTTACCCAATTTGGTAATAAAACTACAAGCCAAAACTTGCCAAATAAGGAAATTTTGGTGTTTAAGAGAAATTGATTACAAAACTGACCTAATTGAGTTGCAAAACCTATTCTAGTGGATTGGACATGTGGAAAATTGTACAAGATATAGTTTTGTATAATTTGGATCGTACAATTATATGATTTGTAATCTATACAAGCAATTTTGCAATACTGACAAGTACAAAGCAAATTGTACAAGTTGTATGATTTGGGTAAGATTATTCCAAAACCTTAGAAAAAGTTCTAAAACATTCTAAATAATATCCTCCTCTGATAATACTACACCCCTATTCTACAATGAATCTTAGAAATAATGTCTCCAATATATTTTTTATTTCAAAATGGACTTTCAAACCTTGAAAATCCATGACTCATAAAAATGACCAGGACCACCTGAAATCACCTAGAACCTTTAAATTTGATAAATTCTTGAAATTAGCCCCTGTATCCATCATCCTAGGCCAACTACCTCCTAACTAGTTCTCTCCACTTCATCTTACAATCCTAGTACCCAACCTATAGCCCTTGTATCTACCCCTTTGACCTCCACCATTGAATAGGTTACCACCATTGCAATTCCTACCACCAATATCATTCCTATATCCATATAATATTCCTAAACCACATCCTCTTCCACGACACCTAAACCATCCCACATCCAAAATCGTCATATGCAATCCCTTCCATTATTGACACCATTTATGGGATGTGCATATCCTCATCTGCACCTCCATCCCATTATATGGACATCATTTAATCTCAATATCCATCCCATACCAAATCTATCAATCCCAACCCACTAATATTGTTGTACATATGACAAATCCTAGTATAGGCAAGTATATTATACATAGTGTAGCATTTACACCTCCTATTATAGAGTTAGTTAGGGATTTTGGTTGCTCTAGTCATCCTCCCTTAGCCATTAGAGCTATCATACCTGTGGGCCCATCCTCCAATTATATGAATTTTTTGTATGAGGGATTTGATTCATTGTCTGATAAATTGCCTGATAGAGCACTCGAAACATCATTTTGTGGGAACATTAACTTTTTTTCCAACCCATCATTCACCCTATGGTATTTTGAATGCTTTAATTGGTGAGGATGTAGTCTTGGCCTCTATGAAATAGGATCTCACACTATTTTAGAGCCTCATTATCAGCTCCCTAAAGATAAATCCAATCTAGGGTATTACAAGCATTCTTAGGTCGACATCCTTAAATATGATCTCTGACACATCACCCTTGGTCTCAAGGAGGATAGTGATGATGAGTACATTGATTCTGAGTATACTCACTTATCACCAAATGAATTTTTCCAAGTTTCCACCATTCATTCCTTCCCATATGACACCTTAGGAGATGAATTCAATGAAAAATTTGAGGCACTATCAATTGCTTAGAATAGCTCTGAAGAAGCATCATCCCCTATTACCCACATCATAGATAAGGATAAGTTTTACCTACATCTATTTCCCATTTCACATCCCATATTTCCTATGCTCATTCCATTGGAGTGACCCAATGCACCCATACATAACCCACATCCACCATTACCACTTCAACTTACTCCTCACCTACCTATTTTGGACAAATTTCTCTCTCGAGGGGTATATACATGGCAACTCATCCTCTAATCCACAATCCTCATCATTCCCTCAAGTCAACATGATATTCGTTGACTTATACACACCCCTTAATAATCCAAATGATATTAGATACCCCATCCCCATCAACACTAGTGCCATTGACTTCAAGTGGATCTCATCCCCTCTATCTATTTTTTACTTTCTTCCTTTCGACCAATTACTCAAAGAATCAAATGTTTACTTTCCTCCTTCTCCCCCTTTATCACCTTCTTCTATTTATTATATCGAAGTTAGTGATACCACACCAACCCTCCCTAATAATTTTGTTTATGATATTCACCTCATCCCCACTCCTCCTCAGCTTGAGGAGAGTTCCCACATGCTCATGGAGGAAACCATGAATATAAACATTTCCACTAATCTTGAAAATCCCCAAATTTTTAAACTTAAAAAAAGTCTCTCATATGAAGAACAAAATTTTATCACTCTCCTAACTAAATACAAACAAATATTTGCATTGTCCTACAAATACATGCCTGGCCTTGAACCTAACCTAGTTATCCATAACCTCACTTTGAACTGCAACACCAAACTATTCAAATAGAATTTGAGGAATCTTCATCCTACCATTGCCCTCATGGTTAAAGAATAATTGCAAAAAATATTAAACTTGGGCTTTATTAAACTAATCGATTATCCAAAATGGATCTCAAACATGGTGCTCATTGGCAAGCCTGATGGGGGATACACATTTGTACTAATTTTCATAACTTAAACAAAGCATATCCCAAGGATGATTTTTCTCTTTCCAACATAGATACGCTTGTGGATTCCACCACTGGCCATAAAATAATCATCCTTATGGATGGTTTTTTAGGATACAATCAAATTCATGTCAATCCTAATGATTGATACAAGATAACCTTCATGATACCCTGAGGTATATTTTGCTATAAAGTCACATCGTTTGGTCTCAAGAATGTATGATCTACGTACCAGTGTGCCATGACTTACATATTCCATTATTATATGCACAAAAATATTGAATATTATGTGGATGATATTTTGGCTAAATCCAAAAATCATCATGAGCACATTGATGTACTACGTAAAGTTTTTGACTAGTTACTTGAGCATAATATGAGAATCAACCCTAAAAAGTGTATCTTTGGAATCACTTCAGGGAAGCTACTAGGGTTCATAGTCTTCAAATGTAACTTTGAAGTGGACCCCAATAAATTTAAGGCTATCATTGAAATGTTACCCCTATGATCCTTCACAAAATTTGTATCTTGCAAGAAAAAAATCACACAATATGTCAATCCATTGCTTAATTATTAGACAAATGCAAGCCATTTAACCATATTTTGCAAAAAGGGATCACATTTAAATGGACCACATAATTTCAAGAGGATTTTAATACCATTAAGTACTACCTTTCTTCCCTACCAATTTTATCACTACCTCAATGAGGAATTCCATTCTGCCTATATATTTTTGCTAAATATTTCACTTTAGGGACTATGCTGGCTCAAAAAATGACAACAACCAAGAGCAAACCATTTACTACATTAGATGCACATTGGTAAGTTATGAATCCAAATACACATATGTGGAGAAGTTATTTGTGTAAAATATGAAATGAACTATTGCAATTATAATTAGACAAAAAGAGATTTGCAATAGATTTAATATTAATAAAATTTTTATTTTACAAATTGGCCTTTTTGGTTACAATCGACCTCCCTAAATGAAGGATTTTCCTTTACAAGTAAGCTATATGGTTTCACAAGTTATCTTCTTGATCACATAACAAGTTATGGGAGGATTTAGAAGGTGTGTTTCTTGACCTCCTAAGCCTCTATGTATTCAATACCTGCACACAAGCTCACAATGATATCATCAATAACATATGAGGGGCCTTTTGGGATGAGGCCTAAATACATGAAAGAGGCTTATAAAAGAAAATAGAATGTTACAAGATCTTACAAAATCAAATGTAGAAGTCACAAAACTATATTACATATCTACAAAACCTAATAAAATGCTTGATTTACTTTTTTGTGTAGTCTGTGGTTGGTCTGGATTTGTTTTCCTAGAAGCTCAATCGCCTGAGTGGTTGGATCTCTGGGTAACTACCCTGTGCAGTTGTCACTATGGGTAACTACCCTGTATGGTTGTGCTCCTAAGTAACTTCCATAGTTGTGTTCCTGGTTAACCACCCTGGATGGTTGAGACTATTATCTAGCAAAGGATTTCAATCCTAGATCTAAGCCTTCCTGGATTTGTTTTGGGGTCTTTGTTGTAGATTTGGTGCACTATTGAATATTGATTATGGAAATGGCTACAAAAACAAGGGGTAGTGAACACTTCTAAGAGCCTCCATGGTTGAAGCCTTCGAGCTCTCCAGATGAAAAACCTACAACCACAATGTCAAACACATACACAAAAAAATCAAATAAGAGTTTTGTTATAATTTTTTTGCACACACATGAAAAAAAAATGAGGATTTATTTTTAAAGTATCCCATGGGTTGAGGAGAGTGGTGATGATGGAAGATAATGGGTGACAAGTGGCATGGGTGAGTAAGAGAGGAATCTTAGGGATTCCCCACTTGGGTGGACAAATGTGCAACTTTCCTTGTTTAGGATATGATGCCTTATGACATGCCATAACATATTATGACATGTCATGATGCATTATTACACACCTCACTACTCTTTGTAGAGAGATTCCTCACCCACTAAATTGAAATTGTTCATCAATGTTTATGGGTGAAGGAAATTCTCATCCAAATGTATTGAATGCACTTGGAAAGTGGAGGGAAGAGGGGAAATAAATACCAACCGAAGTTAATATGAACCAGAGTTAAAAATAGTGGAGTGGTCTCATGATGACCGTGATTAAGTGTATAAAGGAGCTTAAGTGGGTCAAAGGGGCTAAAATAAGTCAAAGGGGCTAGAATAGCCAATATTAATAATTTATAATTTTGCAACACATTAATTAAAATGATTGCACATATTATTAAAAATTAATAATAATTGCAAATGTGACACTTTTTAGGTATCTATAGATGCTCATTTTTGTACCACATTGTGTGAAAACACAATATGGTGCAAAAACCAATGATATCATATTCTGGATTGGTGATGGACAGAGGAAGTGACTGGTGAATGATGAAATTGACTTTTGCCTTGAGGAGGGAGATTCACGATTATCTCAAATCAAGAATAATATAAGATGCCCTAATCATAGAAGCAACAAATATCCTTGAATATTTACCTTTGACGAATTGACAAGATCAATTTTGTTAGCTTTTGATGCTATATATTTAATGAAATAACTACCACAAGGCATAAAAAGAGCATGCAATATTAAATATATGAAAATGACAATATACTAAGCATGAGAATATGATGAGAAACTTGAGAAAATACTCATAAATCAGCCATTAATGAAAGCTCACAAAAATAGTACATTGCTATGAAATGGAGATCTCAAACACTCCATATTGCTTATATGCTCTACATTGTATCTACTACTACTCTACCTTGTGCACTCCAAAATCCTCTCTTTGCTATCACTTAAGAAGGCCTATATATAATGAGACATGACTCTTGGCCTTCCATATTCCTATGACTCTTCATCTTCCTATTCTTAAGGACTCATGTACATGTGGACAACATGCACATTTACATCATTGCACATTCTAATAATACTTGTGCATTTATTCCATTGCATAAAGTAAATACTTAAATCCTAATCTAAGACAAACTCCTAATCTAAACATGTACCCATGATGGTACATTAGCATGTACCAAATAATGTAATATATTCCAACACCCCCTTGTATTACATTATTTGGGTATTGAAGACTTTAGTCTTCAATATGGGTCTTCATATTTCAAATGTTCTTTAGCTTGATCAGGTTCTTCTTCTTCTTATTTAATTTGTAGATGACCAAGTAGTCCATAGTTTTGTTGTCCTCTCATATTTCTTGTTCTGAATATTCTATTTCCCCATCAACTTTTATGATATATAGATTTTCCATTTTTTGCAATTTGTTCCTCAAAAATGCATTAGTGTTGTTTTGAAATACAACAATATCTTGTGAAATATCAATTGAATCTAGAGCATATATATATTTTTGGATTGATCCTGTAGCTTCTATCTCATTTTTATTTATGATGAGACACATATTGAATCCATTTATGTATCTAAAATCAACCATCCTTTTGCTCTCTACCAACTTGGCAACTGAAATAAGATTTGATGTTAATCCAAGAACATACATTACATCATGTAACAAAAAATTTGGAAATGATGTACTAGGTGTTACACACCCATATCCATGTATGAAATAGGTTTTTCCATCTACAATTTTTAACCTAAAATTGTTAGTGACTTCAAGGCAATCAAACCATTGTAAATTTCTAGTCATGTGATGACTTGACCTATAGAATTATTTGTGCTAGAAGTAATTTTGCATCTTTGATATGGAATATTGGATAGATTTTGATCTTGAATCCTTTCATAGTGTATCTTGCGATGATATGTTCCTCTTGCTAACTTATCCATTGTCTTAAGAAATTGTAGTAATCCTTATGTCTCCCAATTTTTCAAATTTTAGATTCTAACCTTCAATTATTGTAGTATATGATCAATCAATGGCCAAATTTCTAAGTAGAATTCATTTTAGCTCTTTTAGTATTGAGAACAAATTTGATAAAATATTTTTTTCTTTCAAAACCTTTGAATTTGTCTACCTTATGACTCCCTAGTTTTAAGTATGAGATCAAATACTATCTTTTAATTCTTCAACTTTTGTAGTATGCTTTGTAATTTCTTATTTGTAATATTTCAAATATCTAAGTAGACTTCCTTTTAACTCCCTAGTATTTTGAATGTAAAAGATCAATTTTGATAAGATCTTTTCAATTCTTCAAGTTTTGTAGAATACCTTGTCTCTCCCAAATGTTTTGAATATGGCTTTGATAGTAGACTTAGCTTTCTAAGTTTTCCTTTGAGTTGAATCCCTTTTGTCTCCCTAATGTTTTGATGATAATTTCAATATAATGTTCAACTCCTATTTTTTAAGACAAGCACTTTATTTCTTCTTATAGAAAGCTAAAGATAGTTTTGATGCACTTTCAATTGATATAATTCTTTATCTTCAAGGCTCTATAGTTGGATTCCTTATGTCCCTTCAATTTGTATAAGAGACTAGTATCAAAAATAATTTTCCAACTTTCAAGCAATTCTATGTTTTGCTTCTTTCAATTTTCAATAATATAATTTCTAAATTTCAAAGCTTTAAATTTGGTGTTGAACTCCTTATAACTCCCTAATTGGAAATTTAGAAAACTAATGTATTTGCAATTTCAATTTCAATGTGGAAATCCTTATATCTCCAAGTTTAATAATTTGTAAATATTTTAATGCAATATGAATTGAATATATTAATTTCAATGCTTCTCTCTTCAAATATCTTCTAAGGCATTCAATACTTTATCCAAGGTTATAATTTATCACCTTATTTCTCCTATTACTCAGATAACCTTAAGTATAAAAACTTAATTAATTTTATCCTTAAAAAATGCCTTATATCTCCTTTAAACTTTGCAAAGGTTATGAACTAAATAATTCTTACCTTCTTGTATATGCAACACGCCAAACTTGACTTGCATTAACTCTGCAACCTATGCTCAAAAAGGACTTCTATCTTCCTACAATCAATGCATCTCCTTGCTCATTCAATGTGATCTCTTGAGGTTTGACTCTCCTCTATGCTTTCCAACTTCTCCAAGGCGCTCAAATCTAATTTCCATGCGCTCCCTTCGTTGTTCTTAGGCTATTTTTAGCTCATGCACTAAATAGGTGCCCTTTAGACGTTGTGCCTTCCTTTAATCATAACTGATGTTTTGAGTATCAAGTGCCAAGTGGCACTAGAGGTCTTTGCACTTCCTTTTAATATCTCCTATGGTGCTCTACCCAACTTTTCTTGCTTAACGCTTGCCAAGAGCATTATACTTCGTGGGTATGAATGTATTATGACTTATTTAATGTTACAAATGGAATGTAGCTCTCCTCAATGGAATATGTAATGTCCTTCAATGGAATATGTAACATCCTCCAATGGAATATGTAACTTCCTCCATGTGGTGGATGACTTCTTAACACTTGGTCTTCCTTGTCATGCACCTTATGTGCCCTAATTTTGGTTCTTGTTTCTTGGCCTTCAATCACTTTGAAACTTCTTTGTGCTTACCAATGTTCACTGAGGTTATTTCAACTATTACTTCTCCAACGCTCTCCTCCTATGGTAGTTTCTACGTGGATGATTTCTTTGTAATGGAGCTTGCTTTAGGTTTGGTGGTACTTTCTTCAAGGTGGCTCTTCGACTTCTTGGTGGCATTATGGTGGTGCTAGTGGCACTTGTTTTCCAATGCTCGCTCTTAGATGTTGACTATTCATATGCCATGACCTGTGATGCTAATGCTGGCAGTGAGACTATGCTTCTTCTCCTCATGCTAGTGGTGCAACCTTGGTGGCTCAACCTTGCAAAGTTATGCTTCTTCTCCTCATGCTAGTGGTGCAACCTTGGTGGCTCAACCTTGAAATCTATGATGGTTTCCAATACTTTACGTTGGTCAAATAATGATTATTACTCAACACTCTACATTGCCTTCCTTGGTGCAAGTGGCTATCTTCTTCAAGATGATGGCATTGCTTATGGTAGTTATTTCTATGCCTTTGTTAATCTTACCTTCACCAAAGGCTTTTCAATACTTGGCACACCTCTTGGTGTCTTTAAATACTAGAAATATGTGTTTCCTTTGTTTACTATTGAGTCTCCTTTTGCTCAATAGACCTTAGAAAAATTTGCACTTTGATGAGTCTAAAGCATGCTTTTGAAACTAATGCTTTCTTCCTTTATAACTCCTTTAAGAAATATCTAATTTGCTTTATGTTGTTTGAAATGTGCAGGTTTGATGATACCCAAGATGCCTCCTTTTTCACCTTGGAGACACTAATATTTAGAGCTCTATTTTTCTAACTTTAATGGCTCTAATGTGGTGCTCTTGTAATATTAAAATGAACTGATTTAAATGCTTATAATAACCTTTATAGCACCAATGTAACTAATTCTTCTTCGATCTTAGAAGATGTAAACTTGAGACCTTTCCTTTTGCTACTTAAATATGGTGTTAAAAACTTAAATAATACTTGAATAATAAAACTTTAATAACACCAATTTTCAAACCTTATTTAGGCCTCCTTTGTAGCAAGCTTCCTTGGTGATTTGATTCACCTATTTTTTATCTTGGTTTTGTAATTTCCATAGATTCAACTCCTTGTGCTTTTCTTCCCTCAACTTTGCAAATTTGCAGCTCTCTTTTCTACTTGAATGCTACCTTAGATTTTCAACTTTTAAGCCTTTAGTTTGCTATCTAAAAATCTGACTTTTGTGGCTCCAATCCTCCTTCAATTTTGCTTTCTTGGACTCTAAAATTTGTAGCTATTAGTGCTGCCCAAATTTTTCCCTCTTGCTGTCCTAAACTCTGAAATTTTCAGCTTCTAATGCAGTCAATTTCTCCTTCGTTATGTTGTCCTTAACCTTCTCAAATTTGGTAGGAAATTCCTCCAATTTGTAGCTTTCTTTGCTGTCAAGCCTTCCTTCAAGCTAGTTATTCAAGGGCTCTTCAAAATCTACCCAAATCTCCTCTAAATTGTAGCTCTATGTCACCTTGATTTTTTTGTCCTGTGACTCTTCAACTTTTACTATAAAAACAACAATCTTCTCTTCTACAACTCAACCTTCAAGCCTTCAATGGTAATCTTCAAATATCTCAAATATGGTGGCCTCTTCTAGCTCCTTTATCCTTTAACCTCCTTGTCAAATTCTGACTTCAATATTGGCCTATTTTTTGGCCTTCTTCTCAAGAACCTGAATGTCTTGAGATCTTCAAAAACTCTTCCAAAATTTGGCAAACTTCTTGCCAAATCCTTCTTCCTTTTGGGCTTGTTGTTAGATGGCAATAATTATCCCAAATTCCTCTTTTCAGGTGCTTCTCCCTCTTGCAATATTCTCCAATGGGATTTCTTCAAATCTCCTCCAATATTTCTTCTTCAACTTCTTCAATAGGGCTTCTCTAGCCTTCTTCTTCTTTCTCCTTCCAACCTTTCTTGAGACCTCTTCTCTTGGGTCTTCAAATTCTATAGCTTCTCAAATCTTCAATAGGAATTTTCCTAGTCCTCTATCTTCAATCTTCAATCTTCCAAATCTGGAAGTTCTTCAATAAAACCTTTCTCTTGGGTCTCCTCCTTCTAGAGTTGCTTTCTTCTTTCTTCAATATGAAGTCTTTAATATTCAAATTTCTATGAGGACCTCCTTCTTGGTTCTCCTCAATCTTCAATCTTCTATGGAGATCTCTTTCGTGAGTCTCCTCAATATTCTATCTTTAATATGCAATGGGGCCTTCTTCCTTGGACCTCCTCCTTGATATATAGTCTTCAATGTGGCTCCTTTGGCCTCTTCCTCTCTTCTCAATCTTCTACTTGGAATCTTCAATCTGCAAATCCTGCAATGGGACCTTTTTCTTTAGGCCTCCAAATTCTTCAATCTTCAACTTGTTGCTTCAAGTACTGGATCAATTTCAAAGAAGATATTCTTCCTAGATATTGTAGGAAGCTTCTCAAATTTCTTTGAATCAACTCTTCTCTACAACAAAGTATTAGAAAATGATAATGGAAATTTTTTAAATCTAAATATAATGAACTTCACTAGTTGATTTGTCAAACTAGTGGAATCAATGTTGAGTCCTAGTCTTCACAAGTTTTTTGCAACTCTGTGGAAAGACTCTAGCCAAATAGTAATTTTAGAATTTTTAATTTTTTAAAAATGAGATCTCCTATCTCCTCTCAATATTCTTGTGGCTCTCCCTATCTCCTATCAATATCCCTTGTGGCTCTGATACCACTGTTAGCTTTTGATGCTATATATTTAATGAAATAACTACCACAAGGTATAAAAAGAGCATGCAATATTAAATATATGAAAATGGTAATATACTAAGCATGAGAATATGATGATAAACTTGAGAAAATACTCATAAATCAACCATTAATGAAATCTCACGAAAATAGTACATTGCTATGAAATGGAGATCTCAAACACTCCATATTGCTTATATGCTCTACATTGTATCTACTACTACTCTACCTTGTGCACTCCAAAATCCTCTCTTTGCTATCACTTAAGAAGGCCTATATATAATGAGATATGAATCTTGGCCTTCCATATTCCTATGACTCTTCATCTTCCTATTCTTAAGGACTCATGTACATGTGGACAACATGCACATTTACATCATTGCACATTCTAATAATACTTGTGCATTTATTCCATTGCATAAAGTAAATACTTAAATCCTAATCTAAGACAAACTCCTAATCTAAACATGTACCCATGATGGTACATTAGCATGTACCAAATAATGTAATATATTCCAATAGATTTGAGTAGAATTTTGAGTCTTGGAATTAGGGTTTTGATTAGAAATTTGAAAAATAAAAGAAAAGTTATGTTATTTTCCCCAATAGAGAGGGTGTTAATGATAGCCTTGGGCAAAGATTCTTGGACACACATAACTCTAAAATTGGGTGTTTGCATGCTAAACTAATTTGAGATTAAATTCATGGGTACTTGTGAACCCCATCAAGTGGTTAGTGGATGGTGAAAAATGGGCAAAAAACACAAGCTGATTGATAAAATATGGAGGAAAATTACAACATGGAAGAAGGGAAGGTGCACAAAATGTGATTTTAGGAGTCAGATGCAAAATTTATAAGTTTTATGAAAAAATATCATTGGCAACCACTCGATTTGGTTGCCTAGTGCCTTGGGAATTATCGTGGGTTGTTGTCTTATGCCTTTATGACCGCCCAGGGTGGTTACCAACATAAATCTATAAAGAGGGCTTGTGGGATCATTTTTGCAACTATGGAGGGTAGTGGAGAAAAATGAGAAAGAAAGATAAGAAGGTAGTGGATGAGATGGTAGGATCGAGCATGGAAAATGAGAGTTGGAGGGTGTGTAGAGTCTGTAAGTACCATGGTTCTGTAAGTTTTGTTATATTTTTTTAATATTTATAGTTTGTTTGATGATTTTATTTTTGAATTTTAAATGCCCTAGAGTAGGCAAATTTATTTTTTTAAACTTAAAAATTAGAGATTAGAAATTGTGTGTTAGATTGTGATGTAATGGGGTAGGCAAAAAAAATCTAGAAATTAGGGAAATGATGAGTTAAATTTTGAAATTGCGACCATGTGGAAAAGAGAAAAAAACTTGTTTTTATTCTTTTTGTGGTTATTGTTGTTTTTTTTCGCTTTTAATAATTTATGTATGAGATGGAAATGGTGAGTTGAATGAGGTGGCACATATTGAGTCTGTGCACACGGATCGATGGTGCCTTTTTGCCTTAGTAGAGTGATGGGACTTAAATAGGAGGAATTTCCACTTTTTGATAGGGGATATGATAGTGACCTTGGAGGATGTGTACCACATATATTATCTACTAGTGGAGTGTATCCCTATCTACACAACCATAGAGAGGGAGGAGGTGTTGATGGAGATATATGGTGAGGAGTGGGAGATAGTGGACACGAGCAGTGATGAGATAAAATATATGATAGAGTATGGGGAGAGGAAGCTAACACCATGATAACTGGTTATGATGTTTCTAATATTGAATGTGATGCTACCATATTTGAATGGACCTCAGTTTGCATGGAATCTATTTCTATTTATGGTAGAACTAATTGAGATATTGATAATATACACATGGGCACTAGCGTTATTTATCTAGTTGTACATTAATTTGTATAAGGTACATCAATAAAGGAGGATAGGCTTGGGTTGTAGCATATTGTTGCAAGTGTGGAGGTGGGAGTATTTTATGATATACCAACCAATGGGGTTACCGCATGAGCTAGAGTGAGAGATAGTGATTAAGTAGCCCTACATGTTGAGGTGGTGACACGATAGGGAAGGACTCTAAGGGTAATCATGGAATAAGGGTGGGGAGTACTATGATAGCTATGGGTGAAGCTAAGGCCAAAGGTAATGATATGGAGGACTTGGAGGGTAGGGCCCACATGAGGATAGGGTGCACTTGAGTCGGGTATGATGAATGAGATGGTTGATTGGTTGACATGGGATAGAGCATGAGCTATTATAGTTTTCCATGGTGCTACGATAGTTTGGGTTAAGACAAGGGGTTATTAACCCACCTATAATCTATAGGATGTGGAATGACATTATCACTCTACCAATGCCATAGTTAGAGGTAGAAAAGGATGATGCAGATGAGGATATGGAGGTGATGGATGTAGATGATATTGGGAAGTACAACGTATGGTGGTCAACACAACATTGGAAGCCCAAAAGGGCAACCCAATAGTGTGAGCCTAGAGGGTCAATGACCAAAGTAGGTAATGAGGATGTCATAGTGGGTGAGGGAGGAAGATGTAGCCAATGAGGCAAAGGAAATAGAGGAGCCAAAGGATCCACTAGCATGAAAAATATGATGGGTGAATAGTGAGGGAGGCTCACCTAGATTGATGGACGTGGAGGAGGAGGTAGACATGCTCTGGGCATAACAAGACAAACTATGAGTAGAGCTAGGTCGAATGATAATGAGGTTTATGGAGGTGGAGTAGCAACTGGCCTTGTTGATGGACGAGAGGGAGGAGTAGGTAGGAGGGAGAGAAATGAATGCAAGAATTAGGTATAGTGGATAAATGATAGAATATGTTAGGATAAATGTATGTTTGAGTATTTTTTAAAAGATCTTAACAACGTATCACTTACTCGTGAAGTGACTAATTAATCAAGAGCATCAACACAATGGTCCTAACATAACTATAAAATAGGATGGAGTAAATGTGATACTATGGATATAGGGGATAAATAAACTGTAATAAAAAAGGTTGCATGACTTGTAATTTCACCTATCATGGGAAAGAAAGGATCGACAAGTGCTTTTAGGAAGCTCAAACACTCTAGTGACATCGATCAAGATACTAAGACCAACCAAGGGAGTCAAGTTGCTCAAATACCAATGTGTGTGTAGTGATATTTATTGCTAATTTTGAGTGAGGTAGGACCGACCAATTGTAAATCAAACCATTATAATCTAACTCATTTGTGAGCAGACATAGTTTTGTACAAAAGGTCACTAATTTGATAGACATGTCATCACACAAGGGTATACTCCATTGCTAGTTAGAAATCTATAACCCCAACGGAGATAGCTCCATTATCCTTTGACGTTGCTCCATTACCAACCAGACATCTATAGCCCTAGTGGAGATGTCTAAAATTCCCTAGGATCCATCATAAGTGAAACTGATGATGCTTTTTTTGCATCTTTTTTTTAAATGAATCCTTGGGGTTAGATTATGGCATGATAGGATGAGCAAGGAAAGCCATTTAATTTATGGATTACATTTATGCATGGTTTTATCTTTCCTAGACATAAAATATGATTAATATATGAAATATCTATGGTCCAAGAGGAAACTTGATGTGACCAGGAAGACCTATAGAACTCAAGTGATACATGAATTTCAATGAAGGTTGACTGAGACACTAGGTATGGTTGAATGATTGAAAGAACCCAAACATTCTCCAAACCTAAGAAAGGAATGAGATAAAGTATAGTAAAATTTGAATGTGTGAATAGTGGATATTATAGAAAAGTGCATATAAATAGGTTGGACAACTATGACTATGAAGACACCTTTGATTAATACAACCAAAATATTTTGTAACTACAGTTATCAAACTTAACCGAATGATGATCAAAATAGCATTATGATAAAAATTAAAGTGCCAAATGAAACAATAAGGAGTTAGTGGAGGAGTGAGAAATAAGAGAGAAATACTGAGAAGGAAAAAAGAGGAAAATAAGAACAAAGAAAGAGAAAAAAAATGGAGGGGAGGAACACATCGGTCTATGGTACGTAGCCACTCGAAGCATGACCATACAACAAGGAGTGATGTGCAAGGAATGAGAAAAAATAAATAAGGAGGAAAATAATAAAAAGAACATGGATACAGGTGGCTAGGGGTTCATGGAAATATGAAAAATGGTTGTGATATGAGTGTGTTGTTTGTTTGATTTTCTTGATTTTTTTATTGTGTTTTATTTTGAGTTTTTGATGATTGGCATTCTTTGTTTTCATCCAACCATTCTATAACATCTTTTAGTGTCTGCATTATAACTGTGGCATCATATGTTGTCAATATGTTCACAATTTTCTCTTGTTAATACATTAGAGAATGGTTGGATAAAAATTAAGGATGACAAAGGAAAATTCCCTTTTTTTTATTATATATATATATATATATCTTTTTTTTATGAATTTTTTTATTTGTTTTTTTATTTTGCTGTTGATTTTAAAATTGAATATGTGATAGATTGTAGAAGAAGTTAGGCATTGAATACGTACAAATGAAGAATATTAATAGGATCAAATTCTTCAAATCCCTTTAGAGTTGCAAGTTTATGGGTATCAAAACCAAAGGATTTCTTAATAATAAACATACCAAGCCAATTGGCAATAAATGTATCATGTTGATGAGGTGGAAGACTCAACTTTTGTTGATTCTCTTTAAGCATATCACCAAATTGTAATTATCGTGGATGAATTTTATGATCATAGGCTTGTTTGATTCGATCTTGGTAAATACAAAGGTGATCAAGAGCATTATTTTGATGTTCATCAAGAAGAGTGAGTTGATCAAGTCTAGTTTGATGAGTTGCATCTTCATCCATAAATTCTTGTAAAGATATGCGTAGAGTTGAGATCTCAAGCTGAAGAGGCATTATGGATTTGACACCATAGAATAATAATAATGGTGGTTCATTGGCATATAAATTCTAGTTTCATAATCCCAAAGCACCAAAGGGAGTTGGAGGTACCAATATTTATGATTTTCTTTTACCATTTCTTGATAATGGCACAAATTGGCTTATTGGTCATCTCAACTTGTCCATTTCTCTAAGGGTAATAAGGTGTTGAGAAGTTATGTTGAAAATAGTACTTATTGCATAGTGCTTGAACATCCTAATTTTTGAAAGGGGGTCCATTATCAAAAATGATTTTTGAAGGGATGCCAAAATGAAATATGATGTGTTGTAAGATGAATTCAGAAATTTGGAGTCTTATTGTATTGGTAAGAGGAATAGCCTCAACCCACTTGGTGAAGTATTTTATGGTATTGATGATGAAAGTGTGATTTCTTGAAGATAGGGGGAGATTTTCCTAATAATATCCAATCCCCATTGTGAGAACAACCATAGGAATTGAATGGGTTGCAAGGCTTGTGATGGAAGATAGGTCAAATTAGCAATATGTTGACATTTGTAACATTTCTTGACATATGTGCAACAATCATGTTCTATTATGTACCAATAATAACCCATGTGCAAAATACACTTTACGGATAGCCATTACACTAAAATGACCACCACATGTACCATCATGTGCTTGGAACACTATCCAATTGACTTCTTGTGATTCGAGACAATGAATGTCACCATCATATCCATGATAATAAAGCACATTCTCGAGAAGAATGTATCAAGCCACTTTTTTCTTGAATGTGCATTTAGCGGCGGGTAGCAAGTTGAAAGGAAGGGTACCAAGTTTTATAAAATTCTTGACTTGCATAAAAACAATGTGGGTTTGGCCTAAATGAGATGGACATCTTGTTCATCATTAGATGACTCTTGGGAGATAGTCGATTTGGATAACGTGGTGACTTGAACATGAGTAACATTATCGATGGGGTTCTATGGGATAAGGTAATCATGAGAGACCATAGTTTATATAAAATTATTAGACAACCTTGGTAAAGCTTATATGTCATACCAGTCAAACTTGGCAAGTAACTTGTCAATAATTTGATTATGGGCTTTTAGGATTGGGTATTTGAATTGGTATATCCCTTAAATTGATTGATAATGAGGAGGAAGTCACCTATGATGTGGATATATTTAATGTGCATGGCCACTATGGTCTAAAGTCCTAGAATTAAGGCCTTGTATTCTACATTATTATTGGTGTAGGGGAAGTCAATATTAAATGCCGAAGAGATGGGAACCCCTTGACGTATGAAGAAAATAAATCCTACACCTCCCCTTTGTTTGCAGTTAGACCCATCAAATAAAAGGGTGATGTCAACATTATATTTAGGTTCAACATGCTCTTCGATCTTAGTAACACTGAAGACAGAGTTATTTGGAAGCTCTATGATAAGTAGTTTATTGTCTTGAAGAGGAGCTTCAACAAGTTGATAAAAAATGACTTGATCCTTTATGGATTTTTGGCTAATGAATTCAAGATCAATTTTTTTTAGCATTATCCATTTTTCCATGAAGGTATTCATGTAAGTGTGACTCATCATATAACACAAATGATTTTCTCTTACAATGACATATGTTGTATGGTTGAGCATATAGTAGCAAAGCTTTTTGGTTGTAAAAATAAGATATAGCTTCTCCACATATGCATATCTTATTTTCTAACTCACCAAGGTACAACTAATGTAATATATAGCTTACTCTCAATTGATGTTATTCTTTTGAGCCAACATAGTTCGTAAGGTGAAGTCAGTGACATATATGTACAAATAGAATGGGATGCCTAGTCTAGGCAAGGATAAAACTAGAGGGAAAGCAAGGTAATACTTTATGGCATCAAAGCTTCCTGACACTCTATGGACCATTGAAATGTGACCCCCTTTTGCAACATATGATTGAATAACTTGCATTTATCCAACAATTGAGTGATAAAGTGATGAATCACTTGGATCTTGCCTTGCAAGCTATGAAAGGTTTGTAGGGGAATTTTGAAAATGGCCTTGAGCCTATTAGGGTCCACTTCAATGCCTCACTTGGAGACTATGAATCCTAAAAGTTTCCTTGAAGATATTCTAAATATGCACTGTTTAGGATTAAGTCGTACATTATGCTTGAGAGGGTAGTCAAAAAAATTATGTAACACATTAATATGCTCATGGAAAGTTTTGGAATTGTCCAAGAGATCATAGATGTAATATTTGATGATTTTGTGCATGTAATAGTGGAATATGTAAGTTATGACTCATTGGTATGTATCTCCTACATTGTTGAGACTGAACGACATGACTTTGTAACTAAATGCCACCCAAGGAGATGTAAAAGTTATTTTGTGTTGGTCATCAAGATTGACTCAAATTTGGTTATATCCTAAAAATCCCATCCATCAGGGAGAGCATTTCATGGCCCATAGTGAAATCCATGAGTGTATCGATGTTAGGAAGAGGAAAATAATCCTTAGTACACTTTTTTTTAAGATCACAAAATAAATGCAAATGTGTATCTTCCCATTAGGTTTACCAACAAGCACCATGTTTGAAATCCAATTTGGATAGTCAATTGGTTGAATAAAGCCCACATATAATATTTTTTTCAACTCTTCTTTAACCATGAGAGATATGGTAGGATGAAGTTTTTTGATATTTGTTTGATCGGCTTAGAGCTAGGGTTCAACATGATGTTATGGATAACAAGATTTGGTTCAAGGCTAGACATGATAGTACCACATGAAGACCTACTAGTATTCAGTTAAGAGTGTGATAGAACTTTGTTGCTCTTTGAGAGAGATAGTTTTCTAAGCTTGATTATTTTAGGGTTATCTAGATCTATGTTGATTTTGATGTCAATGGTTTCCTCAATGAGAATATGGAAACCCTCCTCAAGCTGATGAGGGGTTGGAATGAGATGGATGTCATTTGTGAAATTATTTGGGAGAGGTGATGTAGTCTCACTGAATTTGATGTTATAAAAAAAAGAAGGCAAATAAGGGGGTGAAGAAGGAAGTAGATGTTTGAGTATTTGAGTAATTTATCTGAGGGATAGAAATTAGTGATAGTCATAGGGGATGAAATATGCTCAAATTTAATGATAATGGTGTCGATGATGATCGAATGTGCAAGATCATATGAATTATGGAGGGGTGTGCATAAGTCAATGAAAATAAATTTGAATTGGGGAAATGAAGGGGGTTGCAACTTTGAGTCTGGGTTCCCTTGCACATGCTCTCAAGGAAGGAGTTGATTGAGACTAGGTGGGTAAATATTAGGTGGAGGTGGGGGATTGATGGGTACATCAGGGTGCTTCAATAGAAGGAGTATAGGAAAAATTAGAAGTGGCATAGAGAACATACGTAGATAGAAGTCATCCATGTCTATGATGGGGAAAACAATATATGATTCATATTTAGAGCTATTAGAGTCAACCAAAAGTGCCAAAAATGACTCACCAATTCATACTCTAAAGTTTCATATGAGATGGTATGGATGGTGACAACTTGGAAAAGGTTTGTTGGCAATGTGAGAGCATGCTCAGGATCAATGCATTCATCCTCACTATATTCCTTGAGGTCAAGGGTGATGCATTGAAGATCATCTTTGAGAATATCAACTAGAGAATGTTGATCATATCCTAATATAGATTTGTTTTGAGGAGTTTAATAATGAGGCTCGAAAATAGTCCATATAATTTATCATAGAGTCCAAGACCACATCCTTGCCAATTGAAATAATGTAAGTACTTCATGGCGAATGAAGGATTATCCAAAAAGTTAATGGCATCAGAGAATAAGGCTTCAGGATCTTTGTTGGGAGGTTTATCTGATGAAAAATTGATTCTCTCATACACAAAATTCATGTTATTAGAGGAGGAGTCCATGGAGACAACAACATCGATGGTTAAAGGGGTATGGCTAGGGTGACCAAAATCCCTAACTAATTCTACAAATGGAGGTAAAAATGCTTTATTATGTACAAGGCACTCTCTTACGTTAGGAGTAGTCAAATGTACAACAACAATGGGGGTCTAATATGAGATAATTGGAAAGGGGAATGAGGATGACAACTTTGCATTGTCCAAAACAATGGAGTGGGATGTAGAGGATGGAAAAATAGGAGTGAGTGTCCCTTGATCCATGTCAAGGATGGGTGGATGCACCTCATATGAGTTTTGAGGTGGGGGTAGATTAGCCATCATGAAAGAAGATATATCTTGGGATTCATGCATGGGTGTATGTATTGGTGAGATAAAATAGATGGCTATTGTAGGAGTGGGGGTGGTATTAGCCTATATGATAGAACAGATGATGGAAGCAGAGAAAAGAACCTTGAGATGGTGGTTAGAATTAGTGGAAGGAGTAGAAGGGTGCGATCTAGATGGAGTTGGTGGTTGGTGGTTGACCAAAGAGTTCAAAGGGATAGGATGACGTGATATGGTTGTGATGTGCAGGGTTGAGGATGAAGGTATAGCCATGAAATATGGATGGGTATAAAGAGAATGTGGAGGATGAAGAGGTTTGGGAAAATGTTGAGTGGATTGCATGCTAGAAGGGTGGAATGGTTGAGAGTTGGGAGAAGGATAGGAAGAAGGTGGGTAATTTTGAGGAGGAATATGCGAAGAATATGAAGAAGATGGATGATTTTGATACAATATAATATGAGGAGTTTGGTTGGTGCCCAAAGATGAAGATGGAGGAATTGAATTAGATGATATCGATTAGGTGGGTTGCAAATTAGAAATGTGTGGTGCAGGTGAGGAAGTATGATATATTACCATATGTATCATGAGCTAAATAGAAGATGCATGAGGTACAAATGTGTTGAAGGCAAGGGGACTAGTGTGAGTACATGACTATGTGATAATACTTGAACGATTCATCATCTATAAGAATGTAGTGAATGTGACCCTCATGTGTATATTTGAGGCAATGGTGCAAAGTTGAAGGTACACACCACATATCCTATATTCATAGTCTACCAGGGAGTACATTGTATTGCATTTATCCATATAAGATATGACATATAGTGTGGATAGTTTGGATCTCTATGTGAATAGTGTAATAACCTTAAATTACCTAACCAAAACTAACCATTATATCCATTACTTTAAAAAAAAAAAATTACATAATTATGAGAGTCTTTTATATAATTTTCCATTAAATAAGTAGTCATATGAGTTTCCAAGGTTATGCACCACACAAGAATCAACTTGATCAGATTTTATCCATGTGTGCGGGAGTGGCCAGTGTCCCATAATAATCAGTGAGAATTTTCTATTCTATTTCAACCAGAACGCTCATTTCCATTTTTAATTTTAACTCTAAGTTAAACTAGCTCCAACCATAGATATATTTTCAACCTAACCATGGGTATCATTCAACTTAACCATAGGTATCTATCAACCTAACCAAAGGTATCTTTCAATCTAACCATACGTATATTTTAGCCTAAATTTAAGAGTGTGCCTTGATGATTATTCATTATTTTCCAATGATATAATATTTTTTGGTGTAGTTCTTAACCAGCCAACCATATCCCATATGGTTTGTTAAGGGAATCATCCAACTGATTCTCGTAGGCATATGTTGCCTACCACTTTATCTCATTGACTATTAACCATTTAGATATGTCATTTATATAATCTTTGATATATTTATGTTCATATTGTGTTTCCACATTTGTACTTACAAAATTATAAAGAACTAATTTAACAATTCATACTCAAAGAATCCACTTGAGAATTCAAGTAATATATATTAGATCAGGTAAACAATTTGTTTTTAGAACATAATACTTCAAAGAGTTTTACACTGATTATAGCCTATACAATCAGATATTCATAAGTTACATTATGAAACATTTTTCAATGAATCATAAATTCCACAAGCTATTACATCATTTCTTTTTTAGAAAGCTCTTAATGTTTCAACAATAGCCTCATTGAGTTGAATACAATAATAACTTCTAGTCTTCAACTCTCTTTCAGGTTCATGAGGTACTTTAGGAATAGTTGCCTCAGTCCAACCAATACTAGGTGATAGGTTACTCAGGATCAGGATAATCCAAACTATGAACATGCATATCTGACTACAAAATTCCATGCAATAGTAATCCATAGAATGCATACAGTTTTTTAGCAACCAAGCATCCAACACAATTCAAGAGTAGGAAATCCCATACTTTCCTAAGAATGAACTTTTCCCATTTATTTTATCCCGTATTTCCTCACACAAAAAATATGCTCTTAAATCTATACTAACTGCATTCATTTACATGGCTATGGAGAACCCCCATATGTTCCCAAAAAATGCAACCCAATTACCCTTTCTCCCATATTAGACTTGTAGACACCCAAAAGTCACACATTGTTGTCTCTACGTATCCATAGGTGATTCCAGATATCCCTAGGATATTGTAGGCTATTGTAGTCATGCGTAGTGATTTCCATAGTTCACCATAGCAGCATGTAGACTTCCATATACCACTTCATCAGCTTTCAGGTCCAAAACCCTAATAAGCCTTCAAA